>CM030358.1:437465766-438215643 GCA_017893485.1 Hemerocallis citrina | reverse complement strand
GGAAAACTTTTTTGCGGGAAATTATGTTTTGGGAGGGTAAATATGAGCCGCTGATTTGGTTTCAATTGAAGGAGAGCCACTTGATAGTTTTCTTTGTGATTTATTTTATATATATATATATATATATATATATATATATATATATATATATATATATAAAGAGAGAGAGAGAGAGAGAGAGTCCCCTTTCATTGTGCACCATCCATGGTGCACAAAGCGTGTGCACTCGGCCTTTGGGCGTTCATATCGACGATCTGAACCGTTCACATTGATCTACACATTTAAATTAGTCTAAATATGTAAAATCAAGTCATTTGAAATATATTTGCTCATCCATCATGTCAGTATAAAAAAAAGATATTCAGTCATACAATTTTGTAATACTTCAACGCATGAGCAAATGAATTTCAAATGACTTGATTTTACATATTTAGACTAACTTAAATGTGTAGATCAATGTGAACGGTTCAAATCATCGATATGAACACCCGAAGGTCGAGTGCACACGCTGTGTGCACCATGGGTGGTGCACAACAGAAGGGGACTCTATATCAACGATCCGAACCGTTCACATTGATCTACACATTTTAAATTAGTCTAAATATGTAAAATCAAGTCATTTGAAATTCATTTGCTCATACATCATGTCATTATAAAAAAATGATATTCAGCCATACAATTTTGTAACACTTCAACGCATGAGCAAATGAATCTCAAATGACTTGATTTTACATATTTAGACTAATTTAGATGTGTAGATCAATATGAACGGTTTGGATCTTCGATATGAACGTCCTAAGGCCGAGTGTAGACGTTGTGTGTACCATAGGTGGTGCACAACGGAAGGGAACTCTATATATATATATATATGAGAGAGAGAGAGAGAGAGAGAGAGAGAGAGAAATGTTCCGTTGTGCATTAGGCATCTGTGTGTACTCGGCCTTCCCGTCTTCGTATCGACGATCTGAACTGTTTACATTGATCTACATATCTAAATTAGTCTAAATATGTAATATCAAATCATTTGAAATTTATTTGCCCATCCATCATGTGATTATAAAAACAACGATTTTCAGCCATACAATTTTGTAACTGTAACTCCCATTTTTTATTTTTCGTATTTTTGGTCTATTTTTCCTTTTCTTGGTATTTGTACTCTTTTGTATTTTTCTGAACCGTATATTGGAGTTATTTTCAATATATATATTCGTTTATTTCATTTTGAGCTCTTTGTGTTTGATTGCTTGTCTTTTTGTTCCGTTCTTCATCAATTTTTGTTTTTTCTTTCATTTGGTTCTTGTCGACTTTATTTTTGTTCTTGGGTGTTTGTGGTGGTGATTGGTTGCGTATGCTATTCCCAATCCTATTGTTTGATCCCTAATAGAATTACCAAAGCCAAATTAAATCCACAATCCTAATTGATATCCTATACAATTTGTATCCTATTTGAAGCCCAATTAAACAAATCATATTACTGCTCCTAATCAACCCAAATACCCATTAACCCAACTCATATGCTAAACCCTAAATCTCCTCATATATATATATACCTTTCTCTCTCCCTAAACCCTAATCCTAACCCTAGCCTCCATCTCATACCCCGACCTCCCCTCCTTGATCCCTTGTGCCACGTCGCACTGCAACCCGACGCCCAGCCCAGGCCGAGCACCCCCCCTCATTGACCTGCATCCCGTTCGGCCTCATCCCCCCAAGCCCGATCTCCCCTCTTGGCCATCCCGGCCACCACCACCATATAATCCCTTGCTCTCTCTATCATTCTCTCTCCGGCGCCGATCTACCCCATGGCCGCAAGCCCCATCGTCGCCATCTCTCTCTTGCTCATCTCTCTTTTGTAGAGTTTGTTCGTGTGGAGATTTTGCACGAGTTTTCTTGGATTCATTCGTTCGTGGATTTTCTTTCATGGGTTTTGCTCGTTGCCGGGATCCGTTCCCATTATTCTTGATTTTCATCATTCTTCGTCTTTGGTTAAGGCAAGTAACTTATACTCAATTCCTTTGTATGATACAAGTCATAAATACCGCTTGTAGTGTAGTTGGGTTTTAGAGACAAATTTTGTGTGAAACCACTTGTTGATATTGTCTCTATAGTGTTTTGACCATAGTTGCCTCACGACACATATGACATGAAACAGCTTGGGTTTTGCCCATTCTTGATTTGATCATGTATGTGGGATTTTGTGAGAATTTGGATATTTGTTGAGATTCATGTAATAGACTTATTTTAGATATGTTAATTACCCTATTTCATGATGCTTGGACACTTGGTAGACTCGATTTTATGTTTGGTTGTGTTTGGATTAAGTTTCGTTGAATCTATGTCGATTTTGGTTTTTTTGAGGAAATTCTATATTTTGCCGATAATCTGTCTTGATCAGTAATTTAGACCATATTAAGGTCAGAATCTTAATTTCAGTATAAAACATGATTTGTAGAGAAATTCGTCTTCTTTCCAACCCCTCTGACCTTGGACGATTTCATTTTTGTATGTGTGAGATATGACTGTTTTACTACAGATGTGTGTTTCATTTCCAGATTTCATTTATTGATGATTTTGATGACTAAATTATTTTGATACTGGCGTTAAGCATAATATTTTGATCTAAAATTTTGGTCAGTATTTCTATATATAATTAGAGATTACCCAGAATTTTGGTGGATTTTATTGATGAGTTTTATATGTCGTTTCATGCTTGTTTATAAATACCATACTTGCTGGATTTTGCTCACTGTTCTGTAAAGATTTGTATTTTCACCCTGATTCCTTCTACTGTATGAAAAATATTTGTAAAATATGAAAGTTATATTATTCATTCTATTTTCATCTCCCATTGGCAGATTTGGATTTCGTTTCACCGGTTACGAGATATTACAGTTCTCATACAGCAGTGTTGGGAATTCTAGATTTGCCAAACTATCATTTCTTGATGTTTTCCAATTTTTGATGGCTAAGCTAATATTACTGGAAAATTTTGAAACTTTATATTCTTATACTAGACATATAGGGGAATACCCCAGATTTTTTGTGGATTTATTTACATAGTTTTCATGCTGTTTTCCTGCTCTTGAATACGATTTTCTGATTTCTGGCTGAACCTATTTTCTGGATTCAAATCAGTTTTGATTTATGATTTTGTGAATTACTATATTACTCATTTATATTCTCGGGATTTGGTTGGGAGTCTATTTTCTATACGTTTTGACAGATTCAGATTTGCATGTTTGTAGCACTGGAAATCACTATTTTACTGCAGTGTGGTCTTGCTGTCCTGAACTTGAGATTTGACTATTTTATTCTTTCATGTATTATCTTGCACTCGTACATGTTACCTTGCAACTTGAACTTGCCACATGATTATGCCATGTTATTCTTGATACACATACATGCTTGTTTGACATTAATAATAAATAATCAAGCCGAGGTTTAAGGGACAGATCTAATATTGGATAATTCTGAAACGTGTACTCAGAAGGGGATCCACTGATCCTACGTGATTACTTGAGACATGATACTTGACACGTGATTACTTGACACTTGCACGCAAGACACGTTACTTGCCACTTGCACAACTTGACACGTGATTACATGATACATGATACTTGGAGCTTGGAGCTCAATTCTTGACTTGTCTCTGAGTACACTGCTCTCTATGGTCCACTATGAAATCTAAAGCGAAACTGTTTGTTGTAGCAACCATGTAGTAAAAGCTAGGATGCATGAAGTGCTACCTAGATAGTAATCACTACAAGACTTGAACATGATACTTGAACATGATACATGCTTGCATGATACTTGAACTTGATACATAAGACATGACACTTGACACTTGATATTTATTTACATGATACTTGTTTACTTGACACTTGTTATATGCTACATGATACTTGTTCACCTTACCATGCTAGTTGTTTATTTTGACATAATGCTTATCCCATGTTATTAGTTAGTTTTCCCCATGTACTTGTATTCTGCATTACAAGCGGCCCGTAACTTGCTATTGACGGGTACTTGTTTTCTCTTGTATTCTGCATTACAAGCGGCCCGTAACTTGCAATTGACGGGTACTTGTTTTCTCTTTTTCTCTTCCCTGGAATTGTTAAATTGCAGATTTTGGAGAACAAGTTCTAGACAGTATTGGTGACATGAAGAATTAGTGCTAGATCTTGTTATTATTATTTCTTGTAACTTGCTTGAACAATATTGTATTTCGATACTTGGATTTATTCTTGTATTTGTGCAATGTGACCCAGGATATTTGACTTATTCAGATCATGACTATTTGAGATTTATATACTTGGTTTCCAAGTATTCTTGTTGGTATTTTGGTTCATATGTGCATGTTGGTTGATACTTTTGCTTCCGACTCTGATTATTCCGTGAGATGTTGTAAAGATTCTTGAACAGTTTATGGATGATGAAAATCATTCGCTGGGCTTTTGACGCGTATCCGTATTCTGTATTCTCTTTTGGGAAGCGGGGCGTGACAGTAACACTTCAATGGATGGGCAAATAAATTTCGAATGATTTGATTTTATATTTAGACTAATTTAGATGTGTAGATCAATGTGAACGGTTCGGATCGTCAATACGAAGGTGGAAAAGCCGAGTGCACACGAAGGCCTAGTGCACAACGGAACATTATTCTCTCTGTATATATATTCATTCTTTTGTCTTTTTAGGATATTTTGTGTTAATTAAACTATTTATGCTTTAATGGAAATATGGAGGTAATTTCGAGCATCGAGCGTTTATAGACAAATGAATTTTATATGAAGATAGATCACTCGGCCGTGAGAAATTATGTTGAGGAAATGGAGGAAAGTATGCTCTTCAATAAGACAAATATCTCTACTATATTAATGGGAGAGTTGGGGTTCAAACAAATAAACAATTTTTTATTCCTTAGTGTGTGTGTCAACACGTGCAGTGTACGTGTTGGTAGTTTTTTTTTGTTCTTTTCATTCTCCCTCCCCATTTTCCCCACGTGCATCGTACGTACATTATACTAGTATAACAGTAATTGCTTACTACTAATTGAATTTATTGTAAAGGAATATGAGCATTAATGGTGGATTCAGAAGCTCGATTAGTTCAATAACGAGGATGTAATCATAATAATCTTGCCACCTAGTGATGCATGTATAACTAGCATATTGTTTAGGGTAAGTACTACCTACATATATTATTTCATCTCATATTTTGCCTTTTTGAAAATAATTAATATCGAAAAACAAGGAAATGAAGCATCACACTGTCAATTTCAGTTCAGCAAACTTAGCACTGTCACATTTATCCTATACCCGAACCCGACATTGGCCTGAAACCGACCCGATCTATACGGATTCGGGTCCGCTCAAAATAGAACCGACTCAGATCTGGACCTGGACCCGTTAAAAAATATCCCAAAATATGGAATTTAAATAATAGGGTTATAGAGATATTTTTGAAGAATCTACCACCACTCGTAGTGCTAATAGCGAAAGTATACTACAAGCAATAGAAAATATCAAGACTTAGATGAACCAAAAAACAAACCACCACGATATATGCAAGATTTCACAAGAACACAATCAATATGCAGAAATAACCAATACTTCTTATTCCCCAAGAAATACAAAGCTTACAGAAGAGATTACAACTCTCAATCCCTCCCTCACCTTTGAAACACTCAGCACAATCCCCTTTTGAAGTTGGACAATGATAACGGCTCACCGTTTGATCTCTTAGTGATGGATTAAATCCACACAAACCCTAAAGTCTACAGCCATATATATAGCCCCAAGTAAACCCTAAAAGATAAACACAAATTTAACTTATTGGGCCTTAAACTTGTCAGCCCAAATAACACGCAGCGCCGCTGTCGGTCGACCGCACCCCCAGGTCGGTCGACCGCAACGTGTACAGTCCACTCCTGAAGCCCTGGTCGGTCGACTGTCCCTCTCTCTGTTGAACCATGTACACTTGAAGATACCTAGCAACTTAGTTGCAGTCGGGTGGTCGATCGGGTGGTTGGTCGACCGCACCAGAGGACAGTCGACCGCAACTCTAAAAATTGCACGTCTTCTACTTGTTGTTGTCTTCTCTTACTGTCTTCATCTCCTCCTCTTCTTCTCCAACTTCAATTACTTCGTGCCTAAGTGTATTTTAGGCCACAATCCTAACAGTCTCCCACTTAGACCAAACACAAAGCTAATAAGTTATTGTAATCTTTACCTCGCATTATCTCTGCCAATCTCCCACTTTCATGGAAGAGTCAAGTACTCCCCACTCTCATGAAGTGCACCTCCGCCACTCCACCACGTGGAGTGTACCAATCACCCCTCATCGCCTCATGAAGGATGTGCTCCACCAAACGCATAGAGCACGAATACTGGAGAAACAACTTCCCGTATCGGATTCCGTGTTACAAGACTCTCCAACTCGCAGAATCTTCATCAACACCTGACATGGTTCAAAGTCTCTCAATGCACCCTCTTGACTAGAAGTCTCGGTGGACGACACCTCCACAATATCCTCAGACTGTTCAACCCCTACAGTCTCCTTTCGGTCATCCTCATCGACATCACCCCGCATATCGATATTAGTGCTCTCTACTTCACAAGAGCGACTTGAAGCTTCGACAACCATATCGCAAAGTACCCTCACCGCAGCAATATCTTGCCCTCTAGGATCACTTCCATGGTCAGCAACTTCCACTAAATTAGTAACCTCCCCTCCATAACCGAAAGAACTCGGCTGCACCCCACACAACCACTACTCGATTCTGGCTGAGAGTCAACTACAGGAGAAATGCTCCTTACGTCTCTAATCAAATACAACGTCCTCTCACGCTTCCCTTTTGCAATCACCCTTGTACCTGCAGTTATACGCCATTCCCCTAACTGTAGTAGACAACCTCTTTTTGTCTAGCCTTCCAATCGAGATAAGATTTTCCTTCAAGTCTGGAACATGCTTTGTCTCCCGCAAGACAACACACTGATCATCATTAGCTTTCACGTGAATAGTACTAACCCCTCGTACAGGACACTGGTGACCGTTTTCCATGATCACATCTCCAAAAGAATCCTCATTGTAGTCATCAAATACATCTCTCCTCGGAGTGCAATGAAAAGAAGCTCCCGAATCAATACACCAATCTTGAGTGCCCAACTCCTCCCGAGCTGATAAGCATAACTCTTCAACAAGCCCCACTTGAGCTTCCTGTGGGATATCTCTCTTCGGTTTCTTCTGCTTCCTCTTCATATAAGACTTGCAACTGCACATCATGTGACCTCTCTAGTGACAATACCAGCACTCACGCCTATGTCCCCCATCGCTGTCATCAGACTCACTCTCAGATGAACTACTCTGATCCTTTCTTATTCGACTGCTCTTAGATCTCCCACATCTCCTCTCAACAGGCATTGTAAAATCTCTAGAAGACAATGATGGATATCCCCCATTTCTCACCCTTCTCACCTCCTCATTTAGAATGCTACTCAGCACATCCTGTAAAGTCATCGAATCTGTCATAGTGCTTGTAATAGTCTATTTCACCATACCATAACTATCGGGTAAAGTAGATAGAAGTAACAATGACTACCCCCTCTATGAAACCTTCAAACCTGCAGCTTCCATCTGGTTATAAACCATACAGTAATTGTTCACATTATCTACTCCTGAACCCCCATCATTCAACTTCATATTAACCAATTTTTTCAGATGAAGAATTTGATTAGATGCTGACGGTTTCTCATACATATCCGTGAGAATCTCCATAGCCTCCTTTGTGGTTTTTGCCTTTGATATATGAAATAATGCCTTCCTACTCAGTCCCAACTAAATTTTCCCTAGCGCCTTTTTATCCAAACGATTCCACTCCGCCAAGACCTTCACATCCTTGTCTCCACCTTCTGGCTTCTTATCAAACAAAGAACCATCAAGATCTTTCTGACGAAGATACGCTATCATCTGAATCTTCCACATCGCGAAGTCACTCCCATCGAACCTCTCAATCTTTGACTTGCTATCGGCCATCTCGAACCTAGAGATCTGATACCACTTGTTGAAGAATCTACCACAACTCGTAGTGCTACTAGCGGAAGTACACCACAAGCAATAAAAACTACCAAGACTTAAATGAACCAAGAACAAGCCACTACGATATATGCAAGATCTCACAAGAACACAATCAATATGCAGAGATAACTAATACTTCTTATTCCCTAAAAAATAAAAAGATTACAAAAGAGATTACAACTCTCAATCTCTCTCCCTCACCTTTGAAACACTCTGCACAATCCCCTCTTGAAGTTGAACAATGATAGAAGCTCACCTCTTGATCTCGCAGTGACGGATTAGATCCACACAAATCCTAGAGTCTACAGCCATATATATATCCCCCAAGTAAACTCTAAAAGATAAACACAAATTCAGCTTATTGGGCCTTAAACTCATCAGCCCAAATAACACACACCGCCGTTGTCGGTCGACCGCACCCCCAGGTAGGTCGACCGCAATGTGTAAAGTCCACTCCTGAAGCCCTGGTCAGTTGACTGCACGATCGACTATCCCTCTCTCTGTTGAACCATGTATACTCGAAGATACCTAACAACCTAGTTGCGGTCGGGTGCTCAGTCGGGTGGTCGGTCGACCGCACCACAGGACAGTCAATCGCAATTCTCCAGACTGCACATCTTCTAATTGTTGTTGTCTTCTCTTACTGTCTTCGTCTCCTCTTCTTCTTCTCTACTCCGTGCCTAAGTGTATTTGAGGCCACAATTCTAACATATACATATAAAGGTAACTGTTGTAGATTGATGTGTAAATATAATATTTATTCATGTACTTAAGTGCATAAATTGTTGGAACAGTAGGGTATCAAGTGCAAAAGTACTTAAGTGCAAATAGTTATTTTTCGCTGTCGGACTCAACGGGTAGATTTTTTTAACTAGGACCCGACCCAATCCGGTTCTTGTATGTTCAGATCCGGGTCTAATTTTTGGACCCGTAAGGTACTGGGTCTGGGTCTGAGTAGTCGAGGACCCGACTCGATAAGACCCGATACCAGCTCTAAGCCCCGATACCAACTCTAAGCAAACATAGTATTAAAATAATGCCAAAATGGATAAGGGCTTCCAAAAGATTGGAAATATAGAGCATGGTTCACATTTTAATTGCCATCAAAGTGAGGCGGCAACACGATACGATAATAAATTACAATAACAAGATTCAATAATATATATCACACTATTGAGTTTAATTGCGAAATAACTCAATCTGAGATGTAAACAAAAGTAACAAATTAAATAACGAAAACAAACAAAAAAATCAAGCACACAAGAACACACAAGATTTTTTTGAGGCCCAATACAATGGCTAATTCCCCGTACAGAGACACTCCTGCAATTTTCACTAGAATAATGAAGAGAACATATTAAAATCACTCTCGATCTCACCAGCAAGGTGCAAGGTTTTTCTTTTTTCTTCTTCTCTAAAGAATGACTGTTAGATCTTTCTTTCTCACTAAGAAAATCATTTACTTTATCTTAATAATCGTACATCATACATATATATAGGATTGCAAAAGATTATATCTCAACCATTGATCATCAGCGTCGCGTGATCTATTTGGTTTGTATGTCTTGCACACACATGTTTTATGAAAGATGATGAGGTCATGAGAATGATCGAAGTTAATGATTTAAGATAGAGAAGATAACAGTCAGCAACAACAACTGGAGCATGTAGCGGTTGACTGTCGTGTTAGTTGGTCGACCGCCCGATTGTACAAGGTTTTTCCAGGCGGGGGACAGTCGACCACACCTTGGAGACGGTCGACCGTATGCAGCACTGATGGATGTTTGGGCTCGGGTCTGGTTGGTTTGTGAGAAGTCCAATTTTGCCTTTGAGTCAGATCGTGCGGCTCTTAATGCAGGGTTATCTCCTTTTAATAGTAATCGGATGGTTAGTATATCAAGTGTATCTAAACTAGGGTTTCTCTAAATCTATATATTTATTGTAACGACACCAAGAAACATATGATTCTATTGAGTGCCGAATAGAAGAAGAGAGTACTTCATCTAAAAGGGTGAGAGATTTCTCTATTGTAAACAGCAAGCAAGTTCCAGTTAGGCTTGAGAGATGGTCGTGGTGAGAATTGTAATATTCTTGAATCTTCTCTAGTTGAAATAATATCTCGGGTTCTTCCTCCACCAGATTAAGGCGAAAGCCCCAACCAGGACAATTCTTATGTGCTTTGTGTGATTGGTGTGATCTAGTTTTGTTTGGTGGTTTATGTTGATTGTGTTGAAGACTCAACAAGATCCTTTTTTTTCTTAACATAATTGACTGCGAGGAAGAGGCGGTAGACCGCAATTAGTCCCCGAGTGTAGCGCCCCGAATTTTTAATATAATATCTTAGAAAATACGTGGCACAATCCCAGCATCAACTTCAATGTAACATTAAACACAACCAACACCAATAAAATTTTCAACTTTTATTACAATAATCCTTTACATAGCACAGCGGAATACAAACATCTCAAAACATAACTTTCCTTTAATCACAACACTGTCTTTTACAATTTTACACAAAACTCCATTAAATCAATTTATCTCAAAACTATCTCAAGCATCCAAACCTCCAAACTCTAAGCAACAACCTGCAACATATGAGGCTAGAGATGATCCCTAACCCCCAAACTAAAGGGGTCAGCCATAAATGGTGTGAGTGGCATAAAAGCAAACAACATAAATAAACATTAAGCACGGATTCTTAAACATGTAATAAACAAGAAGACATAAAATATGACGTAGCAAAGAAACATGTAAACAACAAGTGGAACTAAACTAAGTGTCAAGTGTAGAAAACAGAAAACCACATGCATAAAACCAAGTCAAGAAAACAAAAATTCTATATGCGGACTCTCTAATGCGTACTTGTCGAAGTCTATGCATCCCACTCTACATAGGTTCGGTGCAAGCCCTTAACGTCTTCACTTCATAGGGTTCAATCCCCCGCTATGCAACTAATTCTAACACGATGACTACTACGAGATAAAGATAAACTGTGAGTATTAGCCCATGCCCCGATAATTTCGGAGATAGATCCCACACCACAAGTAAGTTACTTGGATAATTCCGAAGATCATCCCACACCGAAAGCAATGACCTCATCACACGAATACCACATGTGCGTCGCCTCGACCCCGATAATTCCGGAGATCAATCCCACACCACAAGTAATTGCCTGGATAATTTCGAAGATATATCCCACACCACAGGTAATTTACCTGGATAATTCCGGAGATAGATCCCACACCACAAGTAAGTTACTTGGATAATTTTGGAGATTAAATCCCACACCGAAAGCCAAACTGAGGTACATGACTCATGTTTCCGTTTATCATATCACCACTAGTGCATGTCCTTATCATTTTTTTGGGTTATTTAATTACTTAACGAATCTCCTAGAGTTGATGTACCCTACCGGACTTAACTCAAAACTGAACAACCAAAATGCCTCAACAGGCCTAGCATAATGAACTCAACCACCGGTATACTAGGGTCACACACATCCTCTAGAGACTCAACTCAAATATCTCAACCAAACTCACATCTTAAACTGCTCAACTTAACATCTTGAAAACATACGTTTAATAGAAGATAAAGTACAGATTAAAGCATTTGAAGAATAAATCATTTGAAAGAACCTTCATAAATATAAAAATACATCAGTACCAGTCGACTATAGAAAGCATAAGTCGACTGTCCAGAAAGGATGTTCCATGATTTTAAGAAAATAAGCTAAGTGTTATAAGTTGACTTATAAAAGTCATAAGTCGACATACCAGAGTATTTTAAGTTGACTTATAGAAGTCATAAGTCGACTTAAAAGAGATTATAAGTTGACTTATAGAATTCATAAGTCGACTTACCAGAGAGAAATTCTAGAAATCTCAAAGAAAATATTCTAAGTGTTATAAGTCGACTTGCAAAAGTCATAAGTCGACTTACCAGAGAAAAATCTACGATAACTTTGAAAAATAAATTCTAAGTGTGCCAGTCGACTGAAAATGGTCTAAGTCGACTGTCCAGAACGGATTTTCAAGAAACTAAAGATCATAGCAGCTGGGTCGTACAAGTCGACTGAAAGGTCTGCCAGTCGACTGTCGGCCTACAGACTGCTTAGTTTTTGTTGTACATGATAATCAAAATTAGAGTTTTCTAAAGAAATCACTGTTTAGTAAAATGATTTGTAATCCGATAAAAACAACCATCTCAAAGTATCCTCAGTTTGGATACATTCCACAAATAAACCAATTTCACAAAACTTAAATTCTCATGTTCTAAATTCTAATTCTTCCATTAGGGTTTCTCAATACTGAATTTCTTCCACAACTCATAACCAAAAATCTGATTTGTAATCACAAGATCCAGATGTTCATCCATCCGATCCCTTATTTCCATAATCATACTCAAATCTTAAACATGCTTTCTAGCAATAAAATTTATCAATCAAGATCTATTAAGCATTCATAGATTTCACATACATAATACAACAACAACCATTGCATCGCTCACATACAAAATACACTAAATAAATGAAGATGTCAAAACAACACAAAAAAATCACGCACATAATTCAAAACAACAAACCAAATTTACATCACTCACATAAAATATACACAAAGCAAAACAACATGTCACTCACCTTTAGAAACAACGAGATCCAACAATAAAACCTCTCTTTTTGCGAGATCCAAAACCTCCTCTTGATCCTCCCAAAAAAAATCACAAAATTCTATATTGTGCAGCGAATGACGGCTGCATTTTCTTTTAAATACCCGGGATAAGAAGTTTAGGGTTTTCCAAACACTTTTACAAAATAATCCCCTTGAAATGCAACTTTACATAAATGGATCCCTTATGTTGGAAACTTGATAAAGTCATTTAAATTAGGATTTACAGGTAAAACATACCCATTAATCTTAACCGGTACTGTTCAAAACGTCCAGAAAGTAAAATTTGCATTTTAACCCCTAAAATGACAAATTTGCAAAAAGGTCCTTCTTTTCTCAAAATTTGCAAATAAATCCAATTCATCTCAGAAAAATCTGGAAAAATAATAAATAAATCCCAAATATTAAATAATAATTTTTCATAAAGAAAATTTGAATTTTGAACTTCTCAAGAAAATATTTGCACGTGTTTTGCACGTGTAAAAAGATATATTTCCAGAAAATATTTATTAAATCCCCAAAAATCATTTTAATCATTTATGAACCTTTAAAATGATATTTAAAAATACGGGGTTCTACACCGAGCAAATAGAGAGTTTGAGCGGTTGGCTGCCCTCTTGGCTGTCGACTACTCCTCTTCTCTAGATGTTGGCTGTAGCTTGGCAGTCGACTGTCAAGTAAATTCAGTTGTTGTGCTGCTGCTATTGTTGCTGCTAGTGTGCTTTGTTGTGCTTTTTCTTCAACATGTTCTCCTGTATTTGGATTCACCAATCCCAACACACTGCTAAGAGCATCTGTAGTCGTTGTCCATTTACCCAAATTTTTGGAAATTTGGAAATAAAATCGCTCCATTCGTTGGCCATTTACCCAAATTTTGGCGATGGGATGAATAGTGGTCGGCCAAATTTGGGAGACGAAATGGCTTTTGCCAAAATATAGTAGACAACAGATTATCTTTCGTCCGTCTAATGGGACGAAATATTATCTTTCGTAGGAGACATGAGACGGGAAATGAAACATCGTCCCTACACATTTTAAGCTTGAACATTGACAGGCGGGGGATAATCTTTCGTCTGTTAAATTAATTTTAAAAAAATTTGAAGGACGGTTAATAATTTATCGTCCCTTCATATAAAACAAAAAAAAAGGTCAGACGGTAGATTATCTACCGCGCTTCCTTTTTTCCCCTTGAATTGTTGATTTACATATTTACCCTTATTCCATCTCAACGTTAATATTCCCTATTTTACAACGGCTAGTTTTTTGTGTACAAACGCATCACAACGACTCAAAAAAAAAAAAAAAAAAAAATCAAATAAATTCTACTACATATAAACAACCAAGTCAGCCTCTGTTCTTCTCATGAATGACCCACACTCTCTGTTCTCCTCATCTAAAATCTCAAACAGTCAGCAAAAATTAGCTATCTATAACTCTATAATCCACAGCTCACAAATCTCAATTTGTCTCTCTCTATCTCTCTATTCCCATATTTTCCCAATATTGTTTTACTTTGATTTTATGGCAAATCCTCATCCAATTAGAGGTCGGGCATACTCCATGTATGAGGATATTATTTTGGCTCAAAGTTGGGTTGCTATCACCCAAGATCCAGTGATCGGTAGCGATCAAAGTGGGACTCAATTTTGGGATCGGGTTTCTCTCACTTTTGTGAATCTGTTAGGAACTACAACAAATAGAACAGCCGGCTCTCTTTCCAGTCAATTCTCAACTATGTCAAAGGAAGTAGCATTGTACATTGCGAAGTTGAGCAGTGTGACCAATAGAGCGGCAAGCGGTACTACGGACGTGGATAAGGTGTGTTTTGTTTTAATGAATTTCATCAATTTAATATATATCGTTTATCAAAATAAATTCTGTTTACTTAATCTCCATCAACATTTATTAATTATGATAGGTACGCGACGCGTGAATGGAATATATGCAATTAGCTGGCAAGCCCTTCAAATTTGAAGAGTGTTACGAAATTTTGAAAGATCAACCGAAATTTTCCACGCGTACAACTCACGTTTTCGAACCAATCCCAAATACTCAATATAGCAAAGGTGGTAGTTTAACACGTTCACCCACAAACGTACAGTGGGATTCAGATATACCAGTTGATCTCAATGTAGCGCCCCGAATTTCTAAAATAATATCTTAGAAAATACGTGGCACAATCCCAGCAATCCACTTCAATATAATATTAAACACAACCAACACCACTAAAATTTTCAACTTTTATTACAACAAACTTTTTCATAGCACAGCGGAATACCAAAACAACTCAAACAATATTTTCTGTCATTTACAACTCAAATTATCTCAAAACTGCTTTTACAAATTTACACAAAACTCTTATGAATCAATTTATCTCAAAAACCAACTCAAGCATCCAACCTCCAACTCTAAGCAGCAACCTACAACATATGAGGCTAGAGATGATCACTAACCCCCAAAACTAAAGGGGTTAGCCATAAATGGTGTGAGTGACATAAAATCAAACAAACAACATAAATGAACATTAAGCAAGGATTCATAAGTAACATATAGTGAACCAAAATACATAAAATATGAGATAGCAGGAAATGTAACAACAAGTGATACTAAACCAAGTGTCAAGTGTAGAAAACCGGAAAACCACATGCATAAAACTAAGTCAAGATAACACCAATTCTATATGTGGACTCTCTAATGCGTACTTGTCGAAGTCTATGCATCCCACTCTACATAGGTTCGGTGCAAGCCCTTAACGTCTCCACTTCATAGGGTTCAATCCCCCGCTATGCAACTAATCCTATCACGATGACTACTACGAGATAAAGATAAACTGTGAGAATTAGCCCATGCCTGATAATTCCGGAGATAGATCCCACATCTCAGGTAATTTACCTGGATAATTCCGGAGATCATCCCACATCTAAACATTGACACATCATCACATGAATACCACATGTGCGTCGCCTCGACTCCGATAATTCCGGAGATCAATCCCACACCGCAAGTAATTACCTGGATAATTCCGGAGATATATCTCACATCGCAGGTAATCTTACCTGGATAATTCCGGAGATAGATCCCACACCGAAAGTAAGTTACTTGGATAATTCCGGAGATTAAATCCCACATCTAAAGCCATTCTGAGGTGCATAACTCATGTTCCCGTTCGTCATATCACCACTAGTGCCTGTCCTTATTATTTTTTTTTGTTACTTAATTACTCAACGAATCTCCTAGAGTGGTATACCCCACCGGCCTAAACTCAAAACTGAATAACTGAAATGCCTCAACGGGCCTCAACAAAATAACTCAACACCGGTATACTAGGGTCACGCACCTCTAGAGACTCAAACTCAAATGTCTAAATCAAATTTCCACTAAACATGCTCAACTGAATATCTTAAATCAAATGGCTTAACTGAATATCTTAATATCAAATAATGAACTGAAGATCAAGTATAGACTGAATTATCTGAAAACCAATCATTCGAAATAATCCTCAAGTTTACAAACACTCATCAGCACCAGTCGACTTATACTGTAGTAAGTCGACTGTCCAGAGGACAAATATCCAAAATTTTACGAAAATAAACTTAGTCATAACAGTCGACTTGAAAGCCATCAGTCGACTTAATCGAGATAAAATCCAATAATTCTCAAGGAAACAATCTAAGTACATAAGTCGACTTAAAGAGGTCATGGTCGACTGTCCAGAAAGGACTGTAATAATTTTACAAAATAATTTCTCAGTGAACCAGTCGACTACCTAAGAGCTAAGTCGACTGTCCAGGACGACTTTTCAAGGAAACTAAAATACAGTAGCAGGTTCATACCAGTCGACTGTACAGTAGACCAGTCGACTGTCGGCCTACAGTTTTTTTTATAATTTAGATCTGAATACAAAATCAAACTGGAGTTTTCTAAAGATTCTTTGTTCATGAAATAATTCGTATTCAGGAAAAATAACAAATCTCAACAATTCCTCATTATGGATACATTACTCAAAATATCAAATATGTCAAAACTCAAGTTCTCATGTTCTAAATTACTAATTCTCACATTAGGGTTTCGCAATACTAAATTCTTTCACAACTCTTAATAAAAATCTGATTTACAAATATAAGATCCAGATGCTCATCATCCGATCATACCATACTCAAATCTTAACATGCCTTTTAGCAATACAATTTCGTAAGTCAAGATCTACTCAATACTCTTAGATTCCACAAACATGATACAAACAACGATCTTTGCATTGTTCCCATGCAAAATACTAAATAATATTCATGTCAAACAAACAATCATAACAATCGATCACATCAATCAAACCACCACACAAAGTTCATATCATTCATACAACAAGACAAAACAAAATAATTTCATATCACTCACCTTTGAATTGAGAAAATCCACGAAAAGCCTTCCTTTCGCTAGATCAAAACTTCCTCTTCCTCCTCCAAATAAATCACCAAAATTCTGTATATTCTCAACAAATGACGGCTGGGAAAATCCTTTTAAATATCCGGGAATAGGTTTAGGGTTTTACCCATTTTGCAAAATAATCCCTTCCAAAATACAACTTCACATATATAGGTCTAGTCTTGGAAATTCGATCAAAATTCATTTAAATTAGGATTTAAAAGGAAAATATAATTCTAAATCTCAACCAATACTGTTCAAAACGTCGAGGATTACATTTTTCATTTTAAATTCCTAAAAATGTCAAATTTGCAAAAAGGTCCTTCTTTTCTCAAAATTTGCAAATAGTTCCAATTAATTTCAAGAAAATCTGGAAAAATACTAAATAAATCCCAAATATTAAATAATTATTTTTCATGAAGAAAACTTAACTTTTCAAACTTCTCAAAAGGTATTTTCACGTGTTTTGCACGTGTAAAAAGATAAATTTTTCTGAAAATATTTATTAAATTCTCCAAAAATCAATTTAAATTCATTTTCAAATATTTAAAATAATATTTGAAAATACGGGTTTCTACACTCAATGCACCTACACCACTTTCTCGACCGCCCGGTCGGAAAGAGGCAAAGAAAAAAGGGAAGCGCTTACAACATAATAATAGATAACAACATTACTAATAACCATGAAATAAAATACAACTACATATTTTTTCAATTAAAAACAAATACATTTCTAGAAGACCATACAATAACATATAACTAATAATAATGAAGTACTACTTTATTCCCGATGGTAGCCCCTTTTATGCATGATTTCATTCTGTCGACATAGAAAATAATAACGTTGACTTTCAGGTAAGCTACTCAAATCCATACACATTATACGATCTTCTTCCGCTCGTTCTCTCAAATAGAAATCTCTTTGTTTCATCTCTAGCCTCTTTTCCTGCGTACTAATATAAAAATTGTTAAAATTTATCGTCTCTTCGATCATTGCAGAAACATCGGTGGCTTCGGCGGTATGAAGAAGGAAAAAATTTCAAATTATAGCAAATGATTCCCTTAATTGAAATCATATTATATTAATATAAATATTTACGTTGCATAAAACATAAACACTAACTGTGCTAGGTTTATGAAAATACACAACCCAAATTCATAAACCCACATCTTCACTAACACATCTTTGCTTAATCTTCATCCTCTTCATCTTCTTCATCCTCTCCATATGCATTTCAAATATGTTCAACTAAATCAAGATGAAGTACATGATGCATTTGTTTGTCCTGCAATTGTACATTACGTGTCATTCGAGCTTCACACTCAGTTGGACCAGACCTATTAGGTATGACGAAGGTCAAGTTAGCATGTTGGTCATATACATATTCACCAATCCCATTTTTCCTTTCATCCTCAACAATCATATTGTGTAATATGATACACGTTTTCATTATATATGAGAGACTGTCAGCATCCCAAAGTCTGGCTAGACCTCTAACTATAACAAATCGTGCCTGTAATACTTCGAAGGCGCACTCAACATCCTTTCGTGCAGACTCTTGCATCTGAGAAAATTTCTTCCTTTTCGGTGTATCTGAGGCTGAGTAAGTCTTCACTATAGTCGCCAATGGGGGGTATATACCATCAGCTAAATAGTACCCCATGTTGTATGCATGATTGTTAATTACGAAATCAGTAGGTGGTGCACAACCATCAAGAATATTGTTGCATAGTGGAGAACGGTTGCATACATTAAGATCATTATTGCACCCCGATATTCCAAAGAATGAATGCCAAAACCATAGATCATAAGATGTCACTGCTTCAAGAACGATAGTGGGTTCACGAACGTGACCGGTGTATTGACCATGCCAGGCTGCCAGACAATTTTTCCATGCCCAATGCATGCAATCAATACTTCCTAACATTCCTGGAAAACCCCTAGATGAGTTTTCTGCCAATAGCCTCTCCAAATCATTTGTCGTTGGTTGTCTTATGTATTGTGGGTCGAACACGTTAACAATTGCCACGCAAATCGTCGCAATGTCTTCAAGACCATACATTTGCCAATACGTACGTACTCGTCAACTGCATCAGCAGAAGTTCCATATGGCAAACAGCGTATTGCTACAGTAATTTTTTAATGTGGGGATAAGCCAAATATTTTTGTTACATCTTGACGTTGAAGAAAATATTTATCATAACTTACAATTGCTTGGAGCATCCTATTAAATAAATCTTGGCACATACGAAAACGACGCCAAAATAGAGTGTCGCCGTAATTAGGATTATCGGCAAAATAATCCATGTGAAGACATCTATCACCATCTTCTTTTTCCCGATAAATATACTGGCGGTGATTTGTATGTTGATTTTCTTGAACAACTAACGACAATACATTCTTACGCTGATTCATAATCACAGCAAGCTATCATTTTCCTCGTTGGATGAAGAAGAGTCTGAAGCATAGCTTGTAAAAGCCATTTATGTATTGGTAATTTGGTGTGGGTATTCATATTCATTCTTGACGAAGGTCATTATATAAGGAGCTTGCGGGATATGAAACTAGTCAAATTTAAACAACAGAATATGGACAAAAAGTCTTAAAGGTTGAAATGATATGACATGATATGATATGACATAAAAAGGATTCTATCTTCTTTTTTAGATTTCCAAATTCCAATGGATTGATTCTTTTACGTTAAATACATAGAGGATCCAATGTGGTAGCAAGATACATAAATACCCATGGTTCAAATTTGGCATTCCAAAGAACTAAATCACACTTGAACTCATAAAACACAGTTTAATGTAAATTCATATTGCAATAATCGTCTTGTTCTTTCAGATGTACGTTACCATTTGAAATACGCCCTATCTAATCATCATACCCAGGTTGGGTGTCTGGCACGAAATCCAATGTTGGAATAGATGATCCATAATAAGTGTTGTTGTAATCAAAATTCCTATGCATGGCCTGCCGACCCGAATGACATGGGCGATCTCATGATATTGATCTTCGACGATCGACAACTTGAGTTGGAATAGAGGACGGGTCACTAATGCTAGCTGTGTAACGCCCCTACCCCTAGCTCAGACAATTTATACAATTTATAAGACAAATTAGATACTATGTAGTACAACTGCCCACCACAGGCTGCCTCTCAAAATTTGGTTAACCGATTTGGCGACTCTTGATCATTAGCTATTATATTTTAATATTATTTTATTCTTTGAAATCTCCGATGTGGTACTATATTCACTATCAAATCCACTGTTTGAAATGCCCAGTAGCAACTACACGTAGGTGGGCCCCCCGTGCTGGCCATGTCATCATGGCCATTTCCAAACACCACACACTGCATTTTCAATAAGGTGGGCCCCCATTCACAAATTAACTTTTTTTCAACATATTTAACCCTTTGAAAACTACGGGGTGTTACACACACCCCCCTTCAGAAATCAGCGTCCTCGCTGAGGCCAATGTGGAGTGGAGTACCTTGATTCTGCTAGCTGCACCGTACCCCGATTCTGCGGGTGGTCCATTATTTCAGGCCGCCACCTTGCTCCCTCTCAGGCATACCCGTACATCTGCTAGCTTCATCTCAGGCATACATCTAGCCCACTCTTACCCACACTCAGTGTCAAAAGCCGGCTCTGATACCATTTGTAACGCCCCTGTCCCTAGCTCAGACAATTTATACAATTTATAAGACAAATTAGATACTATGTAGTACAACTACCCACCACAGGTTGCCTCTCAAAAGTTGGTTAACCGATTTGGTGACTCTTGTTCATTGGCTATTATATTTTAATATTATTTTATTCTTTGAAATCTCCGATGTGGTACTATATTCACTATCAAATCCACTGTTAGAAATGCCCAGCAGCAACTACACGTAGGTGGGCCCCCTGTGCGGGCCACGTCATCATGGCCATTTCCAAACACCACACTCTGCAGTTTCAATAAGGTGGGCCCCCATTCACAAATCAACTTTTTTTTCAACATATTTACCAAATGCCATAGCTTTTCATTTACCAACAGCCAACTTTATTTTATATATATATATATATATATATATATATATATATATATATATATATATATATATATATATATAATTATACCCTTTGAAAACTACGGGGTGTTACAAGCTGGTCTAATGAAATAAATATTTGCCGCATGCGAGACTTTTTTCATAATCGCACCTATTGATACTTTAGCCCAATACTTATCATATATACGTTGAGTTACTGGCTGCACCAATTGAGAAGCATCAATATGTGGACATATATCTTGTACTTGTATTCTTAACATAAAAACTGGTGGTTCTTTTGGTATTACTATAATCCCAGTCAATTAACGGTAACACCGATCCCCAAGGTGCGAAACACCCTACAACATAATTAGTAACCTCCAAAAAATTAAACATTTGCTAAATAAGAAGGTAAATATAATACTGGATAAAGTAACAAATATGAACTATTACCTGCTCACAATAATGGAAAACAACTCGGTGACGAGACATGATATTAGCGAGCATAATATCATGCTCACCCTCATGTGAAGATCCTAAATACGGTTGCCATATAATTGATGCAGAAGTTTGCATCTCCAATTGGTACCTAGCTATAGATATATTGTACCCAACCTGATTTGTTCTTCGGTACTCAATTTCACTTTTATTCCAACGTGTTATCTTTGTCCTTTTGTCAGCGGCTCACAATGTGTCTGCAACATTTCCCGTATTTACAGTGATTAGAACACACGTGTGTATTCATATGCCCAGTACTGATAATATAAAGATATATTAGTATGGAATATATTTGTATATAAAACTTTAAATAAGTACTGTAATTAATAAAATTATCTCCAATACTTGCCATGGGTCATTGAATGATTTCACTTTTTTCCTGGAACAAGTATCCAGAGACATGTATAATAGTGCCAAAGCTTGACTACCCCAATCAAATGTGCCAACTTTAGTCAGATCTTCAAGAGTTGCAAGCCAGCCACACCTAATAACGGAAACACCATTGACGAAAAGGAATTCACCAAGAAGTTTAAAAAAAAAAAAAAAAAAAAAAACCTAGCGACTCTCACAGCTGTATCATTGTCAGTTTCAGTTTTCGCTACCTCAATCACACTACTATGAAAAAATTTCTTCAGAAACGAACAACGAATTCTTTGAGACTTGCGGGACTGTAGTGTTTCGAATGGATATTCCTCGTCATTACATGGTGGTTGATCACCAATTTCAATGAATATTCCCGTTAACATCGCCCAATCCAACGGTGTAAATCCCAATTCACAACAAGAGAGATGAAATGTGTGGGTAGTGTCCCACCATCTCTCAACCAAAGCCTCGACAATCTTATGGGATGATTTTTTCGTATCAATTGTGAAAAAACTTTACCAGCCAGTATTATCTATTATTTCTTTCACTACCGAGATACGAGAGCATACCTTGTAAGCTTTGATTGGACCATTCCAACTTTCTCTAAAGTTACAAAATCCACTAAAAGAATTTTCAGTAATATTCTTACAGATATGAGGCCGGTTGTCGCCTACCAATGAAACGTCGAATCGACATTCTTCCTTTTTTTGGATTTGAAGTAGAATGAAGTACAAGTTAGGAAAATGTGTTGGGACATAGAAGATCTAATGCAAATCGGTAGTTTCAACTTCGTTTTTTTTTCCTTAAGAACGACTCCATATATATTGAGAAACCCAAACTAGCTAAGGGTATTTTTGTCCCTAAAATTATATTTCACCGGCAACATGATTTTACTTCTGATTTTTTTTTTAAGTCAACACATGAAGACAACAACCCGTGATCAACTTTGTTCCCGCATACGACGGACGAGGGATTATTCCCCGTCTAATCACTTTCTTTTTTTTTAAACGAGGTGGGACGGAAGATAATGTCCCGTCTAACACAAAAATAATAATAATAATAACTAGTATAATGCACGTGCGATGCACGTTTATAAAAAAATTTAGTCATTAAATTAAATGAATTTGTATATCGTATAAGAAAAGAAATAGTAAAACATTTAACTTGCAAAATAGCAGGCTTCAATAATAGAATAAGTGTGAACGATTATAGAATCAAACTTCAATAATACATAAAGGATCCTAATGCAATGAAAATACTCTATGAATTTGGAGAATATTTGAAACTTTTATACAAAACATGAAATTATAACAAAATTATAACATACTTATGACATGAGAGCTGAGTTGCTTTTCATGAAGATTAGCATATATAACTTGGCAGGAGTTCAAAGGAGTTTGATATCCATTACATTACAGAACATAACATTAAATTAAACAAAAATATTTCTACTTTCATGCTAGTCCATATCCATATTTCTACTTGGTAGGAGTCGAGGAAACCGCTAATGCAGCACCATTCATTCATATAGAATCACTCAACTAAACACATAACTTACAACCAATTTCACTCGAGTTTTGGATACTATTAATAAATACATTAGTGACGCTTATACTTCAGAAAAATAATGCTGAAAAGTCCTACACTTTCCGATGGCATGTTCATGTCACTTCTTTTGAGTACTGGCAGTGTTCCAAGTAGTTAGACAGTTGAAGGCAGCTTGAAGTCTACAATCCTTCAGAGAAAGAAGCTGAACCTGCTATTGTGGAAGAGGAAGTTCCAATAGAAGAGGTGATTAATGAAGTTCCGAATGTTTCTGGAGCTGTGGTTGTTGAGGCAATTCCTGCTAATACCGTCCCTGAAGAGGCACCAAAGAAGTCGTATGCCTCAATTGTAAGTATCTGAAACATAAATGGTCGTGAAATAACCATGAAATTAGAAGGAAACTTCAATAAGATAGCTAAAATGCCCTATTATGTTTATGGTTCAAAATACTTTTTGGAGGAAGGAATGAAGTTCAAAATGTTGACAAAGAAACATTTCCAGAAGATGAGTGCCAGCTAAAATGAGGTGTTGAGGTTGATGAACGGAAAAACCAAGATTACAAAAAAAAAAATAAAGGAAGCAGGAACAAAACGGTATATATTGAAAAATTGGACAAAGATGAAAACTATGCATATAGAAGAAGAAAAAAAAAGGAAAGTATAGAGGAAAACTTTTGGCAATAGTTGGGATAGCACACTATCAGCTATAAGCTTATACCAATATCCAATAATTAAAAGATACTTACCATAAGTCAATATAGAATTTCTTACCTTACCTCAACCTTTTCAAGTAAATATATCTAATGACAAAATACAAAAGACTTCTCGTTCAGTAATTACCCAAGTAGCAGATCATCACCCATATCACACATAGATATACCCGATAATTAAAATATGCTTACCATGTCCATAATACAATACAACCATAGAGAACTTTTCTGCTTCAAGCAAAAAAAATATGCATATAGATATCCCACTTCAGGCTATAGATATCCCACTTCAGTTACTGGCTCACTGGAACAGAGGTTGAATTAAAATTAAAGTCCCTGCAGAACTTCAACATGCTTCTGTGTTCATTATATATATGCTTCTGTGAATGAATTAAAATTAAAGTCCCTGCAGAACTCATTATATATGTTTTCTGTGTTCATCTATATTCACTTCAACCTCTGTGGCCTGACCCTTAGGTTCTCAAAAAAACGTTTCGGAAACCCAGATCCTAACCATAAACTACTGCATTACGGTATTTACTGCATGCTCATGGATTTTGACGACAGAGTTTACTGCATATTTGATGTTTAAAGCATATTTATTACGGTATTTACTGCATGCTCATGGATTTATTACGGTATTTACTGTTTGTTTGGTCCAAACTTAATGAATAAATTTCATGCTATTAATAATAGTATAGATAGATGGTTGTTTATTTTTTTTCATGCAAATTACTTTTTTTACCCCTATATATTCTGTTAGCCTTTTATGTGTGGGAGGATATAACAGTAAAAAGCCAGCAAAATAAGGCTTTGCTTAATAATAGTATAGATAATAAACACTTTCGACGGACGGAAAATTATCTCCCTTCCATTCGAATTTGGAAATTTTTTTTTAAAAAGTTAGTCGGACGATACTTCATTTGCCGTACCGTATGTTATTATTATTTTTATTTTATTTTTTTCTTCAAGAAACGATAGATAATCCTCCGTCCTATCTCATTTACGTGTACAATTCGCTACGACGAAAGATAATCTTTCATCTGAGAATATTAATTATGTGAAAATCTAAAATTTGGCTTCACATGACTACAGCGAAAACTCATTTTTTTCTATTTTAGTTTTTCAAATACCTAAATTTTAGAAGACAACGACTTCAGGTGCTCTAACATGCCGGCACCACAAAGTTTGACATATACCTTGACATCCTGACACAGTCCGATGACAAATGCACGTGTCACAGTGTAAAATACACTGTTGCCATCACTACGTGGGAGACACATCATACAATATTTGTGCACGATTTCTTTAATGTTCAAAAAGATCATGTTGCAGGCATATTTGTCAATGTACATCCAGAATAGTTTTTTGATATATCGGATAGAGCCAAAAGGCTCCAGCCATCAAAAAAATATTAATCAATAATAATAGTTAAGATACAAATAAATAATCAAAGACTTTACAAGATGTAAAATAAATATAAGCGGAATGTGCAAAATTAAATCCTAACTAGAAGGAACAACACGCCAATAAGGGCGCTATAATACAACAGAAGAGCAACCGCTGAACCTTCAGCCCGGACAACCAACGCGCGAAAAAGCGAACAGTACGCCCAGTCTCACCCACAAGAGGAGAAGAAACAAGAGGAGCGGCGATCCAAACGCAGGCCAAGAAAAACACCCTCCCGCGGAGATAACAATCTCCACCAGCAGACCAAGAGAAAGCTAGCGGCACAAAAGGATACAGCCTGGTCAGAAGGAACAGTACATCCAGAATAGTTAAACCCTTTCTTTTTGCAATTCTCACTATCTCCACAGTAGCAAGTTAGGCACTGGTTAGAAGAACAACCAAAGCTGTTTGGGATTGCTTTTGGATGATGCTTTGCCTCTGATAACTCTTTTACTCTCAAAATAAATGTTTGGAAAGCTTAATTAAAAATGTGTTTGGTCAAAAGTTTTTTTTAACAACTATTTTTAGTATTTTCCTCGAAACACTTAAAATATTGTACATTTAGTATTTTTTATTTACCAGAAAAATTTTTGAAGTTACACATAAAATAATGCATTTAGTTTTTCAAAAAATATTTCATACTTACTAGGACAATTTTGAAGTTAAAGCGTAATTCTTTCTTAAACAGAGTATGCAAATTAACTGGTTTTTGATAATTTGCTAAATTGGCTGTATACTACATTGCATGCCAGATGCTCGAGGAAATGTTGCCATGAACCAGAGCTTGAATAATTCAAGAGAGCATCCGTCAAACCGGAGAGGGGTGTTATAAAAATCAATACAGATGCAGCTGTAGGTAGCCAGAGCTATGCAACAATTTCTCTAACTAGGGACTGGAACAGAGTTCTCAAGCACATTATCTCAGCTAGAGCACACAGCTTGCATGTGGAGTATTTTGAAGCTACAACAGCGATGGAAGTCTTATTCCTACCCATGCACTATCCCCAACCAGGGCCGGCCCCCACCTTGGGGCAGGTGAGACGGTTACCTCAGGTCTCCGGATTTTTTGCAATTTTAGGAGCCCTAAAATTTGTATTCTTCTTGTAAATATAGGTACGTATTTTACGATTAAAAAATATATTGTTATTAGGGGTCTAAAAAATAATTAATTGGGCTTTTTGCCTCGGATCCCCGGCAACTCAGGGCAGGGCCAGCCCTGTTAACTACGGAACCTCAACTCCACCTTGGAAGATTAGGCACATCATTGAAATATGCAGAGAATATCTTAAGCATTCCCCCAGTGTTTCTCCATTAAGTAAAACAGAGAAATGAGAGCTCAATCTCGCAAGTATGCTTGGATAGACAATTGTTTAGCGACTGGAACGTTCATTTCACTAGCGTGAATTCTCTCAAGTGTACCCATCCCTATTGCTTATACTCGATTTGTTGGAGACCCCTCCATTCTCTTTGATCTAATATCAATGAAGTTGGCTAAAACCTTCCACAGAAAAATGATAGGAAAAAAAAAAAAAAACTTGTCAAATTTTAACTTCAATTCAAAAGAACAACTTTAGTAATTTAGATAATCTCTAATCACTAATCTTTAATCTCTAATCTCTAATCTCTAATATTATAAGGGTAAAAGGGATATGAGCAAGTTGTTTATTTAGTAAATGAGCAAGTGATTATGTGGCATGCATGTGATACATTGGACAACTAACCTTTTTAAGGATTTTCCAATCACATGCATGCCACATCATCAATTGCTTATTTACTAAATGAGCAAGTTGCTCATACCCCTTTTACCCATATTATAATGAGAGAGTTGGAGTTGTAATGTTGTCAAGATACAAAAACCTATGCGTTGCACATACAACTCAAACTCTCCCATTAATTACAACAAAAACAAACAAACAAAAAAATTCCGCCTATTTAAAACGTGCAAAACAATTTTACAATATTTTTTAACACTGAACATACACATATATTACACGTACAACTCAAATTCTACTTATAAACACGTGCATTGCACGTACAAATTGTAGCTTTTTCTTCAAAATATTTTTACCAATTACGTGTAACGTACGTCCAAGTCCAAAACTATTTCTTAACACGTAAATCACACGTGACAATCCTCCCACTCTTATCAAAACGTGCATCGCATGTAAAAAATACTAGTTACCTTTAGCTTATGAGATATGATAAACATAATTGTCTCTATATATATTTTTTTTAAAAAGTCCGCAGTTATGAGAATTTTTTGCCGTACTAGGCCACTTTTTGAAAATATTTGCTATTTTAGGCCAGTTTCCAAACTATTAGCGTTCGTGGGCTAGCCAGCGCACGTCAGCAACGACCGCTATTAGGAATAGCGGCCTCTTCATAGCGACCAACTCCTTGTGCTCCCACACTTGGCAGATTATAGAGTGTATTGTATAATTGGCACGACTTGGTATAACTGAGATCGCTATTGTCAATAGCGGCCTCGTCTAACTGAGGTCGCGATTCCCAATAGCGACCTCAGGTGGGCCCAACTGACTTTAACACTCAGTCATCCCCTACTCTCTCTCTTCCCCTCTTTCTCTCTCTCTCATTTTGTTATCTTCTTCAAAATTAGCCCCAACAGCGGCCTCTCTCTTTCTCCCAAAAACCCAAAACCCTAACCCCTAATTTCTCCCCCAAAAATTCCATAAATTCGATTTTGCTTCTTCTCCACACGATCTCTCTCTTCACTTATACCCGATCACTCTCCTCCTCGGAAATCCCCAAAATATATCCAATCTCCAAACCCTAAAGAGGTATGCCTAGTAATTTGCAATTGTAATGGTTGATTCTTGCCGCATTGTAGGTTTTTGTTATAGGAAATAGTATAGGATATGCCTTGTATTTTGCAGGTGGTATGCCTAGTATTTTGCAAACCCTAAAGAGGTTATTGTTATAGGTATGCCTAGTATTTTGCAGTAGGAAATAGTATAGGATGGGCATTGAAAATATTGCAAGATTTTCTACAATTATCTAACATTTTATACAATTATCTAAAATGCAGTAGGTATATCTAGTATTTTGCAACTAAGAAGAGTAAGAAGTAAGAAAAATTAAAAAGAGTTCCAACCCGGCCGGCTTCAACCTAACATGTTATACAATTATCTACAATATTGGAAGATTTATACCCCTAATGCTACATACAGTAGTGTAATACCCTAAACTTTTATTTTAATAAAAATATTGTTTTTCACGTGTTGTGCACGTGCAAATTTTATGTGTATTTTATTTATTTATTTTATATATATAATTTCATTTTTTAGTATGAACAATTATATTCCAATTATTTTTTACCTATTTCTAAGAGCCTAAATAATATTTTATTTATTTGAGCCCACTTTAATAAATTATTAATTTATTGTCTTGGCCCACAAGCCTAAGCCCACTAATTGTGAAGCCCACAAAATTAATAAATAAATTAAATGGTCACATTTGTCATGTGGAGACAAATGGCGAACATTTTTTTTATCAATTAAATTGTACAAACTTCCAAATAGGGGTACTAGGTGATACGTGCAATGCACGTAGTGTGCATTGCACACTCTTTTGAGGCCGGGATAGGTATGGAGTGATGGAGAGTGTGGGTGTGTGTACATGGGTGGTTACTTTGTGCATGGGTGGTTGCTACAACTTCCTCTCCTATCCTAGCCCTCCATCCTATAACTATCCAACAAATCCTAGCCCTCCAATCTACTCTAAATTAGTATAAATACCCCCTTCATACTTGTATTCTACATTAATAATCTATTGAAAGAAGTGAATATTATATTGGAGATATATATTAGCGTGTGAGTGTGAGTGTATGTGTGCACACCATTGGAGGCCGGCCATCACTACTAGGAGCTCTCGGTTTTTTGGCAAGGAGCAAGGGAAGGAGTTCGTTGCACCACGATCTAGGAGGAGGAGGCACTCTCTCGCATTCTAGGAGGCTCTAAGAGATTTTCTTAATTGGTTTTTTTCAAAAGGTGGTTGTTTCTCATGGCTTCTAGAGTAGAAATCATGCTAGGAAATGAAATTGAATTGTTATTATAAGCTACTAGTTGAAATGAAATGCATGCTTGCCTAATTAGAAGAGAATTGATAGTTAGAAAATGTTTGTTGTTTGATTACTAAATTTATTGACTATGAGCAAAAGTATATGTTCTCATTATTATAAACATTAGAATGCATGTTGATTATGTTTAAATTGCAATTATGTGAAATTCGCTAGTAAGAAATTGAACTATGCTTATTGATTAAAAATGCTAGAGTAGAATAGTGTGTTAAAGTTGAATTGATTGAATCGATTGTTAATAAATGTAATGAAATTCCCTATTGCGATATTTATCATGTGAAAGATTTGAATAAATGAAAAAGAATGTCCTTTTGCATACGAATAATTGAATGTATCATGTGTAGATTAATTAATAAAATAGAAGTTTACTTACTTATAAAGTTGATTTTGTGCTCTAAAAAGATCCTAGTTATCAAAACATCATTGTAGTGAATTTTGTGCGAAAAATCATTTCTAATTATGAACAATTATGTATTGGTTTTCAAATGTCGAATTAGTGTTCATAAAATGCAAACTAAGGCTAAATACATGTTTTGAAAGAGGGGAAAATACCTTTAAATATATTGGCTATTGTTAAATTAAATGCAAACTAGCTTTTACTTGAACACTCCATTCACCTTTATCCCATTTAGTTACTTCGTATACCTTTTCTACTAATTCTTGCATTTTTATATTACGATTTGCCCAAACTATCTCTAGTTGAACACCTTTATAGCAAAATCCTACTTTTGGGTCTTCAACTATTTCTCCCCTGTAATACAACCAAATAGGAATTTTATAGTCCATACCTATACATTAGTACACAAATTTCCATTCAATATACAATCGTGAACAAAAAATTTAAATAGATATTAATAAAGATTAACCATGGCATTTAACCATTATATGTGTGTGTGTGTGTGTGTGTGTGTGTGTGTGTGTGTGTGTGTTATATTCATAATAGCATAGTCAACACACTTGTAATTGGTCAAGTAGAGCGCAGGTTCACCTAGCTATATGAATAATACAGTAACAACTATCGGTATATTAATAGCATAATAGCCTCCACATCTACTCACCGACTCTTGTATTCAAAGTTTCATACTCGAAACATGACCTTGAATGGCTAAATACATGTTTTGAAAGAGGGGAAAATACCTTTAAATATATTGGCTATTGTTAAATTAAATGCAAACTAGCTTTTACTTGAACACTCCATTCACCTTTATCCCATTTAGTTACTTCGTATACCTTTTCTACTAATTCTTGCATTTTTATATTACGATTTGCCCAAACTATCTCTGGTTGAACACCTTTATAGCAAAATCATACTTTTGGGTCTTCAACTATTTCTCCCCCGTAATACAACCAAATAGGAATTTTATAGTCCATACCTATACATTAGTACACAAATTCCCATTCAATATACAATCGTGAACAAAAAAATTAAATAGATATTAATAAAGATTAACCATGGCATTTAACCATTATATGTGTGTGTGTGTGTGTGTGTGTGTGTGTGTGTGTGTGTGTGTTATATTCATAATAGCATAGTCAACACACTAGTAATTGGTCAAGTAGAGCGCAGGTTCACCTAGCTCTATGAATAATACAGTAACAACTATCGGTATATTAATAGCATAATAGCCTCCACATCTACTCGCCGACTCTTGTATTCAAAGTTTCATACTCGAAACATGACCTTGAATGGCTATCCTATACTATTTCCTACTGCCATTTAAACTACCAGTTCAACCCACAATGAAAAATATATAATTCAGTTATCTGCTCAGTTCATATCATCAACAACTCGCCAATTGTTAAACACAAATAACAAAAACCTACAATGCGGCGAGAATCAACCATCACAATTGCAAAATACTAGGCATACCTCTTTAGGGTTTGGAGATTGAATATATTTTGGGGATTTCCGAGGAGGAGAGTGATCGGGTATAGAGTGAGGAGAGAGATCGTGTGGAAAATAAGCAAAATCGAATTTATGGAATTTTTGGGGGAGAAATTAGGGGTTAGGGTTTTGGATTTTTGGGAGAAAGAGAGAGGCCGCTGTTTGGGGCTAATTTTGAAGAAAATAACGAAATGAGAGAGAGAGAGAGAGAGCAAGGGACGACTGAGTGTTAAAGTCAGTTGGGCCCACATGAGGTCGCTATTGGGAATAGCGACCTCAGTTAGACGAGGCCGCTATTGATAAAGCGACCTCAGTTACACCAAGTCATGCCAATTATACAATACACTCTCTATAATCTGCCAAGTGTTGGAGCACAAGGTGTTGGTCGCTATGAAGAGGCCACTATTCCCAATAGCGGCCGCTGCTGACGTGGCGCTGGCTAGCCCACGAACGCTAATAGTTTGAAAACTGGCCTAAAATTGCAAATATTTTCAAAAAGTGGCCTAGTACGGCAAAAAATTCCAGTTATGATGACTAAAGTTACAAAAGATAACTCTAAGGGGGCGTTTGGTACGCGGATTGGAGAATTCCCAGGAATTGGTGGATTCCCAGGAATATGAGGGTGTGAATGAAGATTCCCGGGAATGTTGCAATACTGTGTTTGGTATATGACATTACATGCATGGAAAAACTTTATTACTGTGTTTGGTATAGAACAATTCTTTCCCATCAATCCATCTCTATAGTAGACATTATTGAAAATACCCTTTTGGCTTTATTTAAAAATAAACAAATATAAAAGTTAACTTTAAAAAATATATCAAGTCGGCTATCGCCTCATCTCCCCTCACTAACGTTCGCCTACGGTCGCCTTGGGCATATATTCTTTTCTAAGCAAGTCATCTTTCGTCTAGGATCTTAAATAAGATTGCGAAGTCAAGGGAATTATGAACGACATAACAGGATGCCAAAAGTACAAAATTTTCCACTATCCTCAATATTGAGATGAAAATTTTCCCAAAAACTAATGAAGGCCAACAAAAAAAAAAAAAAAAATCAGATAATCTCCATAAAACCCCATTAAGTTCGACGAAAGGTTCAGTTGCTTCAATCATGGGCTTATGGACTAAAACTATGAAATAATTAAACACAACACCACTCAACAACACTACGGAGATGCTTTTATTTCGAAACTGAGTGAATTGTGACTAGGAAGCATGAAAAGTTCCCAGCCGATAATATGAGTGTTGTAAATTAAACTGCATTGAGAATGAATTGAGAAACCAAGCTTTAAGCTCCCAATTCATCATCTTCCTTCCTCATGTCCTATTATTCTGTGAATTTAGAGCCTAATTTGCAAGAATTACATGGAATCAAACCCTGTTTGGGAATAAGCTCAAGTTTGGATAACTAGAGTTTCATAGCATCGTACAGACAGGAAATATCCAGCTCGGGTAGATTTACTTCCTAGCTATACAAAACCCCACTCTAGCTATCCCAAACATGGCCTTGAATATTGCAACAGAAACATTTCCACATAAACTTCATTATCCTAGACAAAATTACAGTTTCTCCAATTATGGGAGGGGGGGGGGGTTAGTGGTTTAGTTCCAAGACCTTACAGGAGCACATAAATAATCAATCTCCGATCCTACCTGCAGCTGTGCCGCGATCTCCGCCAGTGCAATCTGACTGCACTCCTGCAACCTCTCCTCAATATCCTCCGCTGCCGCATCCCAATACGTATCCGCCACCACCTCCCCATTCACGATCATCAGTCCCGCATCGTCCGACACAATCTATTGCGTCTGCCTTTCCACACGGTACAGATCAACCCCGATCGCATCGCTCAAATCGATCAGCGAAACCCTACCCCTCTTCTTGATCTCAATCTCATTTTCCTTCCTCAATTGATCCTAATCAGAGAATGATGTTAATCGACTGAATTCAAGAAAATCAAGAACTGAGAATTGGGAATTACTGGAGTGATGTATTCTTTGCCGGTGACGGTGTGGAGGAGGTCGAAGTCGAGGAAGCGGAGTTCTTAGAGAGAGAGAGACGCGTTACGGTCTGAGCTTAAGAGAGGGAGTGATACTTCTCATTCCAGATAGATGGAAGAGAAATAAATAGTTATAATGAAGAGGAGATGAACGCGGTAATGGGTGAATTTGGTTGGAGGAAAGCCAGAAATCTAGAGGGTGTTTTGAGTATGCAATAATCTCACTCATTTTTTTATGTGGAGGAATCCACAAATCCTACCATTTTCAAGGGGAATGTTTATCCTTCCTAACTAATGATTTTGATAACCCTAGGAATTTAAAATTATTTACAAAACTATACCTATGTCTTACCAAATCAGGTAATCAAGAGGGTAATTCTAAATTTCCTTATACATTACCGCGTACCAAAAGCCCCCTAAATTACTGTAGTTATCGTAACTTTAACTCCATACCCAAACAAACCTTCAAATTAACACCACCTCTATATGCAAAAGGGGCCCACATTGTTGAACAGAACAGTAAATTCCATCCCATCCTCTTCCTTCTTCCTGTTCCACTTCCACTGTTCCACGGATACAGAGGGGGAAGGAGATTTCTCATCTCTCTTTCTTCTTGCTGTTTCTCTATTCTTATTGGGCTGATCCGATTCAAACCGGGATCCGACTCCAAATCCAATATAAAAATCCATCGTCCGTACTATCACGTCAGATCCGGCTTCCTCTCAATTCTCAGGTATCATCTCTAATTCCAGATCATTTTGGTTGCTTTTTTTTCTTCTAATTTTTCTGTCAGTAGATTTACCATTTTTTCTTATGGGTTTTGTTGTTTGGTCGGCATAAACCCTAATAAAAAATGATTGATGTTTAGGAATTTATTTTTAAATTGTCTAGTAGTTACGATCTGAAAGCTTAAAGAGAGGAATATGATTTTCATATTATCAAAAAAATTATGGGTTAATTTGATTTGAAATTTAATAACTTAATTACATAATCAAAATAAGGGATTGGTAGTCATGACCAAATTTGTTTAAATGAAAATTGAAAATACTACTTAAAATATCTTGATTGTGTGTAGATGAGTGTTTGTGAGATTCCCGTGCAAGGAACTGTCCATGTAGTTTCGTCGTCCTGTTAGGTTTCGAGGATAATCACAGATTAAATACACAGCGAAAAAATTACAAAATATCGAAACCTAGCCATGGATCCATGCGAAAACCATAAATCGTGTTTAGGAGTTATATCTTAAAGATGGATCTGGTGTCTCCAAAATATGTCAATCACAGCACTGCAAAGGTTACGATGTTTCTATTTTGTCCACACAAACGGATCAAATCAAGCTCCCCCTCATGCTGCGGTGTTAGCTGCAGGAAGGAGATGTTCCTCACGATCTTCCTCTCACAGTTTCTGTGACGACTAAGGTTTTTTTCATGTGTCTTTTCTACAAAAATATATTGTATATATAAGCACAGGAAATCAACCCTAAGAGAGTGGTGAGGTGGTTGGACGCACAATCTGACCCAGGTCAGATTCTCGTGTGGGCCTTTTAACTTTAGTTAGTCCATTTAATCTAATTAATTACTTAGCCATATTAGGAGTCCAAGTCTTGCTAGAATTCCCAATTAAATTCATCTCATGAATTTAAATCTCAATTTTGATCCATTTTAAGTGTGTGATCCTGTAGGTTCCCATTACGTTGACAGTAATACTAAAATCCTATTCTAGTGTTGCAAACAGTAAGCGATATCCAACAATACATCACTGCTACTCAAATAATGGGAATGTCAGTGATTTGACATAACCTATTCGTGACCAATGTTACTACGTAGTTTAGTCTTTTTATCCAGATGTCTGAATTGACCACAAGACATAGACCGTGTCACCCTTATGTAGTTCAATCTTTGGTTTTTTGATATCCGGGTAGACTTACTAAAATAAATGAGCTTAATATCTCATATTGACTCATTTGAGCACAACCATACATTTTGCAGCCTTACTCAATCAAAAGGCCCATTGATATAACTCTTGTTATGTAGAAGGGACAAATCCTATCTAAGTCACTCACATCCCTCTGCATGATTTGTAGTATATCCAATAGTTGTTTTTATAATCACTTTATTACAAGTAACGTTTGACGACATTAAAACAAATAATTTCTCATGTAGGGAACTATAGTGACTTTAAGTCAAAGGACTACGTACACCATGGTCACTGTAAGAATCGCTTATGACACTCACGTAATGATCCATGCAGCGTTCTCATGGTGGGTCAGTACAGTACATTATTACTCTCATATGTACCTACGTGAAGACTTGATATTTCATATCCATGACCCGTGAGAATGGTCATCAGTCTACGCACACACTAGTCTCTATGTATTATCGTTGTCCTAATTCACAATAATACTTGACTAGACATTTAAGAATAATGTTCTGATTTCAGTCAATAGAATCTCACAATCAAGTCATGCACTTGATATTCTATGATATTGAACTTACTATTCGAAGGACTTTATTATGTTCATTTAGCATAATAAATAAAATGTCTCAATAGGAAATAGATGTCATGATATAATGTAAACTAGTAATGTCAATATACAACTGACCTCTAGGGCATACACTAACACGTCTATCATGGGTTGACAACCAATCTGGTTTGGGACTCGAGAGAGAGTAGACAAAAATTATTGGCAGGAGCAGTTATATGGACATGCTTGAACCGTAGGTAGGTCAGTAGATTGGGTCAATGCTGTTAGAGTGGAGTTGGGGCTAGTGTTCAGCCAATGTTTGCTAGAGTTGAGTTGTATGGGTGTTAGACTATTGATGTGTGGCAGTATGTTATGTTCGAAAAGTTTGACCATATGTTCGGAAGGCTTGAAGATTTTGCAGTGTTTGGTTGATTAGTCCCTTAACAATTAGTATGAGAGATTAAAATCCATGTCATGAGTTCTGATTCTGGAAAGGGCCAGACTAAAGTTGCTAATGAGGTACGGGGAAATGGAAGTAATGAGGACAATTTAAAATTATTTATGGGTCAATAATCTACGGGAGTGTAGTTAGAGTGGAGATATTATAGGTGTCAAGCGAGTATTGCCAGAGTATGCTTCAATCAAAAAAAATAAGAGGGTTTTGGCCTTGTCCTCAAACAATCCTAGGTTTGGACTTTGGAGTATTGATTAATCCTTCCACATTTTCTCCTTGCTATTTATTTGTATTGTTATTTTCGTATTTCACCTCTGGTCAAGAATGTGTTTTTTTTTTTTTTGCTTTTTACTCATGTCTTCGATGGCTAGCTTTGTTTTATTTCTGAAAAACTGTTTATCTTGTAATTAATTTAATCAGTGGGCATTTCGTGTTTATGATTTTTTTTTCTTTATAAGTTTTAATTATATTACTGGTCTAGATGATATCAAAATTTTAGTGAAACTGGACTATACCTGTAATACCCCTAGTATGCATGGTTAATAACATTTGTTTTTCTTTTATTTAAAATAAAAATATACATATACATTGTTATATATATATATATCTTTTATTTAAAATAAAAATATACATATACATTGTTATATATATATATATATATATATATATATATATATATATATATATATATATATATATATATATATATATATATATATATATATGTATTGACATTGTTATTTTTTTTTATCATACACTACACTATTATTCCTATGTTTGTTTTGTTTATCATATCTATATGGTTAATTTTTTTAAAGCCTAATATGTTTTCTTTTTAAAGGCCCAACATTTCTTTTCTTAAGGCCCAATCCAACATGGTTAAGTGTAATTCATTAAAGCTTGAGGGGTTAAATATAAAAGATAAGGACACCTAAGCTATTCCTAGAGATTTCCACACTTCTCTCCACTTCTCTCTTTCTTTCTTTCTGCAGATGGCCGCTAGCCCTCTTTCCCCCATTTCTCTATACATATGCTGCTAATACTACTACTGTTGTTTACTACTACTACTGCTGCTGCTGCTTACTACTAGTACTACTGTTGTTTACTACTACTACTACTGCTGTTTACTACTATTACTGCTGCTGCTTACTTCTACTACTACTACCTACTACTACTACTATACTACCTTACTACTACTACTATTGAAGCAAGAAGTCGAGGAAGAATCAAGGGAAGCAAGGAGGAGAAGGCAATTGAAGACTTTTTCACTAAGTAAAAAAGTGGGTATTCTTCATACCTTAGGTATTTTATTATTATTTTTTCTTTATATATGGAATGAATGATTGATGCTTGCTATTTTCTATCCTAAAAAGTTACAACTTACTTGCATGAATGGTTGTTGTTGTGTTAATTTAAAATATCATGAAAAGAAATTAAATAAAAGTATTGTTAGTATTGTTTTACTTGCTTATAACTCATGTTCTATTCTTAATTATTTGTTTAGTAATTCACACGTAGCAAATTATATAGACTAGAAGTGTTAGTGATGAATGCCTAGTTAGTATTGTTTAGAAATTGGTAATGTTGTCTAGTAATTAAAAAATTAGTTATATAGTAATCTATATACGGTAAATGGTAAGTTATATAAAAAATATAGTTGTTGGTATGATATGCTTAGTAAATTAATTCATAGAAAGTCATGTAATCACTTGTAGTAGTTTAGTTATTGTTGTAGGCACTTGTAGTAGAATAGTTTAATCACTTGTTGTAGTCACTTGTAGTAGTAGAAGAATGTTGTAGAGTTTGTGTATATTCAAAAGTTCATGTAATTGTAATAGGGGGGTGATTAGAATAACTATGTTAAATTCATATGTATAATAAACTTCATGTTAAGTCCGTAATCCTAAATGATGCACAACGATAGTATAAAATAACTACCTATGTTAGGTTATGGTGTAGAATTTTGTATAGAGAATTGAAATTGTAAGTATACGAGAGATATGCCATTAAAAGGTTAGTAAAAACTTAAAGATAGAAAGAGCTAAAGTTGCCATGAGACTTTAAGTAACTAATAATTTCACCCAGAAAGTAAGTGGTGATTAATAAAGGAATTAAGCGGATGAGATTTGACCTAAGTCGCATAAATTAGTAAAGGCATTGGTCCTAACTAGTGTGACTCTTGATTGGTAAGGACAGACACTAGTTAGGCGTGTACTCACCTGTTAAGGGGACACGTGCGGCGTGGTCTCGACTGTTAATTTCTGAGATTTAGTGATAAGAACAGGATGCAGATGTAAGTCACAAGTCCTGTCAGAACTTAAGAGATGGACTCGTAAGTTTCCGTCTATGTTCTGGGTTATCAATACGAACAAGGAGCAAGAGAGTAACTCTAAGAGTCTTGGCGGAGTAGGGGTGGCTCTATTGATTCGCCTTATGTTCATGATAACTTTGGTAGGGGCAGGAGTGGAGAAGGACCATAATTTCGGCAGAGCTGATGATCACCAACCTGACCGGGAATGGAGAGGGACCACAATCCTATCGGAGTAGAGAAAGACCATGATCTGAACGAACAGAGTGATCACTGCCGTTCGGAGTGGAGAAGGACCGCAATCTGACTGCAGGAGCGGGAATGGACCGCATGTACTGCAGACTCTACCAGTCACTAGATGAATGTCAGAAACAGGAAAGAGTACAAGAGTAGGATGCATGGCGAGGGATTGAACCCTATCATCGGGAGAATACGGACTCGATTTGGGGAGTATGTAGTATGGGATGCATACGTTTCCAAATCAAGTTTGCATTAGATTAAGAGCATGGTGTGCATATGAGTTGTACATTAAATTCTAGGTCATGACATACACCGACATTTATGTTTGTATGACTTCCACGTTTCTTTTCTCCTGCATCAAATATTGATTGTTGAGGATTTTGGAGATTGCGGGTTTCATCCGTATTGCGTCAGTTGTATGCAACTGACGTGCCCACAGTTTGCTAATTGCTGGATTGCTGATCGTAGAGCAGGGGATTCGAGCTGCAGAAAGCATCCAAGTGGAGAATATAGTTTTCTTGTGTAATGTAAATTTCTAATTTCCTATGATTTCTGTGTTGTGTACTCATTGAAGTAAAGATTCTGGGTAAGTGTCACGAGCCTTCAGTGTGTGGAACTCGGAGTGCTACAATACCAAATCTCATATGAATATATTAATGTTCCCATTTGCTATAGCCAATATTATAGCTCAATTATTTGTTGTGTTTTTGTATATACTCTCATGCTCATGCTATCAGGAAAAGAAGTAAAACGCATTTAATATAACAGCAAAGGGGGTTGAAATACTATGCATATTAGCCCGGGCCCTGGGCATCTCTACCATGTAAATATTAGTAAACATCCCTACAACTAGGATTCATTTTACTTGTAACACTAGGGTGAACCACCAAAAGTAGTGGGAACTTATTTTGAATTGGTTACATGGACCTTGCATTTGAATCAATGAAATAGAATTTGGAGCTGCATCGGAACAAATTTCTTCCTTTGATCAATGAAATCCAATTTTCCCTCCCTCACCTCTCCACACACACATAAACGAAGACCTTTATGTGCTTTTGAACTTTAATACAATGGATAATGGTGAGTAAGATGAGTTTTTGTTTGTTAATGTCCATACCTCAATAGTAAACACCAACAAGAAGAGCTTTATGTGCTTACAACGCAGTGGATAACAGTCAGTAAGCTAAGATTTTGTTTGTTAATGTCTGTGCCCCAATAGACAAACACAAACAGTGGAATAAAATAGAGCACCTTCCTTGAGAGAGGAACCAAAGAAAGAATATTCGTTCGTTCAGGGAAGTTTGCCTTGGGAATGATGCTGTGTGTCCTGTGCATCCCCAACTACTGTTTGAATTTTAACCTTGGCACTGTTTTATTTGGACCAAGTGATGGCAAAAAAAATAATGTTTAAGATGTCATTTTCATTCCTTTTCTTGAAAAAGGGTCAATCTAAGTGATGCTGATCTGTTTTTCATTTTCTCCATAATAGTAGTTTTTTTTTTGTTACTTTGTTTGAAAAAAATTCTTTGGTAGTGCCAGGTGTCTTAAGCGAAAAATTAATTGGGAATCTAAGCTTGGCCATTATAGTGATGTAGTTAACTTATACCTAGATCTCTGGCTTGTGTTCAGTTTTTTGAAGGATTGGTTTCTGCATATTTACCAAGGAAGTGTAAATGCAAAAACATTGTGAACTGAAATAAAGGGAATCTAATGATTTCGTATAGACTACTCATCTGGCAACCTATATGAAACCAATCTTCTGATTGAATTCTATGGAATACCAATTAAGAATCATAGGTAATACCATATGGATTTTTTAAGTAAAACTAAATTATAATTTTAATTAAGGATCTATATCTGTATGATTGATATTAAGAAAATAAACATCTTCTGAATCCATGAAGTTTCTATAGGGGTGGCATTGGGGCTAGTTCAACCCGGGACCGGCCCGCCACCAACCCGGTCCAAATTGGACCCTAACCACTCCATGACCAGGGCTTGGCCGGTCCTCGATATGAACGTCAGAAACCCATGCCGAACCGGCTCGGATTCGGCTTGGCCCGGGTTAAACCGGTCCGGTCCGGGTCAGCCAAACCGGGCCAGCGATTTTTGAATTTTTTTTGCTGCTTTTTGAAAACTATTTTTTTGCTACAAAATATATGTATATATGTATATATACTAGGTTTGCTCGTTGTCACTTGTCTATGGCACGTCTTCGGAACGGTGCACCTTATTTGATTATATAAAATAGTTTCGAAGGTCCAGCAAATTAATTGAAGTAGCAAACATAGAGCAAAAAAAATATTATATGAATTTTTTGAATTTTTTTGAATTATTTTTAAAGTTTTTAAAATTTTAAATTTTAATTTTTTTTAATATTTTAATATTTTTATTCTCTTAATTTTTTGAATAGAAGAGGGAGGGAGAGAGAGAGAGAGAATAAATAAATAAAAATAAATATAGGAGTTGTTTTTGGTGGGAGATTTGAATTTGAGTTTTGGGGGGAACTTTTGGGGGGAAAATATGTTTTGTAAGGTAATATCTGAGCCTTTGATTTTTGGGGAGATTGAAGGAGAGCCACTTGATAGCTTTTTTTGTGTTTTATTATACAGATACTTCAAAATATATGTATATATGGCATATGCATATAAATATACTTCAAAATATTTCAAAATTTTATAAAAATGAGTGTGGACATCAAAATTAATTGATTACTACCCATTACTCAATTTGCCAACCCCCACCCTAGCTATTAATAGCCAATTCCATCTCCTCACTTCCTTCATCTCACCATTGTGGGACTAAAAGTTTTCAAGGTTTAAAATTCAAATACATTTAGTCGCACATTGGTGAGATGAGAGAATTGAGGAGGTGGAGTTGGCTATAAATAGCTATGGTGGGATGGTCTAAATTCAATCAACCAAAATTTTTTCCTTTATTTTGCTCCATTAAAAAAATATATTCAAACCGCATATGCCTGGCCCTAGGCCCGGCTCAGGGGCAAGCCCAACAAGCCAATGGGCTTGGGCAACCCCCTTTCAATGGGGGAACAAATTTTTTTAAAAAAATTCAATATATATATTTATATAGTAAAATTTAATTTATAAAGGGTCTATATGTAAAGTTCTTTTTTTGATAAAAAAATCGCATCTCTCTTTCTCCTCTTCCTCTTCCAGTTTCCATTCACTTTTCTTTTCGTTATCTTTCTCCCATCCCCGATTTGAAACCCGAAATCCTCCACGCTTCACCGCTCCTCCGCTCCTTCGATTGTATTCCTTCTCCACTGGAGCTCCGAGTCCCCGACAGGGGACGAGCCGACCACCGACAGCATCCTTTCCATGATTCCATCAAAACCCTAAACCTAATCCTAGCCCTAATTGAAACCCTAAGTCCCTAATCTCCTTCGGTCCTTCCTCTCCGGTCTCCATCAAAAGGTATTATATCTACTCTTCTTCTCTTCATCTTCTTCTTTCAATTTAATGTGATTAACTATGAATTTTGATTTAATATGAATGTGATTTACTGAATTACTGTGAAGGTTATGACAATGGGTTTACTTAGTTTAACTCCTAAATTTACTGGAGAGGCTAAGCATTAACGAGGACAAGTCATATTCACTATTTCAACATAGAGCCAAAACATAGTTATATAGCAATTCATGTCCAATGTCTAAGTTACGGACTTACGGTAATAACTTGGCGATCAACATGTATCTCTTTCATTGTGTTTATTCTCTGAAATGTAGAACTTAGGAAGTTGTTCCGTGTTTCATATGAATTGGAAGCTTACATTTCAAGCATGCAACCCAAATTATATATTTAAAGTGTCAAAAGTGTCATTTAGTACAACTTTAAACGAAATTATGATTTGTAGAAAAATTAGTCGAGTAAAGGTGGAAATTTATTCCCCTATATACACTTGAAGGAAATAACTACTACTATGTCTATGCTTAACTAACAGTTTTGTTTTTTAGGGTAAAAACAGTCGCAATGCAAACCATTGGATGCATTTCAGACCTAACAGTTTTATTATATATATATATATATATATATATATATATATATATATATATATATATATATTATTCCATTCAGAAGCTTTTGTTCGCATTATTGGAGTTTTAACTCTAATCATGTGAGCATTCAGTATATAAATACAAATTTAATATAAGAAAGTAGTAACATCTACATCAATCCACATTAATGAACTTGTGGCCTCACAAGCTACATGGAGTTACTCATTAATTAGTAGATATGTAGCATCAGCTTTTCTGGCATATTAGATCAGGTTTGTCAGTTTTCCGAATAATAGACAAAATATCGATCAAAGTTGAATATAATAAAAGGAGATACTATTTCTAGGTGATGTTTTTGCAAGAATAATTGGATGTTGCTTGCTTCTGTATGATATATGTGACATGAGGGGATTGCTAATTTCTTAGAAATGTGCAAGACTTGAGCACTTGAGTGTTCTAACTTGTCAGCACATGCTTTAAGAACGCTTGAAAAAGTTGCCTCATCTGAAGGAACATAATACTCGCTCATTTTCTGAAATAATACAAGTGACTCTTCACTGTAACCATTCTGGGTATGACCTGAAATAACAGCCGTCCACAAGACCTTGTTATTGCTTATGGGGATCTCTAGGAAGAGGCTATTGGCATCCCTCACAGCTTTCAACTTCAGATATGTGCATAACAATGATACCTATATGAAATCATAACCATACAGAAGTCCAGACTTAAATAGGTTGCAATGTATTTGTTTTCCCATACTTAATCCCGAAGGCCCATTACACACAGGCAGAAGACTTGCAAATGTGAACTGAGATGCCTTTATGCCTTCAGTCTGCATTTGCCCAAACAAATCCAAAGCTTCATTTACCTTATTATTCTGAACCTGTAATTTTATGAGGATTGTATTTGATAAGTTTATGAGGCCTTGAATAGTTCCATTGTATTTGATATTATGAGGATTCTGAACCTGTAATTTTAAAGAAGGATCAGAGCGTCGAAGATTACAAAGATAGAATGTAGGATTTTCTTGAATGTAGATGACTAGATGCACAACTAACAGAATTACAAACACAAGTTTTTAAAAATGACAAGAACTGAGTGAGGTTTAATTCTTATTACGATATTCTATAGGTACTATGACAAAAGATCTTGATACACCTGAATACATCAAATTCGAATGTGTAGCTGAAGTCTTGTTCTTCTTTTCTTTATATGTTCATTCTAAATTAAAATTAAAATTAAAATTCTTGTTCCTGTTATATCTTGAGTATTGAATTGGTTAACTTTTGTTATGAGGAGCTAAAAAAAGTAAGCAGTTGGATTGCTTCCTTTCAGTTACATTTAATTATTGTTTTGAAAAGTCAATTCTTTGAATTCGCAGTAGTAACCATTCATGCATTCTTTAGTTCAAAGACTCATTAGATCTCTAATTGGTTTCTGAATTTTAATCATGATCTTTCTTACGTTTTTTTTTCTTCTTCTTTCAATTGAATTTTGTTGCCCTTTCACTGATCAAGCGAGAGTTATGGTTGGTTGTTAATGTTACAGACCATTATGATTGATTTCTTTTTATCAATAGGAGATGTAAATTAATTATTTCTTTTCTACTCTTCTTTTGCCCTTCTTTCACTGGCCTTTTCCAATGTTGAAGCAAAACTTATAGTCAACTTCGAATGTTGTTGTGCATGTTCATCCTCTAATATGCATGTTGAAGCTTACAAAATTTTCAGTTTCTAGATTGATTTTTATTTTAAATCAGGAAATATTTTTGCATAAATTGCTTTCCATGGCTTAGTGTGCTTTCCATGGCTTTGCGTAAATTTATTTTATTTGCTTTTACTTTTACTTTTTGTTGTTAGTATTAATTTTTTTTTTACTAAGGGGGCAACAAAACATGAGTTTGGCTAGGGCAACCCGGATCTCCGGGCCGGCCCGGCCCGGCCCGGCTCGGCTTGAACTTCAAAATTTTATAAAAATGAGTGCGGACATCAAAATTAATTGATTACTACCCATTACTCAATTTGCCAACCCCGCCTTAGCTATTAATAGCCAACTCCACCTCACTTCTCTCATCTCACCAATGTGGGACTAAAAGTTTTCAAAGTTTAAAATTTAAATATATTTAGTCGCACATTGGTGAGATGAGAGAATTGAGGAGGTGGAGTTGGCTATAAATAGCTATGGTGGGATGGTCTAAATTCAATCAACTAAAATTTTTTCCTTTATTTTACTCCATTAAAAAAAATATTCAAACCGCATATGCCCGGTTCGGCTTGGTCCGGACCGGGAATGCCACAAGCCCGGCACGCCGGGACCTGTGCCCGGGTATGGCCCAGTGGTTTTTGGCCTGGCCCGGCCCTCCGAGCCTGATTGCCACCCTAAGTTTTTACTTCAAATGCTTTTGTAGTGTTAAGACATATTTGAATAAGTCAGAATATAAAACATTATTAAATATCACAAGAGAAACTGCATGCATAGTGTGCAGCGCTAGAAAATACAGTCGTGTTTCCAAGAAATTTCACAGTTTCCCATAGAATCCCTTAGTACTTCCCTTGTGTTCGTAATACAAGTCCTTGATGCTAATGCAGCAAGTTGTGGGATTGCGGTACAATAAATTAGGGTGCCAGGGGCTACTGGGCTTTGCATCTTCTTTTCCTCTTTGCTACATGGAATTTCATGTTGAAAAACAGAAAGGAAGGGCATGAAGGAAATGGTATATACACCTTCATAAAGTTCATATCGTTCTTTTTATTTATTGTTTAAACTTTGATATTGTCGAACACTTCATAATTGCTTTTGCAGTATTCCCATCTTGTTTACAATATTATCTTTAGTTGGGCAAATATTTATGTGTCTATCTCATTCACAAAAATCTCACATTCAGTTTTGCAGATCATAGTATCGTGCCGTAAGCTGAAGAAATGGCGGGCTCTGAAGAAAATAGTGCTCTATTTCCAATTTTTATTTTAACCATTATGGCTTTGCCTCTGGTACCTTATACAATTGTCAGACTATCTCGTGCTTTTTCCACAAAATCCAAGAGCATTCACTGTCAGTGTTCTGAATGTTCACATTCTGGGAAGTACCGGAGATCTATCTTTAAACGGGTAATCACTTGGTTTATACTGGCACAATAATATAAGTGCATCTTAACTTCTTCATATTCTTATTCTCCTTATACCTGTTGGTGCATATCTGCAGATATCAAACTTCTCAACTTGGAGCAATCTGACACTAATGTTGCTTTGGGTTGTCATGGGAATTCTTGTTTATTATATTAAACATATAAGCCATGAGGTATACAAAATCTTTCATCACTTTTACTGCTATAGGTTATATTCTTTATGTTTCTCTTTCGTCTTGCTTGCAATTTTCTCACGATCATATATTAAATCCTTATTCTCTGAACTTTTCACCTTTTAGATTGGATCAATAACAGTTACATGTGATACTTGTGTTTTTTTTTAGTGATTTAACCCTCTCTCTCTCTCTCTCGTGCTATTTTGGGGGGCAAATAAACATGCAAATTTATTCCAATTACCTAAATTGAATTAAAGTAGTGCAACTACAACTAATCATAGTTGTGAAAGGCAGTAGTATGGCCTGACAAGGGGGAAGCTCAGCTCCTAGCCACCTAGGCTAGAAAGCACGGATACTCTCCTGGGGATGCGTATCTCGTACTGGATACGTATCCGGTGGGATACTCGTCGGATACTTGCCGGATACATACCAGATACATATCCCAGCAATTATTTTTTTAAAAAAAAGGAAAAAAAGTTCGGATACTTTGGGGATACTCTCGGATACATCGGAATACTCTTGGATACGCGGATATATATATATATATATATATATATATATATATATATATATATATATATATATGGGAAAGGATCCGTTGCACACTACTTTGGTGCTCACCGCGTGAACACTACGCCTTCGGGCGTTCATATCGAAAATCCGAACCGTTCACATTGATCTACACATCTAAATTAGTCTAAATATGTAAAATCAAATCATTTGAAATTCATTTGCCCATTCATTGAAGTGTTACAATGAATTTCAGTCATACAATTTTGTAACACTTCAATGAATGGGCAAATGAATTTCAAATGATTTGATTTTACATATTTAGACTAATTTAGATGTGTAGATCAATGTGAACGGTTCGGATTTTCGATATGAACGCCCGAAGGCGTAGTGTTCACGCGGTGAGCACCAAAGTAGTGTGCAACGGATCCTTTCCCTATATATATATATATATATATATATATATATATATATATATATATATATATATACTATTCTCTTCGTCTTCTCCTTTCAAATCCTAATTTTCTTTGATTAAAAGATATTATTTTGTTTCATTTAATTAAAAATATCGAAAAAATGATAGATGTAAGATGTAGTTCTTGCTATTATTGTGGTTGATTGACTACTTGTTATTATTGTACAAGTTGTTGCATCTTTATTCGCTTTAGTGTTAGTGCTAGATTTCTTTAAGATGATAGATATACGACAGTAAGATGTTGTATTGAAGGGTCTTGGTTGGTTCATGGATATGACTTATGAAGTTATAATAAATGTAGTTATGATATTGATTCTATTGAATAGGTTTAAGACTAGCCTACTTTATTTGAACATTTCGGTCGTATAATATTGGTATTGGTGTTGTTGGAAACTTGGAATGATTCATTAGTATATTTTGTTTGACATTGGCTTGTATTAATTTTAATTACCATATTCTTGTTTCTTATTTTTTCATGTTCGTATTGAATTAAATATATCTATGATATTATTATTTTTTTAAAATTATTTTAATTTAGCGTATCCTAATGTACCTGTATCCTAGTTTTTAAGAAATCGGCGTATCCTCGTACCGGATACGTACTGTACTGGATGCACGTACCCGTATCCGTGCTTCATGACCTAGGTGTCTTGGACACAAAGGAGATGTTATCCAGTTGCAGAACTATTCAAATTTTGAGAAAATGAAGAAGTGGGTTCAGTTAGCTTGAAGTGAAATTTGTTCTAGTTGTGTTCTTATGTTAAACTATGGTTTTTTTTTAAAAATTTGGGTTTAGTTGAAGTTAATCAGGTGTAACCCGGCCTCAATTACTAATAAGTGACCTAAACCTCAATCCTCAATATTTTGCACAATTGAAGTAAGCGACATTACTGGGATATCCTTCGACAGCGGATGCAACCTTCTTCCATTGCTCTGCTGGAGCTTGTTGACCTGCATAGTCAAATGCACAACAGCAACTTCTAGATATATAATCAAATACTGATGTGGACCTGCATAGTTCTTAAAACTACTTATCACGTAGTATGCTTAAAATACACAATTATTGGGCCACGTTCACACTTGGGACTGCATATTATTTTCTAATACCAACTTATACCACAAGGAAATTATCAAAATAAAAAAAGCAAGAAATAAAAATTTCATTTCTGAAAATTTAGATCAATTTATAAGCATACTAATAAAATAATTCCTTGTTAGATAATATGTTAGATTTAATACATCAACAAGTTTCCTAATTGGCTTCCTCGTCAGTAAGCGTTTGTAAATTGTGGCTAGTAGCGTAGAACAAGTGTATGATGGATAGTGTCTTGTATCCCTCTAAATGTATGTGATGTGGAAATAAGATCTACAATTATCTAAAGTCTAATATCATAGCTAATTATCGGTGAGAAATTTATTGTTCAAAATGGAAAAGAGAATTGTGAGCCAATTTTATGTCTATTTGGTGACTCGGGTTTTTTTGGTGATGACTAATTTAGAACGCTGGCGAGGAATACAAAGTCAACTTCTCGCTCAATTGGTGAAACTAAGGTTAATTAGTAATTTGCATGTGTGATGCACACCTTTTTTTATGCTCGTACTCGTCACGAATTAAAGGGCATCAACATTTATTTTGTGTGAATGACACTTTCATAAATAATTACTGTTTCAAAATATAAGCCATTCTAGGTTTCTACACGACTATTAAGAAACAACCTAGGATTGAGTAAAAGTACCTCCATATTTGAAGCTCATAAATGAGCCATCAATTGTACAATGTCCTCTATAACATTTTATTACTTCTCTTACAGAACAAGAACAAGGGTAAAATTGGGAATCTCATAGAAAATTAATTCATGGACATTTAAAAATGACAAGACATCTCATCGAAAACCTAAAGTGACTTATATTATGAAACAAAAAAAGGCTAGAATGACTTATATTTCGAAATGGAGATAGTATGTCGTAAATAAATTTGAAGCTTGAGGATATTATGGTAAATGGCTAATTAATTAGAAATGAATGGTTAATGTAATTCTCACTTAAAAATGTGTGGTTGAGATTAGATTAATTATGTTGGTCTGTCTACAAATTACACAATTTCAACTCTTGAGTTATAGTAGTAGAGATTTTTTGATAGAAAAAACAAACACCTTCAAGGCAGAGGATTAGAAGCTTAACAATTGTAATTTTACTAAAACATATACCTTCGAGGTAGGATTGGATGCTTAACAATTGTAATTTTGCTAAATGTGGTAACCATTACCTATTTAACGATGTACCTTACTTATTTAGTGAATGTGGCATAGGGTAAAATCATGGGTGTGGATGCATGGCTTAAAAATTAAGAAATTACTAGGTTTGCCCGTTGACACGTGCCTACGGCACGTCTTCGGCACGGTGCACCTTGTTTGATCATATAAAATAGTTTTGGAGGTCCAGCAAATTAATTGAAGTAGCAAACATACAGTAAAAAACATATTATATGATTTTTTTGAATTATTTGTAAAGTTTTTAAATTTTTAATTTTTTAAGTTTTTCAATTTTTTTATTTTAAAAAAAAATTTAAAAATTTTATTTTCATAATTTTTTGAATAGAGGAGGAAAGGAGAGAGAGGGAGGGAAAAAAATAATTAAATAAATATAGGAGTTGTTTTGAGTGGGGAATTTGAATTTGAGTTTTGGGGGGAACTTTTGGGGGGAAAATATGTTTTGTGAGGTTGGATCTGGGCCTTTAATTTTTTGGGGGATTGAAGGAGAGCCACTTGATAGCTTTCTTTGTGTTTTATTATATAGATAATAAACAAAGAAATTTGATGTTTTTTGAATAATCTAATCCCTGACTTTTACATCTTTTGATACCATAAATTATTAAACAGTAGTGAAGTTTTGGCTAAATTGGAACACATACTGAAAAGCGCAGACTGAATGAAGGGATTCCTGTATGATAACTAGGAACTATGACTTCTTATTTCTGATGGGTTTTAATGGATCGAAATAACCCTAAGAAATCTTTTCAATGTGTTATATATGTTTCTTTTTGGTGTAATATACATGGGATGTATTTTTTTCTCGTCACTCTATTCTTTTGTTGGACTTGAGTTTGAATATACACCTAATTGTCTACATACAGCTGGATTAAGCAATGTCGGTGTTATAACTTATAACTAAAGTTATTTTGTAACTACTCGATATGCAGATTGATTGGATTTGGATTGGCTTTACCTCCATTTTTGATAGGTTTAACTTTATATTATTTCTATTGTATTTTTTTTTTACCAGAGCCAACCGTTTGAGCCATTCAGTATCCTCGGGCTAGAGCCTGGAGCGTCGGACTCTGAAATTAAAAAGGCATATCGAAAGCTCTCAATTCTCTACCATCCTGATAAAAACCCTGATCCAGGTCTCTGTCCTTCCCCATTTCATGTTACTTTTTTAACTCATATTTGAATTACTTGGTCTTCATTTTGACATAAGTTGCATGTTTTGATTTCAGCGGCACACAATTATTTTGTGGAGTTTATATCCAAAGCTTATCAAGCACTGACTGATCCTATATCTCGTGAAAATTTTGAAAAGTATGGCCATCCTGATGGGCGTCAGGTAGCAAACCCTCTCACCTGAATCCATGCATGTGTTATTCATGTTGGATTATTTTTCCCCTGTGACCTTCTTTTTATTCATGGTACATTGCACTGAGTTTCTTAATATGTTGCAGGGACTTCAAATGGGGATTGCTTTACCTCAATTCTTACTGAATTTTGATGGAGCAACTGGTGGAATACTTTTGCTTGGAATTGTTGGAATTTGCATACTTCTTCCGTTGATAATAGCAGTGATATATCTCTCAAGGTCATCAAAATATACTGGAAATTATGTCATGCATCAAACTTTGTCTGCATATTACTATTACATGAAGCCTTCTTTAGCTCCAAGGTATATCTTTTGCTTATTAGATGATTTTCCATTTTTTTATTTTCAGATGATTTTGATGGAGTGTAATGTGAGCTAGAGCTTACCCCATAATCACTTACTCATGTTATCATGGTGAATTTGTCCAAATTTCTTAAAGAAAGAATTCTGGTAATTGCTTAAGAAAGGATGATCTTTGGGTACTCTAATTTTCAGCTCTTCTTTTCAACGTTTAGTTTCAAGCCAGTGGGATTCTCCTAGTAGGGCTCAATTCTGTATCCTTAATGTTGTACGTAGAATTAGAGTTAGATATTCCGTAGAATAGTGTCTCATGTTTCTGCTGTTGTTGCTAGAGAATTCATTAGCTATGTTAGTTTCAATGCAGATATTTGTATGTTTATGCATATACATACTGATAAAGTTTGCTGATCCTAAGATTTATAGAGACATAGTCATCATGTAGGCACATAGTAAAAATTTGATCAACATGAGTTTTTGTTTAATTACATTTAAGGGGAAGTTTTGGTTTGCTGTCATATAAAATGCAGCATTGTTTGAGGAAATGTCCCTTAATCCTTTTGGTTGGTAATTTGCAACTTTTACTGTAGGATTTGCAAAATTTAGTATTTGCCAGGAAAAAATTTCATCTGCAACATTTTAGTTTTATTTGGAGTAAATTACAATTTGAAGTGGGATGCTTACTTATTGCTCCCGTTCCAATCTTTGGTAGCATTTATTGTAGCAACATTGTGTTTTGCAGCTCAGTATTTTAATTTCCCTGTCCTTGGTGCTCACAAGTATTCGAAATTGAAATCAACAATATTCAGTCAAATAATTAAATATCCATTGAAGGGAATTGTCTCCAAGTATTTTAGGTATTTTCTTTAAATTATTGTTAGGTTTGCATATTAGTTTTATATTCCTTTAACTAAACTGATTGAGAAGTGCTCATGTAGCTAACCTCAAAGATTTGGAGTAAAGGCGTTGTCTTGTGAATTTATAAGGGGTTTGATTAAGAATGAATACTGACATAGTCCATACTCCATAGTAGTCTAATACTTAGCTACTATATTGAAGTGAGCTGTGGGAATGCAAATTGAAGAGAACCTATATGAGATTGTGGTGATGGAGAAAATGAAGAGATTTAGTCTTAAGATTTGAAATTATTTTGAAGAGCCATTACCTGCCAAATATAGTCATTCACTGCCCCAGGCCTCTCTCTCTCTCTCTCTCTCTCTGTTTCTCTCATACTTTAGGTGGCCGCGGGGTGGTTCAGGTGCTGGCCCTCCATTTCCAGGTTTTAGATATGCCCAGAAATTTAAAATATTTTCTGTTTTATTTTTTTCTAACTCCTTTTAGTAGTTCATTTTAATGAACCAGTGGTCAAGTATTTCACATTTTGGCCTTCTGAGGGTCTGTCTAGCGGAGTAAAGAAGACTAGGCTTAGGCCCATACAAGCTTGAATTTGTGCAGTTAACAAGTTAACAAGGATAGTTTGTCAATGTGATAGAGAAGATGACCTTTAACAGACTTGAATGGAAAACATTATTCATGTGGTTAACCAAGGTTAGGTTAGGTTTTTGTCATTATTATTATTATCCTTGTTGTAATGCTTTGTCTCTCCCCCTCAAAGCAATTTTCTATGTTCATCTCTTTTTAAAGTACGGTTCTTTCATTTCGTTCTCAGATTTGATTTCTCTGGTACAACTTAATTATATGTTTAAAAAAAATCAGAATTATTTAATGAAGATCATCTAACCCTTTATTTTCCAGTCCTTATACTTTGAATAAAACTATACTTTGGTATGTACATTTTGATCTTCAGTAGTTGTGCCTGTCTATTTCTTCAAGTCATCCTTGCTATTTATCATTTCTAAGTATGATCTCACGTTAGTTTTTCAGTCTCATAATTAGTTCCTTTTTCTTAGATGTAAAGTTTGCAGAGTGCAGAGAACACTACATCAATTGTGGTGGGCAGTTTACCACTGTTAAGAATTATAATCTACTAAACATCTTTTATCAGACAACTATATCAATGTCTGTTCAGTGAGGTAGAGGGTGTATAATTCCTTTTTTTCCTTCTTCTTCTAGTCAGTTGCTACAATTATATGAAGTCTATTATCATCCTTGGAAAAGCCTCATATCCACTCTTTACTTTGGCATAATATTAGCTTGCATATTAATTTAAAAAATAATTACAACTTCTAAGAAGTCTTCACTTGATGTGATTTTATTATGACTTGTTGAAAACACATCTTATATCATTAGCAAGTACATATTGGATTCTTAATTTTGTTCTGCCAATGGTTTTTTGGTCCTTGGCTTGGCTTGTTGCATTAATCCCTTAATTAATCCGAAAGATGATTTATAAACTATACCTTGGCTTGGTTGTAAAATTTGGAACTATGCCTATCTGTCAACTCAACCCTAAATGTATAAATTCTCATAGCGCACTCACAGAAATTCTGGTACTTTGCACTCACATGAACACGTGGAAGGTGTGAGGTAGAGATCATTTGATTGAGCGTGTATAGGATTAGCGTGTACTCAGCTATTAATTTGGCATTCTCATTACTATGGTTGAGCTTCCTCTCCAATGTATGCACATGTACATGTATGCTCCAGCTCATACAAAGGAGGGTTAGTACAACCTGTAAGAATTCCGTGTTCATTTCTTTATTCTCATACCTTGGGAAGCATTGTAATCCTCGTTAATTATTGATTTTGAATAATTTCAAACAAACAAAAAATTGGATCCCGCTCACAAAATATTGAAAACTACAGCAAGGTTCTGGATGTTTTCATCAAGGCTGCAGAGTACATGGAAATTCCAGTTCGTAGAAGTGACAGCGAACCCCTTCAGAAACTTTTTGTGGCAGTTAGAAGTGAATTAAATCTTGACCTTAAGAACATCAAGGCCGAGCAAACAAAGTTTTGGAAACAACATCCATCTTTAGTAAAGGTATTTTTTCTCATTAGCTTTTCTAGCTATGCACCATGTTGTCCTACCAGGCATGCAATTATCATACATGACAGAGGCCTTCACATAAAACAAAGGGTTTTGTTAATACCTCATTTTTAATTTCTTATTCATGCTTAACTATTTCTTTCTGATCCTGTTATTTCTCTTAATTCAGAATGAATTGCTGATTCAAACCCAGCTAACTCGTGAGTCAGCTTTGCTACCACCAGCTCTCCTGGCTGATTTTAGACAAATGCTGGAACTTGCACCACGTCTTCTTGAAGAATTACTAAAGGTGATTTAGATGAATCTCACCGTTATTTTCATGAGTGTTTTTCATCGACCCACATTAATATATGAAACCAATTTATTTTAATGTTGAGTTATGCTATTATCATTAGATTCTAAATTTATATGAGATAAGAGTCACTTGTTAAAATAGTAAAGAAACCAACGCTGCAGTTTGGTACTCAATGGATTACTGTATTTCCACAATTATTATGATATTTGTACAAACAAATGAACAATTGTTATGGGCGCTGAAGAAGTTTAATTTAAATTTGTGGTATAGGCTATCTGGCTATGCAAAAGTTTAAGGACGGTTCAATTGTAAAATATTAGATTTGTGGAGAATTACAAAACTCAACAAAAGAAGATTACTTTTGCTTATTATGTCTATGGATAGAGATGCACATATTAGGAACATCAACGCCACCACCACCACAATAAAAATACACTAAAGCTTCTATCCCAAATGACATGAACCAGACAATTCTATTAAGGGCCATCTCTGTCATTTTGACATCTTTCATGTTCTTTGTAATTGCCTCGCTCTTTGTTTGTTTATGTCTACCTCTAGTTCTTCCTCTATTGATTACCTTTTGTCACTTTTAATTAGTGCAGTTAATTCCTCATGTTTGATCTAGAATAAACTATGTACAATCACATATACATACATAAATCTAAATTAAAATATATTATCTCATTAGAATTGGAACCTCTTGGAAACATGGTTTTAGATTTTGTAGGACTTTCATATTACTAGATACACGAAATTGGCGAAGAGAACTACTTTACCAATCACATTCAATCTGCTTGATTATTTACTGAGAGCCTCTTATAGGTGGGTCGAGCCAAAAACATAGTCATGCTTGCGATAGGAGCCATTTTGTTAGTCCCTTGAGTAGGCATGCCAATACAGTGCAAGAGAATAGATAAAGTCAAGTTAGTTGCCCTTGATGACTGGCAACAACAGAATTATTGTGGAGAAGGAAATGAGATAAGAGATAATTAGGGAAATGTTTGGTTTATGTAATTTCATCGATCTAGGTTTGGCCCTTGCCTTGATGTCGATTATATAATTCACATAAATACTCCTTGCACTATCTATCTTAGAATATTATGATATAATATTTCTAATAATGTACATATTCAAGCATATAGTAGCATCTCAAAGCATCATAGTTTCATAACTATTAACACTGTTTCAGAGTGACAACATCTGATCAACATAATTCTTTATCATTGTCTTTTGGCCATGCATACTATCAACTTACACTGACGGCTGCTTTAAGGTTGACCTTTTGACCAACTAATTGAAAAAGTTCTCTTGTACTTTTCAAGTTCTAAATGCCTATTTTCGTTATGCCTTTCTGTTTTGTTCTATTTTTGTGGTGGGGGTATTTTTCATTCTACTGTAGAAAAATAATGGAAATGTGAAATTTTCATACATGCCACCATAATGCATTTTATTTCACATGCAGATAGCTGTACTGCCGCGTAGTCCTCAAGGGCATGGCTGGCTGAGGCCAGCAATTGGGGTGGTTGAGCTTTCACAATGTATCATCCAGGTGATTCATTCATAAATCATTTTTTTTCCAGTATTACTTAGAAGATATTTGTGGGCCTATGTAGTTGTCTACATTGGTCTAGTTGTAGTGTAAGCAAATAAATATGAGGTATCATCATATTCCTTTTCATGTCTTGGTACTGAACAATTAGGGCAAACTCTTCAATTTTTGACTCATTTATTAGAATTATTCTATTGATCTCAACTATGGAAAACAATTTATTTTACTACAGTATTGATCATACAACTGTATTTGTCCATGTATTTTAATTAAGTTTGAAAAACTTCAGTATTTACTGATTGATTTGGGTGTAATTTTTCAATTACAATACTGTGGGGATGTAGATAGTTTTTAATCTTAGACAAGTATATGATGTCTAATCTTTCTATAACAATTTCACTTTCCATTTGCTGACGCAGTAGCAACGTGCAAATAAATAGACAATTTTAATCTTAGACAACTATATTATGTCTAATCTTTCTATAGCAAATTCACTTTCCATTTGCTGACGCAGTTGCAAAGTGCAAATAAATAGACAGTATTTTCTACCTTTTTTGGAAAGTATTTTAAGTTCAAACAGTTAGAGAATATTTCTAAATATTAGGAAAATCATAAGTGAAAAAAAATCGTGAACACTTAAAAGTTAAAACCTATAACTATTCATATTTGCATTTTTTTAGGAAGATGTTTCTCTGTGAAAAATTATCATGTGAATATATTTAATGATTCTCTCTTAGATATTGGCATATTATCTTTAGATTGATCTTGATCTTGATCTTGAGTCACTTAAGGCTTGCTTGTTCTTCAATACTTGAGTTCCCTTCAACTCCTGCTTTCCCCATTGGATAACCCAATTTAGCTCATCTTCCTTATCTTCTATAGTAGGTTTCATGTTAATATACACTTAACATGTTAAACATGGTAATCATATGCGAGGGTCCAGTGGTAATTAATTAAGCCTCTTTGCTAGTAAGCTAGAGGTTGTGTTTGAGTCCTGCTTGCACGGCTGCACCAATTCGTTGTTATGGAATGAGAGTGAGTGTTGCGGGACCCAGTAATTTTATAAGTTATATGTAACGAACTTGCCTTATTCAGGTTTATCCAAAACATTTAAATTTTAGTAAAAAGTCAGACTAATGCAAAAAAAAGATCTTTGTATACATATCTCCAAATACAATCTGATTTTAACCATTATTGCTTAGAAAAATATTTGTATACAACTTTTCATACTCAAACTACTTATTTTATTAACATGGCATGCTATATTCAGCTCCTTTCTGTTTCATGGTTACCAATTACAAAGAATGTCGTTGGTACCAACTGTTCCTCACAACTGGTATTATCATGCCATGTTTCCACAGTGTTTTTTTCTTATCTATGAGATCTGTTTCAACTTTAAGTTCAGTATATGTATGTAAAGACAAGTATAGAAATTATATACTAAACAAGGATACGAGATAAGACGTCTCATATCAGGTTGAGAAAGCAAATATGAGAAGAGAAAGAAGATAAATTTCTTCTAATTATCTAAGGATAAAAGCAGCATAAGGATCACCGAAGTATCATTAGATAGCATCACATTTTGGGCTTGTTTTCTGTTTGCATTAAACAGTTTATCATTGCACCTTCATTTTTTTGATATGCTATATTATTTTATTGTACAAATGCAGGCTGTTCCCCTCAGTGCGAGAAAAGTAACAGGAGGAAATTCAGAAGGCATTGCATCATTTTTGCAGCTTCCTCACTTCAGTGAGACCATCATTAAAAAAATTGGTCGGAAGGTAATGAAATACATCATAAATTTATTATGCATTTTTTTGCCATGTCAGGTAAAATAAAAAAAACCTGGACTATATATGCCCTTGTTGCAGAAAACCGCTTTGAACTTTTTTTTGGCACAAAAAACTCCGTGAAGTATGTTTTCAAAAAACTCATTCCCGATTGCGTGAGCTTTCTGCCAATTTTTTTTTACAGAACATGAGAGTCGAGTGAGGTTTTTTTACGATAATGGGAAAGATGCATGATATTTTTTGAACCAACTTGCAAAGCTGAATGGGGTTATCTAATACAAGTAGAAAAGTTAGACGTGGTTTTTTTAATAAAACCCTAAGAGGTTTTTTTTGAAAACATACTTGAGAGTGTGTGTGTGTTGGGGGGGGGGGGGGGGGCGGCGTTGCGAAAAAAAAAAGTTCAAGGCGGTTTTCTGCAGAAAAGTTATAGTTCAAAGGGGTTTTTTTTAATTTAGCCTAAAACAAATAACATAACTTTTGTTCCAAAAAAAATTAATATGGTTTTGAATTTTCAGTAAACTAGGTTCTCAAGCTTTCTGGTTTTTAAAGTTTAAACCATGATCCAAAATGTCATGCTCAGGCTCCTTACTGGAGCAATTACAATCTAATATATTATTTTTCAATAATTATAATTGGATAGTATTTCTGTATTTCCATAAATCTGAAAAGAATTTGGTGAGGGTTGAACTAGAGACTTTCCATTAAATCTTTCAATGTGAAAATTTTACATTTCTGTAGCTATTGGACTGGCTTTAAGATTAATGAAAGGTGTTTTACCTTTCCTCCGAATCATTTAATATACCAAAACGTATCGCACATCTCAACCTGTATCGTATGGCTACAAAATGTTGATCTGCTTTAAAATTTTAATGGCAGACGAATCCACAAGAAGATCATAAACAGTTACTCCATCCCACTCAATGTTTCTTGATCATAACGAAGCACACACTATTTGATGTAACTTTTCTTTTCTTTTTCATTTCGAAGGCTTTGCCACTAGGGTTGCTATTTCCTTTGTCAATGATCGTTTGCTTAGGCATTTATCCTACAAATATGAATCCGCTACCATGCCTGGTCTTAGAGCCAAGTATATTTGGGTTCCACTTTTTTTATTTTCCTTTTCTCTATTACATGTTTTTATGAGTTACAAATATTTTACAGAAAGTGCGAACACTACAAGACCTACAAGACATGACTCCAGAGGACCGTGCTAGCCTTCTAACCGAAGTTGGCGGTTTGTCCCCTTCTGAAGCACACAATGTTGAAACTGTCTTGAATATGATCCCTTCCATTACTGTCGACATCACTTGTGAAACAGAAGGTGAAGAGGGCATTCAAGAAGGCGACATCGTCACAATGTATGCATGGGTTACCCTCCTTCGCCCTAATGGCCTCATCGGTGCCCTCCCTCATTGCCCTAATTACCCATTCCACAAAGAAGAGAACTTTTGGGTACTGCTTGCTGATCCGGTCTCCAATGAAGTGTGGATGTCTCAAAAGGTTAGTTTCATGGATGAGGCTGCCGCTGTCGCTGCTGCTTCTAAAGCAATTCAAGAAACCAAAGAGAGTTTGGGTGCAAGTTTGAAGGAAATCAGTGTTTCCGTGAGGGAGGCTGTTGAGAAAGTGAAGAGTGGGTCTCGGTTAGTAATGGGTAAGTTCCAGGCACCAGCAGAGGGGAACTACAATCTGAGCTCGTATTGTTTGTGTGATTCTTGGATCGGGTGTGATAAGAAGACAAGTATAAAGTTGAAAGTTTTGAAGAGGAGTCGGGCGGGAACTAGAGGCCATGTGGGGGAGGAAGGGTTAGGGTTAGTTGCAGAGGAAGGGATCGAAGAGGAGGAAGACGAGCAAGAGGAGGAATACGACGATGATTATGAGAGTGAGTACAGCGATGATGAGGAAGATGAGAAAGATAACAAGGGTAATGCTGCTAGTAGGGAAGGCTCAGGGAGCGACAGCAATGGCGACGAGTAAGAATCTAGTTCTTCTATGAGGATTTTGAACTTTAGTACCGAGTTTAATTGGAAACCTCACACCATCTGAGAGGCTGAGAGGCTGTCTGTTCTTTTTAGCCCAACTGATTTTTAGGTTGGCCTGGAATTTGGTTACATTGCAATTAAATGTAACATTATAAACAGAAAAGAAATTTTAAGGCATAGCGAAAGACAATACATGTTGAGATTGAACTATGTTGGCGGCAGCTTATGTTCTATAGTATCTCACTGCTATAGTTCATACATAGCACAATACTTGTGATAATCTGTTGATGTTAGGTGTATAAGTTTTCCATCCCAGTGTCTACTAATGTTGGCCGTATTGATCGGACTCAGAACAAAAACAAATGCAAGGGAGAAGTTGAATTCAATCCAGCGGCATGTGGCTGATGTCCACGGATGGCCGGCCGGAAGAGGTGGAACAGAGGAGAATTAGGCAGTGGTGAAGGACCTAATTTGCAAATTCCTTCCCACAAACACAAAACAAAGATTGTTCAAACATAACTAATTATAAATTCACTAATGTTCATAACAATCAACCTCCATTCAAGTAAGTTACAAGTAAACCATCTTTCTTTTATCACGACTCAATTCACACACTAGCTTCAACAAAGGATCAGAGAGGTATACAACACATCATGTTTGATCAAATTAATAAATTAAAAATTAAAAAGAAAAGAGAAAATAAAGAAGAAGAAATACTAAAAGTTTAGGGCTATGAATTAGTTCCCCATATACCTGCAGATGAATCCTTATCTATCTTTACAATTCTTTGTTTCAGTTGTTTTCTTCTTTTGTTAAGATCTTCTGTTGACTTATCGATAACTATATCAACCTTTACAATGTGATGATCTGAGGTTCCTTTCGATGAAACAATTCCATATGATCCTGCGATGAATTTGTACTGTGAATTTGGTGATGCTAAAATGTAATCAACTCTTGTTCCATACTTGCATGTCCCCTGCACATCTGCGATCGAAGCAAAGGTATTAGAACACTTAATATTATGATGCTGAGCAAGAACACTTCCAAACAAGGATTAAGATTTCGATTATACAAATTCGGTTTTAGTGATTTCGTTTCATCTGTAGATGGTAAATGATCTGAAGACTCGATCTTCAGCAAATCAGAACTAAAACTGAAACTAGTAAATATCTGAACTTCATACCTTGCCCTTTAGCCACTACAACCACAGATTCGCATTCACCTGCAAAATCCTTTGCGTCTGAGTACCGCTTCCCCTTCAGAAACTTCATCACTTCAACCTTTGGCGTCGGCTTACCTATCCCTTCATAGTACTGCAATCAGGCATATCATCTTCGATCAAGGGTAAATTCAATTCAATGTTTTCAAGCAAATAGAACTAGGGAAATATCAAGAAACATAAAGCCTGTAATACATTGACAATGTTGTTCCATCTCTCCTGAGAGTAATCGGTTTCGTCAAGAGAGTTCAGCCCTCCTGCTAGAATGTGGGGCCCGCTATTCGACTGAAGAATGGCGCTTATCTGCTTCATCCTCCAGTTCTCATCAAGATGATCAAGATGAGTACACTGAAAATTAACTTCTCCTGCATTGGGGACGTCGATTGTTGCCTTCAACACATTCCTATATAATTAGTTTCGGAAATTAGTTGTCAGTTCAGAAATCAAATTTCTGTTGTCTTCTGAAAACACAAAAGTCAAATTTCTTTGTCTTCTGAAAACACAAAAGAATTCCGAAGTATATAAAGAAAACTGAAAGAAAAAAGAAGAAGAAGAAGAAGAAGAAAATGCGACTAATTCTTTTTCTTGTCTGATTTCTTAGGTAGTAATGAGAGTATTCTTTTTCATTCTGAATGAATTACATACATCTCTGGCCATTAGAGTTTTGTTGTTTTGGTCTGGAGTTCCCACCTAGCACCCTTCTGATCCCTCGATTGCTGTTCTGTTCCGAGTTTATATTGGCTTGAAGCCTACTACAGTCTTCCTTATTTTGTGCGTTTGGTTTTGATTTTGGACTGCTGATTGTTTAATGTGGTAGATGAATGTTGTCGCTCTCTCTCTTCTGTGATTTATGTAGCTGGTAGGTAGTTATCTTTGTGATGATGGTTGATGCTCTGCTGGAAGCTCTGATTTTTGTTGTTGTTTGTACTGTGTCCCTTTATTATGTGGACTGTTGTTGGTGATTTTGTGTGTGTTTGGTGATGCTATTATCATGTTATGCATCTACCTGACTCATCGATCGATCTCGTTTCTATGTGTACTGAACTTTGTTTCTGTATATATATATATATTCTGCTGGGACTTTCTGATCCCTATCCATATGATAATAAAAAAAAAAAGAGAGACCTTAAAAGCAGAGAGCTCAATCATATTTCTTGAAAAAAATACAACATATTCATCTGCATGTATTAAAGCAATCTGTTTACAGTACTAACTGCTTTTACTTGAAGCCTCCAGAAAATGACATTTGAGAAACAATTTTCTGGTCCCAAAATTTTTAGTTTTCTGTTTGCAATACAATTTCTAATATATTCTTCATTAAATTTAATATCTGAAAACAGTAGCATAACTACAAATATCCTTTTCACTAGTCTATTTTGGTCCATGAATAATTTCCCAGCTGTTAAATTTGACAGATAACATGCAAATACCGATCATGTTCTTAATTCAGCCTAAATTATTTCTGTACTATAAACTCCCAAAAAAATCTAATCATACCATCCAGCTTTCAATTCCATTTTCATTCAAGAAACCTTTGTTAACTTTTGGTACCATTAAACCTAAAGAACTCGAAATCTAAATAGCTAACAAACTCCTGAAATCAATCAGTAAAGAACATGCAAATTCAATCATATTTTGTTTCCTGAAGGACACACACCTGAAATCAGAATCATCGAAGATCTTCTGCACCCTCCAGTGCTTAATCGGCCACCTGGACAGAATGGCGTTGCCATACTCCGGCGCCCAGCTGTCAGCAAACACATACTCCATCCCCAACCCCTGCGCCAAATCCGACAGCGGCCTCGTCCCCCTCTCCTGATCCTCTGCCTTCACATTCTGCAGACCAATCACGTCAGCTCCAATCTCTTTAAGCACATCAAGAACACTCCTCTCACAAGTAACAGTGCGAAAGCTGGACCCTCTCATCATTTCAGGAGACTTCCCTTTGGAGCTAGAAATCTCGTCCTCCTGTAAATTTATAAACACCCTCCTTTTAGAAGAAGAGAACTTCTCCTGCTTCAGGATTCCCTTCATGGGTCTGTCGGGCATGACCCTGCCGGCGGTAGGGACTGCAGGGGCCATCGAAAACAGGGCTGCATTGAACGTTGCGATACGTATAGTTATGGTTGTCTCTGTTTCTTGATTTTGGTCATTTGTGGTGGTGGTGGTGGTTTTGGTTGGAGGGTGTTTTGGTATGATGGTGACTTTGGTGTTTGGCTTTCGACGGTGGGTAATTGGCCAGCTGAGGTGGCAGCAGAGGCAGTTTCCGGCGGTGCGAAGGATGGATGGGGTGGCAGGTTTGAGGGATAGCGAGTAGGAGGAGGAAGAGGAAGAGAAGAGGTTGGCTATGGTTTTGATTGGTGCAGTGATGCCATTGATGAAGGCATCGATTTTTTTGCTAGAGTTAGTTGACATGGAGAGAGAGACCTTTGGAGTATAGTTTTGAGTACAAGTCCAACATTCCCTTTATGATTGTATATATTGTGTTTCGAAGTGTTAACGTTAACACCCTTTATAGCTGTAAGCTTACTAGGTTTGCCAGTGCGATAGGCACGACTTCATGATGCAATATATGAAAAACTTTTTAAACACATAAAGAAAGCACACACAAAATATATAAAGAAGTTAAAAGAAAATTATGCAGCCTACATTAAAAAAATATGTAGATAAAGCATATAAAAAAGTCAAAGAAAATCAAGTATGCTAGTGTTACTACTAACCACCCAACTATTGAAGGGTCTGATTTTGTAGCTCTTTTTCCGAAGAGTGGATATATATATATATATATATATATATATATATATATATATATATATCCACTCTTCGGAAAAAGAGCTACAAAATCAGACCCTTCAATAGTTATATATATATATATATATATATATATATATAGGGGTTGGTTCGGGTTGGTTCGGGTGAGAACCTAAGGGTCTCTCCCAACCACTCATCAAAACATTTTGTATGGCTGAGATTGTGCAACTACATAATAAGGTAATAGATCATACTGTACAAATTTTTTTTTTTGTGTGACGGTTAAGGAAAATTTGGTCAAACTGGAGAGAGAAATAATTTATTCCCGTAAAATATGGGAGAAGATTTTGTATCCCAAATTAATAACAACTGCAGAATCATTTAATTTTATTGATATGACAGTCAGTTTTTATTGTTGCTAAATATGAAATGTTTGTTGCTACATACAATGCAGTTAGTTGCTATTCAAAAAACATTCAGTTGCTATATGGAAACTGACAGCATGTAATTGATATGACAGTCAGTTTTTATTATTGCGAAATATGAAATATTTGTTGCTACGTACAATGCAGTTAGTTGCTATTCAAAAAACATTCAGTTGCTATATTGAAACTGACAGCATGTACAACATAAGTTTGCAAATTGATAAACAAACTATATATATATATATATATATATATATATATATATATATATATATATATATATATATATATATTCCTGCTAAATATGCACTAGTTGTATCTACTTACAATACATTCAGTTGCTATACAGTGAATTCACATCCTGATGAAGATTGTGGTTCGGCTGAAAATACAATAAAAAAGGCAATATATGTCGCGTAATAATCTGTGATTTTCATTCCTTTTATTTCGCGGTCAACAGCGCTTAATTAAAGGGATTCCCATCTTAATGCAAATATTAATTAATCTTATTGCTTAATTAAAGGGATTCCTTTTATTTCGCGGTCAACAACGCTTAATTAAAGGGATTCCCATCTTAATGCAAATATTAATTAATCTTATTGTTTAATTGAATAAAATCTTGACCATTAAGATTAAGCATATGAGTGGCTGGGATAGGCCCTTAAGATCTCACCCCAGGATATGGTTCTCACCCGAACCATATCCTATATAAATATATATAGAAAATGCTCCATTGAAAACGGGTCTAGTTTTCACTGGTTGGAAAACACCAATCTGAGTCGTTAGATCGCTCATGATCGTGATCAGCGGCTCAGATCAAGCTCCCCATAATTCGTTTCAATTGATCAGCGGAGGGTTATTTTGGAAATTTCGTCCCAAATAACTCTTCGTTGAACAGATTCTAAAAAAATTGATATAACATAGGCCATTGTTGGGAACAACGGCCTAGGTTATAAAAAATTGAATTATAGGCCGATGTTCCAAACAACGGCCTTGTTCTAAATTTTTATAACCTAGCATTTTTTCAGAGCGAATCAGGTGAAGAGTTATTTGGGACGAAATTCCAAAAATAACCCTCTGCCACTTAAGTAATATTGGGTGATGGGCGAAGGCGATCTGAGCCGCTGATCAAGATCAAAAGTGATCCAACGGCTCAGATTGGTATTTTCCAACCCGAGAAAACAAGCCCGTTTTCAATGGAGCATTTCCATATATATATATATATATATATATATATATATATATATATATATATATATATATAAAGGGAGAGAGAGAGAGAGAGAGAGAGAGAGAGAGCAATGCTCCATTGAAAATGCTACTTTAGCGTTAAAAACGTGAAAACAACCTAGGCCGTTGAAAACGTAAAAACGTGGGAACAATGGTCTAGGTATTTTTCATGAGTTTTCACAACATTTGAGTTTTCAATGAAACATTACCCATATATATATATATATATATATATATATAAATATATAAGAAATGCTCCATTGAAAATGCAAACGTTGTGAAAACACATGAAAATCACTCAGGCCGTTGTTCGAAACAATGACATAGGTTATAATGCATTATAACCTAGGCCGTTGTTTCCAATAACGACCTAGGTGGTTTTCCACGTTTTCATCGCTACAGTACGTGACGCAAATGTTGTGAAAACTCGTGAAAACCACCTAGACCGTTGTTGGGGGTTATAATGCATTATAACCCCAACAACGATCTAGATGGTTTTCACGTTTTCAACGCTACACTAGTGTTTTCAATGGAGCATTGCTCACCTAGCTAGGCCGTTGTTGAGAACAACGGCCTAGGTTATAATGCATTATAACCCCAACAACGGCCTAGGTGGTTTTCACAAGTTTTCACAACATTTACGTTTTCAATGGAGTATTGCTCTCTCTCTCAACGGCCTAGGTTATGTGTGTGTGTGTGTGTGTGTGTGTGTGTGTGTGTGTGTGTGTGTGTGTGGAGGGGGGGGGGGGGGGGTAATGCTCCATTGAAAACTCAAATATTGTGAAAACTCGTGAAAAACACCTAGGCTGTTGTTTCCACGTTTTCAACGGCCTAGGTTGTTTTAACGTTTTCAACGCTACAATAGCGTTTTCAATGGAACATTGATATATATATATATATATATATATATATATATATATATATATATATATATATATATATATATATATATATATGGGCGTATCTGAGTTTCAAGGGGTCCTAAGAAAGTTCTCAAATATAGCCTTTTGCAAGTTGACAAAATAAAATGACAATTATTTAAATGCAAACCAACTTGGAGCATTGAAGAGCAAACTATTTACAGGAAAACAAATATATATATATATGTATATATGCTTTCAAAAAACGTTTAATTGATAACGTACATTTTTTTAATATGAAATACTTCATAGCAAAAAACGTTTAATTGATAACGTACATTTTTTTAATATGAAATACCTCATAGCAAAAAGAAACTCGGACAAACTCTAACAACAAAAACGAAATTTGTCATCTCAAAGGTGTAAATATGATATATATATATATATATATATATATATATATATATATATATATATATATATATATATATATATATATAGGGAAAGCTTCGGTTGAGCACTACTCTAGTGCTCACCGCGTGAACACTAGACCTTCGGGCGTTCATATCGAAAATCCGAACCGTTCACATTGATCTACACATCTAAATTAGTCTAAATATGTAAAATCAAATCATTTGAAATTCATTTGCCTATCCATCATGTGACTATAAAAACAATGATTTTCAGCCATACAATTTTGTAACACTTCAATGAATAGGCAAATGAATTTCAAATGATTTGATTTTATATATTTAGACTAATTTAGATGTGTAGATCAATGTGAACGGTTCGGATTTTCGATATGAATGCCCGAAGGCCTAGTGTTCACGCGGTGAGCACTAGAGTAGTGCTCAACCGAAGCTTTCCCTATATATATATATATATATATATATATATAGGGGCATATCTGAGTTTCAAGGGGTCCTAAGCAAGTTCTCAAATATAGAAAACCAACTAAAATGACAATTATTTAAATGCAAACCAACTTGGAGCATTGAAGAACAAACTATTTACAGGAAAACACACACACACACACACACACACACACACACACACACACACACACACATATATATATATATATATATATATGCTTTCAAAAAAAGTTTAATTGATAACGTACGTTCCATAGTTTAATTGATAACGTACGTTTTTTTATATGAAATACTTCGTGGCAAAAAGAAACTCGGACAAATTCGAACAACAAAAACGAAATATGTCATCTCAAAGAGGTAAATATGATATATTAGAGAACACGATCATAATGAAATAATGATGAATATATGCATATGAGAATACTAGTTAGAAGCTTAAAATGTAGAATAACCATATGCACTTGAACATTTGGTTAGAAATTTATCATAAACAAGTAAATATGATATACCATAGAATACTAAAAAAATATTATAGAATGACATACATGGGCTAAGTAAAAAATAATATTAAATTCAGAAAGTATGGCCATGTGAAAAATAATTAGTTTTAAAAACATTGAAATGATTGAAAAATTAATTGGCCCATGCAAGTTTTGAACCTTTTACCTTCACATTATTAGCACAACAAGCTAACCAATCGAGCTAATAAGTCAACTATTAATACAATTTAATTATATCAAAAAATATTACATTTCTCTTTTTAACAATGTAAATACTTTAAAAATATGGGGCCCTATAAAATTAGGAGTCCAAAGTAATTGCGCGTGCTGTTAGGCCCAGATCCGCCCTTGTGTGTGTGTGTGTGTGTGTGTGTGTGTGTGTGTGTGTGTGTGGTTTCTTTCATTGCAAACGCAAATATAGCGTTTGCCATTTGCAAACCACTTAACTCATTATTGGCGATGACGGGTTAAGGCATAAGGCAAAATTTTATGTTAAGGCACAACATAAAATTTTACCTTATGCCTTAACCCGTCATCGCCAATGATGGATTAAGTGGTTTGTACGCATTTACGCAATATTTGCGTTTGCAATGGAAGAAACCTCTCTCTCTATATATATATACATACATCTGAAAAGTAAAGAGAGGAGAGAGAAATAGTAAAAAAGTGATGATGAGTTATGTTTCGGGAGGAAAGTTTTTTAGTTTTTGAGGAGAAACTTTTGGGGGAAAAATATTTTTTTGAATGATGAATGTGAACCATTAATTTTGTTTCATTTGAAAGGGAGCCACTTAATAGCTTTTTTTCTTCTTTTTCAAATTGCTTTGTGATTTATTATATATACAGATATTAGAATAAATATTTATCAACTACAGGTACAATTTTGTTTTGAATTCAGTTCGCCTACCTAGCATATATAAATTCATATTTACATATATGTGCGTGCGAGCGCACACAATGGCTTTTAAATTATTCATGAGCCAAAGTCAAAAGTCATTAGACTAATCACTCTAAACTTAATCCATTATGTCAATACCTAACCTACTTTCTATGTACTCATTTCCCTCAACATTTAATAATAATAAAAACAACAGAAGCAAAACTTCTACATGATCTTTTGAGTACTTCAACTTAAAACCTTAAAATGTTTATTATTACAAATATAAGATCCTTGGTAGATCAAAATATGCAATTAATTAGATGACTATCACTTTTCTTTAGCTAGTGGAGAACAAATATATTCATCACTATAGAACAGTAATGCGGTATAGACTTTTCCACGTTCAATAAAAATATGCAATTTTGTCGTTATTCTTTCTTCATATATTCACAAACTAGTTACAACATGGTGCTTTAGAAGTGAGACATCAACCTCACAATATTAAAGAAGAACAAATTGATGAACAGATCATACGCGCAAAGAATGGAAAAAGGAGGAGGCATCATTACTTTTTCTATGATTGGAGAAGTGATGCTAAAATTATTGAAAGCAAAATAGGAAAAAGTTGGGGTTTTTCTAACAAAAAACAGGGACCCAACTTCAAAAGGTTGACTTCTATGCCTCTTATTATTTCTATTTTTTTTTTTCCCCCTCTTTGCACCTAACTTTACAAAAAGCCAAAATGCCCTATGTTCCCAACTTAAAAGTATCAAGGGTTTGTTTGTTTGTTGAGGAAAAAATTAAAGTAAGAAGACTACCAACTAATCAACGTCAAAAGCTTAACAATGGAGCCAACAAGGAGGAGGAAGGTTGTTCGTAATAGTTTCATTTAATGTCAGTTTTGTTTCTAGCCGCTAATGTTAATATTGTGGCTATGTGACTAGCCTGATGTATGATGTGCCAACCTGTCTTACAACTAACCACAAATTGAAATTAGCTCGGTATTAAACGCTCACATTATTAATTCCAGTAATTTAAGTCCATACTTTTGCCTCGGCTTTCCTAATTGCATTCTCATTTCACTCTCTTAATCGTTATATTCAAAATGGTATAAGATCTCTGATGTTTGGTTCCCACCATATACCTCGAATTTAATCCAATGACTCAAAATTGATCATTTTCGAGTTAATAATCAGTCACTGCAAAACCAAAACCTGTTTCAGAGTGTATCGACCATGATCAAATGAAGGATCAAATGAAGGAGTTGCTATAAAAGTCGGATCTATACATGAAATGAATCTCCGAGCATTTAAAAGGAAAGAATGTGGATACAAACTTTGTCGTTGTTATTAGAACAAAGGTTTTTGTCAAAGAAATAGAAAGGGATATAAAGACAAGAAGATGAGATAACCCTAATGGTCAAGTATAACGTAATATTCATTCCAATCTAATTAACTTGTTATAATAGTAAATACTTTTGTCACGTTACTGTTGTTAGAATTGATCATATACCCATTCCTTTTGTCTTCTTTGGACAACTGGAGGTATTTCCTTATATTCTTCGAGTAGTTTATTATTGTAATCATCAGATGGAAGTTTGCTTCTCTATGTTCTTCAGAGATACTATAATAAGATTTCAGGTTTTGCATACCTGCTTCAGTAACATCCATGAACTTGTCGTAACTTCTGCTGAGAAACTAGAAGGCCTGCAGGTTAAGTTATTGGTGGCCAAAAGCACTTGAAGAATCTCGTATGACAAATAATATAACAGATTATTCAAAATATCTAGAAGAATATGGACCTTCACTAGTTACATAGAAGATAAGATGAATGTTATCTGCTTTATTCATCGAATGTACAGTAGGATTTCCTCCCAAATGACTAACTGCTGCTATAGACATCAGGACTTGTCTAACTACTTGGAGCTTCTATATGGATCCTTATCTACCTATTCTTATCAATAACAATAGATTGATGATATCAGATATTACACCAAGCTCTTCATTTGTCATATTGTAATCGATCTCATCATCAATCACCATAACAATTTAAAACCCCGTTGTTAATCTGACAAAGACCTTAAATACCAAATCCATATTCAAGAACCCTGGATAAGGGACTTGCAATAAATTATATAATGCGACAAAGTGTATCAAGACAAAAATAAAACATATTTACAGTGAAGGAGCAATCCTCAATTTTGGGAGCTACAAAAATGGGAAAGATCGGTAACGTTTGCTTTTGGGAGTTTCATGATTCTACAGGGCTACGAATTTCTGTAAATCAAAGCACTTCACTTGTGTATATAGATAATGAAATAATATTCCGCATTGTGTAGGCTATAATTCATTTGATTAATTAAGTTGGAAATAGGTATGATATGCCCTCTTAAACAGAAAACCATTTTTTTAATTTATAATTCATCTTAAGATTTTTCACTTACAAAAAAAAGATCCTAAACAGATATTTGTGAAAATGCAATGTGCATATGTTAGATGAATATACAGTACACAATTTGAGCATCACGTCACTGCTTGTGCCCATGTTTACAAGTTATAGTGGTTAATCTTTTTGGAATATCTTTACTTTGGACAATTTCAAACATTTTGTTTATCATTAATTATTCAGCTACCTAATCTGTTATTTGTTAAGTTAGAAAGGTGCACATAAAGAAAGATTAAAATAGTCCGAAAAAGTGATCACACACTGTATTATATTTCAGTGTATATGACATCCTTGCAAAGATATGGTCAATCAAAAATGACGAGCAGAAATTTTCCTAGCTATGGTTTAGTCATTGATGATATTCTATTTATATGTAAAACCATTTGTAAGCAACAAGACTTTCTAGCGTCTGACATCTGATTCTATCAATCTATCTACATATACGTCCTTCGCAAGCGACAAACATTATTACGGTTGACATCAGTACTCCATATATACTTTCGTTTGTTCGTTTCTAGGTATAGCCGTACTTGGGGCATCTTCAGGAAATTCAAACCTTGATAAAAATAAAAATAAACACAGTTAAGAGGAAAAATATTGGGAGCTTGTCTAAAGAGTACATAATTGAAAGTGAATGTTAAAAAGAAATAGAATTATTTCCCCGATTTTAAAATTCCACAATAAAAACAACAACAATTCCCACCTTTGTAAGATATGATGTAACACAGTTAAAGCTCCTAAATAATTTAGCCGACAAAATTCCCTTTTCCTGACCATATAAGAATTACCAGTTTCATTTTGCCCTTGAATCCTCATTGTAGAAGTTTGAGGCATTTCATAAGGGCATCTGTGTGCTCAGGCTTCCCAATGGAGACTCGAATATATCCTTTCAATTCCTTGTTGTTGTAGTGCCGGATCATTACACCCATTTGTGCAAGGTCTTCCTGAATATAACCCTGGCATTAGTCTCGGTACTGATGAAGTGAAATAAGACCAGCTCTATTAGTAGAACATACTCTCTTATAAAGATAAATATACAGACTACAGTAAGATAATGAATCTAGTTGGCAATTTCAAAATGATCCAGGATGACTGTAATTGCATGTGAAAGAAACATAAAGACAGTAACACAGAAGTTAAAGAACTACTCCAGGTGCTGATGTAAACTTAACCCTACACAGAGAATTTCCAAGAATATTAAAAGATTAAGTTTACCAACATGTAATACAGATTAAGTCACAAATTAAACTACTAATTGATTTGATGGATTTTCAAGATATGAAATAGTTTAACAAGCCCAATTAAAGATTCAATCATATCAATAAACAATGATACTTAATCGTCCTGAGCATGTAAGATATGCAATAAAGATTCGTACCCTAATTAGCAAGTGGAAACACACACTCAATATTTATGGACGACAGTAAATTTGGATAATAATCTAGAGATGATAAAGCAATATTACAACTATTTGAGAAGTGAAAGAAATTACCCAGGATTCGAAGAAATTGTGGCAAAACAGATCTTATTTACTATAGGAGTTGCTGGTAGCCAAAGGGGCGGGGCTCGACGTCGGGGTGTAGTCGACGGGATGACAGCAAGGTGGCGGAAGGAGGTGCTACTGGTGGCGTCAGGTGCTTGCGGTGGCAGTGCGCGGGTCAAGGAGGCAGCAACAGGGGAAACGTGGCCGGGTTTCTGTGGTCGCAGTCGAAGGGACAATGGCAGGGGTGCTAGCGATGGATTCAACTACGAACGATGGGGATGTTGGGATTTTGGGGGCTAGGGTTTGAATTTGGATTCAGGGATTAGGGTTGTGGGTGAATTGATTTGGAAAATTTGGACTCGTCAACGGTGAGAGAGAGGAGGCTAGGGGTGGCCGATAGTGGTGGTCGGTTGGATTTCGGGATCGAAAAGACGAAGGGGGGGGCTAGAAAGAGAGAGAGGGTGAGGGTGAGGGTTTGAGTTAGATATTAATTTAGGGATTTTAAGGGTGTAGTCATAGAGTTTATCACAAACCCTAAAATTGTATTTTAATGTCTCACAAGAAAAGATTAATGAAGAGCAAAACTCAATCACAGTAGTTTTTTTTTTTGAATCAAGAATAGCATATCTTCTCATTATTCTCAAGGCCTATATATAGGCTCAAAACAAATCCCAAACAAATCTAAAACAAATCTCTCAGACAAATTTCTCAAATAAACTACATATGGCTAAATCTCAAAATAAAAAAAATATAGAACCGATGTCCTCATCATTCTCTCCGGGTGGAAGATGGCTCGACCCAGTCGAGTCAAAACCAGTGATCTTGTCATGGTGCTTCAAAAGATCTGGATCCAAGCGCGGGAGCTCCTCACGATCAATCCAAGTATCATCCGACTTCGGCTTGTTCTTCCACCTCATCAAATACCCATGAATACCACCATCTCTAGTTATTTGATCATCTAAAATATTATCCGATTTGTCTGTTAGCGGGTAAGTAGTATCAGGTAAAGGAAAAAATGTGAAAATCTCACCATTAGGCTACAGGGTAGGCTCATCTATAAGAGAATTTCTAAGGTTAAATTTTGGGTCTTCATAGAATACTAGATTCTCAATATTGAAAGTCTTACGCTAAAACCTTCAGGTAGGTCAACGACATAGGTATTATCATTGATTTTATGTAGAATTTTAAATGGACCTGTAGCACGTATGTTCAATTTCTTAACGGATCCAGCTGGAAACCGTTCCGGACGAATCCGAACCATCACTTCGTCACCAACATCAAGAGTTTTATATTTCCTCTAGTATCTGCTATTAACTTGTAGTTAAAATTATTCTCATTAATTTTATTGAAAATTTCTCTATGCAAGTCATGAATGCGATATGCAAATGTGGATGCAGACTATGAGACTATGATGTTCTAACACAGGGATAAAATCTATGGACTGCCAAGTGACTTGAGAAGGAATTGAGTGACTCAGGTACATTCAATGGAGGTGATTGGATCGACCGAATACAGTTAAAAGGCTGGTCATCCTCTTCATCACCGAAGTCATCACTAACATGAGGTTCATAGGTAAACTCATTGTCGGGCTCATCAGCAATAACAGCGGTACCTTCTACAATGTTGATCCTACTAGGACTGAGATAGTTGCCAGTAACATGATCGTATCCCTTGCATTTATAGCACTTAGTGAGAGGATCAATCTTAGAATAGTCTCTTTCAGTGTTCTTACTCGTATTGTCATTTCTAAGTGAATAGGAATTTAAAGTAGGCTTGATTGGGAAAGACTTAATGGGAGACTTGGGGTGCTGAGAAGAGGGGGGCTCAGGTCTAGAGGGCTCAGTAGAGTTCATTCTAGAGGAATGATCTTTCGAATCGCTGGACTTAAAGAGAAAACTTGTTGTAAGAAATTTCATATCAAGGACAATGGCATAAGCTGCTGCCAATGAATCCACATTTCTATGAATTAGTTTGTTTCTAAGATCGGCTCGTAATCCAGCTCTGAACATTGAGAGAGTTTGTTCTTCGCTCTCTTTACCTAAGACATTGCACTGAATAAAAAAGTCATCAAACTTATCAATATACTCTTGGATGAATTTGCTTGCTTGACAAAGTTGGTTCCACGAATCTAGCAATTGGGTATGGAACGATAACAGCACATATCTCTCAGTGAGCTTCTCTTCCATGGCTTCCCAAGTGGATATGGGTGCCAAGCCTCGGCCTCTACGAACGTGTTCAAGATTGGACCAATATTGTTGAGCTTTACCAGTCAATTTTATTGTGGCAAATTTAACCTTCAGGGCTTCGCTCATGTCAAACCACACGAAGTAGTGATCCATGGTACGGATCCAATCGAGATAAGCTTGGGGTTCCATATGGCCTTCAAAGTAGGGAACGTCAGCCTTAACGTTCTTCTTGTATTGCTCGTTAGGGTCACGTTCTTGACGTCGATCGTCACGAACATTCCCTTGAGGACTCTGACAATGAAGCTCAGGAGCAATATTCTGATTCAATTCCACTCTCTCAAGCCTCTGGTTGATGTTGGCAAGAGTTACTTGAATGGCAGCAAGTGTAGTGGAAATATCAGAGTTATCAATTTCAGTTCGAGGAGGGACTCACTGAATTCTAGGGTTCTTGATTGGGTGATTTGGGAAGGACAAGAAAGGCTCTTCGAAATTCGTGATGGTGATGCGAAGATGCATTCACCAACGGTGGACAATTAGGAGTCGTGGGGACGTGTGTTTGCTAAAATTTGGGGAAACGTGTCCTAAATGCTCCTAAGAATGATTTTTTTGTTTGAAATCTAATCTAAAAGAAAGAAAATAAAAATAAAAATAAAAATAAAAAGACTCTAAAACGATCCTAAATGAATGCAAAAATTATGACTAAATGATGCAAGAACTAGGATTTTAAGAACCTTTGCTCTGATACCAAAATGATGTAAACTTAACCCTAGACAGAGAATTTTCATAAATATTAAAAGACTAAGTTTACCAATATGTAATACAGATTAAGTCAGAAATTAAACTACTATCTGGTTTGATGGAAATATATGAAATAGTTTAACAAGCCCAATTAAAGATTCAATCATATCAATCAACAATAATACTTAATCGTTCTTAGCATGTAAGATATGCAATACATATTCGTACCCTAATTAGCAAGTAGAAACACACCCTTAATATTTATGGACGACAGTAAATTTGGATAATAATCTAGAGATGATAAAGCAATATTACAACTATTTAAGAAGTGGAAAGAAATTACCCAAGGTTCGAAGAAATTTTGGCGAAACAGATCTTGTTTACTGTAGGAGTCACTGGTAGCCAACGGGGCAGGGCTCGACGTTGGGGTGCAGGCGATGGGATGGCAGCAAGGTGTCAGAAGGAGGTGCCACCGGTGGTGTAGGTTCTTGCGGCAGTGGTGCGCGGGTGAAGGAGGCAGCAACAGGGGAAATCGTGATCGGGTTTCTGTGGTCGCAGTCGAAGGGACAACGGCGGGGGTGCTGGCGATGGATTCGGCTGCGAACGGTGGGGATGTCGGGATTTTGGGGGCTAGGGTTTGAATTTGGATTCAGGGATTAGGGTTGTGGGTGAATTGATTTGGGAAATTTGGACTCGTCAGCAGTGAGAGAGGTAGCTAGGGGTGGTCGATGGTGGTGGTCGGTTGGGTTTCGGGATCGAAAAAGAAGACGAAGATGGGGGAGGGGAGGGGGGTTGGCGGCTAGAAAGAGAGAGGGTTAGGATTAGGGTTAAATATTAATTTGGAGATTTTGAAGGTGTAGTTAGAGTGTATTACAAACCCTAAAATTGTATCTTAATGTTTCACACAAAAAGATTAATAAAGAGCAAAACTCAATCACAGTATTTTTAAAAAAAATCAAGAATAGCATATCTTCTCATTATTCTCGAGGCTTATATATAGGCTCAAAACAAATCTAAAAAAAATAAAAAACAAATCTCTCAAATATTTTTTTTCAAATAAACTACATATGGCTAAATCTCAAAATAAAAATAAAACAAAACCGATGTCCTCATCACTCAACTCATCTGAGATACCCAATAACATTGTTCCTGAAATGCTCGTAAGATAAAGGCAAAGTTGTCTTTTAAAAAAGAGTACTTAACATATCCAATCTAGTTCAAAATTTATATATAAAAGGCCCTCGCAAATGGTTACTGTGCAAATTAGAACCTTAAGCTGTGGGGCTCATGCATGCAGTCTCTATGTGGCTTCTTTATACTTGCATTTTTAAGTCACTCAGAAAAACTATGGGTGTGTATGTCTCACACAGGGAGGGACTACTAACATGAATGACGATATTTTAAGGACTAATATATGAATATGAGATATATATATATATATATATAAGATTTGTCAGAGAAACATGTTAATGACCGTTTTCGAAATATTGTGGTGTTAGTAACCAACTCATGGTTCAGCAGCCACCCTACTGATGAAAGCTAGAATAATTTGTACTCAGTAGAGAGGTATTTAACTTTAGGAGTGAACAAGAATTAGCAGCTAGCAACTGTTAAAGGAGATCCATACTGTCCAACTTAAAGCAACCAACATAAGATAGTGGGAAAATAGAATCGTTGTTGTAGCTACAGGTCATTTGAAAAGTGTTGGGAAATTAAATAACGCTGAGGGGCATTTGATATAGTATGGTATACTTTATATAGATTATGCTTCATCAGCTCCAGCTTTGAAAAACTATGATATCATTTAATCCTCACAACTCCCGATTCAAGAGAATTGTTCTGTTTTTTGGTAAATAAAATGAGGGTGTGGAATATATATAGATCACCTTTAGTTTCTTAGCATCCTTTCCAGACGTAACCTCACAAAGGATGAAGTTAGAATAGCTTGGGTGTGGCTTCAGGTAAGGCACTTCCTTCAGAAGATAAAATAGCCTTTCTCTTTCTTGCACAAGAGAGTTCTTCACTTTCTGAGGGATTTAACTGAAGCATTAAATGTATTCAAACAAGCTAAACAATGAATCATAGCTTATTAAATTGCAATCTATACCTCCAAATAATCAGGATTCCGTAGAGCAGCACATGCAGAAACTTCAGCTGCAACAGACACATTATATGGTTGTTTTGCCCTCCACAAATATTCTATAATGCTTAGAGGAAATGCACCATATCCAATACGTAATCCAGCCAACCCTGTACCAGTTAAAAAGTAGTACATATTTTGGAAGAGAGTATGAAGTATAAGTAGCCTTAACAATCACATTGTTAACATGTACAGCATTGCGAGAATTTTTTACTGCTGATTGTACAGGTAAGATGGTATCAGCAATGCAGAAGGCTTCTCATGGGGTTTACTTTCAATATAAACAGTTTATTTCTCCGGAATAGAAATTAAGAATTTTCAAATTTTATACTTACGAACTCAGTAAAAACATCCTACGAAGAAATGACAAAAATAAGGCTACAGAGGAGAAAGTGATGTTCACAAAAGGATTTCCCATGAAATTCTAGACGAAATGTGCTATTCTCAAGTACTTGCAGTCAACTCAGAATTGCTTTTTATGAATATTTATATTGATGTTCATCAATGCTTCCGAGAGTGATGGTTGGATAATATTGTTGGGTTTATGTCTTGCATACGATATTGGATAAGAAGACGATAAGACGATGGAAAGACAAAGGCGATTGAAAACGGAGTGGAGGCAAGAAACAGTCAGCAGCAGCTACAGCAGAAGTTGCGGTCGACCGTCTCTAATGAGCAGTCGACCGTCCCATGCAAGAAGTCTTCCAGAGGGGAGGACAGTCGAGCGCCTTGTTGGTGCGGTCGACCGACAGCGGCGCTGATGGGTTTCGGGCTTGAGTCCAGGTGATTCGGGAAAAGCCCAACTTGCTCTTCAAGTTGGATCGTGTGGCTCCTATCGTAGGGTTATCTCTTATGTACTATCCAATGACTATTGTAACAAGATATCAACTTAGGGTTTATCTCTAGATCTATATAAACAATTGTAACGGCTTATAGATCCAGGATGATTCTATTGAGTGCCGAATAGAAGAAGAGAGTACTTCATCTGAGAGGGTGAGAGAGTTCTCCATTGTAAGCAGCATCAAGTTCCAATAGGCTTGAGAGAGGATCGTAGTGAGAATTGTAATATTCTTGTATCTTCTCTAGTTGAATAATATATCGGTTCTTCCTCCCCCGGATTAAGGCGAAAGCCCCAACCGGAACAATTCTTGTGTGCTTTGTGTGTTTGGTGTGATCTAGTCTTGCTTGGTGGCTTGTGTTGATTGTGTCAAAGACTCAACAAGATCCTTATAATTCCCTAACAAATATAACCTTAGGATGCTCTCAACTGATTTCAGGGAAGTCGGAACTTTGTATTTAAGATAAGAAGGTTCTTCACCAAGGGGAGAGAATCTCATGTGAGGGGGAAAGAAAATTTCTGGACTATAAGCTTCTTAATGTTTTGAAGAACAGTTTACTACTTTCAAGCTCTTTAATTATTTCAATAGTCATGAACAATATTTGCTATTTAAAAAAGGTCATGAATAATGCAATAACTACTTTGCCTGATTTTGTATAGAAGCACTGACAAAACCACAAACTAAAGCCTTGTTGACACTACACGAACAGAAAGCATGCCAATAAAGAAAATTTTATTAAATTTTATTCTTAAAATCAGATAAGTAAACATGACAATTATTGGACAACAAAGTACAGCCTACTTAATAAGTAATTAAACTATTAAATTTTGATGTAAAATAGAAAATGTATACTTATATTAAGAAAAGTTTTGTAGGAAACACAGATATGGTACAAGAAATACTGTTTATCTCTGAAACACAATATAGTCTTGAACCTATGTGAAGGACAAAATAAAGGAGAAGCCCATTTAACTCGAACAAGCCAGCCTCTTAAAAAAACATGCATAACAAAGAACAGCCCAGAGAACTGCATATCATAACCTAGATGTAAGTAAGTTGTATAAAAATTGAAGCATCTCGTGAAATGGAGGGGATCAAGTTTTTCGATCATGGAGGAATATTTAATTGACCTGCTCGTTTGCTAAATGTTCGGAGAACTATGAGGTTTTCGTGCTTCTTTACCCAGTCCATCTTCGATTTTATACCCGCGAATTCTATATATGCTTCATCCAGCACTACCAGTAAAGGCAAGCTAAGAATCTTTAAGAGATCTTCGTCACTGATTATACTGTGTAAGAACAAGAAGATGAAAGGGGGAAAATGTATCAGATAAGACATGTACTTAGAATTGAAGTTTAAAAGTCCAAACATGCCATAAAGTATGAATGAGACTTAGTTTCTCAAAGATTTTCTTTCTTTTCTTAGATAATATGTTGCCATTCCCAAAATTTGTTGTAGGAGTTGTTGCTGAATATTTTTTTGAAATCCACAGTTTGATAATATCAACTAAAACCGAGACAATACGCCTCAGTTCGGCCTATATGATTCAACTCACAGAAAACATCAGGTCTGGAACTGAAATTGAACAAGGAAACCCCCCAAAATTTTAACAGTAAGCAAGTGAAACCATAAGATCATAGAACTTACTTAATATGGACATGGCAACTTAAACAAGCGAGCGAGCGAGAGAGAGAGAGAGAGAGAGAGAGAGAGAGAGAGAGAGAGCACGGCCGAGGGAGCACAATGGAGATAGATGTGGTAGGAAAATATTTAATTATCTAAAATGTGTATTTCTGTAACGTAACCCAAGTATTTTTAGCATTTATATTACAAACTAAATTTATAAAAATATTTTTTGTTGACTAAATTGAAAGAAAAAAAAGAAAATATAGTTGTATTAGATGGACATAATTTTTCTAAACAATAAATGGAATGTTTTTTTTCTTAAAGATTTTAAGAAACTCAAACTAAAACGATCTGATATTTCAAGTAAATAAACCCAATTTTTTCAAGAACAACGAAATTGATACGAAAATTAGGAGGCGATTACTGAACCAAGTACAGCGTTCTTAGATCATGCTGAAATCTCTTAATCATAAATGTACAACAGGATGAAAAGGGGACTTACCTTCCATCAGGATTATTAGGAGATGTAAGAAAAATGCATTTCGGCTTTTCCTGTCTGACAACTTCAACAATACGAGAAACATCCAAAGAAAAATCTGACAGTCTTGGAACTGCATCAAAATGAAAAATATGGAATGTCAGAAGTGTAATCTTTGTAAGAACAAGCGACATTTGTTTGTAATCAGATGGACTCCACAAAGAAGAAGCCTAAAAGGAAACAAACCGTTGGGAAATAGGTGCAACAAAATTTACAGGTTAATAGGAGTAAACAAAAAGAGTAGCAAATAAACCAATAGAGTACCCTTGATAACCAGCGCCCCATTCACGGCTGCATCAAACTCGTACATTGTAAATGTTGGAGGGCAATCAACAATCTTGTCACCTGGTTCAAGAACACATCTGAACAGAAATAAAGTAATTAATCAATACACTGTGTAACAAGATAAAGGAGAGATATGTTAAATATAATTAGAAGAGGCTCATGGTTTAACCTCATGATTAGGTCAATCAGCTCGTCTGCACCACAACCAGCAAGAATATAATCAGATTCAAGGCCAGAATCTTCAGCAAGAGCAGCTCGCAACTGACGACTTTCAGGATCAGGGTACACATAAGCAAATTTTAGTGCCCCCAAAGCTTCAGCAACCTTGAAGGTTATCAAAGTAATATAAAACTCAGCATAGGTTGAGAAGTTTTCATCTAAATCATTTACTATAAGATTAACAGGATGTTGAGATGGATAAGTGCAAAATGCTAAAAGATACGATACTTAAGAAAAAGGTCTATTGAAGAAAATAAGAGGGAGAACCAGTTCAAACCTTTAGGCATGTGCAACAAAGACTATTAAGTGCATCAATTAGGAGGTCATAAGAGTAAGGGATAATAGAAAGAGTATGTGGTAATTAGGAGGTAGTAAGAGTAAGGGGTAATAGGAGCGAGGACTAAAGATATAGCTTAGTGAACTTTAGATCAATTGAGACTTGAGAAGGATAAGTTAGTCACTTAGTAGTTGATATGAGAGTGGAGATAGTGCAAAGTTGACTTAAATGAAGGGAGAAAAGAAAAAAAAGGATTCATGTCGCTGACCCCAAAGGTTTAGAGAAGAAGTTGAAGTAAATGAACTTGAGCACTTTTTAAGACTAAAACCTGTACATAGAAAGTTATGTTGATAGTACTGAAATAGTGAAACCCTTGGATACAGATCAATTTGCAGCAGGACCTCTGTATAGTTCAGATTTTACAAGTCACTATACTTTTTAGACCCAAGGGTAAGGATTAAAATCTAGTAATTTCATAAATTGTTTGATGAAAGAAAAGTTTGCAAATTACATACAAAATGTGGGCATAGGAAATTATATCCATAAATGTGTAGTTCTAATCCTAAAGCTAAACTAAGCATTCAGATTTTTTTCCCTCAAAATAATTTTTATATGATAGAATGAATCAATAGTTGATTACGTAAAACTCCTCAAGATTAACTCTGTCCTCTAATAAGATTCATTCAGTAGCTAATATTTTGATAACAGGATATGGCCAACACACCTCAGCCATAAAACATATATAGGATACCAATATTATAAATGTAGCCAGAAAGGCAACACAAAGCATTCTGTATGACTGTATCTAATGAAAAAATGCAACAAATGAGTGCTATGCATTAACTTGGATATATTGAAAACTATGCATTTATCAAGTTAGGAATTCCAACTTGCCTCAGGAGGGGGACCATATGGATTTTCATTTGCATCAAGCTTGATAATGTCCTCAGGTTTCCTTCCAAATCGTGTTGATAAAACCTGTTAACTCATAGAAGTTAAACATGAATATCCCAGAAAGAAAGGATATGACAATATTAGGGGTTACAAGTTCAATATGTTGAAGTTCACACTTTTGGATATAACAAAAAAAAATACCCATACTAGGTGTATGGCAAAAGGCCTGCTTAGCAAAGGTGATAGGCAGGAGTGTATCGTATCAGAGTTTCAGGTAGCCCTAAGCAATATCTCAAATGAGGCCTTTTGCAAATTGACAAAATAAAAATGACAGTTATTTAAATGCAAACAAACTTGCAACCTTGAAGGACAAACTATTTAAATGAAAACAAATATATATATATATATATATATATATATATATATATATATATATATATATATATATATATGCTTCCAAAAAAAAAATTAATTGATAACGTACACATTTTACATGAAAATGCCTTGTGGCAAAAAGAAACTCGGGCAAACTCTAAGAAAGAAGCAGCAATGATTTTATTTTGAACTGCATGTTATTTGAGAGGATGGAAATGATGAATGTGAGAATTACAGAGGAATAAAACAAAAAAAAAAAATATGTTCAAAACATACAAGCAAACGCACATTGAGTTTGTGTACATTAAGAGAAAATATTGAACTGACATGATTGAAGTATATGTATAATGATATTTTGATTGCTTTCATGGATACATTTTTGGTTTTATCAAACACCCCTTATATATTTTTTTTCTTTTTGAAGGTAACCCTAGTATTCCTTTCATGAGCATATACAAAATTTAGAAGAAAGGGAAAAGAAGCAAACAAAGCAAACATGCATATGCACTTGAAGATTATATTATCGGAAAGAGGTAAATATGATATATTAGAGAGCAAGATCAGAATAAAGTGATGATGAATATATGCATATGAGAATACTAATTGGAAGCTTAAAATGTAGAATAACCATATGCACTTGAAGATTTGGTTAGAAAATTATCATAAACAGATAATTATGATCATAGAACATTAAAAAAATATCATATAGTAGCATGCATGGGCTAAGTGAAAATAATATTAAATTCATAACATGGTAAAAGGGCATGCATGGCTATGTGAAAAATAATTAGTTTAAAAAATAAAAAAATGATTGAAAAATTAATTAGCTCATGCATGCAGGTTTCGAACCTGCGACCTTCGCGTTATTAGCACAATGCTCTAACCAGATGAGCTAATAGGCCAACAGTTGTTTCAAATTTTCGATAATACAGTGTAACCGTACCTGAAAAAAATTATATTTTTTAAAAACATTGTAAATACTTAAAAAATATGGAGCCCTATAAAATTGGGAGCCCAAAACAGTTGCTTGTGCTGCTTGGACCTAGATCCGCCCCTAATAGGCAGGGACTTAGATAAAGACGCTCTTTTAGAAATCAAATAATATTTTATAGTAGCGAGAGAAAATTCTAAAACAAATTCTGGAAAATTTCTATATATCAAAGAAATTCCAAACTTCCTTAAGAACTATGAGTTAATATTCAAACAAAAATTAGAAGCTAAATGAACAAGGCATCTACATCAAATGGTGAAATGGGTTGATAGTAAACTTCCAAAGCTCAATTTATCAAAGAGTTGCCCAACTTTCTGGCCCAGTTGTCAATGTAATAACCCATGACTAGGCCTTGCACTGAATGATGTGCCAGTAGAAAACTAACACACACTTGGAGTGGAAAATGAACCTCCTGACACATTTACTCAACAATAAGAAGCAAAAAGAACAAAGTTCATTTCTTAATGGAAATATTCGTTAATAGAGCTTGTGCTTCCAATGATAGAATCTAACGAAACAACCTTTTAACAATACTAGAACCAAGAAGCTAAATAATTTGTTACTTAAATGAATACTTCCTTACTGTAAATTTTAAAGAAAAACTCTTTGACCAAATTGTTACCATTTTGATTTGACCAAATGAATACTTCCTTACATGGCATTTTTTCAAAGGGAAAACTAACAAACACTTCATGTGCAAACAAAACCTCCCAACACTCTCACTCATCAAACATGAGAAGCTATATTAACATGTGTTATACCTCAAATACCAAGATGACCCAAGTATATTCTACTCAGAACAATCAATAAAATAATACATTTACAAGGTTAATATTGCCAAGATAAAACTCTTTTTGACTCAAACCAAAGCAATAACAACTAAGATGGTGCCAACTTATACTGGTTAGCCAAGTGGGTTTCTTCTAGAGAACTCTACCCAGCCAATAATTACCAAGTTCGTTAGCCAAACTGCTGCTAAGGGCATGTTTAGAAACAAAGTTAGGATAACCAAAGTTATCTTATGTGGAGATAATACATGCATAATAAATTTGGTTGTCGTACTTCTATCTCTCTGCAACGTAACTAAATGTTTGGAGACCCACGGCTCCAGTTATCACAACTTTTGGGTGAAGGTGAGATAATTGCATTTATCTCAGACTATAGTTCTCATAACTTCAGTCCACTCCCAAATGCATGAACAATAACTAATGGGTAACTATTATTACATGAAATTGCTAAAGGGGAATACTAACAAACACCTGGTGTGCAAGCTATAAGGACAAACCCAACACCTCAAATACAATTATGGGCTTGTCTTTTCTACTCAAAACAAAGCAATCTCAAGCTAAATGAACATGGGTTCGTATACCTCAAATGGAAAAATGGGTTGGTACGGCTTGAGCTTGCGAAGGTGGAGGCGAATGAAGGAATCCCCAGTCACCTTGCTGGGAGCTCCATCGATATCCTGCTCCGCAGGTACAACAGAAGCCATGAAAAAGCTTCGATTTTTGCTTTTGGGGTTGAATTCTTGGTGGGTTTTGAGGAGAATGGAGGAAGCTTTGGGAATTTGGAGGACTCCCATTAGTAGTTGGTGTGGGAAATGGGGGATTATGCAGAGGGTTTTTGAGAGGGAGGGAGGGGTTACTTGTGAAGAAAGGTATTAATTTGGGGGTTATCCTGACAAAAAGAAGATTGTGCAAGGCAATGATTTATTTTTATTTATTTTTGGTTATTTTAGTTGTCAAAATATTTAATTATGCCTTCATAAGCAAAAGCATAAAATCATAACATCCATCCAAATCCAAAATATCAAATGTAATAAAGAATGATGACAATGGAGAATAAATGTTGAAAGAATCTATTTTGATAGCTGATGCTGCTGATTTAGTGGTGGGAGCAACATATATGAGTTCTTGTAATTTGTAGTGGAAGAGACAGGTTCTAAGACAGATCTCAGCCACAGATCTGAATCTGAGGTGTGATTTTTGTGAGGAGTAGTAGGGGAGGTGAAGCTCGTGGCTGGCCTCTCTCAGCACTTGCAAAACGTCTAGAAGCATCGGGAGAGATTTCGGTGACAGACCCTCCAACGATCTAGTAAGTCACTGGAAAGTGGGGAAAGCTACGGTTCATGTGGAGAAAAGTTGATTATCTTTATAAGGAATGAGGGGTCTGGTATTTATAGGCAGAGAGAGATAGGGTAAACCCTAACCCTAATGGCCGGGTGACCCTCTTCTTTGGGCCTGAAACAGCAGAAGGCTCATAGGAGCTGTGGGCCTATTTCTGTAAGAGTCCGCGGATCCTGAAGGGATAAGATGGTTCAGATTAAGCCGGATTATTTCCCCATATCATAGGGCCCCCCACTTCTAGAGGATGTATATATCAGTTGTCGATGAATAGTCCGTTCTTGTGAGAAGATTGGTTGTAATATCCCGGTTAGATATTATATTTGAATAATTATTATTTTTAAAATTAAAATATTTTTATGGAAATTATCTAGTTTTATTAACAAAAACTTATCAATATATATATAATAGTAAGTATATATATGTATTGTATCGGTTTTGTGCACTTGTACAAAATCCTCTAAAATACTTTTTGAGAAAATGTCTGAAATATCCGGACCTGATATTAAAAATTATTATTTTATTTTTTATTTCCAGGATTGAAATATTTTTTGTGGATATTACTCGGTTTAGTTAATAAACATTATATATAAATATATATATACCAGTCTGTATATATCTGTAGTATATCAAATTGGTACGGAAATCTTCCGAGCTAATAATAAAATTATTTTTATTATTATTTTTGAATTAAAATATTTTTGGTAAAGATTATTCGTTTTAACTAATAAAAATAATCCGTATATATAGATGTATGTATGTATAAGTACCATATCGATTTCGTATCATGTAGTATGTGATTTTGGAAAAATATCTCTTATTTTGATTAATCATGATAAAAATGGAGGGTTAGAAATGAGTAGGGTGTTGATTGCAATATTTATTTGCAAATTGATCTCAAATATTTTGGGCCACAAGAGAGAGAGACAAGTGGCTCTCTCTCTAACCACAAACTCTCCTATAACCCCGTCCCCCCCCCCCCCCCCCCCCCCCTCCCCCGACCGGCCAAACACAAAGGGCAAAAGCACTCTTTCATTTTGTGTTTTCTCCATCTCCTTCTCATCTCATTCTCCCTTCAAATTTCTTCTACTCCTTCTTTACTTGTTTTATTTAGGAAAAAATTAAGAAGAAAAGAAAAGAAAGAGAGATCAAAATCACAAGAAAAAGTGGGTTCATTTGGAGTTGTTCTTGAGGAGGAGAAAGAACAAGGAGCAAAGAGGAGAAGAGCAAAGCTAGTTCTTCCAACCGATTTGGGTGGGGGTTCTTAACTCGTTTGTTTTGTTTTGTTTGTTTAGTTATTGTTGTATGTTGTTATAAGAACTTAAACTAAAATCATGTGCATATTGTTGATGTGGACTAGAATAAAATGGCATGCAAGGATTGAAGTGGTAGAACACAAAATAAAACACTAAAGATTCAATCTTGTAGTTTAGATGGTTAAATTTAATTACTTGTGCTAAAGTTGGAATTTTGATTTCAAATTAATTTAAGAGGTTCTCATATGTGTTATTACCATGCTCTAATTTTTTTAGATTTTTCTGGATTAGTTTGAAGGGTTAAACAAATCGTTTCCCCAAAACAGTAAGTTCTTCAGCCGAAACTGTTGTTTGGTTGATTCGACTTGTGTTTGAAGGGCTGGATTTTGAGTTACTTATGGAATCTGAAAAAGTGTTCAACTAGAGAGTTGTAGTATATGTTCTCCCCTTTCCAAAATGGCTAATTTTGCAAGATTCCGATAAGTATAGCAAAAGTTATAAGCTTTACAAGTTTCAATTTTTGCTGTGCTTTTTGTTGTTTTTGAATTGTGTTCAAAGGGCTGGATTTTGAGTATCCTACAGAATCTGAAAAAGTGTTCAACCAGAGAGTTGTAGTAGATGTTCTCCCCTTTCCAAAATGGTTAATTTTGCTAGATTCCGATAAGTATAGCAAAAGTTATAAGCTTTACAAGTTTCAGCTTTTGGTGTGCTTTTTGTTGTCTTTGAATTGTATTCAAAGGAGCTGGATTTTGAGTTCTATAAAGAATCTGAAAAAGTGGTCAAGTATAAAGTTTTAGTATATTTTCTCCCCTTTCCAAAAAGCCCAAATTTGTTAGATTTTGATAAGTATAGCAAAAGTTGTGAGCTTTACAAGTTTCAGCTTTTGCTGTTCTTTTATTGTTGAATTTTGTTCAAAAAGCTGGATTTTGAGCTCTATAAGGAATATGAAAAAGTTGTCAACTAGGAACTTGTAGTAGATGTTCTCCCCTTTCCAAAAAGTTCAATTTTGCTAGATTCTTATAAGTATAGCAAAAGTTACGACCTTTACAAGTTTCAGCTTTGGCAATCCTTTTTGTTGTTCTTAAAATGTGTTCAAAGAGCTGGATTTTGAGCTCTATAAGGAATCTGAAAAGTAGTCAACTATAAAGTTGTAGTAGATGTTCTCCCCTTTCCAAAAAGTTCAATTTTGTTAGATTCCGATAAGTATAGCAAAAGTTATGAGGTTTACAAGTTTCAGCTTTTGGTGTTCTTTTGTTGTTCTTGAATTTTGTTCAAAGAACAGGAATTTGAATTCCACAAGGAATTTGAGAAAGTTGCTAACTAGGAAGTTGCAGTAGATGTTCTTAGCTTTCCAAAAAGTTCAATTTTGTTATATTCCGACAAGTATAGCAAAAGTTACGAGCTTTACAAGTTTTAGGAGCTGGATTTTGAGTTCCAATGTTGTTCTTTAATTGTGTTCAATGTTGGATTTTTTGGACTGTTATGAGCAAAAGTCCAATGTTAGAGCATCTGTAGTCGTTTATGTTAAAATTATCCATATATGGATAAATAGATATAGGAATTTCGATTTCGCTGCACTCGTCGAAAGCTATTTTATAGTAATCAATTATATAATATTAAGCGACGGCACATCATGTGCCGTCGGAGGGGAAAAAGCGTAAAATTCGGTCGCATTCGTCGGACGGCACATGAAGTGCCGTCCGTTTAAAAAAAATAATAAAAAAAAAAATTCCACCCGTGTGTCTAGGACGGCACATGAAGTGCCTTCCGACACACTTTTTGGACCGTAGCTACCTTTTCTCAATTATTCCCACTTTCCCCTAAATTCCTCCTCCAATTATGGCTTTACGAAATTTTTTTTGACCGAAATACCCTTATACATATATCTATATATATCTCTTGATCACAATTGAACTTAAACTATCTCTCACAAACCAACTTAAACCCTCTGTTTCGATATAAAAATACAATCTCTAAAAAAATATAGCCGTTCGATATAAAAATATAGCCGTCGGATTTGGAACAAAGTATTAATATAGCCGTTGAATTAAATGAGGGGCAATGTCGTCAATATGCGAATTTTTTTTTATATTAAATCTGCGACGGACGGCACATCGATTGCCGTCCGGGGAAAGGGGCTTTTCTTCTTTTTGGGGGTTTAATAAATCGGATAAATTCGAATTTTTCCAAACGGACGGCACTTGAAGTGTCGTCCGACGATTATAATAATAATTTTTCACGTGGGACGGCGCTTCGAACACCGTCCCTCATTTATCGATAAAAGCTATATCGATTCTCATTTATAGCAATCTACTGTAGCGATTTATCGATAATATCGATATATAGCAAACGACTGCAGCTACTTTTTAAACCAAATATCGATATTATCGATATATAGCAAACGACTACAGATGCTCTTACTAGCACAAGTATAACAAAGTTATGAGCAAAATTCCAATGTTGTTCTTTAATTGTGTTCAAGGAGCTGGATTTTGAGTTCCATAAGGAATCTGAAAAAGTGGTCAACTAGAGAGTTGTAGTAGAAGTTCTCACCTTTCCAAAATATCCTATTTTTTTTTAGATTCCGATAAGCAGAGTAGGAGTTATAACTTTACAAGTCACAGCAGCTAGCCTTTTGGCTGAAGCTTCGTTGTTTAGCTTGTTCGAAGTTTTTCTACATTTTATTGACTGAATATGAGAAGGTGTTGTGCAATCTAGCTACCTAAATAAATAGATAAAACTAGACACAAATTAAAAACCTCGCAAGTGTACGAATCGTTTATAGAAGCGTAGTAGCAAGCAAGGGTCGATCCCACAGAGATTGTAGTACTTAACTCACTAATCAATAAAACAAAGAAAAATGCAATTCATAGAGTTTGTTCTAAAAGTTTATTTGAAAAGAAATAAAAAGATTAAAATCTAATTCAAGTAAATCACAAATTGAGTCACAAATATCTATTAAAGTAGTTGGGCTTTGATTTCCACCTGTAGTTAGTAATACTAAGTCAAATACTACTCTAATCACTCATGTTTGTTCCTCTAAGGGCATGGTATCTACTCCTTAAAGTTAATGTTTCCCTAGACCAAGAATTAGGCATGGTATCTACTCTAATTCGTTTCTTTCCTTAAGTATTTAGCATGGTATCTACTAAGTTGCACTTGAAGAAAGCATATGAAAAATGAAAACGAACAAACATTTGAAGTTCTAGAAATTGGTATCAGATCTAGATCCTTCAAGTTGATTAAACCAAGAACCCCGAATGATTCCCTTGTTACAAGATATGAACACGAGATACGGGTCGTCTCAATATGCTCATATAACAGATTCAGATCTATACTACACAAACTTAATTATCTCAGATTCTGTGTGTCAGTCGACTTGCTGTCACCTCAGTCGACTGCCCTTAGAACTCTGAACAAGTTTGATTATTATAAATCTATACCAATTCAATCAGATTTAATCAATAAGTAATAGAGTAGTATTCAGAAGAATATAAGCATTACATAACTACGGTTTCAATCTACCCAACTATGAAATTAGTTCCACATAATAAAACTTTTATTGATTGATAAAATAGAATTCATGACTACAATAAAAATAAGACTCAAAGGAAGAACAGAAGAGCACTGATTTGTATGATGTTGAAATTGAGCCCAATCAGCAGTCGACTTGTTCTCCTTCTTTGATGCTTGTTGTCGATGGCTTTTCTTGATCGGTCCAGCCTCTATATTTCGGTCCCCCTCCCTAAATGCCTCTTGGTTGATATTTATAGAACACGGCTAGTGATTTAGGGTTTGTATTCTTTTGCATAAAAGCACTCTTCTTTTATTTAATTCCTCCCTTATTTGATCTGCGTTTTATTTCTTTCTCTTTTCTTCTTTCCTTCCTTTTCTGCAAAGTTCCTGATTTCTTATCTTTTAACGCATAAGTTTGAGTCCACCTTCTTAATTAATGATGAGTTGTTACATGCAGACGACCTGGGTTTGGATAACTTCCCTTTGATTCGGATTTGGCTGAGGATGAATCTTCGCTGTTCTTTATCTATTGACTCCGCCGACTACCATTCGACTTGTCTTGTAACCAGTCGACTGTGCCGAGACATCTGAAGATTTTACAATTTATCAGCCCAGTCGACTGTCTTCGAAGTAAGTCAACTGTACTGAGCAGCTGTGGAAAATCAACTCCTCTGTCCAGTCGCCTGTGTGGGGGAACCAGTCGACTGATGTTCTGCAGTATTCTGTGTATCATCCTCTCAGTCTGTGTTAGTCTGGAATCTGCTTCATTTTGCTGTTTTTTGGTTGTTTCCTATGGAAAAGAGAAAAGAAGAGTAAAATACCACATATAGAGCATTTAAATGTCCAATTGCATTAAGATTATTGCTCCTAAAAGTGACTATTATTGAGTCCATCAGAAGGTTATCAACTAGAGAGTTGAATTAGAGGTTCTCACTTGTCCAAAATGTCCTATTTTGTAAGATTCCAATAAGCGGAATAGGAGTTATGACCTTTACAAGTCACTGCAGCTGGCCTTAATTGGCTGAAGCTCGCTGTTTGGATTGTTCGAAGTTTTAGTTTTTGTACCTTTTATTGACTGAATATGAGAAGGTTATCAACTAGAGAGTTGTAGTAGAGGTTCTCAACTTTCCAAAATGTTCTATTTTGTTAGATTCCGATAAGAAGAGTAGGAGTTATGACCTTTACAAGTCATAGCAGTTGGCCTTTATTGGCTGAAGCTCGCTGTTTAGGTTGTTCAAGGTTTTTCTACCTCTTATTGACTGAATCTGAGGAGGTTGTCAACTAGAGAATTGTAGTATATGTTCTCACCTTTCAAAAAGTCTAATTTTGTTGAATTTCGATAAAAGTAGCATGTTTAATTGCTTCTAGGATGTTAGAAAACTTTTTGTTGCTTTCACAAATAAAAGATCAAGTTTTGCTAGTAGCATGTTATTTTGCTTCTAGGTTGTTAGAAGACTTTTATGGTTGCTTCTATATGATTCATTTGGCGCATACATAGCCAGTTGGCTCGTATGTAAGTTGTTTTGCTCGTATGTAGCTTATTAGCTAGTACACAGTTATTGTGCTCGTCTAGGGTGATATCATTGCCCTAGGGGCCATCGACCATCAAGACGTGTATTTATTTTACTCCTCATAGACTGTGGACGAGTTACCCCTCGTGCACCACCAGATCTTAACCGGTGTAGGTTGATCACGGGCCGGGAGTGTAGACAGAATCCAAGTTTAGGGTAGTAGAATGCGAATACGTTCGTGTTGCCGGGTCTTGGATCGATAGGCTAAGAACAGGATCCTTAGGGATTCTAGTAAGTCTAGGTTGAGCACCTAGTAGAGTTATCTTGCAAAGTCCAACTTAAGACCTAGCATGTTGTGTTAATACTATTGTCATCCCTTTGATTGTTTAGGATTAGTGATATCGTTAGGGTAGTAACTTATGGCTATTACTACTTAACATTTATTTATTATCATTTCGCCAAAGGGAAAGAGTTGGTATTAAGGGTGATACCTTATGATCTGACTTGTTCTATAGGCCAACACTAGGTGGTTTTATTGATTGTACCCTTCCTGTCAAAGGAATACGGACTATGCCTTCTCACGAGTTGAGAGCACGGGATCCGTCTCTCGTCTGTTAATTTCTGAAGTGCCGTGATAAGGGCGGGAAGATTCCTGTCGAAGCAGGGGATGGACCCCCGGAACTCCGTCATGTTCTATATAAGGAAGGGCGAACAAGGCATAGACTACGGTCTATCAGCTAGGGGGCTACAGGGGGATGCTTCGAGCTAACCTGTGTTGTAGTTAACTCCAAGGGCCCGTCAGTTTTTTGAGTGAGGTCCGGTACGCCGGACAATAGTGGAAAACAGTGACACCACTATATGACTGCGAATGGCGGGATTAGACTGTTTCATAGCAACCTCATCAGTCACGTTGTATCTTCAGATACATGTTGAGTACAAGAGTAGAATTCATGGCATGGGTTCAAATCCCTATATATGAAGAAACTGCTTGTTATGGGCGTATGTAATGTGTGCTGCATACTGTTCCGGAGACTTGCTTGTATTAGAATAAGTGCATCATTGCATTAGTTAACCCTGCATTAGATTCTAAGTCATAGCATATACTAACCCATCAATTATATATACATGTTTCTCTTTTCATCAATCTGTTTGTTTAAAGTTGAGAATCGATGCTAGTCATCAGCCTTCAAGCGTGAGTACATGTACTGACGTCCTTACTTCTAGGTACTGGATTGCAAAACTACAGGTACAAGATTCAGGAGGACTCAAGGCAAGAGAAGCAAAGTGTTGATTCTATTTCACTTGTAATTCATATTGGTTACCATTGTTTCAATTGTAAATTTATTAAGCCCTGAGAAGCATTCAAGTGAAGTACTAAGTGTTATTTATTATTCATTGTACTCTGATGTAAATTTTTACCGAAAGTTTGTAACACTTGGGCTTGTATGGAATTATTGTAACACTGATGTAATGCATTGCAGATTTATAACATTCAGACTTGTAATACATTTGTGTTGAATAAAAAATTATAAATTTTCCTGTTTTTCTGTGTATTGTGGCTAATTGAAGGAAAAGATTCTAGATTATGTCACGGTTTCTCAGTGTATGAAAATCGGGGCGTTACAGAGTCATATCAGAGACGACTTCAATTTACAGTCCAACACAGTAGGAAAATTAAACTTGGATGCCTTATAAGAGTCGGGTTTTAGCTAGTTGTAGACAATTATAATTCATATTGTTGTTTCTTTCAATTTATGTTTTATAAATTTTCTATATATGGAATAATTCCGGTATATGTGTTTTAAGGATGGTATTCTAGGATATCCTAACTGAGGATGTGTTGATAGAAGAGAGTGAGCTGATTTCAAGGGATGATCCAATGATCTCGAGTGAGGAGCCGAAGGAGATTTCACTACAAGATAACCTCAAGATGGACTCGCCTTCACCACCACTGGGGCTAAGTGTGGATCAACGCACAGCGGCGACAGCCAGCATACATTGGGAAATAAAGAAGCTGAGGAAGTACAGGACCAGGAAAGGTCGTCAAGCTAAGTAACTGAGAGATGCTTGCAGAGCTACATTAGCAGGCCTAGCAAAGGAGCAGGAACACTTTGATTCCAGATTGGCACGACTGCAGCATGAATGGGAGCAAGTCCAGGGGACCACCAAGTTTGTAGTATGCTATTTCTGTGAGGAGGCTAGGCACGAGAAATCAGTCTGTCCACGACTAGAAGGAAAAAGATCTGGACCAGCATCAGGGTTCAAGAACCAAGGTCAGAAGCAGAAGACCCAAAAAACGGAGGGCAAGCTTAGAGGCGCCAAGCCAGGAAGTTGTTTCCTATGTGGTGAGCATGGTCATTTCAAGAGCCAGTGTCCGAGGAAAAACCCTCATGTGGAGACCCGTACATGTTACAACTGTAGAGAGATTGGTCATATTAGGCCGAATTGTTTCCACCTTCATAAGAATGACGACAGATTAGCCCCGAAGATGAACAATAAAGGAAAGGAGCATGTTCACCAAGGGTAAGAGTTCACACTTATTAAAGGCAAGCTGAAGAAGGCAGGATAGCCATTACCAGTATGTGCATATGGAACTGCAACTAAGTTTACAAGTTTTATTTTGAAATTTATTTTGGACTAAGAAGTAATATATGATGTAACACTTTTTGTAACCGAATGGATTTATATATATATGAAATCCAGGCAACCGTTTTGTTCAATTTTGGTTCATTCTATTCTTTTGTCTGAATTATTTTCCAAGAAGTTGAGATGTGTGTGGGAGGCAACTCTAGATTTGCTTTTGTTGATTTCACCATCAGGAGCAATCCTCATTACAAATTTTTTGCTATAAGGGATGTAAACTCCAAATTGGAGGAAAGACCCTAAGTATATGATTTGTTAAAGTTGGACCTAGCAGGAACAGAAGAAGGGTACGCCGAGCATTTGACTGCAGTTCAGAGCAGCTACAGGAGCATCAACTTTGTGCAAATTGTCAAAGTGAATGCTGGAAGTCTGAAGTGGCTTTCTTAGGCCATGTCCTATTCTAAGGAAGGAGTGGCTACCGAACCGCAAAAGATTGAGGTAGTGAAGTATTAGCCCCAGCCAAAGACCGTAAAGGAAGTAAGAAGCTAAATGATGAGATCAGAAAAGCCAGTATTGATGCGATTACTCAAGATTAGAGCTCAGTTTTGGCACGATGGAAACTGCAACCGAGTCTAAGTAAGCAAGTCAGAAGGCTTAGGCAGAAGATGCAGGGATTGAAGCACCGAAGCGGCAAGTTGATCTCAGAACATCAGTATGGACTTCATCACATGATTGCCCAGAAGATCGAAAATGTATGACTCAATTTGGGTTATTGAGGATCGGTTGACGAAGTCTGCACATTTTCTTCCGATGAAGATGACTTAGTCGCTAGAGAAATTAGCGGAAGTCCACATGGAAGGCATAATAAAGCAGCATGGAGTGCCAGCATCAGTAGTTCGGACCGAGATTCAAGAGTTACATCTCGGTTTTGGTGGGGTTTGTAGGCAGCTTTGGGATCAAGGTCGGGTTCTTTGGAGAACCAGTTCGTGGAGGAGCCACTTGGGAGCTAGAAATCCGTACAAGCTTTCTTTCCCCGAGTTATTTAGTGTATGGATATTTTTCTGTTCTCTTGACTAAACGTAGTTTTGAGGACAAAACTATTCTAAGGAGGGAGTATTGTAATGTCCCGGTTGGATATTATATTTGAATAATTATTATTTTTAAAATTAAAATATTTTTATAGAAATTATCTAGTTTTTTTAATAAAAACTTATCTGTATATATATACTAGTAAGTATATATATATATTGTATCAGTTTTGTGCACTTGTAAAAAGTCCTGTAAAATACATTTTTGAGAAAACGTCTGAAATATCCGGGCCTGATATGAAAAATTATTATTTTATTATAATTTTATTTTTATTTTCAGAATTGAAATATTTTTGGTGGATATTACCCGGTTTAGTTAATAAACATTATCTATATATATATACCGGCCTTTATATATTTGTAGTGTATCAAATTGGAACTGAAATCTTCCGAGCCGTTAATAAATTTTTTATTATTATTATTTCTGAATTAAAAGATTTTTGGTAGAGATTACTCATTTTAACTAATAAAAATTATCTTGATATATAGATGTATGTAAGTATAAGTATCGTATCAATTTTGTACGTTTGTAAGAAATCATGTAGTATGGGATTTTGGAAAAAATACCTCTTATTTTGATTAATCATGATCAAAATGGAGGGTTAGAAATAAGAAGGGTGTTGATTGCAATATTTATTTGCAAATTGATCTCAAATGTTTTCAGCTACAAGAGAGAGAGAAGTGGCTCTCTCTCTCTCACACCACAAACTCTCCTATAACGCCCCCCCCCCCCCCCCCCCAGCCAAACACAAAGGGCAAAAGCCCTCTTTCATTTTTTGTTTTCTCCATCTCCTTCTCATCTCATTCTCCCTTCAAATTTCTTCTACTCCTTCTTTACTTGTTTTATTTAGAAAAAAATTAAGAAGAAAAGAAAAGAAAGAGAGATCCAAATCAAAAGAAAAAAAGTGGGTTCATTTGGAGTTGTTCTTGAGGAGGAGCAAGAACAAGGAGCAAGGAGGAGAAGAGCAAAGCTAGTTCTTCCAACCGATTTGGGTGGGGGTTCTTAACTCGTTTGTTTTTGTTTTGTTTGTTTATTTATTGTTGTATGTGGTTATAAGGACATGAACTAAACTTATGTGCATATTTTTGATTTGGACTAGAATAAAATGGCATGCAAGGATTGAAGTGGTAGAACACAAAATAAAACACTAAAGATTCAATCTTGTAGTTTAGACGGTTAGAATTAATTACTTGTGCTAAAGTTGGAATTTTGACTCCAAATTAATTTTAGAGGTTCTCATATGTGTTATTACCATGCTCTAATTTTTGTAGACTTTTCTTGGTTAGTTTGAAGGGTTAAACAAATCATTTCTCCAAAATAGCGAGTTCTTCAGCCGAAACTGCTGTTTTGTGGATTCGACTTGTGTTTAAGGGGCTAGATTTTGAGTTCCTTATGCAATCTGCAAAAGTGTTCAACTAGAGATTTGCAGTAAATTTTCTCCCCTTTCCAAAATGGCAAATTTCGCTAGATTCCGATGAGTATAGCAAAAGTTATAAGCCTTACAAGTTTCAGCTTTTGTTGTTTTTGAATTGTGTTCAAAGGGCTGGATTTTGAGTTCCTTACGGAATCTGAAAAAGTGTTCAACTAGAGAGTTATAGTAGATGTTCTCCCCTTTCTAAAATGGCCAATTTTGCTAGATTCCGATAAGTATAGCAAAAGTTATAAGCTTTACAAGTTTCAGCTTTTGCTGTGCTTTTTGTTGTTTATGAATTGTGTTCAAATGTGCGGGATTTTAAGCTTTATAAGGAATCTGAAAAAGTGGTCAACTATAAAGTTGTAGTAGATGTTCTCCCCTTTCCAAAAAGCCCAATTTTGTTGGATTCCGATAAGTATAGTAAAATTTGTGAGCTTTACAAGTTTTAGATTTTGTTGTTCTTGAATTTTGTTCAAAGAGCTGGATTTTAAGATCTATAAGGAATCTGGAAAAGTGGTTAACTAGGAAGTTGTATTAGATGTTCTCCCCTTTCTAAAAAGTCCAATTTTGTTAGATTCTGATAAGTATAGCAAAAGTTATGACCTTTACAAGTTTCAGTTTTTGCTGTCCTTTTTGTTGTTCTTAAAATGTGTTCAAAGAGCTGGATTTTGAGCTCTATATGGAATCTGAAAAAGTGGTCAACTAAAAAGTTGTAGTAGATATTCTCCCCTTTCCAAAAAGTCCAATTTTGTTAGATTCCGATAAGTATAGCAAAATTTATGAGGTTTACAAGTTTCAGCTTTTGCTGTTCTGTTATTCTTGAATTTTTGTTCAAAGAGCAGGGATTTGAATTCCATAAGGATTCTGAGAAAGTTGTTAACTGGGAAGCTGCAGTAGATGTTTTTAGCTTTCCAAAAAGTTCAGTTTTGTTAGATTTTGACAATTATAGCAAAAGTTACGAGCTTTACAAGTTTCAGCTTGTGCTGTCTTTGTTGTTCTTTAATTGTGTTCAAGGAGCTGGATTTTGAGTTCCATAAGGAATATGAAAAAGTGGTCAACTAGAGAGTTATAGTAGAGGTTCTCACCTTTCCAAAATGTCCTATTTTGTTAGATTCCGATAAGCGGAGTAGGAGTTATGACCTTTACAAGTCACAGCAGCTAGCCTTTTGGCTGAAGTTTTGCTATTTAGATTATTCGAAGTTTTTCTACCTTTTATTGACTGAATCTGAGAAGGTTATCAACTAGAGAGTTTTATTAGAGGTTCTCAAATTTCCAAAATTTCCTATTTTTTTAGATTCTGATAAGCGGAATAGGAGTTATGACCTTTACAAGTCACAGCAGTTGGCCTTAATTGGCTGAAGCTCGCTGTTTGGATTGTTCGAAGTTTTTGTACCTTTTATTGACTGAATCTGAGAAGGTTATCAACTAGAGAGTTGTATTAGAGGTTCTAACCTTTCCAAAATGTCCTATTTTTTTAGATTCCGATAAGCGGAGTAGGATTTATGACCTTTACAAGTCACATCAGCTGGCCTTTATTGGCTGAAGCTCGCTGTTTAGGTTGTTCGAGGTTTTTCTACCTCTTATTGACTGAATCTGAGGAGATTGTCAACTAGAGATTTGTAGTAGATGTTCTCACCTTTCAAAAAAGTCTAATTTTGTTGAATTCCGATAAAAGTAGCATGTTTAATTTCTTCTGGGATGTTAGAAGACTTTTTGTTGCTTTCACAAATAAAAGATCAAGTTTTGCTAGTAGCATATTATTTTGCTTCTAGGCTGTTAGAAGACTTTTATAGTTGTTTCTATATGATTCATTTTTTGCATACATAGCCAGTCGGCTCGTATATAAGTTGTTTTGCTCGTATGTAGATTATTAGCTAGTACGTAGTTATTGTGTTTGTCTAGGTGATATCATTTTCCCAGGGGCCATCGACCATCAAGACGTGTATTTATTTTACTCCTCATGGACTGTGGATGAGTCACCCCTCGTGCACCGTCAGATCTTAACCGGTGTAGGTTGATCGCGGGCCGGGAGTGTAGACGGAATCTAAGTTCAGGGTAGTAGCATGTGAATACGTTCGTGTTGCCGGGATCTTGGATCGATAGGCTAAGAATAGGATCCTTATGGATTCTGGTAAGTTTAGGTTTAGCACCTAGTAGAGTTATCTTGCGGAGTCTAACTTAAGACCTAGCATGTTATGTTGGTACTATTGTCATCCCTTGGATTGTTTAGGGTTAGTGACATCGTTAGGGTAGTGACTTATGGCTATTACTATTTCACCTTTATTCATTATCATTTCGCCGAAGGGAAAGAGTTGGTATTAAGGGTGATACCTTATGATCCGACTTATTCTATAAGCCAACACTAGGTGGTTTTATTGATTGTACCCTTCCTGTCAAAGGGATACGGTCTGTGCCTTCTCACGAGTTGGAGTACGTGATCCATATCTCGTCTGTTAATTTCTGAAGTGCCGTGATAAGGGCGGGAAGATTCCTGTCGGAGCTAGGGGATGGACCTCCAGAACTCCGTCATGTTCAATATAAGGAAAGGCGAACAATCCATAGTCTACGGTCTATCAGCTAGGTGGCGGGGATGCTTCGAGCTAACCTGTCTTGTAGTTAACACCAAGGGTTCGTCAGATTTTTGAGTGAGGTCCGGTACGCCGGGTAATAGTGGAAAATGGGGACACCACTATATGACTGCGAATGGCGGGATTAGACCGTTTCAGATCAACCTCATCAGTCACGTTGTATATTCAGAAACATGTTGAGTACAAGAGTAGAATTCATGGCGCGGGTTCAAATCCCTATATATGAAGAAACAGTTTGTTATGGGCGTATGTAGTATGGGCTGCATACTGTTCTGGAGACTTGTTTGCATGAGAATAAGTGCATCATTGCATTACTTAATCTTACATTAGATTCTAAGTCATAGAAACACTAACACATGAAGTATATATACACGTTTCTCTTTTCATTAATCTATTTGTTTAAAGTTGAGAACTGCTGCTAGTCATTAGCCTTAAAACGTCAGTATATGTACTGACGTCCCCACTTCAATAGGTACTTGATTGCAAAACTACAGGTATAGGATTCAGGAGGACGCAAGGCAAGAGAAGCAAATTATTGATTCTATTTCACTTGTAATACATGTTGGTTACCATTGTTTCAATTGTAAATTTATTAATTGTTAAGAAGCATTCAAGTGAAGTACAAAGTGTTATTTAATATTCATTGTACTCTGATGTAAATTTTTACTGAAAGTTTGTTACACTTGGGCTTGTATGACATTATTGTAATGTTGATGTAATGTATTATAGTTTTATAATTTTTGGACTTGTAATATATTTGTGTTGAATAAAAAGTTTTAAATTTTCCTATTTTTCTGTGTATTGTGGCGAATTGAAGGAAAAGATTCTTGCTTATGTCACGGTTTTACAATGTATGGAAATTGGGGAGTTACAAAGTGGTATCAGAGCCGACTTTAATTTACAGTCCAACACAGTAGGAAAATTAAACTTGGATGCCTTATAAGAGTCGGGTTTTAGCTAGTTGTAGACAATTATGATTCATATTGTTGTTTCTTTCAATTTATGTTTTATAAATTTTCTATATATGGAATAATTTCGGTATATGTGTTTTAAGGATGGTATTCGAGGATATCCTAACTGAGGATGTGTTGATAGAAGAGAGTGAGCTGATTTCAAGGGATGATCCAATGATCTCGAGTGAGGAGCCGAAGGAGATTTCACTACAAGATAACCTCAAGATGGACTCGCCTTCACCACCACTGGGGCTAAGTGTGGATCAACGCACAGCGGCGACAACCAGCATACATTGGGAAATAAAGAAGCTGAGGAAGTACAGGACCAGGAAAGGTCGTCAAGCTAAGCAACTGAGAGATGCTTGCAGAGCTGCATTAGCAGGCTTAGCAAAGAAGAAGGAACACTTTGATTCCAGATTGGCATGACTGCAGCATGAATGGGAGCAAGTACAGGGGACCACCAAGTTTTTAGTATGATATTTCTGCAAGGAGGCTGGGCACGAGAAATCAGTCTGTCCACGACTACAAGGAAAAAGATCTCCTCCAGCATCAGGGTTCAAGAACCAAGGTCAGAAGCAGAAGACTCAGAAAATGGAGGGCAAGCTTAGAGGCGTCAAGCCAGGAAGTTGTTTCCTATGTGGTGAGCATGGTCATTTCAAGAGCCAGTGTCCGAGGAAAAACCCTCAGGTGGAGACCCGTACGTGTTACAATTGTGGGGAGATTGGTCATATTAGGCCAATTTGTTTCCACCTTCATAAGAATGACGACAGATTAGCCTCGAAGATGAACAATAAAGGAAATGAGCCTGTTCACCAAGGGTAAGAGTTCACACTTACTAAAGGCAAGCTGAAGAAGACAGTAGAGCCATTACCAGTATGTGCATATGGAACTGTAACTAAGTTTAAAAGTTTTATTTTGAAATTTATTTTGGACTAAGAAGTAATATATGATGTAACACTTTTTGTAACAGAATGGATTTATATATATGTGAAATCCAGGCAACCATTTTGTTCAATTTTGGTTCATCATATTCTTTTGTCTGAATTATTTTTCAAGAAGTTGAGATGTGTGTAGGAGGCAACTCTAGATTTGGTTTTGTTGATTTCACCATCTGGAGCAATCCTCATTACAAATTTGTGCTATAAGGGCTGTAAACTCCAAATTGTAGGAAAGACCCTATGTATAAGATTTGTCAAAGTTAGACCTAGTAGGAACGGAAGAAGGGCACGCTAAGCATTTGACTGAAGTTCAAAGCAGCTACAGGAGCATCAACTTTGTGCAAATTGTCAAAGTGAATGTGGAAGTCTGAAGTGGCGTTCGTAGGCCATGTCCTATTCTAAGGAGGGAGTGGCTACCGAACAGCAAAATATCGAGGTAGTGAAGTATTAGCCTCAGCCAAAGACCGTTAAAGAAGTCAGAAGCTAAATGATGAGATCAGGAAAGCCAGTATTGAAGCGATCACTTAAGATTAGAGCTCAGTTTTAGCACGATGGAAGCTGCAATCGAGTCTAAGTAAGAAAGTCAGAAGTCTTAGGTAGGAGATGCAGGGATTGAAGCACCGAAGTGGACAGGCACTGTGTTCGTCTTAGAACCCGAGTTATTTAGTGTATGTATATTCTTCTTATGCACTAAAGCAACAAAGGTTTAGGCAGGAGAGGTCATAGGACAGGCATTCTTCTTATGCGGATACACTGGTCTTTACATTGATAGGGTTATACTTTGTGAGAAAGCTAGGCCCTTGCTCGAGGTGGATTCTGAGCGCCGAGCTCCATGCTTTGCGAGAAATCTAGGTGCTTTCTCTAGGTTGACGCCGAGCGTCGATCCCTGTGTGCTTTGTAAGAAAGCTAGGCGCTTGCTCGAGGTAGATGCTGAGCGCTGAGCTCCATGCTTTGTGACAAAGCTGGGTGCCTGCTCGAGCTTGATGCCGAGCATCGAGCTCTATGTGCTTTGTGAGAAATCTAGGTGCTTGCTCAAGGGCGTCGAGCCTTATGGACTTTGTAAGAAAGCTAGGTGCTTGCTCGAGGTTGATGTAGAGCATCGAGCCCGATGTATGCTTTGTGAGAAAGCTAGGCCCTTTGTCACGCCCCGCTTTCCAAAATACGGGAATACGAGTAAGTAACGAAGGCCCAGCGAATGATTATACATCATTCATAAGCTTTAACAGATTAACTCAATAATATACAACAAAATACAACCACACAGAGAAAAGAATAACCACATAAACAATGAATAAACTCCAAAATAATCATGAAATAAATTCATCAAATACTGATCCAACATCTAGGATAAGAACAAACTTCAGGTCATAAAGCCCAAGAATACAAAGTATGATATAAAAAAAAAGCAATACAATAAGCAAAAACAAAAGATAGCTTAGTAGTCCAGCTCCGATCTTCAGAGAGTTTTCTCACCAATACCTTCAGAGATTGATCCTTCAGACCTGTAAAATCTTGATCTAAAAAGAAGAAAAAGAGTGCCCTTAGATCAAGTCGTTGGCAGCAAGTAGAGAAAACGGAGGATAAAGGGAAACATGTATATCAAAGAAAAAGGGACAGGATCAATGTCAAAGAACAAAGCAAAGAACAGGCATTAATATCAACGGTTTACAATAATCACGGATGTAATGAGTGATGTCAGGTCAAGTTCAATACAAGATCAAGTATGCAGGTTATTAATCATTTTATTAGCTTATCTAGTGCACGTACTACTGATGAATTTACGGAGCGTGTACTCGGTGTAACATGATAACGTGATAACGTGATAACATGATAACGTGGTAACATGATAATCTTCTTACATGACAATCTCCTCCTTCCATGACAACATGATATAATGATAAGGCCTTGCTGAGTACATTTTCTGATCGTTCACTACCAAGTCCTACCCATAATACCCCGACTTGTTATTAGTTCATTTTCATCCTAAGTGAGCATGCAAGAGGGTGTCAATGTTGTATGGTACTAAGTGTGTCTAATTCTATGCATTACAGACAAAGTAAGAAGCAACCACATCATATAAGCACAATACACACAATCAGGACAGCATGACCTTGTTATACTAAAACATGGATTACGGTCACTACAAAATAGAAAATCTGAATCCTTTAGAAGGTCTAGAAAGTAGACTTCCACACGGTTCCAGCGAATATAACTAAGACATGTAAAAGATACAGGAATTAGGGTGAAAACTCTATTCTATTCAGGTTTTATGTTCAGGCAGCATGCTGTAAGTTGTGTTCACCTATTTGTTTCAGGTCAGAAAACTCATCAAATAAATGCATAAAAATTCTGGGTGATTCCTACATGTGTCTAGGTTCAACTAGATTTATTTTAGAATTTTCTTTTACTGCTAGCATGGTCAATTAAATTAAGAAATAGCAGAATACACATGCATTTGTGAATATGAAAATTCTAACACAGCTGCACTAAAATGATGATATCTAACAAACCACACATCAAAATTCAAATCTGCAAAAAGGGAAGTAAACTAGACATCAGAGGCTAAATTTCATGTTCAGAAAGTTAATTCAAATTATGACAGTAGCATGGTCGAAAATCTGATTCAAAATAAAACAACTAGCCGTCCAGAATTTGTTCTAATATAAAAGGGGCAATAAATAAATCATACAATCATATATTACATGCAAATTGGTAATCAAAGTGATCCTAGGTGTCAACATGCATATTTTTATGTTTAAGACACAATTTCACAGGCAAGGTAATCAGTTCATTAAATCAAAGCAATCTAACATGTATACAATTCATCAACAAGTCTACAATATGGATCTAGTTATTTTCATGTAAGTCCATATGTATGAAACAATAGGGACTAGGTTTTAGATCAAAGAGAGTGACACGATGTTAAGAATACATCAAGTTAGCTCGTGTAAACCCTCAATAGACTTAATGGACTTGTCAAATACAGCATGATAAGAAAAAGGATGGGATCTACTTGCAGAGATCAAATAAATCTTGAACAAAGCAAAATATTAGTTCAAGAAGAGACTTGCCTGTGAGACGGTTAATTCAAATAATATAGAATAACGGGATCAGAATTCCTGGCGACGAACCACAAGAACACGTGCAAGCCACGTGCGAAACCAAAATAGCACACAACTCCACCAAAACAGCAAAACACCGGAACTCCACAGCGGATCCAACGCACACAGAACAGCAACACCACTTTTGGATCCGCTACACCAAAACAGCCAACACCGAAACGGACCACTCACACTCCTTCAACCTGTCGACAGAGAGAGAGAGAGAGAGAGAGAGAGAGGGAACCTCGGTGACGGCAGGCGGCGCGCGGCACTACGACGACGACTGCGAGGCGGTGCTGTGGTCGGAAAGCAACGCAACAGCGAGACTTCGACGGCGACTTGTTCTCGACGAAAATAGAGGGGACGACGATAGGGGTGAACGGGGCTCTGGACAGCGACGACGAGGGCTGGGGGAATCTCCGGTGGTTGCAAGGGTGAGCGGAGGGCGAGGACGAGGGTTGGCGAGGCGATGGGTTTGGTTGAGTTGGGTTGATAGGTTGCGACGGAATCTTGGGCAAGGATAGGGACGACGGGGATGGTGGTGGTCGGAGTGAAGGGGAGAGGCGATCGGAGCAACGGGAGATGGGTGGTTGTGGGTTGAAGCTGAACAGGGGAGAGGGAGAAGGAGCGGGATGGGGAAACAGGGAGAGAGGGTAAGCACAATGTGGGGGGGGGGGGGGGGGATGCACAGTAAAGGGTTAGGCGACTGAGGGGTTTAATTAGGGTTAGGGGATTAATAAAAGATTAGGGTATTTATAGGGGAAAAGAGAGATATTGGGTTATTGGGTAATTGGGTATAAATCCAATAAATAAAATACATTGTACATGAATATAATTGATCAATACAACTCCGAATACAAGAAATAAGATATCTGATAAAATATAATTTGTATTACATAAATTATTTGAAACAAATTAAAAACACAAATATTAAATAAGAAGGGATTGGCTATAATAATCAATAATAATAATCACCATAGTCATAAGAACACTAAAATAACCATGTCAATAAAATAATAATAGCAATATCAAGCAATCAATAAGAATAAAATGACTATCAATAATAATAGTGACAATAGTAATAAAAAAAAATTGTAATAACAAAATAGCAATAAATAATACCAACAACGACAATAACAATTATCAAAATAATAACAGTATATAAAAATAGGAATTTATGGAAATAGTCCCAACAGTAATAATATTTTTTATTTGAGTTAAAAATGTAAATAGTTGGTCAAGTAGAAATGGAAACAAATTTTATTCGAAATAATTATAATTATTGTTTAGAAGAATGCTTTAACAAAGAAACTCAAAATGAATTTAACAATAACAATTTATAAATATCGAGATACAGAAAAATACTCATGAAAATACGTATTTTTGGAAATAGGGGTTACAAATCCTACCCACCTTACAACAAAATTTTGTCATCGAAATTTGCTTAGGTGGTACATAGGACAAGCAAAACAAGCTGGGGGTAACAAAATAAAGAGTTAAAGGGGAAGGAACAAAGCAGTGGCAACACCAGAAAAAGAAGGAAGTGGATAACAATGAGGTAAAATGGAATGCAAGAAAGAAGAATAAACAATATCAAAGGGAAAGAAACAACACAAGACTTGCAAGATAGCAAAGCAAAGAGATGAAGAAATAGGTAGAGCTGGAATCGAAGAAATGATGGACAAGGAAGAGTTAGACCAAGCAAATGAGTCAACGGATGAGGATGAATGCAAGGGATAAAGGGAAACAAACAACAAATGTAGGAAAGGAGAAACAACAAGAGATCCTGGGGCCTGTGGGTTATGGGCCCACCATACTTCCGCTGCGCTACTCCGATGGTGATGTCCCAAGCAACATACATGTCGCTGTAGGCCACATGACACCAATCGACGAACCGAGCAGAAAGACAAGAATGGGACACCAGGATCAAAGAGAGTATGGGCTCAAGATAGATACAAGCAAATAATACAAAATGAATATAAAGTTGAGCTTCCATTTAAATAATTAAAAGATATAATATAGATCAAAACTAATGACTTTAACAAAAATAATAATAACAACAAATATTAATAATAAAAATAACAATATCAATAATAGTAGAATAATAATAACAATAATAATGACAACACATATTAATAGTAAAAATAATTATAACAGTGATAATAAAAATAATAACAAAAATAATAATAAAAATAGTGATAATAATAACAATAATATTAAAAATAATAACAACAATAGTGATACAAGTAATAATAACCATAATAATAAAAAATAACTACAATAATAAAAATAATAATAACAATAATAATAAAGGTAATAAGAACATAACAATAAAAATAATAGTAACAATAATAATAAAGGTAATAAGAACATAACAATAAAAATAATAGTACCAATAATATTAAAAATAATAATAACAATTATAATATAAATAATAATAACAATTATAATAGAAATAATAATAACAATAACAATAATAATCATAACAGTAATAAAAATCACCATAATCATACTAATAATAATAATAATAATAATAATAACATAAAAATATTTACAATACTGATAATAATGATAATACATGCATGACAGAATAGGATTCAACACATTCATGAAAATAATGCAATAATAATAATAATAATAGCATTAAAAATAATAACAATAATAATAATAATAATGATGATGATGATGATAATAGCAATAATAATAAAATAACAGTAACAATAATAATAAAAATAATAACAACAATAAAGATAATGAAAACAATAATAATAACAGCAATAGTAATAACAATAATAATAACAATACCAATAATAATAACGAAAACAATAGCAATAATAGTATTAGCAATAGTAATAACAATAATAATACTACTACTACTAATAATAATGAACACAATAGCAATAATAATAGTAGTAGTAATAGTAACATTAGACACAAAATAAGAATTTGGCTTATCAATTTTATAAATAAATCAAACAGGAATATATATAGTCGATCAAAATAAAATGGAAAGTGACGTCAAAATACATCATTATTCGAAATAGATAATTTTTGTTTACAAAACATTTTTATAGAAGATCCAAATATAAAAAATAATAATCGAAATACAGAAAATATTTGGAAAAATTTATAAAGAAAATATTGGTAGGAGAAAAATGAATTTATACCCAATAAAAACTCAAAGAAGAGGATGACTAGAAAGGACAAAAGAAAATCAAAGAATTGAATGTGAAGGGAGAGGACCAAGGGGCAAAATCGGAATTGAAGAGAATATAACAAGGAAGAAATAATTAGCATGATACTCAATCTTGAATTGACAAAATATGATGGATGCAAGAACAGAACAAATAAAAGATGCAAGAACTGAAATGCAACAAAATAGCAAAATACCTGTAGTCGCACCTCCAGCAGTCTCTGCTTCCTCTGCAATCTGGTTGTGAGCTTGATCACATTCTCTAGCCTATCCTCCATTGGGAGCTGGTCCTCAAGTTGGTGCACTTCCCATTTTCTTTGGGCAGTCCCGAACCTTGTGATCACTCGCTCCGCATTCAAAACATAGGTGGTTGGCTATCTGGCAATCCTTGCATAAGTGACCAATCTTGCGGCAATAGTTGCATGTCGGGCCCTTCCTTCTAGGGGTCTGTTCCATGATAGCGAAGGCTTGATACAGGTGCGCAAACACACAGTCGGGTGAGCTGTGCGTTCTCCTGGGCTTTTTCCTGACTAGCTCTCATCAGCTCATTGTGCTCTCGTTGTAGCCCCATCATTCATTGCATCGCCTGGAGAATGGTGGAATTCTTTGATGTTTCAGCCCTGGGCGGAGGAGTCGAAGAATCTTCACGAGCTAAAGTCTACAAAACCATTCAGTTGGTGAGTACCCAGACATACGTTGGTTATTACGTGTTTATGTGATCAACGTGGCGCGCATATTATTGAGTTAACCTGGCTTGAGCCAAACTTGACTAATATATCAATAAATGCCAAACCTCCATAAAGTTAGTCATGTTTGATTGATATATTACTCAATCATGGGCTCTGATACCACTCAAAACCCTGTCACGCCCCGCTTCCCAAAATATGGGAATACGAGTACGTAACGAAGGCCCATCGAATGATTAAACATCATCCATAAGCTGTACCAGTCTAACTCAACAATATACAAGAGAAACAACCACGCATGAAGAATATGATCACATAACCAAAGAATAAACTCCAAAATAATCATGAAATAAATTCACTAAATAATAATCCAACATCTGGGATAAGAACAAACATCGGGTCATAAAAGCCCAAGAATACAAAGTATGATAAAAAAAAGCAATATAATTGTAACGCCCTGAATTCCAAACAAGACCGAATTCGAGATTTTCACAGGATCTTTACTTCACTTCGTACAATTTTACAAGGAAAATAAAAATTTTCAATAATACGTCAGAGTTCATTACATTTTTGTTTACACAACGGAAGAATGCAATAACGAAATAAAATGCAACTTGTGCAACTATAACAATGTAAATCATCAACTGCATCATAACATCTTTAATTCTTCATGGAAAGGTCTATTACCTGCATATCAAGCTGTGGGCACGTCAGTCACTTACAACAGATAAAAATGTTATACTCGGCTATCTTCTCTATGCCGTACATATAACGATCTCATTACTTTAACAAACTACAAAAATTGAATGAACAATAAAGTGTTAAATTGTGACTACTCTAAACATGTAAATGTATGTCATGCCTTAATGCCTAATGCACACATTTTAATACTAGGATGACACTAATGCACACTTGTTCGGATTCTATGCATCCCATACTACATAGGTCCAAGGGCAGGTGCCTACGTACTCTTCAATAAAGGGTTCAATCTCTCGTCATGACAACTACCCAGTAGTAAGACAAGGTTTAGATCATTCCACGAATTTAAATCCCATCCCCGGAGTCCACCGCTGACTGTTATAATAGATCTCACATCGTTCGAATCATCCCGCAAGTGACCCTCTAGCCCCGGTTCGTATATACATTGGAGTATGGCAAACTATCCGCCCGACTACGCAAAGTCCCGGATTTAAAAAAAAAAGCCCGTCTTCCGCGGAGCAACCACAGTTTGCCAACTGGGTCTATAGCCACGGAGATCCACCGCCGACTATATAGAATCAACCCACTTACGTTTGTCCAGGTTCACTACATCTTCACTTATGTGCCTAATTATTTAGTTCAAGACATAAATAAATTTTCAGGCTTAGAATTAGTTTTACCTGCTACCGGACTTTATCAACAAAATATGAGATAGCTCCATGGCAATATCTCAAAATATATCTCAACTCTTTTCAAATCAAATAGTGTCGGTACCTGAGGTCTCACTAACTCTAAATCACAACTTTTTCATGTACAAGAAACTATGGGTACACATACCCTTCAATAACCATGTCTTAAACTTAGATATTTTCATTTTCAACTTATTCATTATTATTAGAATCTTATGATTAAATTCAAGCTCATACAATGTATTTCAACCACAACAAAGAAATTCTTAAATCAAATAAGAGTACAATCATTTCAAAAGAATTCACTTCACACAAACACATTTTTCTCTTCTTCAAAAATATGAATTTCATACTCTTTACTAATTGTTGCCGCTAAATTTGGTGTGGGGGCAAACAGATAGTATTTGTGGATTCTTAGGGAAACTGAATAGTAAACCTGTGTACCTGTTCCGTCGGAGTTTGACGCCGACTCCTGCCGTACACCTGCAAAAAGTGCGAGACACCGGGATTGTTCCCGGCGACGCACCCTCCGACGCTCAAGTCAGTAATCAGGGAAGACTATGAAAGAGCGCAAAAACTGGAGAAAGATTGATTACCTCTTAATGGAGATAGATGGGGGGTATTTATAGGCGCCGCTGGGATCAGATTAGGAATGTAATCCCCCTGTGGTTAGATAAGGAATGTAATCCCTAATCCCCAGTGAAGGGATAACTATGAATCAGGGCCGTTAATTAGGATTGAATCAGAAATCCTAATTCTATCCCTTCTGGACCGAGTTTGTTGCAGGTTGAAACCCGCACCCAGTTGAGGTGGATCTGTTTGCGGGTAAGTGGGTCTTCGGGGAAGATAACCAGTACCCGCTTCAGACCCGTCAGTGGGTGAAATTACCGTTTTACCCCTGAGCTTCAAGATTCGTGCCCTATCTGGACGGTTCTGATTTAACCCCATTTTTAGCCAGATCACGAGCCCCCCACTCCTAAAGACTGGGCTTGATCAGCCTTTGAGGAGTAGTTTAACTGTTTTAGTGGCTAGTGGAGTTGTATCGGAATCCGAATGGAGGGTCTTGAATCTCGAAGGGGGTAGTGAGGTGATTTTTGGAGCTGTAAGCTATTCTTAAGCTTCTCTGAATATCCGACGGTCTTTATCTATTTTTTCGGATTATTTATTTAATTTTGCGATGTGTTAACCAGTCGTTCGGGGGTCTTCACAACACATTCTAGGCAATAATTGTTCGTTCAGGGGTTCAAAAATATTCCCCCGAATTTATAATTATTCTCTTAGAATTTCTAGTGAATTTTCCCGAATTTTTAGTAATTTTTTCGCAATTTTTAAATAAATAAAACGATTAAAATAAATAAAAACTGATTTTTAATACTTATTTATGGCGTGGCTTGATCTGGACCGTTGATCTCGCGCGAGTGCGAATTTCTGAGAGATCTGGCAGTTGTAGTCGCTTGGCAGCCATTTTCTCGCTTTTGGAGCTCAGAACGGCACTTGCTCTGCTGCCGACCGAAGGTCTAGGGGCTCGGCAGTTCGAGCGACGTGGTGCGATCTGTGCCGTCGGATCCCGGCACGAATCTCGAGGATGCGCATTTCCCAAAAAACATTATCTTGTCGTTTAGCGCATGTGGCACGATCTGGACCGTCCATCACCAGAAGCGCGAATTTCTGGAAGATCCAACGGTCGTAGTCGCTCGGCGGCTTTTTTCCCCGTTTTGGGGCTCGGATGGGCACTTGCTCGGCAGCCGACCGGAGGCCTAGGGGCTCGGCAGTCCGAGCAACGTGGCGCGATCTGAGCCGTTGGATGGTGGCACGAATCTCGAGACGGGCCCATTTTCCAAGAAAATACTATCTTGTCGTTTAACGACGCTGGCAAGATCTGGGCCGTCTGATCGAGATCTTACACGAATGTTGAGGGAAAAGTGATTTTTCTCCATTTTGGGGCTCGGATGGGCACTTGCTCGGCAGCCGACCGGAGGCATAGGGGCTCAGCAGTCCGAGCAACGTGGCGCGATCTGAGCCGTTGGATGGTGGCACGAATCTCGAGACGGGCCCATTTCCCAAGAAAACACTATCTTGTCGTTTAGCGATGCTGGCAAGATCTAGGCCGTCTGATCGAGATCTTACACGAATGTTGAGAGAAAAGTGATTTTTCTCCGTTTTGGGGCTCGGATGGGCACTTGCTCGGCAGCCGACCGGAGGACTAGGGGCTCGGCAGGTCGAGCGATGTAGTGCGATCTGAGCCGTTGGATGGTGGCACGAATCTCGAGACGGGCCCAGTTCCTAAGAAAACACTATCTTGTCGTTTAGCGACGCTGGCAAGATCTGGGCCGTCTGATCGAGATCTTACATGAATGTTGAGAGAAAAGTGATTTTTCTCCGTTTTGGGGCTCAGATGGGCACTTGCTCGGCAGCCGACTGGAGGCATAGGGGCTCGGCAGGTCGAGCGATGTAGTGCAATCTGAGCCGTTGGATGGTGGCACGAATCTCGAGACGGGCCCAGTTCCCAAGAAAACACTATCTTGTCGTTTAGCGACGCTGGCAAGATCTGGGCCGTCTGATCGAGATCTTACACGAATGTTGAGAGAAAAGTGATTTTTCTCCGTTTTGGGGCTCGGATGGGCACTTGCTCGGCAGCCGACCGGAGGTATAGGGGCTCGGCTCGCACGACGGTCGGATTTTGATCCTGTGCGTGTCGAGCTATTCGACTTGTATCGAAACGTTGTGCCTTTTCGCCAATCGTTGCTGCTCGGGTACAAAGTCGTTTGGGCTTTCGTAACGCTTCGAAGGCCGATCAAGAGTCGCGCCCTTTCGTTAGGAAGCCCAAGAGACTTTTTCTTTTACTATAAGTCTTCACTCCCCCACCCCCAATCTCATTATTCACTTTTACTTTCTCACTCAAGTTTTTACTCTTCACTCTGCGAAGTTTTTAGCTCCCGGGTGGCGCTGCTAGCTGTCGCGGCAAGGCGTTTCTTTGCTCCGGCAAACTTTTCCGACCGTAACAGTCACTTCAAGGTCAGTCTCTCTCCTCTCTCTTTAGAAAAAATGGTTAAGATTACTTCTTCGGATGAGACCCCCGCCTCGGACCGAGTCGTTAGCCGAGCGGGTAAAAAGAAGGAGGTGGTGGAGCCGACCGAGCAGACCGTGGTCCGGCCGAGCAAGAGTGGGGAGGTCGCCGAGCCGCTCCAGGAGGTTTCAGTGAGGTCCCGGAAGGGTAAGGGAGTGGTCACGATCATAGAGCAGCCGAAGACGGTAGGGGAGTTCAGTCGGCAGCCGATCTCTCTGTCGAGCGTGGAGGGAGTACGGAGCTACTCCGAAGAGATGCTGGAGAAGGTGACCCAGGGCACCGCCAAGTCTGTAGAGGAGAACGAGCCGAGAGAGATGTCCGAGGTGGACCATTTCTCTTCGGTCCTTACTGAGGGTGATCTGCAACGGATCCGGACTGGATTCCAGATCCCTGCCGAGTATGGGCTACTTCTCCCCGGACCTGGTTTCCGAGCCTGCACGTCGTCTTCGGCCGACGCGTGCATTTTTCCGGTCGACTCCTTGGCCGCCGGGCTTCGCTTTCCGTTGCATCCGTTCATTGCCGAGGTCCTCAATTGGTATGGCCTGAGTCCTGCCCAGCTGATGCCGAACACTTGGAGGCACGTCTTGGCATTTGTTCTTCATTGTCAAGAGATCGGCGCCGAGCCAAGTCTATTCCTCCTTCGGAGCCTCTACCGTCCTTGCCAGCCGAACAGGAACGAGCAGAGGTTATACCTTTCGCCGCGGACAGGCATGAAGTTGATCGAGAACCCGGACTCGATCAAGCATTGGAAGGAGAAGTACTTCATTGTCCGAGCTCCCGAACCCTGGGCTATTCCGATAGCTTGATCGAGGGAAGGCCTGCCCACGCGAGCGAAGAAGGAGCCAGTGCTTAGTGACGAGGAAACGGAAGTCCTCAAGAAACTCCTCGGCCTGCCGATGCTAAGTTGGAAGGATATCACCGAGGAGGCTTTATTCCGAGGGGGTCTCAGTCCGATCGACCCCAGTACGCCCCTGATATTTTTACTTTTTCCTTGAAGTTCTTAAAAAAATTTCTAAGTTTTTTCTTTCGGTTTGTGCAGAGTCTTCTGGCATGGACTATAGGGCGTTGATGGCGAAGGCCAAGGCGGCTAGGGAGCAGGAGGCGAGGAAGAAGAAGAGACCTTCGACGGGGCCTCAGGGCGGCCGAGCGCCGAAGATACCTTCGATCCCAAAGACTGCCGACCTACCGGTGGTCGAGGTCCTGGAAGCCGATCCCGAGCAAGACCAGGTCACGGCCTCCGATCTCCCTTCCTCGGATGCACCGACCCTAACGGCGAAGACCGATGCCCCCAGCTCGTCGAGCGGCGCGTTCAACGTGAGCGCGGCGTTGTTCCTTCAAGTTCTGCCCCTCACTGCCGAAGCGGAGAAGATTCTGACCGAGGAGCATAAGCAGATCTTCGTCCCCGACTGGCAAGTAATGAAGGTCGACGGCTTCTTGGGGGACGGCAACATTTGTATGCAGGCGGTGAAGCACCTGCCGACCCCGAAAGACCGAGCGGCGCTTAAGTCCAGAGAGGTCGGGGACGCTATAATGCAGATTGCTCGGAACACGATGTCGGTAAGTAGACCGAACACTTTCTTCTTGAAGCATTTCTTTCGAAATTTTCTAAGTTTTTAGGTTCGGATTCTAACTGTTTGTTCTCTTTTCAGACCCTCTGCCACTTCAACTTTTTGCTCGAAGAGTTCGCGAGCAAAGAACAGGAGCTGTCGGCGCTGTGCGACCGGGAGAGGTCGGAGCGCGCGAAAGCTGTGAAGCTGTTCGAAGCCGAGCAACTCCTCTCGGCAAAGCACGGTGCCGAAGTGGCGGGGTTGGAGGCGAAGCTGGCCGAAGCTATTCAGCGGTCGGCGGATGAGGCAGCCAAGCTCGAGGCCTCGAAGAAGGAGAATGCCGCTCTTAAGGAGGAGCTGGCCAAAGCACGGTCGGAGGCGGAGAAAGCTCAGAAGAAGACCGAGAGGATCAGGGCCAAGCACCAATCGAAGGTGGCGAAGGCGAAGAGGGCTGTCCAGCAAGAGGCCGAGCAGCACATGTTTAAGAACATGGAGGATGCGTACGGCCGAGCCCTGCTTCATATCGCTGCTCGGAACCCGGGGTTCGACACATCCTCCTACCATTTCTACGACCCCGTGGAGGGAGAGGAGGAGGTTCCCTCGGCAATGCTCGGCCCCGAGGGACAGGCCGACGGTGTCGAAGGCACGGGCGAGACAGAGGCCGAGGGTGAGGAGGAGGACGACTCCGAGGACGAGGACGTGGACGAGGACATGGGAATCGTCGGGGGGTCGGAAGACCCGAGCGACAAAAAGGTCGACCCCTGACTTGGTTGCGTCTTTAGTCTTTTTTTTTTTTTATGTGTAAGCCTGACTGCGGACTGGCCACCGCTCCTGTAATGCGTTTTGAGTTTTGAATGAAAACACTTTTTGTTTGGCCAAAAATTCTCCAAGTGTTGGACCTCGGATTTTATGTTTGACTAGTTGCAAAAATTATCCAAGTGTTGGGCATCGGATTTATCTTTGCTTTTCATGTGAAGTTTGGTCCGATCACGGAGGTTTAGTATCTTCGTAAGGAGCTAAAAGAAACGAAGCGAGTGCTTTCTCATAGCCGAGAGAGGCAGTTTTATATGCTCTTGAAGCTGGAGGAGATAAAAGCAGCTGCGAGGGGGTATTGCCGCGAGTTGAAGCAACTACGGAAGCAACCCCATGCTTCTCGTCTTGAAGGTGAGACAGAGGGGCTTCGTAAGGAGCTTTTTGTTGTCGAGCAAAGGAATAGCGAGCTCTTGGCCGAGATCCGTCACTTGGAGGTAACGGAGAAAGAACATTCGGCGAAAGAAGAGAAGTTAGCTTCCGAGTTGGAAAAGTTGTCATCCGAGCACCAAGAGTTGCTGGCCAAGATTGACAAGCTTAGGAGGATTACGATAGACAGGGGGATCGAGGTCACCCATTATCGAAGTCTTGCGACCGATAGTGCCAATGTTGCGGGCTCGTCAAGACCTCCTTGGTTGAAGATGTCGACCCAGGATGATGCTCTGAGAGATAGGATTATCGAGCTGGAGGAAGAGGTCGTGTCGCTCAAGCCTCTGCCTGAGAGGGCCAACGTTCGTAATACGTCGTGTACTCGTGAAGAGCGCGAGAGAGGGATTACCTTCTACGAACTTGCGACTCATTTGCCTACGGTGAGGCAGAGTCCTGCTGACGCTCAGAGTGGCGTAGCTGTCTCGTCTAACGGCGCCTCAGTTGGTGCCACAGTTAGAGTTAGCGGCGAAGGGGGATCTCGCTTTGCTGGTTTGGAATCGAGCTCGGGGGTTAGGCGTCGCCGCCCCCGCGTTTCCTTGAACCGGAGCGCTCCCCTTCCGAAGAGGCACTAAACAAGTTGTGTTGTGTTCCTTTAAGTTATTGTAAAATTCTGCCGTAGCGTCGGTCTTGTTGTTTGTAGAGCTACTTTATTTGAATACAAACCTTTGCTTTGCTTCTGATGTTGCGCAGGGAATATTGGCTTCATGTGTTGGACTTCGGCAATGTTTGAAATTTTGTTGTTTGTCTCTTCTTCTTTTCAGCTCGAGGCGGTAGCTCAGGACGTCGAGCCCACTCTCTCAGATGACCACGCTCGAGCCGAGGTAGGCTCGGGGGTGACGAGGTTGTGCTTGGCGAGGTGCCGAGAGCGGCTTTATGAAGTCGAGCTGGGATTGCGCCGAGCCGAAAGCGAGCGGAACCATCTTCAGCTCATCCTAGGTCGGCGAGACATCGAGATCCGGCGTTTGGAGAGCAGGATCGCCGAAATGACCCCCATAGGAGAGGACGAAGGTTCGCCGACCGCTTTTAGCAACGCCCTTAGGATCCAGTGCGTTCGGCACAATTTGTCGAAAATAGTAGCGGAGAGGGACGATCTGCTTTCTGAGATCCGTCACTTGCAGACTATAGAGGCGGAGCTCCGGACGGAGGGAGAGGGACTGACAGCCGAGGTTGCCAAACTGACGACCGAACGGGACACTGATGATCATTTTTAAAGCCAAGTGTAGTGGGTCGGCCTTGTAATTTTTGTACTTGAAGGCCTTGTAACCTTGTTGTATGGAAGAGTCGCTTTGCATTGTATGCTAATTATTAATAACATTTCTCTCTCAAACTTGCATGTCCTTTGTAGCTTTGTGTATTCGTTTTGTTTGTGACTGCGTTCATCGCGTCGAGGTCCCTGAGCCGGCCTCTTGCTCGTTCGCGGTTCGGCGACATGAGCGTTCGGCCAGTGGTAGCGAGCAGCGCTTCGATCTCCTAATCTTGCGACCTTGCGAGACGAGTCGAGCTTTACCTAAGAGTGGACTCGCTGACCATCGTAAGAGTAGTTCGACGGTTGTGGGAGCAACTCCGACTTGCGAACTACTTCTAGCTCGCTTAGGAGCGAACTTGCGAGGTAGAATCGAGCCAAGTGTTGGATCCGGAACCATCGTTAGAGTTCAACGGTCGTGGGAGCAATTCCGAATGGCGACCCACTCCTAGCCCGCTTAGAAGCGAGCTTGCGGAGTAGAATCGAGCTAAGTGTTGGACTCCGGAACCATCGTTAGAGTTCAACGATCGTGAGAGCAATTCCGAATGGCGACCCACTCCTAGCCCGCTTAGAAGCGAGCTTGCGGAGTAGAATCGAGCCAAGTGTTGGACTCCGGAACCATCGTTAGAGTTCAACGGTCGTGGGAGCAATTCCGAATGGCGACCCACTCCTAGCCCGCTTAGAAGCGAGCTTGCGGAGTAGAATCGAGCCAAGTGTTGGACTCCGGAACCATCGTTAGAGTTCAACGGTCGTGGGAGCAATTCCGAATGGCGACCCACTCCTAGCCCGCTTAGAAGCGAGCTTGCAGAGTAGAATCGAGCCAAGTGTTGGACTCCGGAACCATCGTTAGAGTTCAACGGTCGTGGGAGCAATTCTGAATGGTGACCCACCCCTAGCCCGCTTAGAAGCGAGCTTGCGGAGTAGAATCGAGCCAAGTGTTGGACTCCGGAACCATCGTTAGAGTTCAACGGTCGTGGGAGCAATTCCGAATGGCGACCCACTCCTAGCCCGCTTAGAAGCGAGCTTGCGGAGTAGAATCGAGCCAAGTGTTGGACTCCGGAACCATCGTTAGAGTTCAACGGTCGTGGGAGCAATTCCGAATGGCGACCCACTCCTAGTCCGCTTAGAAGCGAGCTTGCGGAGTAAAATCAAGCCAAGTGTTGGACTCCGGAACCATCGTTAGAGTTCAACGGTCGTGGGAGCAATTCCGAATGGCGACCCACTCCTAGCCCGCTTAGAAGCGAGCTTGCGGAGTAGAATCGAGCCAAGTGTTGGACTCTGGAACCATCGTTAGAGTTCAACGGTCGTGGGAGCAATTCCGAATGGCGACCCACTCCTAGCCCGCTTAGAAGCGAGCTTGCGGAGTAGAATCGACCCAAGTGTTGGATTCCGGAACCATCGTTAGAGTTCAACGGTCGTGGGAGCAATTCCGAATGGCGACCCACCCCTAGCCCGCTTAGAAGCGAGCTTGCGGAGTGGAATCGAGCCAAGTGTTGGACTCCGGAACCATCGTTAGAGTTCAATGGTCGTGGGAGCAATTCCGAATGGCGACCTACTCCTAGCCCGCTTAGAGGTGAGCTTGCGGAGTAGAATCGAGCCAAGTGTTGGACTCCGGAACCATCGTTAAAGTTCAACGGTCGTGGGAGCAATTCCGAATGGTGACCCACTCCTAGCCCGCTTAGAAGCGAGCTTGCGGAGTAGAATCGAGCCAAGTGTTGGACTCCGGAACCATCGTTAGAGGGAAGAGTAAAGGCAGAGAGATGTAAGCAATTTTTACAAGTAACATACGAAATATTCTTTATTGATGACTAAAGGCCGGCTGCTTCTAAAGTTGCGAGCCGTTATTACAAGAGTGAAATAAAAGAAAAAACATTACAAGTAATAGGAGAGGAACGGTTCGACATCCTCGAAATACTTAGGGAGGCGTTGGTGCTCTCTCTTGGTATTTTAAGAGATGGTCGGCATTCCAAGTCCTGGGGATCTCCCTGCCTTCGAGATCTTCTAGTTTGTATGCGCCGGGGCGGACTACTTTGGCGATCCTATAAGGTCCCTCCAAATTTGGGGCCAATTTGCTCTTCTGACCTGGGAACGATATGGCCATCTTTCGGAGGACCAGGTCCCCTTCTTTGAGGTCCGTGGGGCGGACTTTCTTGTTGTATGCTAACTCGATCCTTCTTCGGTAGCTTTGTTGACGAATGGCAGCTCTTTCTCGGATTTCGTCTATTAGGTCAAGACTGGCTCGGAGGTCTCTGGCGTTTTGCTCTTCTTCATAAGCTAATAGACGAGGAGAGGGTATTCCGACTTCTAGGGGGATGATGGCCTCGGACCCATAGGTGAGATTAAATGGGCTCTCTCCTGTGGGGGTCCGTTTTATGGTGCGGTAGTTCCACAGCACATTGGGAAGCTGATCGACCCATAAGCCTTTGGAACACTTATCTAACCTCTTCTTAATGCCGGAGAGGATCTGTCGGTTAGCATTTTCGGCTTGGCCATTTGACTAGGGGTGAGAAACAGAGGAGAACCAGTGCTGGATGGCAAGGTCTTCGCATAGAGCTCGGAAGGCAGCCCCAGTGAACTGTGTTCCGTTATCTGTTATCAGGACCCTAGGGACGCCGAATCGGCAGATCACGTTCTTCCAAAAGAACTGAACAACCTTGTTCTCGATGATCGTGGCCAAGGGCTCGGCCTCTATCCATTTCGAGAAGTAGTCGATCGCCACGACTAAGAATTTGAACTGTCCGGGAGCTGGCGGGAATGGCCCTAGTAAATCCATCCCCCACATTGCAAAGGGGATCGGACTTGATAGGGAAGTGAGTGGAGCTTGTGGTAGGCATCGGATGTCGGCGTACTTCTGACAGAAGCTGCATTGCCGAACGTGTCGTTCGGCGTCTCGTAAAAGAGTGGGCCAGAAATATCCGTAATTCAACACTTTGCGGGCAAGAGCTCTGGACCCCGGGTGTGCCCCGCCGATGCCCTCATGGAGTTCTTGCAGGGCGTAGTCGGCTTGCTCGGGGGAGAGGCATCTCAGGTAAGGCCGGCCGTCTACTTGTGTGAAGGAGCGTTTATATAGGATACCTCTGATTAGTGTGTAACGCTTGGCTCGGGTTCTAACTCTTCGTGCTTCCTTAGGATCTTCGGGGAGGAGTCCATCCCTCAAGAATTCGACGAGGGGTTTCATCCAATTGTCTTCGAGCAGGACAGGCAACGTCTCTATAGAGTCGAGAGTTTCGTCCTCTATGCTTGGCTTTAGAAGGACTTATATCAAAACGGTCTGCTCGAGACCTTGAAGGGAGGAGGAGGCTAGTTTGGAGAGGGCGTCGGCCTGAGCATTTTCTTCTCGGGGGATTCTTTGGATGAGGGCTTCTTCAAATAGTGCCATGAGGCTCTTGACTTTGGCTAAGTATTTAACCATCCCGTCATCACGTGCTTCGTACTCACCGAGAACTTGGTTCACGACTAGCTGAGAGTCGCTGAAGATCCGGAGGCACTGCGCCCCTGCATTTTGGGCCATTCCAAGGCCGGCTATGAGTGCCTCGTATTCAGCTTCGTTGTTCGAGGCTTTGAAGTTTATACGGAGGGAGTATTGGAGGATGAAGTCATCTGGGCCTGCCAGAATGACCCCTGCTCCGCTTCCCTCGTTGCAGGAGGATCCGTCCACATAAACTGACCAGATAGGCGGTCCCTTCACTGTTTGGATGGACTCGGGGATGGTACTTTCAACTATGAATTCTGCTGAGGCCTGAGCCTTGATCGCGGTCCGAGGCTGATAAGTTATATCGTGCTGGCTCAGCTCGATAGACCACTTCATAAGACGAACCGAGGTCTCTGGCTTGTGGAGGACCTGCTTCAGCGGCTGGTTGGTAAGAACAACCACCGAATGGGATTGAAAATACGGACGAAGCTTTCTCGCGGCCATCACTAGGGCATAAGCCATCTTTTCTATCTTCGGGTATCGGAGCTCGGCTTCCCGAAGCACCTTGCTCACATAGTAGATGGGCTTCTGAGCCCGGTCTTCTTCCCTCACTAAAACTGTACTGAGGGTCTGCTCGGAAGCTGCCAGGTAGAGGTAAAGGGGTTCACCAGGGATCGGTTTGCTGAGGAGAGGGGGATTGACGAGGTACGCCTTGAGCTGGTCGAAGGACTCCTGTTGCTGCTACCCCCATTCAAACCCTTTAGCCCCTCTGAGGGCCTTGAAGAAAGGGAGGCATTTCTCCCCGAACTTCGAAAGAAAGCGCCCAATGGCGGTTAAGCGGCCTGTTAACCTCTGGACTTCCTTAACATTTTTGGGAGGGGCTATGTCTAATATGGCCTTGATTTTTTCAGGGTTTGCTTCAATTCCTCGTTGGCTAACCATGAAGCCGAGGAACTTCCCTGAAGAGACTCCGAACGCACACTTGTTCGGATTGAGTCTCATGCTGTGCTTTCTCAGAGACTTCTTAGAGGTCGGTCACATGATCGGCACCTCGGATGCTCTTTACAAGCATGTCGTCAACGTATACCTCCATATTACGGCCGATTTGGGCTTGGAAAACCTTGTTGATGAGGCGTTGGAATGTGGCTCATGCATTCTTCAGACCGAAGGGCATAACCCTGTAGCAATAGAGGCCCTGATCGGTCACGAATGATGTCTTCGGGATATCCGAGGGGAACATCCGGATCTGGTTGTAGCCTGAGAAGGCATCCATGAAGCTGAGGAGTTCATGTCCCGAGGTGGCATCAATCAAAGTGTCAATACTCGGAAGAGGAAAGGGATCCTTGGGGCATGCCTTGTTGAGATCAGTAAAATCAATACAAATCCTCCAAGTCCCATTGGACTTCTTCACCATTACTACATTTGACAACCACTCGGGATAGTTCACCTCTTGTATGAACCGGGCCTTCAAGAGCTTGTCCACCTCCTCTTTTATGGCTAACTGGCGCTCGGGGGCGAACTTGCGCCTCTTCTGCTGAACCGGTTTGGACCCCAGAACAACGCTGAGGTGGTGGACTAAGAGCTCTTCAGAAATTCCGGGCATGTCTTCAGCTGACCAAGCGAAGAGGTCTTGGTTCCTTTGGATGCACTATACAATGTCCGAGCATAGGGCGGACGGGAGGGTCTTGCTAACAAAGAACTTGCGAGTTGGGTCCTGCTCAGAGAAGAGCACTTCCTCCAGTTCATCCACCGGCTCGGACGTCGATCGAGTAGCATCTTGGGGGATTTCCAGAGTTTCTAAGGAGAGGACTGGTCCGACGGTAGAGGTCATGTAACACTTACGGGCCGTTTCCTGATTGCCCCTTACTTCCCCTACCCCAGCCCGGGTAGGGAATTTCATCTTAAGATGGTATGCTGAAGGAATGGCTTCCAGAGCTGCTAGGCCGGGTCGGCCTAGGATGACATTGTAAGCTGCAGGGACATCCACAACCATAAAATCCATCGCCTCCGTTCGGGTAGTAGGAGTTTTGCCAGCAGTTACGTCGAGGGTGATTACCCCTTCAATAGTCACTGGCACTCCCGTGAACCCATGGAGCGTGTATCTGGCGGGCTTGAGTCTATCTCGGGAGAGCTTTAGTCCTTTGAAAGCGGCGAGGAAGAGGATGTTAACGGAGCTGCCGTTGTCTACTAGGATCCTCTCCACTTTGAAGTTCGCCATGTGGAGGCTGATGACGAGTGCGTCACAATGAGGGGTGCGGACACCTTCAAGATCTTCATCTGAGAACGTGACGGTCACTCCGAGGCCTTTGGGAGGAGGGGTGGCTCGGACCGAGTTGACTTCTCTTATAAATGCCTTCCGAGAGGAGTTCGAGGAGCCCCCCATTGGGCCCCCATGAATGAGGTGGAGGAATCGCTCTTCCTCGAAGTCGGGCGTCTCTTCTCGTTCCGGACGCTTGTTAGCCCTCTGAGGCAGGGGAGGAAGTTCGGCTCGGTCCTTTCTTACGAACCTGGTCAGCTGCTCCTTCTGGATGAAGGCTTCTACCTCATTCTTCAAGGCCCGAAAATCATTGGTGTCGTGGCCGTGGTCCCGATGATAACGACACCATTTGTCCTTATCCCTTTTCTTGGCAGGGGTGTTCATCCTTGGAGCAGGAGGTATGATCCCTTCCTTCTCAACTTCCATCAGAATGGTAGAGACGTTAGTGGTGAGGGGAGTAAACTTCTCGAATCTGGGGGGAGGTCGGCGCTGGCCAGCGTTATCCTTCTGGAGGTTCTTGGCTCCTTCCTCTTCTGTTCCCTTTCTCTTAAACCCGGAGGAAGACCCCTCCAGGTTGGGGCGGTGCTCAGCTTCTTCGGCCCGAATATACTTTTCACTTCGGAGGAGGAGGTCAGAGAAGTTCTGTGGGGGTTTCTTGGCGAGGGAGGAGTGGAGGTTGGAATTGAGAACATTAGATTGAAATGCTGCTGCAGCGATAGACTGGTCGAGGGATGCTATGGACCGGGCTTCAGCTGTGAACCTCTTCACATAGTCTCTCAACTTCTCACCCTTCTTTTGGTGGAGGTACAGTAGCGAGATGCTGGTCTTCTCAGTTCTACGGCTACTTACAAAATGGCTGACGAAGAGGGTCTCGAATTGCTCGAAGGAGAATATTGAAGACGGGGCAAGGCGAGAGTACCACTCTCGAGCTGGGCCCTTGAGAGTTGCGGGAAAGGTCTTACAGAGAAGAGCATCGGAAGCTTGATGGATGAGCATTAGGGTCTTGAAGCTCTCGATGTGATCCACGGGGTCAGTCTCCCCGGAGTAGGTCTCAAATTGAGGGGGTTTGAAGCCGATCGGCACGGGTGCATCCATTATGGTTTGGGAGAAAGGAGGTCTGCTAGGACGAAGGGTCCTTCCTCTAAGTTCTTCTTCTCGGTCTAACTGACCCAAGCGCCTCTCCATTTCATGGAGACGGCGGTACACAGTGTCGTCCCTTCAACAGTAATCAGCTGAGCCTCTAGACTCATCTTCGTACGAGGGAGAGCGGGGGCTATGACGACGGTAGCTCCTGGAGCGGCGAGGACTTTGCTCATGCCGGGAGTTGCTGGGAGCTGGAGGAGGAGATGGGGACCGTCGGCGAGGTGTTTGGACCGGAGGAGGAGAAGGGATCTTAGGTACATTGGTGTTGAGACGGAGATTGAGAGCTTGTAGGACGGTCGCTTGGAACTGCTGGAACTCGGCACGGGTGATGGGTGCCTCATCGTTCCTAGGTTGTTGCCGACCCGCAGGGGAGTGTGGCCTTCTTCGGTAATGCTCGGGGGACTCTTTCCGCCCCCTTCGGATAGGGGACCTTCTGTATTCTCGGCGGCGAGGAGACCGCTCATCCGGACGGTGTTGGCGGGAGGTTCCCTCTCGGGCCCGCTTTTCATCCAGATGGCGGCAAAGATCCTCATCCTTCTGCCGATTGAGGGCGGTGTTGTGGAGACCAGAAGCTCGGGGATGATGGGAGGCCATAGAGTCCGAAGAGGCATTGTGGATGGAGACGTGGTCCTGGTGAAGAGGTTGTTTCTGAGGGTTAGGACCCTTAGGAGGTGGCTGATTCGGAGGAGGAGGAAGGTCCTGTTGGAGCGGGTCTTCTGCTGGAGGAGGAAGTTGCCCCTGCTGTTGGGTAGGCTGGATGGGAATTTCTTACTGCTGATCGGGTTGGGTCCTCTGTTGGACCCTCTTGATCTGACTTTCCTAGGTGGCATGGCTGGAGAAGATCTGTCCAACGGGAAGAGGGGAGGTTGCTATTCGTTAGTTTCCCACAGGCGGTGCCAATCTGTTGCCGCTAAATTTGGTGTGGGGGCAAACAGATAGTATTTGTGGATTCTTAGGGAAACTGAATAGTAAACCTGTGTACCTGTTCTGTCGGAGTTTGACGCCGACTCCTGCCGTACACCTGCAAAAAGTGCGAGACACCGGGGTTGTTCCCGGCGACGCACCCTCCGACGCTCAAGTCAGTAATCAGGAAAGACTATGAAAGAGCGCAAAAACTGGAGAAAGATTGATTACCTCTTAATGGAGATGGATGGGGGGTATTTATAGGCGCCGCTGGGATCAGATTAGGAATGTAATCTCTCTGTGGTTAGATAAGGAATGTAATCCCTAATCCCCAGTGAAGGGATAACTATGAATCGACGCCGTTGATTAGGATTGAATCAGAAACCCTAATTCTATCCCTTCTGGACCGGGTTTGTTGTGGGTTGAAACCCGCACCCAGTTGAGGTGGATCCGTTTGCGGGTAAGTGGGTCTTCGGGGAAGATAACCAGTACCCGCTTCAGACCCGTCGGTGGGTGAAATTACCGTTTTACCCCTGAGCTTCAAGATTCGTGCCCCATCTGGACTGTTCCGATTTAACCCCATTTTAAGCCATGTCACTAATTAAATCTTAAGTAAAAATTCACTTTCTATCTCAATTTCTCCTTTTTTAACATCTCAAATATACTTGAAAAATTCTACAACCCTTTTTAATAAACTCTATTTCACTTTATAGAAATCTAGAATTTTTCCCCAAATTTTTATTGCATTTAAACTTCCCTTAAAATATTAAAAACACAAAAATTATATCAAAAGGTGGCCATAGGTTTCGAACCCACGACCCGTAAGCACCCAACCCCCTCCGCTAGCCAATAGTCCATGTGGACTTTGCTGTCCAAATCCTACATCGAAACCCCCTTATACCCACTCTCGGGCTTTGAGTGTATTTAAAACAAAACAGACAAAAATATTTTGGGCGTAACAGGATTCGAACCCAGGTCGACAAGGAGATTGCGCAACGCCATATCACAGGGCCAGATGAGCCTAACGACATTAAGTCACCTCATCGACTTTTGTTTAAACTCTCTGTTATCCCATTTTTATAAAACTCGATTCTCTATTTTGATCTTATCTTTTATTAGACAAAAATTTAATCCATAAAAACTGGGTTACTTTCCAACAGTAAATTACTGATTTAATAATTCATATTTTTAGAAAATAAAACTAACTTTCAATAGTTTCTTCTCATGAAATTTCATCAGAGAAACACTATTATATGTCTTGTCAAATAAGTTCAATAGTATCAATTTTACTTTACAACAATTTATTTGCTTATCAAAAGAAAATTTTCTAGCAAGTGTTCATATAATCAACTATTCCTTCATTCATGTATACTAGTGCATGTCAAAAATAAATTCTTTTCTCATTAACAACTACATGATGAAATTTTAATTTACTAAACATAACATGATTCAATACTACAACAAACAATAGTATAGATTACTTTATCACATCAAACTTTCTATTCTACTCATTCATTATTATTAACATGCATTGTTCTGTAATTGGAAAGCTTGAGAACACCCACCTCTATGAAGATTGAAAAATGAGAAAGTTGGAACAACTCCTAGCTCCTAGCAATTCCTTCTTCTCCTAGCAAGAACTCCTCCAAGCAAGAACTCCTCAAGCACAAGAACTCTCTTACTCCCTTTCTTTTTTCTTTCTCTTGCTTAGATTATTTTTTGTGTGGAATAAGGAGAGAACACTAGGGTATTTATAGGACAAGTTTAGGGATCAAAGTGTAAAATTTCACCCCTAATAAATTACTCAATTAACTCTCCATCTCTTCATTTTTTTAATTCTCAAAAACCCCAACCTTTCATCTTTCCACCTCTCTAACTCTCACCTCTTCTACTCCCAAACCGGTTTACTCCTTCAATTCCCGTAGCATATTCAATATGCCACGTCAATGCCTATTTTAAAGACCAAAGGCCCTCTGAATTTCTTTCAGAAATTCATACACCCAGGTGGGCCCCACTTTAATATATCTCAATGTATAAACAAAGCAGCCAACGTGCTGTTATACACAACCCGTGCTCCCCCTCCCCCCCCCCCCCCCCCCCCAAATATCACCATTCAAATTCAACATATTAACATATATGCCATTGCCACATACTTACCATATATATATATCTGTGTGTGTGTGTGTGTGTGTCTTTAAAAATTTACATAGTGTTACACACATTCCGAAATTTATTTTTGAAAACAAAATACGCTTAAAATATAAAAATGCAAAATCGATTTTATCAACGAAAAATTATTAAAATATAATCGAAAACAACATAAGAAAATTATATTTACTAATTTTATATTTTATGATGTAATCACTACGTACATGGAAAACATGTGCATTACACGTACAAAAATATTTAGATCAAAATGCGAGAAAAAATTTTCGTTATATAAAATAGATTTAAATACATAAAATAAATAATTTAAACACATAGAAAATATTGTAAGTAGCGGTAGAAACACGTGCATCAAAAACATCAAAAGCACGTAAAAGTATAGAGATTGAAATATAATAATTTAGTCGACTGAAATCAATACGGGAAATGCACAAATAGTTAAAAATCACAATACGTAATGAAAACACGCTACAAAATACACGTGCATAACACACGAGGACAAAATTGTAAATTTCCAATTTTGGGGGATGTTACAACAATAAGCGAAATCGGTCCCCTGATCTAGGTTCAGGTGGGTCAAGAAAGCCCCGTCTCTTTTGCTTTCGAGAGATCCGAATTGAGAGTCGAATGCATCCCTTCTTTCTTCGTACCCGACTCTGCCTGGTCTTATGTTACGACATAGCCGTTCCCAAACAAAATATTCCTCGCCATAAAAGTCAATCTATCTTCTGTCTTTACGTCTTTCGGTTCATGAGATAGCTAAGTAGACTAATGGTCCAGTTCCGATCTTCAGAGAGTTTGCTCACCAATAACTTCAGGGATTGATCCTTCACTAACTGTAAAATCTTGATCTAAAAAGAAGAAAAAGAGTGCCCTTAGAGCAAGTCATAGGCAGCAAGTAGAGAAAACAGAGGATAAAGGGAAACATGTATATCAAAGAAAAAGGGTCAGGATCAATGTCAAAGAACAAAGCAAAGAACAGGCAACAATATCAACGGTTTACAATAATCACGCATGTAATGAGTGATGTCAGGTCAAGTTCAATACAAGATCAAGTATGCAGATTATTAATCATTTTATTTGCCTATCAAGTGCACGTACTACTGGTAAATTCACGGAACGTGTACTCGGTGTAACATGATAACGTGATAACATGATAATCTTCTTCCATGACAATCTCCTCCTTTCATGACAACATGATATAACGATAAGTTCTTGCCGAGTACATTTTCCGATCGTTCACTACCAAGTCCTACCCATAATATCCCGGCTTGTTATTAGTTCATTTTCATCCTAAGTGAGCATGCAAGAGGGTGTCAATGTTGTATGGTACTAAGTGTGTCTAATTCTAAGCATTACAGACAAAGCAAGAAGCAACCACATCATATAAGCACAATTCACACAATCAGGACAGCATGACCTTACTGTCCTAAAACATGGATTACGGTCCTGCAAAATAGAAGAATTCGTCAGAAATTCTAGAAAGTAGACTTCCACACGGTTCCAGCGAATATAATTAAGGCATGTAAAAGATACAGGAACTAGGGTGAAAACTCTATTCTATTCATGTTTTATGTTCAGGCAGCATGCAGTAAGTTGTGTTCACCTATTTGTTTCAGGTCAGAAAACTCATGAAATAAATCTATAAAATTCTGGGTGATTCCTACATGTGTCTAGGTTCAACTAGATTTATTTTAGATTTTTCTTTTACTGCTAGCATGGTCAATTAAATTAAGAAATAGCAGGATACGCATGCATTTGTGAATCTGAAAATTCTAACACAGCTGCACTAAAATGATGATATCTAACAAACCACACATCAGAATTCAAATCCGCAAAAAGGGAAGTAAACTAGACATCAGAGGCTAAATTTCATGTTCAGAAAGTTAATTCAAATTATGATAGTAGCATGGTTGAAAATCTGATTCAAAATAAAACAACTAGCCGTCCAGAATTTGTTTAAACATAAAAGGCGCAATAAATAAATCATACAATCATATATTACATGCAAATTGGTAATCAAAGTGATCCTAGGTGTCAACATGCATATTTCTATGTCTAAGACACAATTTCACAGGTAAGGTAATCAGTTCATTAAATCAAAGCAATCTAACATGTATACAATTCATCAACAAGTCTACAATATGGATCTAGTTATTTTCATGTAAGTGCATATGCATGAAACAATAGGAACTAGGTTTTAGATCAAAGAGAGTGGCACGATGTTAAGAATACATCGAGTTAGCTCGTGTAAACCCTCAATAGACTTAATGGAATTGTCAAATACGGCATGATAAGAAAAAGGATGGGATCTACTTGCAGAGATCAAATAAATCTTGAACAAAGCAAAATATTAGTTCAAGAAGAGACTTACCTGTGAGACGGTTAATTCAAATAATACAGAATAACGGGATCGGAATCCCGGGCGATGAACCACAAGAACATGCAAGCCACGTGCAAAACCAAAACAGCACACAACTCCACCAAAACAGCAAAACAACGGAACTCCACAACAGATCCAACACTCACAGAACAACAACACACCACTTCCGGATCCGCTACACCAAAACAGCCTACACCGAAATGGACCACTCACACTCCTTCAACCTTTCGACAGAGAGAGAGAGAGGGAGGGAGAGAGAGCGGGAACCTCGGTGACGACTGGCAGCGCACGACACTACGACGACGACTGCGAGGCAGTGCTGTGGTTGGAAAGCGATGCAACAACGAGACTTCGACGGCGACTCTGTTCTCGACGAAAATAGAGGGGACGACGATAGGGGTGAACGGGGCTCTGGACGGCGACGACAAGGGCTGGGGGAATCTCAAGTGGTTGCGAGGGTGAGCGGAAGGCGAGGACGATGGATGGCGAGGCGATGGGTTTGGTTGAGTTGGGTTGATGGGTTGCAGTGGAGTCTTGGGCGAGGATAGGGATGATGATGGATTGCAGTGGAGTCTTAGGCGAAGACAGGGACGATGACGGGGCGACGAGAATGTAACACCCCGAATTCCAAATAAAACCGAATTTGGGATTCCACAGGATCTTTACTTCACTTCGTACAATTTTACAAGGAATTTAAAACTTTTCATCAACAATACATCAGAGTTCAATTACAACATAGTTTTACACAGCGGAAGAATAAAATTTACAATGAAATATTTACAATATCTTTAAAATAAAACAGCATCAGCATATCCACTTTATAGCTTCATGAACATCTATTACCTGCATGTAAGACTGTGGGCATGTCAGTCGCTTACAACTGACGAAATATTATACACGGCTATCCTCTCTATGCCGGAAACAATATAACGATCTCATTACTTTAACAAATCACAGAAAGATTGAATGAATAAATAAAGTGTCAGAATGTGACAATGCTAAACATGTAAGTGTATGTCATGCCTTAATGCCTAATGCACACAATTTTATTCTAGGATGACACTAATGCACACTTGTTCGGATTCTATGCATCCCAAACTACATAGGTCCGAGGGTAAGCGCCTACGTATTCCACAATAAAGGGTTCAATCCCTCGCCATGAAGACTACCCGGTAATAAAACATGGTTTAGATCATTCCACGAATTTAAATTCTAGCCTCGGAGTCCACCGCTGACTGTTATCAAAGATCCCGCATCGTGCGAATCACCCCGCAAGTGGCCCTCTAGCCTGGTATACATATATACATTGGAGACGGCAAACAAAACTATCCGCCCGACTACTCAAGATCCCGGAGTCCACCGCTGACCCGTCCTCATAGTCCCGGATTTAAATAAAAAGTCCATCTCCCACGGAGCAACCTCAGTCCACCAATTGGGTCTATAGCCTCAGAGAATCGCTGCCAACGCAGTCAACCCACCGGTCGATGAATCGCTGCCGATGCAGTCAATCCATCGCCCGAGGCAACCCACTTACGTTTGCCCAGGTTTACTACACTTCACCTAAGTGCCTAATTATTTTAGTTCAAGACATGAATGTGTTATTACCCTAGAATCAGTTTTACCTCCTACCGGATTTGTTCACAAAAGTACGAGATCGCCCAACGGCATTATCTCGAAATCAAGTCTCAAAATCTTTCTTTCAAAATTACCGGTAACCGAGGTCTTACTAATTCTAATTCATAAATCTTTCATGTACAAGAAACATGGGTACACATACCCTTTAATAATCATGTCTTAAACCTAGATCATTTCATCATTTTAATTCATTTCACAACTTAAGCAATATCTCATTTTAGCACTATTCATAATTCTTAAATCACAATAAATCTTTTTCATGAACAAATTTTCATCCATCATCAATCTCTTTAATAACTTAAACACAAATAACAAATTTATATTTCAACATATAACAAATACTCTTAATTCGCTTAAGTGAATAATCACATCAAGAGAAATTCATTCTCATGAATAATTTATTCTCATTCTACCAATAAATCTCATTTGTAATTTAAAACTCATGGAATAACTCTAAGAATCAAATGCAATCTATTCAAGAGGCATTAAAATTTCATAGCATATTTCCTTTACTCTTTTAAAATAGGGTTTTATTCTTCTTAATAATAAAATATAAATCTTTACTTACTTTCTATTTCAAACTTTCCCTTTTAAAGACTCAATTATACATGAAAAATCTTGACACTAATTTTAGTAAGTTCTAAATCATTTTATAGGAATAATAAAATTTTTCTCAAATTTTAATTTACTAAAAAAAAAAACTCATTATTGCATTTAAAAAAAATAAGAATCAAATGCAATCTATTCAAGAGGCATTAAAATTTCATAGCATATTTTCTTTACTCTTTTAAAATAGGGTCATATTCTTCTTAATAATAAAACATAAATCTTTACTTACTTTCTATTTCAAACTTTCCCTTTTAAAGTCTCAATTATACATGAAAAATCTTGACACTAATTTTAGTAAGTTCTAAATCATTTTATAGGAATAATAGGATTTTTTCCAAATTTTAATTTACTAAAAAAAACTCATTATTGCATTTAAAAAAAACAAGAACCCAACACTGGGTTTCGAACCCGTGAAGTCCAGACAGCGCCCAACACTCACTGCACCAACCAAGAAGCCCATGTGGACTTATTGTCTCAACTACAAGCCGAAACCCTTTTCATGTCTCCCCCAAATCTAGTGTTCATTTGAAAAATTAAACAAAAATTTTGGCCATACTGAATTTTGAACCCACGACCTCAGAGAAGCCGACGCAATCCTCCGACCAATAGGCCAAGTGTGCCAGTCGAACTAGAGTTCATTGATAGGTTCTATTCTATTTTCTGTATTTCATATCTTTTACAAAGAAACTCGATTCCTCTAATTTTGATCGAGCCCTTTTATTTAGTTGAAAATAGGCCTATATGAACTGAGATTTATAACAGTAACTCACTGCATATTTTAGAAAAATAAAACAAGTCACAAATGTTACATTTATATTCTTATAAAAAAAATCTAATTTGTTCCATAACACAACTTTATTTTCTTTAACTTACTTCTCAAGAAGTATCTTCAATACTTTCATACAAAGTAAAATCTTGTACAAAAGACCAAATATATTGCTAGTTCAACCCTGGATATCCTAAGTATTTCTTTATGCGAAAACTAGTATGTTTACCATTGTCGGACGTGTCAAAATTACAACAAAACAAATTTATCTTTCTCTCATTTTTAAACATTAAGCCACAAAAAATATTCTTTAATCATTATCCATACTTATCATAGTTTTGACAAACAAGAATTGCAAACATTCTAACATGATCCATATGATACTTAGCATGATATTAATTTGTTCACTACTTTCAACAAGATCATTAGCATGGATTCTACGAATATCTTATTTAACTCATATTACTCTTTAATTAATTTAGCATGCAAATTTCTACTCTAGAAAGCATGAGAACACCCACCTTAACTGAAGCTTGACTAATGAAGGGAAGAGCACCACTTCTAGCTCCAAAATGTCTTCCTAGATCTTCTCCTTCTAGCAATGGCCACCAAGTACAAACTCTCTTCTCTCTTTCTTTTCTTTCTGTCTTATTTTGTTTTGCTTTTTGGTGTGTGAAGAGAAGAGAAATGGTGGCTATTTTTAGGTCTAGGTTAGGGAATCATTTGCAAAAATTTCACAACCTAATAAATCTCCATATTTAATTTTTTAGCTCTTCACATTTCTAACTCCTAAAACCCCTAACTCTTCACATCCCCAACTCTTTAAATTCCATACGTTCCGCCAAATAGTACCCCATGGAATATTGATGATTGTTTATAACATAATTAGCAGGAGGTGCACAACCATTAAGAATATCATTAAATAATGTTGATCGGTTAAGTACGTTCAAATCATTATTGCTTCCCGGCATGCCAAAAAATGAATGCCAAAACCAGAGATCATAGAATGCAACTGCTTCAAGTATAATTGTTGGTTCACGGACATGACCTGTATACTGACCATGCCAAGCTGCAGGGCAATTTTTCCAAACCCAATGCATGCAATCTACACTACCCAACATACCCGGAAATCCACAATTTTTATTCTCTTCGAGGAGTCTGTTTACATCATCTGCGTTGGGTTTTCTTGTATATTGCAGACCAAAAATATTAACAATTACTAAACAAAATCTACGTACCGTGTTGAGTACTGTAGTTTCCCCGATTCTGACATATTCGTCGACTGCATCAGCAAAAGATCCATACGCTAAATACTGCATTGCAGCTGTTAATTTCTATACTAATGACAAGCTATGGGCGTTTGCAGCATCTACTCGTTGTTGAAAATATTGATCATAACCAACGCATGCTTCAAGTATCCTCATGAAAAGAGGCCGACGCATTCGAAATCGCCGACGGAAAATAGAATCGGGGTAAATAGAGTTGTCGCAAAAATAATCCCGCATCAACCGGTTATGTCCTTCAACTCTCTCGCGGCGAATATAACGGCGATGCAAATCTCGTTGTGAAGCGAGATTACCCAAAGCTCTTTGCTGCATGCGCCTGTTGAACATGATTGCCACATCGTCTTCTTCATCCCATTCATCGGAGGAGTCAGTGGACGTTGAAGAAGAAGAGAATTGAGACATTTTTGAGATGATAAGAATATGTTGAAGAAGTAGAGTTATAGGGATTGATGGTTTGTTCGTAGTTCAAAGATTGGAGTTTGTTAAATAGAGAAGAAAGTGGTACCCCTTCACGTGAAAATGTACCCCAATTCTTGAAAGTTTGGAAGACTCTTCACGTGAAAGGGTGTATCAATAGTGAAAAAGAGGCATGGAATCTATAGTCTAGGTTGGCGTGCATTGACCATTCTTCTCCACTTCATTAAGATTAATTACCAAATTAATTTTAAGATAACATTACATTTTTCGAAGAGACCCATACAACATAATTTTAAGATAACACAAACTAATAATATTCCTAATCATTTTGTGTGTTTGGCACAAATGAAGGAGTTCGCGTGGATTCCTCCGAACCATCTGTCTGCCGCGATGTGGAAGGGCGATGCCTCGATATCGATCGCCTTCCTGATGTTGCTATCGGCGGAACTGATTCTCGTAGCACCATTTTGTCAATAATAAATTTTCGCAGTAGACAATTATTTCTCGATAGTTCCTGGCATTGTCTGTACAGCTCCTCCTACAAATAAAGTAGAAATATATAAATAAACAAAATTTTCATAAACCAGCTGCAGATTTTAAAATTTGACTCATATTCTTACGTATGATTGATCGCCGCGTAGTTGAAACTCAAAAGTATCCTGACTAAGATTTTCTGTTATTGTACCGCCCGTGAATATGGGTGCTTCAACTAAGGGCTGACCAAACAAGGTTGGTCTCTCAAGCACCGGTGGTGCTATATATTGTGTGGGCATATAATAAGGAGGAGCTGGATATGGCAAATGGGTTGATGGATCGCTGCAACCAGCTGCTCCTATGAAATCAATGTTAGCACCATGCGACAGTTTAGGCATAATAGGACCAATTGAAACCTTCGCCCAATACTGATCATATACCCTTTGTGGAACAAGAGAGACCAGTCTAGAAGCATCAATCGGCATGCAGAACTCATGTGCTTTCATTCTACACATGGTCTTAGGAGGATTTGATGGGATAGCAATAATGCCATTTACTTGCCGGTAACATCGGTCACCGAGGTACCAGATACCCTGCATTTAAACTATAATTAGCGCTAAAAAAAAGTTAAGTAAATATTAATTGAATAACTGTATATATTATTACCTGACTATCGTGCATGAAGATACAGCGGTTGCGGGATAAGATCATCGCACATTGAACATCATACTCGTTCTCATATTTGGTTCCATCATAGGGTTGCCATATAATAGATGCTGATGATCTCATCTTTAGCTGACTTCGAGCCATTCCTATATTGTAACGTATCAGATCACAACTTGTTTTATCCAAATTACTGCGATTCCAACGTGATATTTTTGGTCGGATATCTGCATTTTGCAAATGGACTGCAAAGTTTACGTCTCGCTTACACATTGGTGTACAAATGCTTGTGTATTCATATGCCCAGTACTGAAACAAACACATATAATAATATGTGACAGATTAAAAATTAGAACATTATTATTTTCAATTTTAAATATTGTAACAAAATAAAGAACATTAATTATTAAGATTACCTCTAGTACTTGCCACGGGCCGTTAAATGATTTCAATTTAAGTCGGCTACAAGTATCCAAAGACATATATAGCAATGCCAAAGATGGACTACCCCAATCATACGTACCAACAACATTCAAATCTTCAAATGCAGTAAGGAAACCACATCTCACTGCACCGGACGCATTGGGTAGAAGAAACTCACCCACAAAATACATGAAGAAAGCTATGCCAACTTTCATTGCCACTGCAGGATCGGCTATAGCTGCATCTATCCAATCTTTCACAAAATACTTCTTTAGAAAAGAGATACGTATACCGTGAGATTTCCAATCTTCCGGTGTAATTTCTGGAAAGAAACTAGACTGGACAACCTCAAAAGGATATGCATCGTCGTTACATGGCGGCAACGGACTGATTCCAATAGATAAACCCGTTAGCATTGCCCAGTCTAATGGGGTAAATCCCAACTCACCGGCAGGAAGGTGAAAAGTGTGGGTCGTGTCCCACCATCTCTCAACCAAAGCCTCAACAAGACGCGTAGATGACTTCTCTATATCAATAGTAAAAAAATGGGACCAACCCGCATTGTCGATGAGCTGCTTTATTATAGGAACATTGCAAAGTACCTTGTAGGCTTTAATCGGTCCCTTCCAATTGCCTCTGAAATTAACAAATCCACCTATAGGTTCATCCGTAATCAGTTTGCAAATGTGTCGTCCATCATCGAAAACTTTTACCCACTGTGATGGATTGCTGGCATTGATAGGCGCAGTTGTTTCTTCTTTGTTCCTGTTTTGTGATGGTGCGGACTGTGATGATGCGGACTCTGACGAACGCTTTGATTTAACCTTTCCAATAAATTGCTTGATTGAAGAAGACATTCCAAATTTTATGTATCTTGATTACAATAAGTATTAAGAAATTTGAAGAGGAGATTATAATAGCCGAGAGCAAGCAAGCTATTTCTTTTTTTTCAGAAAAATGCCGAGAGCAAAGATTGATGCATTCAATCCATAGTCATGTAGGAAATTTATAGTGTTCTTCTTCTTGAAAGCCACGGGGGTATTATGGTCTTCTCACACCAAAAGTAGGAACAAAATGATCTACTTCACACCCACGCCAAGAATAATGGGTGCTTTCGGCCGGATTTTAAGGACGGGGTATGATACCCCGTCCGAAGCTTTTCCACTTTTTTTTTGTTGAGAGACGGGGAATCTGATTCCCCGTCCGGAAGAACATATACCGTCCTACGCCTTTTTAGAATTAAAAAAAGAGGGACGGGATATCATATCCCGTCTCTAATCCAAATGAGAAAAATTTAGCAAAGCACCACTGCACGATCCTCATCCAATTGCTATTACTGTAGCTGCCATTTTATAGCAAATGAGAAAAACGACTGTGGATGCTCTAACTCCCACCTCTCTCTCTCCTCCTATTGAAAACCGAAACTCTGCCTAACCAAAAAAACCAACCCGGTTCTCTCCCTACTACCCACCGAAACTAGCACATTTGTGTGCTGGTGCCATCCTCATGTGGGCCCCCATCCTCAAATTCTCAAAACTGACGTCTTCAGCCCAAGGTATCCCCCAGCATCAAAGACACGTGGGCCCCCATCAACATATCACATTTTCAACATATATTACCAAATGCCAAAGCCATTCTGAAGTATTTCAACAGCCAACTTGGATGTTTTACAACCCGTTGGCCCCTTTTCCTATTCATTTATACACATATTTTTACCATTTGTTTATATAACCATGCAATTACTATATATACATATATATACTATATAATCTTTTGTAAACTACGGTTGTTACACACACCGAAATTTATTTTTGAAAACAAAAACGCTTAAATACGTTTATCGAAAACACGTGCGTCACACGTAAAATATCAAAATGCAAAATCGACTTTATCAACAGAAAATTATTAAAATATAATAAAAAATAACATAAAAATATATATTTATTAATTTTATACTTTCCACGATGTAATTACTATGTACGTAGAAAACACGTGCATTATACGTGCAGAAAAATGTATTTTAATCAAAATAGAGAAAAAAAGAATTTCCGTTTTATAAAATAAATAATTTAAACACATAGAAAATATTGTACGTAGCAGTGGAGACACATGCATCAAAAACACGTAAGAAGCACGTAAAATGCAGAGATTGGAATTTGATATTTTTGTTGACTCAAAATAGGGTAAAATCAATGCGAAAAATTTATAAATAGTCGGTAATCAAAATATGTGGTGAAAACACGTTACAAAATATACGTGCGTAACACACGATGGCAAAATTGTAATTTCCAATTTTGCGGGGTGTTACAGGGGATGGTGGTGGTCGGAGTGAACGGGAAAGACGATCGGAGCAACGGGAGATGGGTGGTTGTGGGTTTAAGCGGAATAGGGGAGAGGGAGAAGGAGCGGGATGGGGAAACAGGGAGAGAGGGTAAGCACGGTAACGGGGGGGGGGGGGGGGGGGGAATGCACAGTAAAGGGTTAGGCGGCTGAGGGGTTTAATTAGGCTTAGGGGATTAATAAAAGATTAGGGTATTTATAGGGGAAAAGCGAGATATTGGGTTATTGGGTAATTGGGTATAAATTCAATAAATAAAATACATTGTACATGAATATAATTGATCAATACAAATCCGAATACAAGAAGTAAGATATCTGATAAAATATAATTTGTATTACATAAATTATTTGAAACAAATTTAAAACACAAATATTAAATAAGAAGGGATTGGCTTTAATGATCAATAATAATAATCACCATAGTCATAAGAACACTAAAATAACTACGTCAATAAAATAATAATAGCAATATCAATCAATCAATAAGAATAAAAGGACTATCAATAATAATAGTGACAATAGTAATAATAAAAAATAATAATAATAGTAATAACAAAATAGCAATAAATAATACCAACAACGACAATAGCAATTATCAAAATAATAACACTATATAAAAATAGGAATTTATGGAAATAATCCCAACAGTAATAATATTTTTGATTTGAGTTAAAAATGTAAATAGTTGATTAAGTAGAAATGGAAACAAAGTTTATTCGAAATAATTATAATTATTGTTTAGAAGAATGCTTTAACAAAAAAACTCAAAACGAATTTAACAATAACAATTTATAAATATCGAGATACAGAAAAATATTCATGAAAATACGTATTTTTGGAAATAGGGGTTACACCCTTGCTCGAGGTGGTTGCCGAGCGTCGAGCTCCATGCTTTCTAAGAAAGCTAGGTGCTTGCTCAAGGTTGAGACCAAGCGTTGAGCTCCATGTTTTGTGAGAAAGTTAGGTGCTTACTCGAGGTTGAAGCCGAGCGTCGAGCCATATGTACTTTTTGAGAAAGCTAGGCGTTTGCTCGAGGTTGATGCCGAATGTCAAGCCCTATGTATGCTTTGTGAGAAAGCTAGGTGCTTGCTCGAGGTTGAGGCCGAGCATCAAGCTCCATGCTTTATCAGAAAGCTAGGTGCTTGCTCGAGGTGGACGCCGAGCGTCGAGCCCTGTGTGCTTTGTGAGAAAGCTAGGCACTTGCTCGTGGTGGATGCCGAGCGCCGAGCTCCATGCTTTGTGAGAAAGTTGAGTGGTTGCTCGAGGTTGATGCCGAGCATCGAGCCCTATGTGCTTTATGAGAAAGCTAGGTGCTTGCTCGAGATTGAAGCCGAGCATCGAACCTAATGTACTTTGTGAGAAAGCTAGGTGCTTGTTCGAGGTTGAGGCCGAGCGTCGATCCTTATGTATGGCCCTTGCTCGAGGTGTATGCCAAGCGTCGAGCCCTTTGTGCTTTGTGAGAAAGCTAGGCGCTTGCTCAAGGTGGATGCCCAGCATTGAGCCCTTTGTGCTTTGTGAGGAAGCTAATAGCTGGCTTGAAATCCATGCCGAGCTTCGAGTGTGGTGGACTTTAAGGGAAAGGGAGTTGCACTCTTGCTATGGTTGTAATGACACGTGTGATGCACGTGCGATGTTGACGACACTGTTGTGGAAATCGAGGCATCGAAATCTTGCTAACTGTTAGATCTAGATGGGCAATTGAGATCTATTTGTGGATATCGAGGTGTCGCAAAGCTGCCTATATATCTCCCACCCCCTCTCATTTTTCACATTGCGTTCTCTCCCTAATTCTCAGAGTTTCTCTTTCTAAGTGCTTCCCAGTAATCAGCAATCAACTTTTCGGTGAACTTTCCGGCAAAGGCAATAAGGTTAGTATTTTTAATTTTTTATTATGTCGAGGGTTTAGTCTGGTTCTTCTCCCTCTACATCTGGGCAAAGGCAATAAGGTTAGTATTTTTAATTTTTTATTATGTCGAGGGTTTAGTCTGGTTCTTCTCCCTCTACATCTGGTCAGGGTAATGAGGGTCATCTCTTCGACTCTTCGTCTTGGGAGACGAAAGAGCGGGTATACGACGTCTAGCCGCTCCGCAGTCGAAAGCCCTTTTGTAGTAGAATCGAGCGACTCAGAGGGAAAGGAGGAAGTGGTCGAGGTAGTTGACACGTGAAATGAAGAAGCGGTGGAGGACTTTGGTAAAGTGGTTGGTGAGGGAGAGGATGATGAGTGGTGAAGGCCGATCCGTCGGTGGAGGCCCCCAAACTGAAGCCGTTGGCGATGCCATCCCCCCCTCCCCCTCCCCCCCCCCCCCCCCCCCCCCCCGCATTCGAGGGAGAGGATGAGGTGGAACCTCCCAGACAGTCCGCTAAAGCCGAATAAGTTCCTTCCCAAACATGAGCTCGACGTCCCTTACCTTCAGCAACTGAGCTCCATTATGATGTATCCGGACGACGTTGGAGACTTGGTTCAATACGGGGTGCAACCTTCTTCGTTGAGTCGACAAAAGATCCGAATGGAAAAGACGTCGTGTGCCTTGAAGGTCGACGACCTGTCGCTAATTGAAGCCAACTAGTTCATAGGGTTGGAGTGCGAGTTGCTGATTCTGATCCTCGGTCTCCGTCCCACGGATAACCTAGCACCTTGGTATTGCATGTTCTCGGTGGATGTCTTCAGTTCGGGGTTGCGGCTACCTCTGCATCCATTTACCAAGGAGGTCTTGAACTGGGGGGATTGTGCTTCATGTTACTTTGCAAGGAGAGGGGAGTACCTCTAAAACTGAAGTACTTTCGAGCCATGCTCAGGGTCAGTTCACCGGGCGAGTATGAGGGAATTTACTACATCTCGCCTCGTCCCAATTGGAAGGTAGTCCATGGGTATCCGAGCTCCATAAGAGGGTGGAAGGAGAAATATTTTATAGTATGAAATCAGGTGCCTTGGGAAATTTCCACAACCTGAAATTTTTACAAGTCGAATCACAAGCCTCCAAAGAGCAGGAACTTGACGGACGAGGAGTGGGTTGATGTGGATCGGATTGTTTTCGGAAATAGCATCGGCTGGTCGAACGTGACAGAGAGGCACTCGATCAGGATTGGACTGAGCCCCATTCCTTCCCGTATGTCTTTCGTTTTCTTTTTTATCCAACCTTTTCTCTTTGTTCTTATAACCTTATTTTTCTTTTTTTAGATATGGACGATACCACGATTGATGCGAGAAGAGCCCAGTTGGCCAAGAAGAGGGCGGCTGAGCAGTCGAAGTAGAGGAAGGGGTCCTTTCAAGTGGGGGGCGAAGGCCCCATGGATCCGAAGCCACCGAAACAGAAGACGCTACCGATCCCGGGGACTTCTGGCTCATCGAAGGTGCCACCCAGACTCGGTAACCTTGGGATTTCAGAGGTGCTGAGGGGTGGGATCCCTCCCGTTCACCCTGCCACTCAAGACATAGTGGGTGACGAGGGGATCCAACCGTGGGCTCCGACTGGGCGGTGAGGACGAACGACATGCTGACTGAGGGGCCAGTGGCAGTCGAGGTGGTGGAAAAACTAGCCACGCCTTGCGATAGAGAGGCCCTGGCGACCGAGACCTCAAAGTTCGGCTATATGAGGTGGGCTCAGGCCAGCGTGCTGGTAGGTCTTCTTTCAATTGCCGAAGTCCTATAATATGATCTTCTCCATCTTATTATTTTTTGAAGTATTAGCCCCTCGTTTGTAGGCATCTATGGCCGGGGCCTAGATGACGAAGTTGTACTCTCGCGAGTTCCAGCATGAGGTGAGGAATGCTCAATGGTACAAGCGTGAGATGAAGAACCTGAAGCTAAAGCTAGATGCATTCGTGTCTCATTAACAAACCCTTCAGACCGAGCTGGGTTCCCTCGCCGACGATCGAGTCCGGGCAAAGAGAGAAATAAAGAAGGCGGCTGCCCGGGAGATAAAAAGATGAAGACTGCCGCCATCGACAAGGTCATCGCCTCGCAGGACGAGGCATACAACCGGGCCCTCGAGCACGTCAAGTTCTACTTCCCCGAGTGCTAGCTTGAGGAGTTTCATTATGGCATGAAGCTTCCCGTGCAACCGAAGACGCCCTGAGGCGAAGGTGATGAGGGGTGAGGAAATGCACTCCGAGGATGACGTAGTAGTGGCGGTCGACCCTAACATCAATGTGGAGGCCGACGAAGAGGTTCCCCTCTCTCCTCAGCAGTCGTTTTTAGCATTCCCATTTTATTTGTATTTTGCCAAGCACGGACTGGCCACCGCAGTTTTGTAAGGATTTTTGTTATGAAATGAATTTTTCGTCGGACCAGACTTGAGATTTCTTTTACGTAATCTATGATGTGATCTTTTTAGATTTAGCCAAGTTTATGAGGCTCGGAATGATGTGCTCTTTCCTTCTTTGTGCCGGACGGGCGTGCCCCTCGGGGTCGACCCTCGTGGTTCCGATGTAGGGTGCCTTAGGGGCATGCTCACGTCCCTAGAGTTCATCTTGGCGCGCTACCGAAAACAGGCTCGAGAATGGGAAGCAGGTGTTTCTTATTTCATGAACCAATCGAAGAAGTTGAGCTTGGATTCGACTCGCCTGAAGAAGATGATTGTTGACCACGACATGGGGAGCGCTCAGATTAGATGGTCGATTTTGTGTGCTTCCACTCGGACACCGACTTCAGAATCGTTCCTCCGAGAGGTAATCGTAGAGAAGGAACTGGATATACAAAGGTTCAAGGTCATGCTCGGAATGAGCGGATCCCGATCTAGTCCTTTTGGGAATGTTTTTGCAAGTGTCTAGAGGGAGTAGAGGCAATGTGTAGAATGAGCAGAGGCCGAGTCTACCTAGGATGGCATTATACGCGGCCTTGACATCAACCACCATGAAGTCCATGACCTCTGTTCGGAGGGTTGGGGCCGTTTTGGCCGTTACGTAGAGAGTGACGTTCCCTCAATTTGAATCGGGATACCAGAGAATTCGTGGAGCGTGTACCCGAACGACTTTAGCCTCTCGCGAGAGAGTTTGACCATTTCGAATGCGTCCATAAATAGGATATTGATGGAGCTTCCATTGTCCACTAGGATGCGGCGGACCTCATGGTTGAGCATGCCGAGGCTGACCACTAGGGCATTGAAGTGAGGAAGTCGGATGCCTTCCAGATCTTCGTTGGAGAATGAGACCGCAACTCTTTGATCCTTAGGGGGCGGGTTGTTGTGGATTGCATTAACCTCCTGTATGAATGCCTTGCAGGAGGTGTTCGATTCTCCCCCCATGGGTCCGCCGTGGACACAGTGAAGGATGGCCGGCCCCCCGACTTCTTCGGGCTCGGGTTCTGGCTCTGGACGCCTATTAGTCGTTCGGGGAGGGGGAGAAGTCCTCTGGTCACTCAGGTTAGTTCGAGTGAACTCCCTCAGGTACTCTCTGTGGATGAGGGCCTCGATCTCATCTTTATGGGCTCGACAAGTGTCAGTCTCGTGCCAATGGTCCCGATGAAACCGACAGTAGAATCTCTGGTCCCTCTTCATGTTGTTGATTAGTCGGGGATGATTGTAACATCCTGAATTTTTATTTATTAGAGTTTGTGATTTTACGTGTTTTGCACGTATAATTTCATATGCATTTTTCTAGAGAAAAATATATCTTTATAGCTTGAGCTATTAATTATTCTCTTTATTTCCTAAAAGATCTATTTATAAAGTCTAATTAAATCCTAGGTCTAATTATCTCTTTCTGGCCCATTATAATTAATTTATTAGTTAATTCAGTAGAGCCCATTAGTGAACCCATTTAATTTAATTCATCTTTTAATTAACCTAACTTGTAGTGTAGAACAATTTAGTAAACAGTTAATTAAAATACATAAACAAACTTTTGGTAGGGGGTACTAGTTTGCATGTGCATTGCACTAGCACGTGCAAGTGCACCATTGTGTAGGTCGGATTATTCAAAGAGAGAGGGAGAGATGGGTGAAGTGGGGTGGTGGTTGCTCCATCATGGGTAGTTGCTACAACTCCCTAATTCATCTTGGCCATTGATCCTTAACCATTTGAAGAAATCCTAGCCCTCTATTTGCACTCCAAATTAGTATAAATACCCCCTCTCATTCACTCACATTTACACTTGAAAAAGAATTGAAAAAGAAAGAAAGAAAGAAAGGCAATATTGTGAGTAAAAAATTAAGAGAGTTGTGAGTCAAAGAATTGAGTTCTAGTTGTGTGTGTTCCTCATCCAAGGAGTGGCCGGCATACCTCAAGGAGCAAGGAGAGAAGGCTCGGGTTCCATACAAGCTAGGAGGAGAAGTCAATTGGTGGCTCGATCTAGGAGGAGAAGGCTTCGCTTGTTCATTCTAGGAGATCCTTTAGGAGTTCTTGTTTGTTTTCTCTCCATTAGAGGTGGACAATTTTCTCCAACTTCTAACTAGTTACCATGCTAGGTTTAAGTGTGTAATCATGTTAAAATAAACAAGAAAAGGAAATATTACTTTATGTTAGTACCATGTTTAAGGAGAAAATGAACCCATGTGAAATTGCATGAAATAAGTAGTAAATTGTTTGAATGATGTGAATAGAAATATTGTGGTGATGATTTGATAATATGCTCGTTTGATAATTAAGAAATTGTGAATCTTTATGTTGAGTTATTCATGAATGTGGAAAAATGCAATGTGAATAAATGTGTGGTTTATATGATGTGAACTATGAGAAAATCTCCTTGTTATGAAAGTAGATTGATTAACAAATCATACATGTTTATTGTTAGTAAGATCGATACACAAATCCCCAAATTTTTACATGTTGTTTTGTTGGAAAGAAAGAAAAAATGAACATTTTTTTAGTTAGGGATAAGTTAAGAAAAGGATTGGATTTTATTGATAAAAGAAGAAAAGGAGGAAATTATTAGTTTAATAAAGAGTAACCCATTTGAGAATTGCCAATTTAGAATTTTCTCTTTGAAAAGAGACAAATTAAGAGGACATAAAATTTTGTGACCATTTTCGTACAAATAAAAGAATAGTCTTTTATTTGAAAAATGAGAGTTAAATGGTTTTTAAAATCTCGAGTTATTGTATAAAGTCCAAATTTCGGATTCTAGTCGCAGAACAGTCGACCGACTATGCCTTAACAGTCGACTGTCCTGACTATTTAATTTTCGAGTTTTTAATCCTCACAGAACAGTCGACCGACTATGCTTTAACAGTCGACTGTCCTGACTATTTAATTTTTGAGTTTTTAATTCCTCGCAGAATAGTCGACCGACTATGTTTTAACAGTCGACTGCCCTGAAGTTCAAATGATATCCAGATTTCATGAGATAATTTTCTATAACCCTTGGCCTAGTATAAATGAGAATTTGAGACTATTTTTGCAAGAAAGAACTTACTATAAATTGTTAGTTTAAATTGTCTTTGGATAAAGAAAAATGTATTGATTAAAAGAGAATTAAAAAGAGATTTGATAATGGAAAAAATTGAAAGTACGAATGTTAGATTTAGTATTGGTAAAATGAGAATAAGAGAATTATGTGGAAAGAATGAATTATGAATGTGACAAGTTAGAAAATAAATTTATTTGTCTTATGCAAGAAATTGTACATGAAAGTGAAATTAAATATCATGATGAATTATGAAAAGTTTTATGAATATAAATACACAAATGCTATGAACATGAAATGGAATTGAAAGCTAGAGGGTAGCTAAGCCTTATACCAGCATTCAAAGATATTTTTGAAATGAGTTATTGAAAAGAAAAGACCAAATTTGGGTCGTATTGTTGAATTAATGGTTAAGACCGGTATAGAGGAAGTGCTAACTCTAGGGGTTGATTTTATTTATGATTCAAATAATTAAAGACTAGACACATAGTGGTGATGTGACGAAAGTGAGAGAAAAATACGAGTATGAGGGCCATCGGATTGACGGTGTGAGAGTGATTCACAGATTGCCTGCTTGATGCATCATGACACGGCGTGAGCATTACTCCGGAATTATCGTCCCGGTGGCGACGCTTGTGGGGTGTTTAGTGACTACGGGTGGTGCCATCGTTCCACGACGGAGGCTGAATTGTCCATAGATTGCCTGCACGATGCATCATGTCAGTGCGTGGGATTTCCCTCCAGATTGTCTGGATATGGGCTCGTAATTCATAGAACATCTAGGATACTTACCGTAGTTACCGTAGTAGTTTAAGTCATGGCGAGGGACTGAGCCCTACAAGATGAAGTACGATCAAGGGCTTGCCCTCGGACCTATGTAGTATGGGATGCATAGAATCCGAACAAGTGCTCATTAGTGTCATATAATATAAACAACTGCATTAAGAACTAAGTGCACAGCACAACACGACATCAATAGGATAGTCCTCGCAGTTCTGCTTGTGACAAGTATGTGCTTTCTAAGTAGAAAAAATTGATGTATTATATCCTTGCGTCAGTTGAATGAACTGACGAGCTCACAGTTTCTGTGCAGGATAAAGAGATTGACAGGATTAAAGTATGCATGCTGCTCAAAGAATGTTTCAAGTGTTGTACATTTTATTCATGTAATTATTATAAATTGCTTCCGCTATTTAAATGTAATTTAAGATGTAAATTTGATATAATAAAAGTTTTAATTTCTAGTAAAATTGTACGAAGAGAAGTGAAAAATCCTGTGGAACTTCGAATTCAGTCTGTTTTGGAATTCGGGATGTTACAATGATGGCGGACTATCCCCTTGTCCTCAATCTCCAGGAGAATAGCTGACACACTCTGAGTTAGTGGGGTGAATCTTTCAAAGCGGGGGACAGGAGGCGGCCATTTCTGATCGAAAGTATCTTTCTGGGCCTTCTTCGAGGGCTCAGAGTATCGACCTTTCTTTTCCCCTTAGCTAGTGTAACACCCCGATTTTTTCCCCCTTCTATTTACTTATAACTCCTAGAAGACTTTGTTTAGCATTTATATGCTATCCTTTACTTCTCTGCACTTCCAAAACTCCTACATTATTCCCAAATAATAAGTTAAGAATTTAGTAAAAATTTCGGCAGTCTCCCCTATAATTTTCTACTCGTAACGCCGTTCGGCTTACAGATATTTGTAAACAATTCAATAAATCTCAATACCTATAATATATCAAAAACCTCCCCAGGCTAATTCATCAAACACATCACAGAGATCATATGTATATGCCCTTGGGGGGGGGGGGGGGGGGGGAGGGGGGGGGAGGATATTATCATCATCCAATCACAAATTATCAAATTAAAACCATAAATCTTCTAACTTCCTTAAAGAAAATTATACCTATTCGAAGACTTCTAATCCATATATGAATCCATCACCTGTCAACATACTAAAATCAAATATACTAAACTATTCACCTTTATATACATTCTTTCTATAACCTTTCCTTATACATTATACACATGTACATATTTATCTGAACATAAAGTTTCAAATACATAATCGATAAACTTCCCCCTAAATGCTCCCCACACCCTTGCTAATGAAACCTACCTACAAAACATGGAAGTCAGAGATAATCCCTGACCCCCAAAACTATAGGGTTCAGCCAAACTGGTATGAGCATAATCATCATGTATAAAAACAATTTCAGTAATATTAGCAACATAATTTTAATATGATAAACATAAACATAAATAAAACATGATAGCGATAAGAGATGAATACATTCATGTACCAATCCGTCGCCGTATACTTAACCATTTATTACCGTCAACATACTAAACACATACTTCTCATCAACATTCCCATACTTTGTCACTAATCCCACATATTAAGTCATCACTGTAATAAACTTCCACCGACATTTCCTTTACCATCTCTATTACCATTCTCATTATCATTTCTATGTGCCTTATATGAATCTTAAACACTACCATTATCATCATATCACTGATATTGTCTGATAAACTCATCCCACTCGACTCTCTTGGGTTCGTGTCTCAGCAATTAGTTCTCCTCATTTCCACCGAAATGGGGGCGGTAGTTCCTCAACCCAAAGCCCAAGGCAAACCAGCTCATACTTATTCATAATTTTGCCATCAATATACGCTTACCATGGATTTGCCATTTCCTTATTATCATATAGCTCATATATACGTCACTATATAGTTAATCATACACTTAACCGTTATCTCAATCCCATCTTATCCTATTTCCATTTTATAATTTTTATCATCCACAGTATCATATCTCATACTGTTTCTAATAGTACTTTTATTCCCGTTTCCATCATCATTCATCTTTCGCACTGCATCTCTACTTCTTTTATCGTTTCTTTTACTCACCCTACCTTAAGATTGTGCCCAGGCAAGTAGTTCCCACCATTTCAATCGAAATAGCGGACAGGTAGTTCCTAGACACAATACCTAAGGCTTACCATACTTGTATCATATCCCATACTCATCTTAGTATCCATACTCATACTATTCTTTAATTTTCATATCACGATTCAATATTTTATTCTATACCATACATAATGTCACATTCCCAAGTTGATAATTTGGGTTATATTATCATACATCACATCATATATATATATACTAGATTTGCCTGTGGGCACGTGCCCATGGCACGTCTTTGGAACGATACAACACACGAAAAGCCATGTAAACAGTAAAACAATAATTATGTAGCTCAAGTTTGAATAGTATGAAAATAATTAGTTGTAAATAAAAGTCCATGTTTCCATTAGTATATGTTGAAAAATAATTATAAATGGGGGTGTAAAATCCAACTTCTTAGAACTTTAAGGGTGGAAAATGATTAAATTTAACTGTTGAAGAGATATTTACTATTTTCAATATAACATGTGCAATAAAAAAAAGCATTAAAAATTTTAAAAATTTTACAAACCTGAAATCTTAAAATCTAAATTTCTAAGTAAATAAAGAAATAATGAGAGAGAGAGGGGGAGAGAAAGAAAGAGATAAATATGAAAAAGTGAAGAGAGAAGAGAGAGTAGTAATAAAGTAATGAGTTTTTTAGTTTTGGGGGGAAAAATTGGTTTTGGGGTTTGATTTTTTTTTTTTTTTTGGGGGTTTGGGGGGATTGAAGGTAAGCCACTTGATAGCTTTCTTTATATTTTATTATATATATATATATATATATATATATATATATATATATATATATATATATATATATATATATCGCTGCACCCCCAAGCCGATAACTTGGGTTGTACTAAATCAAATATCATATCATATATCTCGCAGCACCCCAAGTTGGTAACTGGGGTTATATAATCATATATCATATCATATGCTTCATTTTATAACCATTCTCATATTAATCACATAATACACTTTACTTCATATTTCACACTCATATTTATTTCCATGCTGTAATTTCTTCAATTTATTCATATTATTTCATATACATCATTCCTTCACTTTTCACTCATTTATATAACACCACATCTTCACTGTTCATATTTAATCACTTAACATAATTTCTTCTTTTTTCATAGATATTTTCATAGCACAATTTCTTTATTTTATATATAATCACATAACGAAATTTCTTTACTTTTCATTCTCATTTGCAAATTATACACTTTCTATACTTTCTCATATTCATTTTACATCAATCACTTTCTTTACTAACTCATTCTCATTTCACATCAATCACTTTCTTCTTTACTAACTCATTCTCATTTCACTTCAATCACTTTCTTTACTAACTCATTCTTATTTCTCTTTCTTTCATTTCACATTTATTTATTTTATTAATTTTTCGACCAATGCTCATGTCATCACACAACTGAAGCCGACAGCTCAGTCAAAACACATATCGTTGCCCACCAAGGATCTTACGCCTCCATCAAGACTAGAGCCGATAGCTCCGCCTAAAACACAGATTGTTGCCTACCAAGCGTCTTATGCATCACATATACATCACATCGCTGCCATATAGGTCTTACACATCAAATATACATCACATCACTGTCATATAAGTCTTACGCATCAAATACACATCACTGCTATATAGGTCTTATGCATCAAATACACATCACATCGCTGCCGTATAGGTTTTACGCATCAAATACACATCGCTGCCATACAAGTCTTACGTATCAAATACACATTGCTGCCATACAGGTCTTACACATCAAATATACATCACATCGCTGCCGTATAGGTCTTATGCATCAAATGCACATCACATATCATCTCATTATTTTATCTCAATATATATCACCTAACCGATATACACCATGTTATTCACCTTATCTTTTATCACATAAAATGCATATACCAATAAAATTCTCATGTAAAACCATATATAAATATATGTCTCCTTTATAAGATAACATGAATGTATCACCTTTATAATATATATCTCCATATATCCCCTTTATAATATATCTCCATATATAAATATATCTCCTTTATAATACAATTTCTCCTTTATAATATATCATGAATACATATAATTCCATTAAATTCATAAGCATACACAAGCCATTAATCTCATCGATTATCATATCACAACTCATTATCACCCATATATATTACAAACATGCATCACACATACACAGGTTCCAAAAAAAAATCACAAATCACTTATTTCATCTATTTAAGCATTATAACATCCCGTTATATTATGCTAGCCTATACACCATGCTCCATGTACTCAAAATCACCTGTAAGGGCTTATATGCCAAAAACATGCACAAAACATGCACGGGATATAAAAAGTGCATAAACCGCATAATCTAACGATTTTTATGCTTTAACACATCACCCTAACCTACCATTCACGGTTTATATACTCAGAATCGTTAATTTTCCCAAATATCACAAAAACCCATTTTCGACCCTTTAAAAATCTATATTTTCCTTCAAACTCAAAATTAGCCATAACTCCTTCGATATATATTGGAAAACTACGAAACTTGACCACAACATAAAGAATATGCAGATGCATCATACTCACTTGACGTATCGAGCAAACGATGTCCCACGTACGCCCGGTAGCCAATCAAAATTCACTTTTTCACACCTATACGAAAAATTATAGAACTTTTTAGCCAAACACTAAAAACACAAGCTATCTACTTCCAAATTCGAATCCGTCTTCACCCACACGTTATAAATAACGCGTGTAAACATGCCAAATTATTAAATCTCAAATTTGTATCCCAATTCAAAATTGCACTTATCAATCGAAGGATTCCTATTAGGAAAAACCTTGATTCTCAAGTTTCTCCCATCCAATTCTCCTAATTTCTCAAATTAGGGTTAAACAATATTATTAAAAATCAATTACACTTTCAAATCTATCAAATTCCTACTTCAACTCACTTTGGCATTTCATCGAACAGCCGGCGTGTACTTTTCACCTACACTCCATTTCAATCAATTTGATCGAGATTTAAGCCAACAAAAATCATCCTAATTTCATATTAATACTCTCATAATAGTGTACACCTTTATATGCATTTTCTATAATCATTAGAATCAAGTGTCTTACCCAATTTCCCATAAACCCTAAACTCGACTTTATGTCGAATTTCAATCTCCACATTTTCGCCATGATATCCACCTTCTCTTACTCGTAGTATGCCCTATATACTCTAACCATCATTCTACAACGATTTATACGAAAAGAAATGAAAAGCAAATAATCAAATTAACAAAACATACATTGGTATATCTTCCCGATGCTCTTCATGCAAACCAACGATCCCACGTGCTAGAGCACCTCAAAATCTCCTTAAACCCTCAAATAAACCGAAAAGAATTGGATATGAGGGTTAGGATTTCACAAAACCCTAGGGTTAGGGTGTTGGGGTTCTTGGGTTTGGTCGGCCAGCAAGAAAGGAAGAGAGGGGAGAAGGATTTCAATGGCCTTTTAGTAAATATTAGGGTTTTTATAATGTTAAGGGTTACGGGTAGGGCTGCAATCGAGCCAAGCCGAGCCGAATACCTTCAGGCTCGAGCCCACCTTAGTTTTGAGCTCGAGCTCGGATAGAGCTCGGTTCAAGCCGAGCTTTGACCGAGCTTTGACCATATTCGAGCCGAATAGCTTGCGAGCTTAGCCTAAAAAAAAACCAAGATTGAGCTTGGCTCGTTTACGAAACGAGCTCAGTTTTGAGCTCGAGCTCGGCTCGAGCCAAGCTTTGACCGAGCTTGAGCCGAATAGCTCGCGAATAGCTCGATTTGTTTGCAGCCCTAGTTACGGGAATTGGGCTATAGGCCCAAATGTATAATTGTACTCATAGAGGGCTAATTTCAGCTCGTTTTTCGTAAAAAATTTCAAATTCAAGCCACAAGATAAAAACTCCACTAATTGAGCATTTTATTAACCTCCTATATCATACAAATGCTCAGAAGAAAAAAATTTGGGCCAAATCGGATATTCTAGCTCCGTGAAATCTAACTTCAAAACTCCTATCTTTTCAATTTTCTCCATTTTGGTCCAATTCACCTTTCTATGAAATAAAAATATAATAAACTCAAATATATGTAAATGAATCCTCAAAATCACATAAAATGTGAAAAAACATATATTTTAAGATTTTATAAAAATAACAGGCGCTACAGCTGCGGTATCTTTCGAGCCCTCGAGGTGCAGAGCCTCCTCGGCTCGGATGTATTTTTTGACCCTGTTGAGAAGGTAGGAAAAGTCAAGGGGGGATTCTTTGCCAGGGAGGCCTCAAGCTAGCCGTGGCGAAGGTTGTGTCGGAAGGCTGCGGACACGATGTCTGCGTCGAAAGAAGAGACCGACCTACCCTCGGCTGTGAATCCTCACACGAAGTCCCGAAGGGACTCTCCCTCTTTATGCTTAAGGTCTAAGAAGGAGGCGCTTGTTACCGGGACCTGTTCGCCTTGATTGCCCAGGGGCAGACGATCTCTTGGGGAGTGGCTGCGTCTTCGTTCCTGACCCTGGGATGGGTGAAGGCCGTGAGTCGGAGCCTGGTCGGAGGGGGCGGCCCTGCCTCTTGATCGATTGAGCTAGCATCGGAGGTCCTCCGCCTGCTGCCGACCGTTGATGACGTGCCGAAGATCGGCGGAGACTGAGCGTGAAGCGCTCAGACCTAGTCTTGACGGGCCCTTGGCAGGCTATCTTGCTGACCCTTGCTTGTTCACGTGACTTCGAGAGGGATGAGGGTTGGCCTGACGTCCCGTGGGCGCTTTCTTGGTTGTAGGTGCGATGGAATGGGGTAGCCTTGGGATCAGATTCAAGCCTAAGATTGAATCAGTCTGTCGTATTCCTACAAACGACGCCAACCTGATGTTGTTGATTTAGTGGTGGGAGCAACATGTGTGAGTTCTTGTAATTTGTAGTGAAAGAGACAGGTTCTGAAACAGATCTGGATCTGAGGTGTGGTTTTTGTGGGGAGCATTAAAGGGGGTGAAGCTCGTGGCTGGCCTCCCTGAGCACCTGCAAAACGCGTAAAAACACCGCGAGAGATCCCGGCGATAGACCCTCCGACGATCTAGTCAGTCATTGGTAAAAGGGGAAAGCTAGGGTTCAGGTGTAGAAAAGTCGATTACCTTTAGAAAGGAGGGGGTCTGATATTTATAGGTAGGGAAAGAGAGTAAAACCCTAACCCTAATGGGCCGGGTGACCATCTTCTGTGGGCCTGTTTTTGTAGGAATCCACAGATCTATTAGACGATTCAAATTGAGCCGGATTATTTCTCCATATCAATAGCTAAATTCATTTGCATGTATTTTGCATATATTTACGTACACGGTTGTTACTAGGAAACATGAGCATGAATTTTGATTAACATGACTGTTATATGAAAATTCAATTCAAATGTGAACGAGCTGCTTCTAAGAGAACCGCGAGATTAAAGAGTACTGAAATATGAAGGATGAAGTAAGAATATATGCAACAAAAAATATTTTTAAAAAAGAAGAAGTAGCTACTTACAACCATAAAAGGCAAATCCAGATATCATGGTTGGCGATTTAACCATTAACCTGATACATGACTACAAATTGCAGGCACATAAAAATGAGATTACATTATCCATTAGCAGACTGCTCTCTTACAACCACATTCAACCCAGAAAATGAAATAATATCTATATGCTACAAAAAGCTAACTATGTTCCCAGTTTCACCAAATATCAGGCGTGACAACCAGGAACACAATAATACATTGAACAATGTTAGAATACAAAGAATGGGAATCAAAATGAAGAACTTCCCTAAAATCTTACAGTACTGTAATCAGTTCATGTAAAATTTATAACCCTCAAACAGTGCTCCCAAAAGGTTTCCTGACTGTGGGCCCTCTTCGGGTGTGCTCTGCTCTTGGAACGATGTCAATTTCAGCCAATTCTCTTATGTTCTTCCTCTCCACGATTAGAGATTCAATCGATTCGGTACAATAATTTCTTTCCCCTGCTTTGCTGGCCGATCAGCCACGATGAACTTGTTCCCCTCACGACTTCTTTCTGGAAACCCTGCCCAAACTGGAGGACCACAAAATACAACAGATTGATATGTTAGTGATAGAAGCACTGTTAACGGTGGAATGTAATTAATACTATTTGCCAAATAGCTGAAACTATTGCAAATTGTTAAGTCAGTTTGCACTAAACGAGGAGAAGAATATATATCTTAAGCAAATAGGCCTACCCTCTCTCCCCTTTCTCCATTTTGAAATAGAGAAAGGAGAGCAAAAGTATTAATTGACACGTGCAACCTACACTAATTGTTAAAACAGAAATACTTTTAAAAACACCCAAAAAAACCTTTCCACTTCCACATCACACTTATCTTAACACGTGCACACCACACTTTTTTTATTTAACAAAATAAACTACAAAAACAAAAAATAATCCCTTCCTCTCCCAACTCCTATGTTATTAGAGATTTTTTTCAAAAAATAATTTTGTCACTCACTTTTTAGAAATTTATGTGCAATATATTGCACGGGGTTATATTGAAAAATTATGTGCAATATTGCACAAGGGTTATACTAGTTTATATTTATTTATATATATATCTTAAGCTAATAGGCCTACCCCATCTCTCCTTTCTCTATTTTGAAATAGAGAAAGGAGAGCAAAAGTAGGAACTCATACTCACCTTAACACGTGCAAACTACATATTTTAATTAACACAAGACAAAAGAAAAGAATAGAAAAAAAAAATGCTTCCTCTACCCCCAAATCCCCTCACGTCTGCTCAATCTTCCTCTCCCAAATTCTACCGAGCTCTCCTCTATCGCAGTTGACCATCAACCTCACCGTCGCCATATGCTGCTCGCCAATGCAGTCTCCCACGCAGGTTAGTTTGATTTCACACCTTTTCGCTACGATTTTTTTAAATCTAGGGTTTATCGAAACTCCCCTCTCTCGCAGCCAGCCGCTAAACTCGCCGTCGCCGTACGCCGCTCGCCACGCACACAGGTAAGTCACTATTGATCGATTTGGGGTACGATTTGTGCATCTACGGTTTCTTAGGTTTTATTTGTGAAGGAATTGTTTGAGAGGATGAAAGGGCGTTATCCAGCTGAGTCAGATAGCTTCTCTTCTGTACCCATCAATGGGCCCGTCTTCACCTTCAAGAGATCCAGGCTTGAATGGTTTGACCACAATGTACATAAATTAACAACCAGTAATCAAATTCATATCCATGGCTAAGGAAACCATGAACTGAGACAAATTTGCATTATGTAAACAATTAGTAATTCATTAAACACGCATACCATTACTATGTTTAAGTGAATATGATAAATAAAACAAAGCATATTTATTTCTTTTGACAGTCAGATTAGGATATACCTAGCTAGAAATGTCTCATAGATTGTCTTCAATATCTATTTAAACATTTTTAGTACTTTGCATATTTCAGGTTGCAGAAATTGAGAAGGAAATTGAGAGAATAACTGGACAATTGGGCAAGCTTAAGGTATGAATCAATTTGATGATGTTAAGTAGTTTTGTCTATTAGAAGTTGATAATCGGTAAACAAACTGTTCTAAATGAACAACTCATACAAACTAGGATAAGATGATGGAGTACTGCTCTGAACATGCTTTTACAATTTTACTATTGATATATAAATATGGAGACTGAAGGATATGTTTTGTAGTATATTGGCAGTAAATACCCATAATTATATCTCTATCTGTAATAATTGTTAAGTGCCGCATTCACCGTTCTAACTATATTTTCTTAAATTATGCTGTTGTATTAATAGTCTCATCTTATCTCAGGCTGCAAATGATGAGTCTAAACATGCAACAAAGGCTTCTCCCATGAAAGGTGATTATAGTGAACTTCAATTTAAATTTGTTGACCCTTTTACTTAGTTGTCAAATATAGTATTATTTAAAGTTTATGAGGAAAAAGTGAAAATCGCCTTTCTTCACTTTATTTGATTTTTTTTAAAAAAAATTAGAAATTAAGGTGCACATGGAGAGCCGGGAGATGGATGTTGAAGATACCGAAAAATTTGCTTCGACTGTCAAAAAAGGCGTTGAACACTTGGTGAAGATGTACGACCTTCATTTTATATGATTTTGATCCATCATTGTTAAAAGCAATTCTTGACATTGTCTCACTAACCTTTAATTTATGAAGAATTTGACCAATAGGAAGAAACCTGGATGTGGTATGGGCACATGTGTTGACAGAACTAGAACATCAATGACTGTGTAACGATTCTGATCTCTATAAATTGATCTCACCGCCCTCTGCAATTCTATCATAGATCTGAAGGATCTGAGGCTCAGAGACTTTGGTAACGATCCTGATCTGTTTGATTCGAACCTTGATTGGCTCGATCTGCGATTTTTGTGTGTTTGATTTGATGTTAATTTTAATGATTTTAGAGTTGTTGTTTCATAAAATGGTGGCAGATTTGAATGTGCCGGTGTAGGAGAAGGCGTTGGATGCATTGATGTGTTCTTGAAGGCGGGATATTCGGATGCTAGAAGGTAGGGTGATTTGCACAAATTTTGATGCATCTGCATTTTGTATTTTGGAGACTTTTTGCTATTCATTTTTAAATTTTGTGATGTTTAGGTATGCGAATGAGGTGTGTGATGCAATCGTTGCGAAATGCCTAACGAGAAGGCCTAAGACGGTGGAGAAAGCGCAGACAGCTTTTATGCTTTGGGTGGAGTTGGAGACGACCGTTGTTTTCTTGGTAAGAAGCAAAGGTAGAAGTTTTCTTGGTAAGAAGCGAAGCTAGCACAAGTTTCTTTCATTTGTTTTGATTTTTGAAGCACTAAGCAAATAGACTATGATGTTTTGTTGAATGATGGGGATTGGTCAAGAATTAGTTGAAGATGGAGACATTCTACAATTTATTTGATTTGCATATTAGGTTAATGGTGGTATTTTCTTGGTAAAAAGCGAAGCTAGATGTTTTCATGGTAAGAAGCGAAGCTAGCGCATGTTTCTCTTATTACATTTTAAATTTATTTTTGAAGTAGTAAGCAAATAGAGTATGATGTTTTGTTGAATGTTGGGGATATGTGGATAATTAGTTAAATATAGAGACATTCTGCAATTTTTTTATTTGTATATTAGGTTAATGGTGTAGATAACAAACATTGTTTCATGTCAAAGGGTATTCCTAAATATTGTTTCATATCTATATGATTTGTGGCCTTCTTTTTTTCCTCTCGGACGATGTTTCCTTGGTTGTTGTTGGTGTATTTTTGCAGGTTGTTTTGAGGTCTTGGTCCTGAGATACTACCTTTTGCTATTTGCAGTTCTTCCCTGCCCCATACCACACTAAAGGTATTGTCATTTTGCTTAAAGTATGGATTTCCCTTGAAGTTATGAGAAACAAATATCTCCCTTTGACTTTATTTTTGAGGACTTACACCCAGAGTTCTAAAAGTTAGCATTGTGTTTTTTGGAGGAGCAAATAAACATGGCCATTTTGTGCCCCCCCCCCCCCCCCCACACACACACACACACAAACACAAATCATAATTTGCAAATGTAAGTTTTGATTCCCACAAAATAACACCTTGAACTCATCTGGATGTCATTATTTATCAAAAATAAGGTTCTAAAAAGGTTGTAATAGGACTAAGACTTTAAAATGACATATGAATGTTACACTAATGTATTTGACAATCATATGATCTTTCAATTACAGATCTAAAAAAACTGGTGTATGTACTAATAAGAGCTCCTTTTGCCTTAATTCTTACAAAGATAATGCAAAATGCCTATTTTCCTGTTTTAGAGTTCTTTGATAATGTTCAATCTCTGGTTTTTGGTGTATTTTTGCAAGTTGTTTGAGGTCTTTGCCTCGGATACTACCTTTTGCTATTTGCAGTTCTTCCATGCCCCATACCACAGTAAAGGTATTGTCATTTTGCTTAAAATATGGATTTCCCTTGAAGTTTTGAGAAACAAATATCTCCCTTTGACTTTATTTTTGAGGACTTACACCCAGAGTTCTAAAAGTTGGCATTGTGTTTTTTGGGGAAGCAAATAAACATGGGCATTTTGTACCCCCCCACACACCAAAATCATAATTTGCAAATGTAAGTTTTGATTCCCCACAAAATAACACCTTGAACTCATCAGGATGTCATTGTTTGTCAAAAATAAGGTTCTAAAAAGGTTGTAATAGGACACTAAGATTTTAAAATGACATATGAATGTTACACTAATGTATTTGACAATCATAGGATCTTTCAGTTACAGATCTAAAAAAAAACTGGTATATGTACTGATAAGAGCTCCTTTTGCCTTAAGTCTTACAAAGATTATGCAAAATGCCTATTCTCCTGTTTTAGAGTTCTTTGATAATGTTCTATCTCCGGTTTTTGGTGTATTTTTGCAGGTTTTTGTGTTCAATATCTATGTAGTTTTTGTCTCCTCTTACAGTTTTTCTTATGTGAATATAATGTTGAAGGTTTATTTAGTTCTTCTTTTAATTAGAATTTTACTATGTGGAAGTTGTAGTCTTCATTATCTTACGAGTTGGCTGGTGTTTATGTGTGTTTGCAGAAGCTGTCATATTCATCTACTATACTTTAGCTTTAGTATATTTTAATTAACACAAGACAAAAGAAAAGAATAGAGAAAAAAAAAACGCTTCCTCTACCCCCAAATCCCTTCACATCCGCTCAATCTTCCTCTCCCAAATTCTACCGAGCTCTCCTCTATCGCAGCTGACCATCAACCTCACCGTCGCCATATGCTGCTCGCCAACGCAGTCTCCCACGCAGGTTAGTTTGATTTCATGCCTTTTCGCTACGATAATTTTGATTTGGACACCTTTTGATTGCATGCATGATGGTTTATTTTCATTTGCGATTCTTCTATATAGTGGGTGGGGGCTTACCTCTACTCAAGAATTGATTTTGATAGTTTACAAAGGGAATGAAAGAGTTACGGGACCTTTGTAGTACACTGAAAACTCCTTTCACATTTTCTCTTTAATAGGTATAAGTTTTTTTTCCATTTGCAATTCTGCTATAAGATGGATTTAAGTTATTTATTGCAGAATGTGGAATGGAAGGAGGAAAATTATTTGCTTCAATTAGTTAGTATAAGTTTACATATTAGCATGAAGTTTTGTGGTGTATTCCTAAAATCATTTTATAAAAAGAATCAGAGTGTTTACTTTATATATTGTTGATTTCTTTGCAGGATAGAAAAAAAATTTGTAGTTGTATCTCATGTCAACAATATATGTTTAATGCTACAACAAGATATATGTGTGGTTAATGGAGGAACAAAGAATTTGGGTTCAATATCACTCCATCTTTCAATGTACGATAACTTATTGCTCATATTGGCCAGTTATGATCACTGAAATGTAGTTTTTCTTTATACAGAGACTTGAGTTTGCTTTTTCTGTTTGGCTCTTGAAGGATATATGAAAGGATAAGAATTCCTTGTGGTTTCTACAAAAACTGAATTCATTCCTTTGTATATTACTTCCAGCCTATTTTTTGACACAGTCAATGATCACATTATTTGTTCTAAGCAGGAAATTAGGTGCAAAATAAATCAATAGCCTCTGATGATTAAGAATGAATGTATCGACATATTTGTGTGAAAAATAAACGCATATATAGGATTGAAATTTATTTTTTTCTTATATCTATAGCTCAGAGGTGTGTGGAAGAATCATTCCTTTCAATAACTTGATGCATGAGAAAAATATGTCTAAATTTTATCATTGTCCTCAATGTGGAACTGTGAATTTGGAATGTGGTAAAATAAGACCACCACTCTCTCTGATCAGGCATTTTAGAATGCCATACTAATGCCATTTGATAGAACTAGCTTAACATTTTAAGACTGAACTCAGAAAATCAAACTGAGTATGTCATCAAGGCAAAGAATTGAAAAAAAGGACATCTACTGTATTATATACTACAGTTATAATGAAACCACAAATTTAAATTGATTCTTGCAGTGTACAAGAAGCACTTCCCACCTGTTCTCATTGACCAAGTCTGGAGGTTAAAGAACATTGGCATGGATGGTACATTCCACTCTAGGCTCTCATTCTATGGCATTTATACCGTCCACGATTTCCTGAAGCTATGGGCTGTCAATCCTCTCCAACTCCGAAATGTAAATAAGCAAAACCCCTTCCTATCTGTAATACTACAATTTTTTTTGAGTAAAAAAAAATTGAAGATTAAATATTTTACATTAAGAAACAATTCCTCCAAATATTTCTGAATTAACTCTATGTATGTATGTATGTATACAGATAATGGGAGGAACAGACAGAGTGTGCGAAGCAACAGTTGAGCATGCAAGGACATGCGTTGTCGGTGAAAGGGTCTATGCACTTCACAAAAACCAGTTCACTATCTTTGTGAACAATATCTGTGAGCTCACAAATATGGCAATTGATTGCGTGACAATTTCACTGCAACAACTCAACAAAGCTCAGAAGGTAAGGCTCCATTCGAAAAATGTTAGTAAAGGTATTAATTTCTGGCTATTAGCATAGTTTTGATGCTAAGATTTTTCTGTGAACAGGATTATGTGCAGGAGATGGTCCATGAGGCATACCAAAATTTTGACAGCTTGCATGAGCACAGTGGACAGTTATACAACACTGTCCAAGTCCAAAATATGCAGGCTACCTCACTTTATTCTATGTGAAAAAAATTCTGAGAAAGAACCAACTTATTTGCGCTTTCTTAAAACACAGATATTCAACCAATCTCACAACTAGCAATTGAAGCACCCTTATCGTAATCACCCTAGCTCGGAAATCCAGGCTGACGACTTTGATGATGTTGAGACTCCTACTTCGGCCATGCATTGGAGTAATCACTTCCAATATGAACAACGCAGTGATGTATGCTGTGAAGTGAATATGTCTGCTGCTCTGAATGCTTGCACTGTTGAAGAAGAGATGAAGGAGCAAGCCACAAGAGGCGTATTTCGTATTTTTCATTTCTTTCCTGTTTTCTGTACATGGTTTATCACCCATTTAGCGTTTAGTGCAATTTGCTTCTTGGTATTGTGTGCCTGATTAAACAAAATATGTCCAGTTTAACTGTTAAACTCCTGCAGTTTGCTTTAATTGCCAGTCTGGGCCAGTATGTGTGGATGGGTGCAAATTTGAATTGCATATGGAATGCAAGTTTATGCGTTCGGTTATGACTTTTGTGCTTTTGTATGTATTTGTCTATGTGAGAGCAATGATGGATTACAGGGGGTTACTATACTGTTAATTGGGTGAATGGACGGTGTGATAGTGTGTAATGGCATGCTACTCTTCTTTGGGTGTGTTGAATAGCTTATATGGGGTATTTTATTTGCATTTCATTGTTATAGCTGTATGTTGCACTTCCTGCGATGCACGCCTACAAAATGTAAACTCATCAAATTAAATGAATTGCCCATAAGAAAAGATTTACAAGATTTACTATATCTTTTCTTATGGGAAATTCGTTTAATTTGATGACTTTATTTTTTGTAGGCGTGCATTATACTAATACTTATCAAAATCCAAACATGAGCTTGATAGATATCAATTTGTGGTTGGTGACTTCGTTTAGTCCTCACTGAAATATTGTTAAATTCTCCATGACCAAGCTCAGCTTCTCTTGCACTCCCAAAACATTAGCTCATGCTGGAGTAGATGACCAAGCTCAGCCTCTCTTGCACTCCCAAAACATTAGCTCATGCTGGAGTAGAGGTACTGAGAGGCTGAAGTTATCTACCAAGGAAGAACATTTGGCTTTGGGGATGGGTCATTTGTAGGGAAATTCATGATTTCCTTATATGTTCTGAAATTGTGATTGAATAAACAAGTTCTCATTCATTAAATTGTCTAATTTAAAGGCAATCATTCTTTTAAACTTTTATTGCACTATAACAAATCGTCCAGAAATTGTCGAAGGGATATGAAATTATCATGAAAATGTCTTTAACAGGACAGGACTGTCATAGTGGATTTAGGTTTTATATATGTGAGTCTGCTCCAGATTCTAATTTGAAATTGGAAAATATTAATTTTTTTTCTTCTAGATGAAAAATATTAAGTGTTTTCGCAAAGAAAATTAAGTGTTTTTACACTGAATTTTTTTTATTATTCTTTGAAAGCACACAAAGAAGAAGAAAAAAAAACTCCCATCTCCATTACATAGTAAATGTTTTTTAAAGTCTGTGCAAGTTTGCACAGGGGATATACTAGTAATAATTTATACACCCATAATGTCAAGATATTTAACCAATTTAACCACTTCCCTCAACTATCCAAGCACTGGGATTAAGGTAAATGTCAAACTATGGAAACTTTTGCTGCCTATGTAAGTGCTTGGAATTCTCACAAAAAGTGCTTGAATAATTAAAGCAAGAACATCAGTAAATTTGGAAAATTAAATATGATAAATTTTACTGCATTAGAAAGTTCTGGTATAAGCAAAAGGGACATAAATGCTTCTTATCAGCATTTGTTAACAATAAAGATTACTACATAAATGCTTGCCTCACTCTATAAGTATTTGCTAGCTGTAAGAAGGAATTTACATCATTCTTTATTTGTATGTGTTAATGTAACATTAAGAAAATTGTTTCAATTCTCGTTGATTGTTCACTCGATCTATTTACCAAGTGATATTGATGTAAAACCAACCCTAAAATAGAGAATTTTCCAAGAATTTTAATGGGTTAATTTTACCAACATGAAAGTGCGGATTTAGATTGGATATTTTAACAGTTAACAGGTTCGATGGGTTTTCAAGAATTGAATCAAATGCTAACAATCCCAATTAATAATTCAATCTTAATCAATAAGTAAATTCCTATATGTTAGCAAGTAATAAGTCCAATATCGATTTGTACTCTATTCTAGCATGTGGGTCACTCAATCTCAGTATTTTGTGGTCGACAGGCAAATTAGATAATACGCTAGATAATAGGGCAGTAAAACACAAATATGTAAGAATGGAAAGAGTATACCGAATGCGAAGAAATCCCACGTAGATCTCGGAGTTGGGCAGCAACTAAGATCTCAGCAACAGTCACGAGTACGGCAGCAATCAGCTTCAAGGGAAAGAGCAGCACTCGACAGTGGCGGGTACCACGGGAACTGGTCAACGGCGGTGCGGCGTCAGGTGGAGGACGGCGCGGCGGTGAACAGGGCGTCGACGCAAGGCGTGGTGGTCGGCGTCGGGATGGCGCCGGTTGCAAGGAGGGGGGAAACAACAGCGGTCGTCAGGGTCCGGTGGGATTAGGGTTTGGATTAGGTGGGTTAGGGAAGGATTCGGGATGGCTGTGGATGGGGGGATCTTGATCGGGAGGAAGAAGAAGAGAGGAGCGGGAGTGGAGGAGGTTGGGGTCGTCGTTGATGGTGGTGAACGATGATGGTGAAGGCAGCGGTAGTGGAGTCGGGTGGTGACAGGGGTTGGGGATTTTGTGAAGGGAGGTTGATGGGTTCGGTGGGAGTTGTGAAGGGGATTTGAACGGGATGGGGATATGAAGAAGGAGAAGGAAGAGGCGGCGGGTTACGGGTAGGGGAAAGAGGATTAGGGTTTGATTAGGGAATTAGGTTTTGGATTAGGGGATTATGATTTGTATTGGGGATTTTTAAGTGGGAATAAATTTTAGAATTAATCACTAATTCTAAAACTAGATTAGGATTTATCACAAACCCTAATTTGTATCTCAGTTGTATCACACAAATGAGAGAAAATGAAGAGCAAAACTCAACACAGATTTTTTTGATCAATAATGGCATGTCTTTCTCATTCATCTCAGGGCCTTTAAATAGGCTCAATTACATCTTGAAACACATCTCCAAAATATTCTCAGAATCTAAAAATTACAAAAAAGATTACATAAAAATGGAAATAAAATAAAAATCCTAAACTGAATAAAACAGCTGATGAAGACGATGTCTGCGCTGATAGAAATGCCCAAATCGTCTGGAACCGATGTCCTCATCATTCTCCCCGGGTGGGAGAAGGCTCGACCCAGTCGAGTCAAAACCAGTCCTCCTGTCATAGTGCTCCAAGAGGTCTGGATCCAAGCGCTGGAGCTCTCCGCGATCTATCCAAGTTTTCTCCGACTCCGGCTTGTTTTTCCAACTTACCAAATATCTATGAATACCACCATCTCTAGTAGAGATTATCTGATCATCTAAAATATTATCCAACTCTTCTGTCGATGGATAAGTAGTATCTGGTAGTGGGGGTAATGGGGGAATCTCACCAGTAGGCTGCAGGGTAGGCTCATCTATAAGAGGATTTCTAGGGTTAAATTCTGGGCCTTCATGGGGTACTAAATCCTCAATATTGAAAGTTTTACTGATGCCAAAGCCTTCGGGGAGGTCAACAACATAGGCATTGTCATTGATTTTATGAAGAATTTTAAATGGACCTGCAGCACGTGCGTTCAATTTCTTAACGGATCCCGCTGGGAACCATTCCGGACGAATCCGAACCATCACTTCGTCACCCACATTAAAAGTTTTAATTTTCCTTCTAATATCAGCTCTTAACTTGTAGTTAAAATTATTTTCATTAATTTTCTTGGAAATTTTTCTATGTAAGTCATGAATGCGGGATGCAAATGCAGATGCAGACTCAGAGACTCGGTGATGTTCTAACATGGGGGCAAGATCTATAGGCTGCCTAGGACGATAACCGTGTACAACTTCGTGTGGACTCATGCCAGTGGTTCTATTCCTAGATGTGTTATATGCAAACTCAGCAACCGTTAATTTTAAATCCCATGTTCCCAAGTTCTCTCCCACAAGAGTACGTAAGAGATTGCCAAGACTCCGATTGACAACCTCAGTCTGTCCATCTGTCTGTGGGTGGAACGCTGACGAAAACTTTAATTTTGTACCTAACTTGTGCCATAGGGTCTTCCAAAAATAACTCGTGAATTTCACATCCCTATCAGACACAATGGTTTTTGGCAACCCATGTAGCTTCACAATATTATCAAAGAAGATCTGAGCCACGCGGGATGCATCAAAAGTTTTCGAGCACGGGAGGAAGTGGGCCATTTTAGAAAAACGGTCCACGACGACAAGAATGGAGTCGTGTTTCTTTTGTGTTTTCGGTAAGCCTAACACGAAATCCATACTCACGTCTTCCCAAGGGCGGCTGGGAACAGGTAGGGGAGTGTACAGGCCTGTGTTCTGTTTTTGTTGCTTGGCAAGTTGACAGGTGTGACATCTGTTAACAAGTCTCACAACGTCTCTCTTTAGCTTCGGCCAGTAAAACCTATGTTCCACAGCATCAATGGTCTTGCTATGCCCAAAATGTCCAGCAAGGCCACCAGCGTGCAATTCCCAAACAAGATACTCTCGTAAGGATGTACTAGGAATGCACAGTTTGGAGCGATAGAAGAGATAATCATCTTTCAAGAAATAATCATCTATCACTCGAGTTATGCCTTCCTTCAAGGAGGTGTAGATCTCGTGAAAATCTGGGCAGGAGGCATACTCATCTCTCAATCTCTCAAAACCAATAATTTCGGTGCGCAGAGCAGATAAGATCATGTAACAACGACTTAGCGCATCCGCGGCCTTATTATCAATCCCTTTTGTATGCCTAATGGTATATGAATATTCTTGTAGGAACTCTACCCATCTAGCATGTCTCGGATTCAACTTTTGTTGAGAATTAAGGAATCTTAAGGCCTCATGGTCTGAGAAGATAACGAATTCTTGCAGCAGGAGATAATGTCGCCAATAGAGAAGTGACTGAATGACCGCATAGAACTCCTTGTCATAGGTGGAGTATTTTTGTCTTGCTTCGTTCAGCTTTTCACTGAAATAAGCAACTGGACGACTCTCTTGACTGAGGACTCCACCTGTACCAATACCAGAAGCATCACATGTTACTTCGAAGACTTTAGTGAAATCAGGCAACCACATGACAGGTGTCTGAGTCATTCTCTTCTTGATCTCTTCGAAGGCAGTCGTGGCTTCTTTCGACCAGACAAACTCACCTTTCTTCAAACAGTCGGTGATCGGAGCCATGATCGTGCTAAATCCTCGCACAAACCGACGATAAAAGGTGGCAAGGCCGTAAAAACTCCGCACATCCCGAATATTGCGGGGCTCAGGCCACTCTGTAATAGCTCGTATCTTTTCTGGGTCAGCGGATACTCCTTTGGCAGACACAATAAATCCCAGAAAGATAGTCTGATCGGAGAGGAAGGTACATTTGGTAGGATTAGCATAAAGCTGTTCCTTCCTCAAAACACCGCAGACCTGTCTCAAATGGTCAAGATGTTGCCCAACGGATCGGCTGTAAATGAGAATATCATCAAAGTACACCACAAGGAACTTGCCCATAAAGGGACGGAGTACTTGCGTCATGATTCTCATAAACGTGCTCGGGGCATTTGTCATTCCAAATGGCATGACCATCCACTCGTACAGGCCATCCTTTGTCTTGAAGGCGGTCTTCCACTCATCACCAGGACGAACACATATTTGGTGGTAGCCACTTTTAAGATCAATCTTGGAAAAGATTGTGGCACCAGACATCATGTCCAACATGTCATCCAAACGAGGAATGGGAAAACGGTATTTCACCGTGATCTTGTTTATGGCACGGCTGTCCACACACATACGCCACGTTCCATCTTTCTTTGGCGTCAATAGAGCAGGAACAGCGCAAGGACTTAAACTTTCTCTGATGAAGCCCTTTGCCAATAACTCATCAACTTGCCGTTTCAACTCAGCATGCTCTGTCGGATTCATCCGATAATGTGGCAAGTTGGGAAGACTCGCTCCCGGAACCAGATCAATAGCGTGTTAGATGTCACGCAATGGGGGCAACTGGTTGGGGAGGTCAGCAGGAAACACATCTGCAAATTCCTGAAGGACAGGAGTAAGTTGGGGCGGGATGAGTGACTTAGGATCTTTAGGGACTTCTCTCGCTGTGAGTAAAAGAATGGTAGCCCCCTTTTCAATTTCATTTGTAAGTTCCTTTTCACCCATATACGTTACCTCCTTGCCCTTTCTCGAGGGAGCCGGTGTTGTTTCAGTTGGACTAGTTCGTGGCCTCACGCCATCATGCTGGAACACACATTGGTTGGATCGACCATATATGGTCACATCGTGATCGTATAACCAAGGTCTCCCTAAAATGACTTGACCCACATCCATTTTAAGCACATCACACCAAATTTCCTCTTTGTAAGCTTTGAAGTCCACAAGGACTAAGCATCGATGTGTTACTTGGAGTGCTGTTGCATCAATCCAAGATACTTTGTATGGGCGTGGATGGGGTTCAGCCTTAAGTCCGGTCTTTGCTAAGACCGCAGAAGAGACAGCGTTGACGCAGCTCACACTGTCAACAATCACCTTGCAGTTTGTGCCACCTATAGTCGTAAAGGTGTGGAATATAGCAGTGCGCTTCCAATCATCTTCTTCTTTTGGTTGGGACAAAGCACATCTAACTACATTCAAATGAGGTGATTGGATAGACCGAATACAGTGGAGATACTGGTCATCCTCTTCTTCACCGAAGTCATCGCCTTCGATAGGCTCATAAGAAAACTCATTGTCTGAGTCGTCAGCAATGACAGCGGTACCCTCTACTATGTTTATCCTACTAGGACTGGGACAGTTGCTAGCAACATGACCATAGCCCTTACACTTATAGCACTTAGTGAGAGGGTCAATCTTACTGTAATCTCTTTCAGTGTTCTTACCCTTATGTTCATCTCTATGTGAATTAAAATTTGAATTAGGTTTGTTGGGGTAAGATTTGTTGGGGTGCTGAGAGGGAGGCTTAGGTCTAGGTGGGTCAGTAGAAGTCATTCTAGAGGAATGATCTCTCGAGTCGCTGGACCTAGAATGAGAACTAGCTTTAAGAGAATCCATGTCGAGGACTAGGGCGTAGGCTGCCGCTATTGAGTCCACGTTTCTATAGATTAGCTCGTTCCTAAGGTCAGCTCGTAGTCTAGCTCTGAACCTAGAGAGAGTTTGTTCTTCACTCTCTTTACCTAACGCGTTGCACCGAATAAGGAAGTCATCGAATTTATCTACATATTCTTGTGTGGATTTACTTCCTTGATACAATAGGTTCCACGAATCTAGCAATCGGGTGTGGAACGACAACGGTACATACCTCTCAGTGAGCTTCTCTTTCATGGCCTCCCAAGTGGCTATGGGTGCCAGGCCTCGGCCTCTGCGGGCATGTTCAAGATTGGTCCAATGTTGTTGAGCTTTACCCGTTAATTTCATAGTTGCAAATTTAACTTTAAGGGCTTCGCTCATGTCGAACCACACAAAATAGTGGTCCATGGCACGGACCCAATCAAGGTAAGCTTGGGGTTCCATGTGGCCTTCAAATTGGGGAACGTCAGCCTTAACGTTCTTTTTATATTGTTCGTCAGGGTCACGTTCTTGACGTCGATCGTCATGAACATTCCCTTGAGGGATCTGACGATGGCCATGAAGCTCAGGGACACTTGTCTGATTTAGCTCCACTTTCTCAAGCCTCTGATTGATATTGGCAAGAGTTGCTTGGATGGCAGCTAGGGTAGCGGAGATATCAGAATTGTCCATTTCAGGTCTGGGAAGTCTAGGGTTCCTAATTGGGTGATTGGGAAGGGATAGAAAAGGCTCTTCAGGGTCTGTGATGGTGCTGCGAAGACGCATTCACCAAAAGTGTGAAATAGAGTGTCCTAATTTTTTTTTATTTTTTTTTTATTTTTTTTTTAATGAATCTGAAATAAACTAAAATAAAAGAAGAAAAAAGATAAAAACTACACAATCCTAAATGAATGCAAAAATGATGCCTACGATGCAAAAACTAAGGTTTTAAAAACCTTTGCTCTGATACCAAAATGATGTAAAACCAACCCTAAAATAGAGAATTTTCCAAGAATTTTAATGGGTTAATTTTACCAACATGAAAGTGCGGATTTAGATTGGATATTTTAACAGTTAACAGGTTCGATGGGTTTTCAAGAATTGAATCAAATGCTAACAATCCCAATTAATAATTCAATCTTAATCAATAAGTAAATTCCTATATGTTAGCAAGTAATAAGTCCAATATCGATTTGTACTCTATTCTAGCGTGTGGATCACTCAATCTCAGTATTTTGTGGTCGACAGGCAAATTAGATAATACGCTAGATAATAGGGCAGTAAAACACAAATATGTAAGAATGGAAAGAGTATACCGAATGCGAAGAAATCCCACGTAGATCTCGGAGTTGGCAGCAACTAAGATCTCAGCAATAGTCACGAGTACGGCAGCAATCAGCTTCAAGGGAAAGCAGCACTCGACAGTGGCGGGTACCACGGGAACTGGTCAACGGCGGCGCGGCGTCAGGTGGAGGACGGCGCGGCGGTGAACAGGGCGTCGACGCAAGGCGTGGTGGTCGGCGTCGGGATGGCGCCGGTTGCAAGGAGGGGGGAAACAACAGCGGTCGTCGGGGTCCGGTGGGATTAGGGTTTGGATTAGGTGGGTTAGGGAAGGATTCGGGATGGCTGTGGATGGGGGGATCTTGATCGGGAGGAAGAAGAAGAGAGGAGCGGGAGTGGAGGAGGTTGGGGTCGTCGTTGATGGTGGTGAACGATGATGGTGAAGGCAGCGGTAGTGGAGTCGGGTGGTGACAGGGGTTGGGGATTTTGTGAAGGGAGGTTGATGGGTTCGGTGGGAGTTGTGAAGGGGATTTGAACGGGATGGGGATATGAAGAAGAAGGAGAAGGAAGAGGCGGCGGGTTACGGGTAGGGGAAAGAGGATTAGGGTTTGATTAGGGGATTAGGTTTTGGATTAGGGGATTATGATTTGTATTGGGGATTTTTAAGTGGGGATAAATTTTAGAATTAATCACTAATTCTAAAACTAGATTAGGATTTATCACAAACCCTAATTTGTATCTCAGTTGTATCACACAAATGAGAGAAAATGAAGAGCAAAACTCAACACAGATTTTTTTGATCAATAATGGCATGCCTTTCTCATTCATCTCAGGGCCTTTAAATAGGCTCAATTACATCTTGAAACACATCTCCAAAATATTCTCAGAATCTAAAAATTACAAAAAAGATTACATAAAAATGGAAATAAAATAAAAATCCTAAACTGAATAAAACAGCTGATGAAGACGATGCCTGCGCTGATAGAAACGCCCAAATCGTCTGGAACCGATGTCCTCATCAGATATGCACAATGTTGGTTTTATTTAAAGGATTTGTACATTTGTTGTTTGATATAAACTACTATATTTGGATATAGTATATTAGAACACAATCACTCAATTTTTCGTCACAACAGTCTCTATTTATTTACTCAAAGATTTCAACTTTTTTTTGTTGGCCTTTCAGGTCCAGTTAGCCTTAAAGTGATGGTAAGCTCTACGCAACAAGAGATGCAGTGCGGAAATGGTGGCCTGCTGGATGATGGTAGTGGAAGTACAAGCTCTTGTAGCGGGGGAAGTGTGGTTGCGAAGTTAGGCATCTTCATCTTGCCATCTTGCAAAGCTGACAAAGTTCATCTCAGAACTCAACTGTTGCAGTTTTGCTTGTTAGCAAGACTTATTTGCATGACTTGATACAAAGAAACAGAATGATTATAGTGATGGACATATAGAGGTGGTGAAAATGATATGATGGAGATGATAACAGAGTTGGAGCAAGACATACCAAAAAGAAGAAAGAGGATCCAGGGGGAAAAAATGGCTAGAAAACAAGGGGAAACACAGAGAAGGGCAAATAATGGCATTTCCACAAATATTCTCTAATTTTATTCTCCTCCCTCTTTGTAGCCCCCCTTATTGAAAGCTTCACAAGATAAAATTTCACGTCAGTTAAAATCAAACTGAAATCAATCCTCCCTCAGTTCCTCACCACTTGAACCCTATCTCAGTGTTCAAACAGAGATAAAAGTTATCCGGCAAATCTTATCCAAAAAAGGATGAATTCATCAAATCCCAACAAAATTATATTTAAGCTATCATTGAAAGAACATTTTTATTTTTGAAATTATTGTAGCAAAATCAGTAACTTCAGAAAAAATTGAAAAGAAAAACATTTGTGTTATTGAAAATAAGAAAATATGCCAAATTTTTACTAGTTTCTGTGCGGCTCTGCATGCCTTGTTGTGGGGCCAGAGCAACCCACATGAACTCAACCTTAATACGCATCAGACAGTGAAGTTAAAAAGTTAAGGGGAAGTCAGTAACTCCCTCTACAAGTGAATAATGGGAGAAAGTGATGTACTAGTTACTAAAAGTTACATGCGCATAATAGGAGTGCTGTTAGGCTATAAACCCAATTTAGTTGGGAGCAGGAGTAATCCCTTTACTGCTACAACCAAGAGGCGTTGAAGTACTTTGAAAATTTAAGAGGAATTTCAATGACCACTACCTCTTTCGTATCCTTAAGGAAGTTTCACCTATGTGGCTCTGAAGTTTACATTAGATAACTACAATGTTCAGGGCGAAATATATCTGGACTCTAAAGTTGAAAATCATTTGGATGCTCTTTTCCAGATTAGGAAATTGCAATAATCTGACTTCAGAAGAGAGGATTACGGAAAATTTAAAATTAACCCGGCTTAATTGTGAAATTTGATTTATCGAGTTATCTCTAAATTCAACTGAAAAGATACGAAAATTCTATATTTCACCCCTCACAACAAGTATACCTATCTACAGTTATCCCATTAAACTACAATTGTTTGGATTCTATAATCGTCATTTATACTACTTGTCAAGATCAAAGAACTTGGCATTCTTGTAATTGAAACAAAAATCAAGGTCAAAATCTATCCTCATAATTTTAGGATGACAAATTGAGTTTGTGTAGACAAAGAAAACAATCATGGAAGATGGTGGTTCCTGTGTGGTGCTCAATGAAAAGATGCCTTGACGCCAGCAGTGTTGCAACAATGAGGGGTGTTGGCTGACTCAAGGCTCTAAAATTAGAAGTAAAAGAAGGAAAACGAAGATGACCGAAGAGTAAGATTAAACAAAAGGAGATACAATGGTGAGGGTGATGAGAAAAGATTCAACAGGTGGAATTCTTTCTCCAAATGGATGAAAATCAAATCAAATATCATCCACAAGCCTTGGCAACTTCTTCATAAACATGAAACTAATTACCATCAAGTTCAAACTACTCATCTATTCCTCATAAACAATGCAAATAGTACCTCTACTGTAGTCCAATAATTTCAATTATTCTTCACAAAATCCAACAAAGACACCTCCAAATTGATGTAGAACAATAGACGCCGCCACAGTGACGCCATCCCACCCCCATACTGCAGAATGTACACAAAGAAATCACACATTTCACACTCCTTGTCCGACAAGCCTGTCCCCTACATCGATCATCATCCCATGACCCCGTCAAACAAACAAACAAACAAACTCACTCTCCAAACCCCTATTTGCAAACAAAATTAGGAATTATTATAGCTTTGGAGGTACAGGATACACTGTTTTAAATTTCCTCCGATACGGTCGAAATTTCGGCCGAAATTTCGTTTCGGCTAGCTTGCCGATACGAAATTACATATTTTATACTCTATATCGTTTTGGACCGAAATGTGTAGATTTCGGCCGAAATTGCCGAAATATCGGCCAAAATATTGTCAAAATTTGCAAAATATTAGCCCAAATAGACACAAATGTTATTGTGAATATATATAAAAAGTTTGTTTTACTTTTTGAATGTCTTTCAATATCTGACCTTAAGCTAAGATAATATGAGGATTTTCGTCTCGCTATTGTTTATATATATGCAAAGTCGAGTAAGTTTATTAACTAATACAAATTTTCTAATCAATACAAATTCAATTTAGTTATATACTTATATTACATTCTCTTTTATTTTGTTATTAAATTCTGTAAATATTTACCGTAATTGATTCATGTCATTAGTTACATTATACAGTATTTTATTTGATAAATGACATGTAGGACATATAATATCTTATTTAGTAACAAAAAATATATTTATTGAGTATAAGAAATGAACATCCGATATGATCACATTTCTCCGAGATCTCCGCCGATATCTCCGAGATGAGACGAAATACCTCTTGCTGAGACGAGTCCGAAATCCGAGATTTAAAACCATGACAGGATATGCTAACTTTTACCTTTGCCTCTAACTTAGGTTGTTTTTCGGAATGTAGTTTAGTTAAGAAAACTGGAGTTTTTGAAAATGACCTCCAAAACTGTAGTAGTTTTCTCAACTTTTGACTGGTTGGGAACCCTTTTTCAGCCCAAAAGTTGAGATAATTAGAGTTATCTCGAGTCCACTAGGACCTCACTTATCTAAACTTTAGCAAACATTCCAAAACTATGGAGGTGAAATGATAGTAAGTCACTCCAGATGCAACTCTCTCACATGATTGGTCCATTCATAGTTTTTAAAGAAAAAAATAAAAGTGCAATCACTTACTTTTTGTAAATAGACCAATCATGTGAGAGTTGCAAATGGAGTTACACATTGGGAGTAGCATGCAATCATTTCCCATTATGCAGTTTACTTAACTTTAGTGGCTTGCCAAACACCCCACAAGTGGAGTCGAGATAACTTTTTGAGAAATTTTTTGGGTACTAGGCCACTTTTTGAAACTATTTGCGATTTTAGGTCAGTTCACAAACTATTAGCACTTTTGGCTAGCCAGTGCCACATCAGCAGCGGCCGCTATTGGGAATAGCGGCCTCTTCATAGCGACGTCCCACACTTGTCAGCTTATAGAGAGGATATTGTATAATGGACACGACTTGGTGTAACTGAGGTCGCTATTGTCAATAGCGGCCTCGTATAACCAAAGTCGCTATTCCCAATAGCGACCGCGGGTTGGCCCAATCGCTTTTAGGCCCACCTGAGGTCGCTATTGGGAATACGACCTTAGTTAGACGAGGCCGCTACTGACAATAGCGACCTCAGTTACACCAAGTGGTTTGCAATTATACAATACCCTTTATAATCTGCCAAGTGTGGGAGTACAATGTGTTGGTCGCTATGAAGAGGCCGCTATTCCCAATAACGACCACTGCTGACGTGGCATTGGCTAGCCAAAAATGCTAATAGTTTGGGAAGTGGCCTAAAATTGCAAATAGTTTCAAAAAGTGGCCTGGTACCGCAAAAAATTTCTTTTTGAGTGGAGGTAGAGCTCTGATACTAAAAAAGTTTGTAAACCTCTACCTCCACTTAAAAATAAACTCCACTTAACCCAAACCCATTCAGAAACATACCCTTAAAAGCTATCTTTTAAACTGGTGTAAGAGTGGATTTTCGATAAAATGCAGTTACCTCAACTTTTCAGCTAGATACTACACTTATCATTAACTCCAAAATAACTCCAAAATGAGTCTCAAACAAGTTAACAGCTAGGATACCTTGAGTTTTGTAAAAGTCACGTGAGATCACTCCAATTAATATCCTAAAATCTTATTCAAACTTTAAAAATAGATAAATAAATCCAAGCAAACCTCATTCCCCAGTGGAAACGCCGTGCTCTTCCTGAACGGCCTCTCCGCCACCGACTTCGCCCCCTCCGCTATCTCAACCCCGCATACATCAAAATCCCTCCCCTAACAACAACAACAACAACAACAACAAAACAAAAAAAAACAAAAATCAAGAATTTTAAGACTTTAGGAAAAGAAAGAAAAAAAATCTAAGTTGTAAGTAACTAACTTTGAGGTGGGAGCGGGCGAGGGAGAAGGAGTGGCAGAAGGCGAGGTGGGAGGTGGAGCCATGGCTGCCTAAGGAGTTGAAGTCGCGGCGGCCGACGAGGAGGACTTCGGAGACGCCGAAGGCGGTGGCGGAGCGGGAGAGGCTGCCAACGTTGTGGCGCTTCGCGATGTTGTGGACGATGATCGTGCATTCGATCGGATGAGGCGGCGGCGGCGGAGGAATTAGAGAGAGGCATGGGACGAGTTTGGGGAGGCTTAGAAGTAAGTTTAAGATTTTTGAGGGCTGATATGTAAATTATGCATATAATATAAGGTGCGGATATTTTAAAAAAAGATTAAATAAAAATAAAATTCGTCGACAGCAGGGTTCGAACCTGCGCGGGCGAAGCCCAACAGATTTCAAGTCTGTCTCCTTAACCACTCGGACATATCGACCATGTTGCAAGATTTTCATTATCAATTTATTTGTAAAAACTAAATAATTAGCACATGCAATACACATGTCTAGATCTTTATCATGTTGGTGAATGGTTGTTGGTTTTATTTATCCTTTGGGTGGACATGAATTAGCATCACCTTTTAATTAGTTTTAAAAGGTACATGTATTACAGGTGAGTCCGATCATCATGGACATTCTTCTCCAGTTACGTAATGGTACAATAGATTCTAAAAAAAAAAAAAAAGTGGCTAATGATCTTCAGGAGAAAGACGACGAAGATGTTCTCAGACTAAAGTTGTTATAAATAATAGAGGGATATACCAAATTCTTCACATCTTTCAAAATATACATTCATAAATCATTTTAGTTGCACCCGACGATGTTTGATAGAGTAAAATTTATCAACAATCACATTAAAATCAATGTCTTCAACAAAATCTCTCTCAATAAAGATTGTCAAACAATCTGTAAGAAAATCATCTTCCATCTTGCTTCGAATTGGCGTTTTAACAAGTTTCATAGCGGAGAATGCACGCTCTGTTGTTGCCGTTGAAACAGGAAGAGTCAACACCAAGCGAATGAGTCTATCAATCAAAAAATAGATCCTTGATTTTTTTGTTTCCACCAACTTCTGTCATAATTCAGAAAGAGAAGACATATTCTGAAACAAAGGATGACGAATCACATCGACCTCATAATGTTGTAACTCCACTCTCAAAGCATACAACTCAGTTGTGGTAAATTCTTCAGGATAGAACTTATCTGCAAGAGTACAAATATCATCTATCTTGAATAATTTGAACTCATCAATAGGATCTAAAGCTGTACTTAGAATAAGTAGTTCAACTGTCGACTCGGAAAACCTGCTACACAACTCCGAAATATGAAAATCTATTACTGCATTGAAGATATCAACATGATAGTAATGTTGAAATGTGATATTATCTCGTTGTTGACAAGAGCGACCAGTACCATCCATGTATGGAGCATTCATATCAGGTATTAAAATACCATGTTTCTCAAAAAATGAAATCAAATCCTAGATAAAAGTCTCCCAACCATTTTCCCTCAACTTCTGAAGTACTGCTTTTGTTGATGAGACTAAATCCATTGCATTTAAGATATCTAAAGATTTGTGCTGCAATTCTAAACAAAGAGTGTTGGTGATACCCATCACTTTAAACATCAAATGCAAGATAAAACAAAATTCAAAGGACCTTACTGCCTTAAATAGACCTTTAGCCTCACCTTTAATTTTAAAATCGTTTCCATTATGAATAATGTTACCAAGAACTGTAGAAGTTGCATCAAACATATCAATCAAGCTACTTACTGAAGCAAAGTGGGAGCCCCAATGGGTTGTTCCAGCCCGTTGCAAAATACATTTCTGATTAGCACCTCTTTCAGAACCAAGTTCTCCGGATGCTAGTTTATCTGCTATCTCTGCTTCTCGAACCGATTTTAGTTCTATATGACGTTTAGCAGAAACACCAACGAAGTTAACAATTGCACCTAAACTTAAGAAAAATAACCAAACATCATGTACTTGCTGAGCCCCTGCAAGTAATGCTAGTTGCAACCTATGAGCAAAATAATGTACGAAATAGGCATATGGGTAGTCTCTAAGAAACAATGCTTGCAGTCCATTCCACACCCCACGCATATTGCTAGCACCATCGTATCCTTGACCACGTAGATTTTCAATTTGAAGATTGTAACGAGCAAGAACATCACAAATGGTTGTTTTGAGTGTTAACGCCGAAGTATCACAAACATTGGCAACCTCAAAAAACCTTTCTCGAATAAATCCGGCAGAATCAACAAACCTTAAAACCACGGCCATTTGTTCCTTACCAGATTCATCAACAGCTTCATCAACAAGAATACAAAATTTGTCATCCCCTTACTTCTTCTCGTATCCTCCTCTTCACAATATTGGCAATAATGTGCAAGATCTCTTTTTAGATATTTGGTGCTATATATTTCGCATTTCCAGGAGCATTTTCCAAAACTACTTTGCCAATATCTTCATTCACCTCACCAAAAGCCTTCACCATTGCAATAAAATTTCCACGATTTGAAGACTCAACAGATTCATCATGGCCTCTAAAAGGACATCCTTACAATGCAAGCCACATAACACTCCTTATTGTAGTTTTCAGTCTCAATCGATTTTGCCTAACTTGTTCAGAAGACATAGCATTCAAGACTTTATCAATATGTTCAGTAGAAGTCTTCAAACTATCCCATTTGCACATAGAAAAATTGTGTGCAGAAGAAGGTCCGCCTACATGATGCATAAATCTACATTTATCTCCATTGTTAACCCTCTTCCAATTTCGGAATCCTTCAATGGTAAATGTCGGAAATTTCGATGGATTAATGTCAAAAAGATAGCATTGAAAGCAAAATTCTTATCTTCTGATTCTGAATACTCGAGCCAAGAGAATTGAGTGAACCATTGATATTGAAATCGCCGATATTGTTTTTCATCTAATGAGCGTGGATATTCAACTAATTTCGGTTGGCATGGTCCCATATCTATATATGATCTTCGAATATTGTCTTGTTGATTGATTGGATAAGACCATATTGGACGACGTAATGCCGGGTCACGCTCAAGAGAATTGAGATCCACATCTATGGATGGTTCTTGTTGAATGGAAATTGAAACATTATCCGATGTTGAAACATCATCCAAAATTGGAACTTGGGCACTTGATGATTGACCAACACTTTTTTTACTAAAAAAGTTGAGAAGGGAAGGTGTAGTTTGTTTCCTTTTTGCATTATTCATATTATCAAATTGCAAAAGTTTAATTCCTGTAAATAGCATAATATGAAAATATTAATCCTACTTTCAAGAAATTTCACTTAAATAAATAAAACTCCAAGAACATTGGGTGAACTTGAAACAAATAAAACAAATAAAAACTATTGTGATAAGCTCAACTAAGCCCTAAAATTCTAAAAACTAATTTATTTCCAAATATTAACATAAAAAACTAACTTATAAATCTCTAATTTAGTATGAAAACTTAATCTAAACACCTAAAGTAAGTGGTTTTCTTTATGGCAATTCAACAAACACCGTGTGTGTAATACCCCGTAATTTGTGAATAGTATAAATAAAATAAATATATATATAAAAGTTTGGTTTGAAAAGATGATTTGGCTGTATATGAATTTGGTTTGAAAATGTTTGGATTTGAAAGGATTTATACAATCCGGTATTGAAGAGAATGGAGGGGCCCACGGGTTGTATATTGTATGCTGTTGGTTTCGGTTGGATATTGTGGAGCCCCGGTTTGTTTGGAAAAAGATTTGAATGGATTAGATTTGGAATGGTTAAAAAGTGTACGTGAGGTACACGGTAATTATGAAGAGAGATTGAGAAATATAGTCCCACATGGAAAATATACAAAAATAGTTTGAGTATAAATATAATTGCCTATGATCAAGAGTCACCTAATTGGTTAACCACCTTTTGAGAGGCAGCCTGTGATGAGCAGTTGTACTACATAGTATCTAATTTGTCTTCTAAAAAATATTAAAATTGTCTGAGTATTGGGGCGGGGCGTTACAAATGGTATCAGAGCCGACTTTCGACACCGGGTGTAGAAGAGGGCCTCAGTATGATCCGCGGTGTTGAGAGTCTATTGAGAGTCATTGATCTCCGGGATCGGGATGATCTGCGGTGTTGAGAGTGATTGATAGCCGGGTATCCGATCTGCGGTGTTGGACGACGACATCGGCTAGAAAGGCGGATCCTACACTAGATGTGTGTCCCGTACTCAGCGAGGATGCTGATTTCCAAGGTGGGGTGTATGTAATACCCCGTAATTTGTGAATAGTATAAATAAAATAAATATATATATAAAAGTTTGGTTTGAAAAGATGATTTGGCTGTATATGAATTTGGTTTGAAAATGTTTGGATTTGAAAGGATTTATACAATCCAGTATTGAAGAGAATGGAGGGGCCCAAGGGTTGTATATTGTATGCTGTTGGTTTCGATTGGATATTGTGGAGCCCCGGTTTGTTTGGAAAAAGATTTGAATGGATTAGATTTGGAATGGTTAAAAAGTGTACGTGAGGTACACGGTAATTATGAAGAGAGATTGAGAAATATAGTCCCACATGGGAAATATACAAAAATAGTTTGAGTATAAATATAATTGCCTACGATCAAGAGTCACCTAATTGGTTAACCACCTTTTGAGAGGCAGCCTGTGGTGAGCAGTTGTACTACATAGTATCTAATTTGTCTTCTAAAAAATATTAAAATTGTCAGAGTATTGGGACGGGGCGTTACATTGTGTGCCACTTCAATAACGGTCAAATTTAGTAAAGCTTCAATTTGTTTATCCGTTTAAGGAGATGATGATGGTGTTGTTGGGAGGGATGAGTAATGGGTTGGGGGTCGGGACTTGAGATAGATTACAACATCACAAATGATATTTTCAAAACACTAAATTTATAACAAAATTTACTATGTAAGAATGAATTCAAACAATCAATCACATCAAGAAAAAATAGTAGAATACTAAGAAATTAGTTAATTGGACTTACTTGATTTTGGGTTTAAACAATCAAGCTTCAAGTCTTCAAGAATCAAGAGCTAGAAGAGAGAAAAGATCAATGACTCAAAACAAAAGTTAAAAACCGGACTGGAAGGCGACAGAGAGAATAAGGTAGTAAGAAAGAAGGAAAGATAGGCTTAAACAAGTAATGGGCTTATACATAATGGGCTTTAAAAAAATAATAGGGAAGAAGGGAAAGATAGGCCCAAAAAAATAAATAGAATGGGCTTCAAAAAAATGGGGGGGGGGGGGGGGGGGGGGGGGTGCTTAAACATAGGCCGTTAATAATAATCTCCACAAAATTATTAAAAAAAAAAAAAAAAAATCATCCCCCCCCCGTCAATAAGAGAGTAATCGATTCTATCTCTTAAGAGGGGAATGTACAAAAGATAACAGATTTATGTCAATCTTCTAACCGATTTCCAGGCCTATAAATACCTTCCTCCCCCTTAGTCAGAAGGTAATCTGAACGCTATCTTTCTACTCTCAAACTCTCTTCATCTCTGTGGTTCTGACTCGAGGATCTGTCGTTGAGACCGGTCTCATGTTTCAGACTTTTTTGCAGGTCCATCGGCCGCATCAGCAACCGTCAGATCATGATCCAGGTGCTCTTTCAACAGGCCAGATTCAATCACAGAAGATCCAACAACTTTTTACGGCGACAACTTTTTACGGTGACGATCAAAGATTAGGTCATTAGTAGTTTCCTTTAAAATATAGACTCATTATTTATTTGCTTCCACACCAAAATAAGCAGCAACACCAATAGAAGTGTCTTTGTGGTCGAGCAAAAGACATGCTGTAGTAATTCAAATTATTTGATGATGAACTTCAAATTCTCTAGTAACCATGGAAATGCAACACACTAATAAATTATAAGGATGACAAAGAATAAGCTGGCATTATGCGCACAATGATCACAGTAACAGAACAAGTAATGCCAGTCAAGACTGAGAAGCAAAATGATGTATAAAACTGTTGAAATTTGATTGTTTACAACCAGAGCACAAAAGTTTGGTTCGGTTTTGCTTGGCTTGGCCATTATTTCACTTCCCATAAAAAGTAAAAACAGATTGTTCCCAATACTGTAAAGTATCTATCGAACGAGCTAAGACCTTAGGAATACCGAGATCGAACGCGAATCCGCATGTCAATGTGGGCCAGACACACAGGGCAGTCCTTCCCTCCTTTCTCCTCATGCTCCTCATTACAATTCGAGCAGACAACCTGATGAGTACATGGAACAAAGACGACAGAACTCTCTTGGGATAAGCACATAACACACTCGCGCTCTCTTGGTACGTCTTCTTCTGCTTCTTCTTGGAGGTCTATAAATCTGGAACTGCATCTACTGTCTGATCCCCAATTGAGGGCTGCAGTCTTGGAGGAGTCATTTCTCTGCCTTACCTGAGCAATCTGATGCTGGAGCTTCTTGATTTGCTCTTTGTATCTATGAAGTTCGGTTTCTGCTTCCAAATGGAGCAAATTCTCTGTGGCTCTTCCTGAGACCTCAATCTGTTCGCGCTCTTTTCTAACGGAGTTGAGATGGGCGAACACTTTTTCCTTTGCTTTTTCTTCTTGCTTCCACATGGCCTGTTTAATTTTTTTAAAGAGGAGAACTGAGTATTGTAACGAAATCGGATGATAAAAAAGTGGATTACAATAAATAGTAGGCAGTGCTACAAGTTGTTGAAAATAGTATTGCCTAAAACTTCACCACAATGATGAATAGACAATGTAAAGGCCAACGAAGAAAATGACAAGAACTCCCTAGCGGATGAACTTTGTTTGTGTTCCATGCAAAGACAGGAACAAATAGGTGGTCCAATGTTTGTGTTCCATGCAAAGACAGGAACAAATAGGTGGTCCAATGTGTCAAGCTAACTAGGCACGCATGCTAGCCCACGCTTAATAGGGTTCTGGGCATAATATTTGTCAAAGACGAGAGTGGTCCAAACCCATGCACAACATGGAACAGATATGCGTTGGAGTTTAAGCTATCTCAGCACCCAGTTCCACCTCTAATGCATGTGTGTAATTATGAAAGCATTCAAACAAAAATTACCAAAACTGAAGAAATTAAATCTAATGAAACTAAAGAAATCTACTGCAACCGAGTCCAAATTCAAAACAGAAACTGAGATCCCAAATCTTAGTACAAAATCTTTTGTCGCATTTGTTTCACAACATTCTTACGTTGAGGCTATTATCGCCTTGAAGAACCAGGAGGAAACCGTTAAGAGTCTCCAGTTTGATTTTCATATCATACAGAAAAAATAGGAAAACAGGAACAAGTAATAAAAAATTTGGGGAAGAACAAACTCACAATTGTCATGCAAACAAAATCAAGAGACCCCTCCTCCCCCCATCCTCTTTTTGTCATAGAGGAGACATATTTTGGAAAGTAATATTAAATTCCCTAGGGAATAAAATTCCCCTAGTTTTATTCCCTTCAAAACAAGTGGGATTTTTCTATGCCCACAGGAATATAATTACAAAAGAATATTTTATCCTCTCCACTTATGTCTACCTCTAACCCTGCCACTGCCTCTACCCCTTACAACCACCACCACCATTGTCATCAAGGCCGCCACCGTCGGCCCCACCACCACCACTGCCATCACCACCACCACCTTCATTACTCCCACCTCTCCCCTCCTCAATTTCTCTTACTTTGCTTGCTCACCATAGTAGGATGTTTCAAAATTTTAATATGTAAGACTATCCCATAAATGTAGTGTACTATCCCAAACACAGTAATATAATATTCCTAGGAATACTCATTCCCCTAATCATATTTCTAATAATGGTAAAAATTGCGGCAAATCAGGGCCGTACGATTCCAGCATAGATACTAAAACTTCTACAAGCAGATTAATCATAACGGACCTCTTTAATAGGTCCGGGCCTTCTTCAAACTCATCTATAAGGCATGGGCCGCTTTCAAGCCCATTAAAAGCGACTAGGTCCACTAAAAGAGACACTCAACCCATGAGGGCTGTAAGTCAAATCTCTTATTCCCAAACAAGAGTCTATCTCTTAAAGAGGAGAATCAACAAGAGATAAATAATTCATATTAATCTAACGGATCCATATCAATCTCCTAACTGTTTCTGAGGCCTATAAATACCCCCCCCCCCTCCTCGGTCAGGAGGTAATTAACAATTTCTCTTTCAAACTCTCTTTCTCTCTCTGGTTATGACTTGAGCGTAAGAGGGTCTGTCGCCGGGGATTCGAATCCTCTACACTCACAAAATATGAGTGAATAGTGCACTTACTCAATATCAACCGACAACCGTCCATCATATATCAAGTTTGATGAATGGTCAAAACTAATTACATTACTTATTATTAAAATCAAATATGCTTCAATCAAGCTAATTAGAATAGTTTCCATTCAAAAGAAATTTAACTACCAAATGAGAGACCATCTCACCAGTCATGAATTTTTGAGTTAGTTTTTTATATATATAAAAAACACTCTACAACAACTTATTTTTTCATCTCTGCCTCTTCTGAAAATTTTATTTATTTTTCCTATAGTAAAGAAACATAGCATTATCAATCAAACCCAAGTTAATGGTAAAGCTTAACATTAACATTCCAATATGCATAATGACGAGAGAAAATCTGAAAGGTTATATCATGAACAAGGGCAAACAATTCTTATCCCCCAATCGCATTTTCAAGCTTTCGTTATGAAGAAAACATACCAGAGAATAAGTTAAATAAGATAATTGTAAGATTAAAATCTAAGAAACGAAGGTACTTTTCTTCCATCTTTCTTGCTTCTAAATTCTCAAAAAGTTTCTTTCTTGTCAATTATTTGAAGAGATGGGTAATGAATAGAAGTAGTGTAAACACATGGGAGAAAATTCTGCTAAGAAATTTTCCAGAAAAGGCAAAGATGAAAAAATAAGTTGTTGTAGAGGGTGCTTTTTATATTAAAAAAACTTGCTCAAAAATTCATGAGAAGATCTCTCATTTAGGCTGTTAAATTTCTTTTAAATGGAAATTATTATAATTAGCTTGATTGAAGCAAGTTTGATTTTAATAATAAGTAATGTAATTAATTTTGACCATTTATCAAACTTGATTTACGATGGACAGTTGATATTAATTAAGTGCAACATTCACTCATATTTTGTAAGTGCAGAGGATTCGAATCCTGTCGTCGGGGCCACCCCCGATGTTTCAGACTTTTTGCAGGTCCATCGCTCGCGTTAGCAACCGTCGGATTCAGTTCAAGGTGCTCTTTCAACGATTCAGATTCAATCTCGAGAGATCCAACAACTTTTTGTGACGACGATCAAATGTTAAATCTTTAGTAGTTTCCTTCAAAATATAAACTCACTATTTGTTTGCTCTCACACCAAAATAAGCAGCAACAGATTAACGCCGTCTGTGAAAAACTACACGGATCCATTTCATAGATCAGAATTTGCTGTGAGAAATACCGAATTATCCTGCCATGCCACCAAGACTAAGAGGGAGAGCGGCGACCTCAAGCCGTCGGGACAGCTCTCTTCATCAGCTAGTTCCTCCCATGGAGGATCCCATCCCTCCTCAACAGCCGAATCCGTCCCAACAACCTAATCACGCTCCCTTCAACGGAGAGGCACCGGGGGGCTCCCGACAAAGCCGACATGAACAGCGCCCTCTGCACGACCATATCTCAGTCCATAATCCTTCCAGTGATTCAATGGCCTCGCGAGGTCTCCGGAGGTCAAGAGATCTCCGTCAAATCATCAACGTCAGACAACAAAGGACCGATCATCGGATCTGTTTGGATGAGAGACGTACCCGGACTGATGCCTCTCACTCGGAACGTCAAATGAACTGGAGAAACAACTCTCCCCGAAGGCCGAGATCGAGATACTCCTTATAGGAGGCGCACTGTAGAAAGAAGTCCGACTCGCGAGTCAAAAGCATCTTGAGAGAAACAACGAGCAAGAGGCCCCAGTCACTATGGCTAAACTAAAAAACTTCAAGCATGACATCCTCCAAGCTATCCGAGGTACTCATGACCAGGGTCGACACTCATAGAGTCGCCACTCTACTCCTTCAAGAGAAGATGAATCCAGCGACTCAATTAGATCCAAGAGGAAGGACGAGCAAGTCCTTCGCCACATCCGAGAACTAGAAGATCGCTAGGAACAGATAAAGAATGACGGGAACCGCTCCAGCAGAGCTTACCGCCCCAGTCGACCACCTTTCAGCAAATCTATCCTTGATGCACATATTCCAAAAAACTTCAAAGCTCCTCAATTTGAATCATACGATGGTGAATCTGACCCGACTGACCATATTGAGTTTTAAAACTCTCATGATAGTCTATAACGCCACAGATGCACTCATATGCTGAACGTACCCTGCAACTCTCGAAGGATCAGCAAGGAAATGATACTCCCGCCTCACTCCAGAGCCAATATTCTCCATCGACCAACTCGAGGAACTCTTCATAGCGCACTTCGTTACTAACCACAAGGCAGAAAAAACAAGTGCTTCCCTTTTGGAATTAAAGCAAAAGGACGGAGAACTACTGAAGAACTTTGTCAGGCACTTCACAGCCGAAGCAAGGTCCATCTCTTCCCTAGACTCGTCAGTGGCGGTCTAGGAAGCACGGATACTTCCAAATGGCCGACGTACCCGTGTCGAGTGCGTATCGGGTGCCGATACTCCTTGGGTACTCCCGGGTTCATACCCAAGGAGCACCCAATTTTTTAAATGCATTTTTTGCAACTTTTACACAATTATATTAAGATAAATGCATGGGGTCCTAGAGTAATTTCAAAAGTTTATTTTTTACAATTATGCACAAACACAACAATTTTACACAAAGATTTGATAGTTAGGTTAACATTTTTCTTTTCAAAAATGCTCATAATTATAATGTAATCTTATAGTTCTATGAAATTGTATAAATGTTTGCATTTTTAAGATGAAAAATATTTTTACATCTATAAATATAATATGAATTTTTTATATTTAACGTACCCACCAACGCACCTGTATCCTACTTTTTTGTAAAATCACGTATTCCCGTACCCGTGTCGTGTCGTACCCGCACCTCGTACCCGTATCCGTGCTTCATAGGTGGCAGTTGCCGCCTTCCGCCACGTCACTCACAAAGAACTGAAGGCCTCCATTGCAAAGAAGCCTCCTAAAGATTACATTGAGCTCCTAGAAAGGTGTAACCCCCATTTTCGTTATACAAAGTTTTCTGTATTCTTGTATTTTGTTTGTCTATAAATTATTTTCGTTCCCGATTATACAGATTTTATTTTTCTTTGCTCCGTATTCTCTTGAACCCAATTACATTCATTTGAATATTCAGTTATTTCATTTAAGCCCAGATTCCTAACCCATTCTCCGATTGTACATTCTGATTGTACGAATTGTTATCGGTATTCTTATCTCTTCTTCAATTCTTGAATTCCAATTTTTCTAAATAAATTATGTTATTGTTTTGAACCCAATTGCTTTCATTGGATATCCGATTATTATGTTAGAACCCTGAAATCTTATTCCATTCTTTAACATCATTATTTGATTACTTGTAAATTTGTTTATTATTTTTGTAAACCCAAATCCTATTCATTCTACAATAGATTCCCTCTCTTGTTGATTAGATATTTTAAGCCCGAATTAGATTTCACTCTATAATCCTAATCCGTTCTATTAGATTACTATTATTGTTACTAGTAGTTTACACGTGCGATGCACGTTTTAATAAATATAGTTTTTTAAAATAAAAATTTAGACGTAGTCTTGATTTGAACATAGGACCTCCTTTATAATAGTTATGCACGTGCTTGATTTGAACCTAGGACCTCCTTTATAATAGTTATGCACGTGCGTTGCACGGGTTGGTAGAATGACAAAATATTTACAAATGACACACTAAGGCCTTCTCCCATTATAATATTAGAGATTTTTGATTATCTTCTATTATTTATATTCAAGCCCAACTTCAAGCCCATATTTGAATACCCAAACCCATTAGCCCATTCTTTGACCCAAGTCCATCTTCAATCAAACCCACAACTGCCTTATAACTAATCCCCACTAACTAATCCACTAATTACTCCTAACCAAATCCTAACAACCCGGGCCCCACCTCTTCTTCCCCTTCCTTCTTCTACCCGATGCCTGCAGCCCCTACTTCATCTCCCTCCTCCTCACATCCCACCGCTCGACCTCCTCTCGCTCCTCCACCACCCGTGCCTCCACCTCTCGCGAGCGCGAGACCGACCCATCATCGCCCTCACCCCCATCTCCTCGTCGCCGCAACCACCCACTGCACCATCCACCCTCGCAGCAACCGAGCCCTGCTGTTTCGCCCCCCGACTGCACTCCACCATCGCCTAACGTCGCAACACCGGTCGTCACCACCATCACCGACTGTAACCTAAGCCTCCATTGCTTCCCTCCCACCTCGCATTGACGGAGTTCTCCACCCGCCGCTCGCTGCCAATCTCCACTGCAGCCATCATCTCCATCGCCGCAACACTGCACCCCACCGTTGCTCCTCCCGAGCGCTGCCGAATCTCCGAGCCCCGACCTTGCTTCACCATCCTCATCCCGTCAACCTCCCGCACTCCACTGCAGCATCGCCAGCAACCTCCTCTTGCCTTCTCCCTCTCTCCTCATCCCCGACAGCCTCGCTGCTCGCTGCCATCTCAGCCCCGATGCCCAGTCCAACAGCCTCCTCAATAACCATCACCAGTACCATCTTCATTGCTGCAACCAGCCTGCGTGCCACCTGCCCCCGATCGCAGTCTCCTCGTAGCCTTGCCTCCACTCATCTCCAAGCAGTCCTCCGACCTCACTTGACCACCGAGCCACCACCGACAACCCTCCTTGCTGCCTCCACCTCAAACAGCAACACCCGATCTCCTCGTTGCTGCCATACAACCGACCTCTATAGATAGCCCTCTTGTTGCCTTTCCCATCGACAGCAGCCACCGAGTCGAAGCCTAAACCCCACTCTCTTGCCGATGTACATTGTTACTATCACCGTCTGTGTTGCCATAGTGTCATCATCGTTGTTGGTGTTGTGGTTGTCGCTACCGTGTTGCTGTGTTGCTGTCATTGGTCGTTGTCACTACTTTCTTGCTGTTGTCGTTGCAATCGCTGGGTGTCGTCGCTTATGCTCGTCATTACCGTTGCATGTTGCTAATGGAGTTCTCTTTGTTCCATCGTTTATTCACATTCGGAATCGTCATATCAGGGAAGTATCTTGTGCATTTTTGTTGTTCCGTACAAGCATTTTATTTGACCTCCCGTAATTAGTACTCATATTTCATTATCACGTTTTGAAAACCATTACCATCCATGTTCATAAGTTATAATTGATTGAATCATCGTATTTGAAATCCTTCCATGTTTAATATTGCATAGAATCAATCCAATTTCCTTTGTGATTTGATGCCCATCCAATGATCATAAAGATCAATTTGTATGTTTCTGCCCTGCTGTTTGTGCTAACTCGCAGCGAGATTTTGACATAGTTACAATTTAAATCAATTGGAACTTTATAAATGAGAGTTGTAGCCCCCTGAATCTAGTTTCAGGAACTTCTGACGGATCTGGAATCCGACATGTAAGTTCAAGATATACTGATTTTAGTACCGATATGTTTTTAATTCCAGATTACCATTTTTAAAGCATATCTTCTGGATTAACTAATTAAAATATCATGTTAACAGTAGAATAAAGTCTTGAAATTTATCAGGATGATACTAGACATTATTAGGAGTCACTTTATCATTTTTAGAAGATTTTTAAATGATTTTTTCCAGTTGATTTATATATATATAAGAACCTTGCACTGAACTGCTGCCTGAACAGTAGACCAGTAAAGAAGTGTCTGGTTGACCTAGCTATTGTATTTATAATATGTCGTGTGAATATGTGTTGCAACCGGCATGAAGTCTATTTTCTGGAACCTCTGATAGCACCTGATTCGCTTTCTTGTAGCAACGGAAAAGTGAATATTTGTAAAGCAACGTATTGCTGTCCAAAATTGTAACTTCATGTTCTTGATTGTATATATGTCTATTTTCTTGTATTTAATTAATTGAACTTGTATATCATGCATTGCACAACCCTTGATACTTCCTTGATCCTGTCTTGAAACTCATTTGTTGCATTGTTCATGAATAATTGCTGCAAAAGTATAACAAGCTGGGGTAATAAAGATAAAGAATCTAGTAGTGGACAATATAAGAGTGTATTCGGAAGGGGGCCTGTGTTTCCCGTAATAGTGACTCTGTATATGTTTATATGATATGATATGATTCTAATTACATGATATGATATGATTCTGGTTACATGACATGATATGATTCTTGTTATTGTCACTGCAAGACCCGAGTACATGACCCTATGCTCCCGAACCTGTGGTATGGGACGCGGGATTGCGTGCATTAGTTAGAATTTATAAAAGATGGATAAACTTAAGATTAACACTGAGCATGTGCATGCTTTGTTACAAGTTATATGATTCTTATTTATAAGTTTCATGATTCCCGTTTATATGTTACATTGTTTTAGTTTACCAGTTACATGATTCCTACTTATAAGTCTAGTTCACTTGATCCCCGTTTATATGTTTGCATTTTTCCGTTACATGACTTGTTTTTTTGTGTACATGATTCCTTGTTCTTGTTTTCATCTTGCCTGTACTACTTACGGCCCGTACCTTGCTCTAACGGGTATCCCCAATCTTTCTCTTGAGTTAATGTTATGCAGGTACAAATGATGAGATAATGAAGAATCTTGGTGAACTACTTACTGCATTGTTTATTCTCAGACCTTTTGTAAGTTCTTGTATCCCAGATATTGGTTATTGTATTACATTCTGTTCATGTGATATTATGATTGTATTGTTGGGCTTAATGGCAATGCACATGTTATGGATGATATGAGTTGGTACACTTATATCATTCGTTGGGCCTCAGTTATGTGCATGTGTTTTCGTATAACGAGAAGCGGAACGTGACAAAAGAGTGACAAATATATCAGAGTCGAAGAAGCTCTTTATCCTCAAGGTAATAACGATTCACCTTCCGGGAACAAACAGAAGAATGCAAGCAAGGTAGGATCCATAAAGTTTCAGAAAGACGGCGCATGTCAACGCCATCCTCCTCCAGCACCACACTTCGACAAGTTCACGCCCCTTAACGCACGTGTGTTAGCCATCCTCATAGAAGTTGAAAAGAACGGAATTCATCATCCCCCCAGGATGACCACAACTAGCAACATAAGATATAGAAACAAGTGGTGCACATTTCATAAAGACCATGGACACACTACCGATAGTTGCCGAGACCTTAAAGAAACAGTTGAAGACCTGATTCGTCGAGGCTATCTCTCCCAAGTTGTTCAGCAAAATAACAATGCCGAAACCCCTTCGGCACAGGGGGCTAATAAGCATCAAGAGAGACTCTCCGAATCACGAGACTCATAACTCATGGTCATACTCCACTCCATTCATGGAGGCCCGATGGAGGGAGAGTCCAACTCCTCCCACAAAGCCTTCGTCAGAGAGGTATACTCAGTTCATAACATTCCCCCTGCCAAAAGCACAGGGGTCCCGATATTTTTCTCCGACAAAGACTTGGAAGGTGTCTGAACACCTCATTGCGACGCATTGGTGATAAACTTTTGCATGGTAAATCATGAGGTACGCCGCATCCTAGTAGACAACAACTCAGTAAACATCCTTTTCATGAACATTTCAACGACTTCAAGCTCTCCCGACACCGACTCAAGTTCGCCGGCTATACACTGCGGATGCTCCGGTGTCCCCATTCAAATCAAAGAAATCATCACACTCGATGTAACGGCAAGAAAGCCTTCCGCTACTCGAACGGAAGCACTGGACTTTATGGTAGTCGACATCAAAGCCGTGTATAACGCTATATTCGGCCATTCGGGCCTAGCGGCCTTTCATGCAGTCGCGTCCATCTACCACATGAAAATGAAGTTCCCCACATAGCAGGCGTAGGCCAAGTTGTCGGGGCCAACACGCAACAAGCGCATGCTACACCGCCACAAAAGGGGGCTCGGTTTTCCCCCTCGATGCCATAGAGTTACGACAGGAACGCAGTCACAGTAAGTCCAAGCCCGTAAACAAGCTTGAAGCCAATGCCATGGACAATCCTACCGAGAACTTCCAAATCTGCCAGCTCATCTCCAACCAGGTCCAAATTCATCATCATCATAATACAGTAATAGACCTGAATTCCTCGCCCAAAGCCACTCCGCTCATTCAACGGAAAAAATAATCATGCCTAAACGCATTGGCGAACTTGAAGATCTCTCATTCTCTCTGCAAAAACAAGGGGAGGCTCGTTCCAAAACAGGCAAGTCCAGGCAAGGTCTACCAAATTGTTCGTCCAACGGCTCATCAACTTGAAGACCCGGGGGCAAAGGAGATATCAGCAGGAACTTGAAAATTGGAACACCACATGAATATCAACAAAGGCACTTAACACCCCATCATCTATATATTATCAATATTTTCTAATAAAGACCGCTTTCCCCACCAGTCACTACATATAATAAAGGCTAGCCACTATAGCAGCCGCTTAGGTTACATCATGTAATAAATGTCAGCCATTGGAGCAGCCGCTTATTTTTATTTTCCAGTAAAATATTAGTATTAATTTTTGCAGAATTATTGTACAACTCTACGGATGCATACAATGAGTTAAATGTCAAGCTTACTCCTAAAAACACACCAAAAACTCATTAAAGCTTCTTATTTTACGAATTTAGAGTCCATACACGTGGCTTAGAGTTTCTCTATCAATTTGAAACGAAGAAAGTTCAGAGATGAACTCGTCATTCGATCTGCTCCTGCAACTCGTTAAACTCTTCAAAGACAAGTTCGGAGTCCATACCCATGGCTCGAAGTTGTTTTAGTAACCTGCAATCAAGCACATTCAGAGCTCAATTCAATCTGCTCCTACAACCTGTTAAACACATAAACAACAAGTTCAGAATCCATACCCATGGCTCAGAGTTGCATACAATGAGTCAGGTTGAGATCCGTCAACAACTCGTTAGCTCCATACAACGAGTTCAATGCTCTGCTATTCGCTAAAGCTTCGTCGACAACTCGTTAGCTCTATACAATGAGTTCAACGTCCCGCTCTCCGCTCGAGCCCCGTCAACATCTTGTTAACTTCATACAACGAGTTTAAATTTTAATGCCATGTTCTTTGTTGAAGCTCCGTTGACAACAAGTTAGCTTCAAACAATGAGTTCAACATCCCGCTCTTTGCTCAAGCTCCGGCAACAGCTCGTTAACTCCGTACAACGAATTCAACGCCTTACCCTTCACTCAAGTTCTGTCCACAACTTGTTAGCTCCATACAACGAGTACAATGCACTGCTCTTCGCTGAAGTTCCGTCAACAACTCGTTAACTCCATATAACGAATTTAACACCTTACTCTTCATATGGGCTCCATCAACAACTCATTAAGTTCATACAACAAGTTCAGTCTCCTGCTCTCCACTGAACCTACGTCAACAACCCGTTAACTCCATCCAATGAGTTCAACGCCTCGCTTTTCGCACGAGCTCCATCAACAACTCGTTGACTCCATACAACGAGTTCGACGTCCTGCTATTCGCTAAAGCTCCGTCAACAACTCGTTAGCTCCATATAACGAGTTCAACACTTAACCCACCACTCGAGCTCCAACAACAACTAGTCGGCTCCAAACGAGTTCAATGTTCTGCCATTCGCTCGAGCCACGTCAACAACTCGTTAACTCCATGCAACGAATTCAGCACCCTGCTCTTCGCTCGAGCTCCGTCAACGAGTTCAATGCCTTGCTCTCTGCTCGAGCTCCGTCAATAGCTCGTTAACTCCATACAACGAGTTCAGTACCCCACTTTTCACTCGAGTCCTTCTAACAACCCTTTAACTTCATGCAATAGGTTTGGCGTCCAATGCAGGCCCAGAGCCGTCTCTACAAATTTGCTGGAATCAAATAGCAAGCTCAAACGTCCAACTTTGTCTCACAGTTGTCTCTCCAAACTTGCTGGGCGCAAACAAGTTCAACGACAACTTTGTCCAATAGTTGTCTCTACAAACTTACTGAGCGTAAACAACAAGTTCAAACATCAAACTCCGCCTCAGAGTTGTCTCTTTAAACTTGTTGGGATCAAACAACAAGCTCTACATCAACTCCGTCCTAAAGTTGCCTTTACTCACTTGCTGGGCGCAAACGACAGGTTCAACATTAACTCCGTCTGAGAGTTGCCTATACAAAACTTATTAGGCACAAGGAAAGTTCAAACGTCCAACTTCATCCTAGAGTTGCCTCTCTAAACTTGTCGGGCGCAAACGACAAGTTCCAACGGTCAACTCCGTCTCAGAGTTACCTCTCCAAGCTTGTTGGGTGCAAACGGCAAGCTCAAGATCAACTCCATCTCAGAATTGTCTCTCCAAACTTGATGGGCACAAAAAATGAGCTCTACGTCCAACTACATCTCAAAGTTGTCTCTACAAACTTGTTAGATGCAAACAACAAGTTTAAATGATCAACTTCATCTCACAGTTGTTTCAACAAACTTGCTGGGATCAAACAACAAGTCCACAGTCCAGCCGTCTTCCGAAGTTATTCCTGCAACAACGCTTCTAAGTCAGCTACATCCACAAGATCCGACGGTCGAAGCACTCTACGCCCAAATCAATAAGAGCAATATCCCAACAACAAAACGTTTGATCGACGAAACAAGCGAACAACACAATGCTTGATCGACAAAAAAACGATTCGATGAGGAAGACCACTCAACAAATGCTTGGCAGGCGAAAATACGAGACTTCTACTTAGCAGGCAAAAGAAATTAGCTGAACAACTTGAGCTTGTGGATAAATTACAACAGTTCGGATTGTCCCATTACTTCGAGATTCAGATTAAAAATGTATTCACCAATATATTTGAAAGAAGGAAGGACGCATTATGCTTGGCAACTCGAAATGATCTTTATGCTACTTCCCCACTCTCTAGCTAACTCTAAACTCCACAAAAACTTTGGGTTTGATCGAACCCAAACTCCAACTCCACGTAGGAGCTCCAAAGATGAATAAACTCAACTTTGAAACCAACCCGAAGCTAGCCGAGTCCAAACTTAACAGCCAACCAAAGCTTCTTCAAACCCAGAACTTCAGCTTCGAAGTCACTCCGCCGGTGAAGCTCCTTGCTCAACCAGCAACCCACTTCTAAGCTCAAACAAGAGCTCCAAACTCGGCTCGACAACAAGCTTCAAAAGCCAGCAAAGGGGATAAGAAAACATCTTAGCTCGATGACATCGAGCTCCAACCTCAAGCCTACCTCCACCCTCAGCTATGGGAAAACTCCAACATACCCAAAAACTCAGCTCGCTGAATCTCCTAACTCTGACTCTAAACCAGGGCTCCACAACAGCTTCCAAGGTAGTCCAACACGAACACCAACTCCAACCCGAACTCCACCAAAGAGTTTGCAGACGAACAAAAGCAGGAAGTCGACAAAAAGCTTCGAAATTGATCAAGTCTGGCTCCTCACAAACACACCCTGACCAAATCTTCAAACCCAACTGTGAGCTCCAAACCCAACTTCATACCCGACAAAGAGCTTCGAAGATCCTCACAAACTCAACCAAAAACCCAACTCCAAACTTCGAAGGTGGCTCGAACTTAGCTGATGCTCGCCAAAACCCAAAACGAGCTCGCTTGCCGACGAAGACTGCAGGTCGACCAAAACAAGCTCTCCGAAACCCCAAGCTCGCCGAGATCGCAGCTTGCCCAAACAACGCTTGTTGATCTCATAGCTCACCAAAACAACGCTCGCCGAGCTTGTAGATCGACAGAAGTTGCGCCGCCGAGCTCGCAGTTCGCCAAAGTCAAGCTCGCCGGCCTCCTTGCTTGACCAAAGACCGCAGGTCGCCAAAACCCTACTCGCCAACTCCCTAGCTCGGCGAAAGGCAGCTTACCCGGAGCTTTGAGTTCGCCGAGATTATAGCTCGTCCAAAGCGAGATCGGCAAGAATGCAACACACCAAAGCTCTGAATTCGCCAAGCTTGTAGCTCGCCCGAAGCGAGGTCGGCGAGAATGCAGCACGCCCCAGCTCCGAGTCCGCCGAGCTTGTAGCTCACCCGAAGCAAGGTCGGCGAGAATGCAGCATGCCCAAGCTCCGAGTTCGCTGAGCTGGTAGCTCGCCCGAAGCAAGGTCGGCTAGAAGGCAGCACGCCCAAAACAAGGTCGACGAGGAACTAGCTCGACCAAGACGAACTCGCCGAGATCAACGCTCACCCAAAGTCTAGGTCGCCTGAAAACAAAGAAATCCAAAGTGAAGAAAATAAATAGAGCTCAGCGAAATGGTCGGGCGAGCTAGGGGATTCTCGCAGCCATCGCTAATCGTCCGATCACCCAGCAAATTGGGCACGCACGAAATGGATGAACGAGATTGAGCCTCGTCGTGCCCTTCGTCCCTATCGATCCGCTCCATTCTCATCCGCTCGATCACCCAAAAAGGCGCGCTATCGCGAGATCAGCGCTCCAGATGAAGCCACGTCCCCCTCCATCACTGTAGCGCTATCATAGCCACCCAACCTCATCAGCGGGCGAGCCAAATCACGATCGATGTGCCTGATCGCTCTAGAAGCATGTCGGGTCGATAAATGAATAAAAAATCCCCAAAAATTATTTATAATTCAAACTTTAATTAAAAATTCTAAAAATAATTATTAAAATTCTGAAAAATAATTAGAAATTGGAATAATTAATTTTAAAAATTCAAAAAAAACAATTTTAAATTGAGGAAAAATTAAGGAAAATTCCAGAAAAATATTCACCGCCTCCAGAAGCTTCTGATCAATTTCAGGTATCTCCAATCATCCCTTAAAGCTAAGATTGTACTACAAGACTCTGAAATAAGGCGAACTACACCCCGAAAGCCAAGAAAATTGTCTTCCGGGAGTGGGGGCTTATGATAATAATAAAAATTATGCAAATCAGGGCCGTACGATTCCAACACAGACTCTAAAACTTCTACCGACAAATTAATTATAACGAGCATTTTTAATATGTCCAAACCTTTTTCAGGCTAATCTACAAGATAATGGCCGCTTTCAAGCCCATTAAAAGTGATTGGGCCAACTAAGAGAGACACTCAGCCAATGAACGTTGTAAGTCAAATCTCTTATCCCCAAATTAGAGAGTATCTCTTCCGGGGGAGAATCAACAGGAGATAAATGATTCATATTAATCTAATGGATCCATATCAATCTCCTAAGAGTTTTTCAAGCCTATAAATACCCTCCCTCCTCTTTAGTCAGAAGGTGATCAACAATTCCTCTCTCAAACTCTTTTTCTCTTTCTGGTTGGACTTGAGAGTCGGAGGTTCTGTTGTCGGGACCACCACAGGTGTTTCAAGCTTTTTGCAGGTTCATCAGCCGCGTTAGCAACTGTCGGATTCAGTTCAATGTGTTCTTTCGACGATCCATATTCAATCTCGGGAGTTTCAACCACTTTTTGCGGCAAAGATTAAAGATTCGATCTTTAGTAGTTTGCTTCAAAATATACTCTCACTATCTGTTTGCTCTCACACCAAAATAAGCAGCAACAATTTCTGAGAATAATTTATTCGCAGGAATACTTCAATCCGCCTACCAAACACACCCTAATAGTGAGTGTTAGGGCAAACTGAACCATTCTATCACCATCATGATTTTACATATATGTTCCAACATCACCTTCTAAACATATTAAAATAAAATAAATGCCTTGCACATTAAGATGGTCAATCTTAACAGATTAAAAGCTCATCTGGAACTGAGAATGTAAATAGGTTTTCTAGTACTCATAACAGAAAAGCAAAGCCAACTACTAACACTAAATGTTTAATTATGTTTTATTTCATTTGCTAATCATGTCAGTCTTAATTTCTCTACCAAACCGCACTTTCTTGTTTCCTATTAAAATACGAAATTGTTAAATAAACATTAAACTACAAAATCAATAAATTTATATAACCGCTGATCAAGAGTTAAAAGGAGATCCTTGGGTGCATACCAGTTGGCCCTTATTTGTGTATGAAGGAAAGTTATGATGACTTATTTTGAGTTGTCCAAGATACGTTTAGTTATCTTAACTTTGAGTTACTTGGGCTTTCTTTTGGATTGAGATAACTCCTTATCACAGCCTAAAAGTTGAACCGGAGATATCTAAGCTCCACTTCAACCTCACTTCCACGCAATTTTACTCTTGCATAGTCCCATGTGGATAACTCCACTTTGAAGCTAAAACACATATATAACAATTATATTACTTTTTAGGTGTTATTGTATGGAATTACATGAAGCATTAGAAGTTCATACGAAATACATCATAAGACAAATTACCTTGATCTGATCAAGCTGCTCCTGAGCTTGCTTAACTTGCTGCTGAATCTGCAAAGATCTCTTCTTTTCCGTTGCGAGCTCTTCCTGAATCACTGTCTTCTTCTTCTCCCATGACTGAAAACTCTTCACAGTCTCCTTCTCCCTTCTAGAAGCTTCCTGACAATTTAATGCTGACTCATCAGCCCGTAACTTTGCAGCCTGCATTTCTTTAATAAGTTCTGATTTCTTATTTTCAAGATCCCTAGCCTCAGCATTAGCCTTCTGAACTTGAGCATTAGCCTTATATAACGCAATTTCCATCTCTGAAAGCCTCTTCCTCGTGCTTTCCTCCAAAGAGTGCTTCTCTTTTTTGAGACTGGCAACTTCATCTTTGCCTTGTCGTAGGTTTTGTAGCTCTGCTTTGTCTCTTCCCAGACGACAGGCAGCCTGCATCACCTTTTGGTTGGCCCAATCAGACCATACCTGAAGTTGAGTGTCAAGTTCTTTTACTCGAGGAGCTAACTTTTGTACCAACTCATCCAATTTGTCCTGTGTGTCCCAATCTGTCGAAGGCAGCATTGAAGAGGGCTCAGTGTATATAACCGGTGAAGGCGCTGGAATTTGATCAGTAGATTTTGATGGAATAGTGAGAGTTGGATCGGCTTGTGGTGGTTTATCAGTCTCTGCAGCTCTTTTATTCATCTTCATTAAGGATTTCTTATCCAAGAGCAAGCCACCAAAACTGCTGTTTTTTCCTCCTCGTATGACTGCTTTCGGCCCAAACATTCTGTAACTCTTCTCAAAGTGAACTGACTTCTGACACAAGGTGGGTTCCCTTTTAGAACTACTACCACTTGAATGGCCTTTCTTACCACCAGTCAGCCTACCTTCAGACAATGGACAAGTATATATTGATGATGATTCCTCCACCATACAACTTATTGAAGAAATCACACTCTCTTTCGAAGAAAATTTCCGTACTGCACCCGACGTACTAGAACTAGAGCTAGATTCTTGTTCAAATGGCGGAAAACGAAAATTTCCTACAGAAAACTCGGGATCGTAATCGCCAGAACACACAACTGAAACATTCATATCAGACATGAGCAATCGCCACATTGCATCCCCCCTACTAGAGCACGGGCGACAACACCTCACGAAACAAACCATCTCATTCAGCGTACGCTTCTCCAACTTTTTCAACTCTTTTGGTGAATCCTCTTTCAGACAAAGACCCACTTCCTTCTCTCTCCTTAAAAACCCCAACGCATTGTCCACAATATTCGAAACCGTTTCTTTGCTACCATGCCACCCCTTGTTCACGCTCAGCACAGAACCCGTCGCAACCTCCTCAATGTACCCGCATGCCACGATCTTCCTAATCGCGGACTTAAACATCAACCCCAAGTTGTTCAAAACAGACTCCTCGAGTTGGGTCTCACCTATATCATTCCAGTCAGCTTCTTTGCAATTTTCACAAACACCACACATGCCCATTAGGCGTTCGGCGTTAGGTGTTTCCGGGTTTTCGTCCATAGATGAATCAGTACTAATGAGTTGTGGTGGCTCGTTGCGGAACTTCCCCTTGTTCCTACTTTCCTTTTCCTCAGTGGAGATTGAAGAGGCTAATGAACTAGTTTCCCTATCAACCATTGTAGCCATTTTTAGGCAATAAATACATTTTGGGTATAATCTAACAATAATTAGTGGAAATAGGATTAATGAGTATGAGTCAAACCGTGGATTAATGCAGAAAAATCAATAAACCCAGATGCTAAATTCCTGCAAAATGGAATATAGATTACTGAATTCGAACAATAATAGAGTGTTATAATAGTAATGGAAATGGGATTAAATGGGTCATAACAAAATACCCAGATTTAGGAGAAGAAACTAAACAAGAAAACTAACGGGTTGAGCTGATCTGAATACCTATTACGAGTTATACTGCAAAAAAAAAAAATTATAAAAATTTAAAAATTCTATAAAATTGAAACTTGAGAGTTGGCGTTCATGGGCAAAAGGGTATACCTGATTTGAGCTGGGGATTGAAGGGTTGATCGATTGATAAGTTGATGAGAGATCAGAGGAGAGAGAGAGAGGTTTTCTTCTTTTTCTTCTTTTTTTTTTCCTTCTTTTTTTTTTCTTTTTTCCCAAATATAAAGCAATGGAAAAAATTAACTATTGGTTTTTTCCCCGGTTTTTGTTACCAAAAAATAAAATGCAAACATTATTCATGTGATCTTTTCTTTTACATGTCTAATATTATTACTACAATATAACCGTCTTGAACATGTGGTCAGCTAGCCTTTATGGTCACAACTATTTAATATTCGCCTTATATCTCTACTTCTCTACTACTATAATGGAGAAGGCCTTAGTCCATAACTCAACCCGTGCAACGCACGTTTAATTAAACTGTACCATATCTATATAATAAATTACAAAGAAAGCTATCAAGTGACTCTCATTCAATCTCCCATAAAACCAATGGTTTAGATTGATTCTCCCAAAATATATTTTTCCTCCCAAAATTTTAAACCCCAAAATTAAATTTTTTTCCCTCCAAAACTAAAAAACTCATTATTTTATTACTATATCTCTCTTCTCTCTACTCTCTTCACTTTTTCATATTTTTCTCTTTCTCTCTCTCCCTCTCTCTCTCCCATTCTTTCTTTATTTACTTAAAATTTTAGATTTTGAGATTTCAGGGTTTGTAAAATTTTCAGAATTTTTATGCTTTTTTATTGCACATGTTATATTGAAAATAGCAAATATCTCTTCAACAATTAAATTTCATCATTTTCCATCCTAAAAGTTCTAAGAAGTTGGATTTTACACCCTCATTTATAATTATTTTTCAACATATAGTAATAGAAACATGGACTTTTATTTACAACTAATTATTGTCATACTATTCAAACTTGAACTACATAATTGTTGTTTTACTGTTTACAGGGCTTTTCGTGTGTTGTATCGTTTCGAAGATATGCCGTAGACACGTGCCCACGGGCAAATCTAGTAAACCAATAAAATACGTACAATACACGTTCAAATTTATTACCCTTTCCCTATCTCTCAAAAAAATCAAAAACCCTACCATCTTCATCTCCCTCTCTCTCTGCATCTGCCCCGTGGGAGAAGGATCATGAACAGTGAATGTCAAACTATTATTTTACGTATTCCGCACGTGCTTCTCCCATTATAATATAGATAAATAGAATATAAAAAAAATTGTTTAGACGTGCATTGCACGTGTATTTACTAGTAACATATTATTCTCCAACGGTTGTTGTCTTTGTTTTCCCCTTTTTTTAATAAAACTTTATATCACATTGTATATAATTTCTTTAAAAACACAATTTTACAAATGATAGTTGATTTTCATGTACATTGCACATATTTTTTTTCCTTCATGGACTATTTAGGATATGAAAAATATCTATTCTAATTAAAACTATATCCTTAAGAATCTTATTGACTATTATAATGCATTAAAGCTTTACATGTGATATTTCCAAATCTTTTCTTCTTCTTTCTTTCATATCTCTATGTTTGTTTTACCGATACGAAAATCCGAGAACATAGTATAGAAATAAATATTAAGCATCTCATGTATCATATAGTTAGATGATTGCGTGTTATGTTTGCCTTTTAACCTCCAGAAATAGAGTGATACTAATAGGAAAATATGCCTAGATCCGAGTGGAGGAGGTTGCACCCGGACTTGTTGTGAGATGATACCTAGTACCAATTTGATTCCACAAATATAGTTTATGTGTTTCTACCTCATGTATTGTTGGATGTATTATTTTTGTTGTTTAGGGTTGCTTCCTTGCCTTGACAAAACATGATGGCATGATGAATATATATATACTAGACTTGCCCGTGGGCACGTGCCTATGGCACGTTTTCGGAACGATACAACATATGAAAGTCTTGGAAACAGTAAAACAACAATTATGTAACTCAAGTTTGAATAGTAAAACAATAATTAGTTGTAAATAAAAGTAATATTTTCAATAGTATATGTTGAAAAATAATTATAAATGGGGGTGTAAAATCCAACTTCTTAGAACTCTGAGTGTGGAAAATGATGAAATTTAACTATTGATGATATATTGGTTTTTTCAATGTAACATGAGCAATAAAAAAATGTATAAAAAATATGAAAATTTACAAACCTGAAATCTGAAAAATATAAATTTTTGAGTAAATAGAGAGATAATGAAAGAGAGAGAGAGAGAAAATAAATAAATAAATGAGTTGTTTTGGGAATTTGAATTTGAGTTTTGGGGGGAAACTTTTGGGTGAAAAAAAATGTTTTATAAGGTTAGATTTGGACCATTGATTTCAACCCTATTGAATGAGAGCCACTAATAGCTTTCTTTGTGTTTTATTATATATATATATATATATATATATATATATATATATATATATAGAGAGAGAGAGAGAGAGAGAGAGAGAGAGAGAGAGAGAGAGAGAGAGATAATTAATTAAATAAATAAATAAACTGTTTTGGGGGATTTGAATTTGAGTTTTGGGGGGAAAATATATTCTATGTAGTTAGATCTGGCCTTTGATTTTGAAGGGGATTGAAGGTGAGCCACTTGATAGCTTTCTTTGTGTTTTATTATATATATATATATATATATATATATATATATATATATATATATATATAACCAGATCTAACCTCACAAAACACATGTTCCCACTCAAAATTTCAAACCTCAAAACCAAAATTTTCCCCCTAAAACTAAAAAAACTCATTACTTTATTACTCTTTCTCTTCTCTCTTCACTTTTTCAATTTCTCTCGTGTTTTGTATCGTTCCGAAGACGTGCCGTAGGCACGTGCCCACGGGAAAATCTAGTATATATATATATATATATATATATATATATATATATATATATTGTTACCGCTGATTTCGGTGTGGGGGTAAACAGATAGAATTTGTGAGTCCGAGAAAAACCTGAACAGTTGACTCAGCCTTCTTGCTCCTGGCGCAACCTGCAAGGAAGTGCGAAACACCGGGGTTGATTCCGGCGACGCACCCTCCGACGCTCTTGTCAGTAGTCAAAAGAGATTAAGAAAGAGCTTAAAGTGGTGAAAAAGTGATTAACCTGGTCATGGAGGCAGAGGGGTTGTATTTATAGTCACCAGGAAAGTTGTTTAAGGGCCTGATTTCCTGGGTAACAACCGGGAGCAAAATCCTCAGTCTGTTTTAGGAAATCTTTCCTTGATTCCCGGTGAGAGCAAATCGGGGCCATTGACTTGGCAAAATCATGGATCCTGATTTATCTCTTGTTGGTTTGGGTTCGTCTCGGGTCGGAACCCTTACCCAGTAGGTGTGGATCCATTCGCGGGTTATTGGATCTGCGAGAAGGAGATTCAGTACCAGCTTTGGATCCGCTTGTATGTGAAATTACCTTTTTACCCCCGAGCTTCAAGATTCGTGCCCAATCTGGATGGTTCCGATTTAACCCCATTTTTAGCCATATCACGAGCCCCCCACTCCTAAAGACTGAGCGTGATCAGCCTTTGAGGAGTAGTTTGACTGTTTTGTTGGCTAGCAGAGTTGTATCGGAGTCCACATGGTGGACTTAGAATCTCGAAGGGGGTAGTGAGGTAACTTTTTGACGCCATGTGTTGTTCTCCAGCCTTATCGAGTATTTGACGGCTTTTATTCATTTTTTTTTCGGGCTATTTATTTAATTTTGCGATGTGTTTACTAATCGTTCGGGGGCCTTAACAGTACTTTCTAGGCAATAATTGTTCGTTCGGAGGCTCAAAAATGTACCCCCGAATTTTTAATTATTTTCCAGACTTTTTAGTTAATTTCCCCGAATTTTTAGCAATTTTTTCGCAATTTTTAAATAAATAAAGCGATTTAAATAAATAAAAAATGATTTTTAATACTGATTTATGGCGTGGCACAATCTGGGCCTTTGATCGCCGTCGGGCGTGATTTTCTGAGAGATCTGACGGTCTCCATCGCTCGGCGGATTTTTCCTTCGTTTGCGAGCTCAGAATGGCACTTGCTCGGCTGCGACCGGAGAGTAGGGGGTTCAGCGTTCCGAGCGACGTGGCGCAATCTGAGCCATCGAATGGTGGCGCGTTTCCCAAAAAAATGCTATCTTGTCTTTTAGCGCACGTGGCGCAATCTGGACCTTTGACCATCAAAAGCACGAATTTTTGGAAGATCCAACGGTTGTGAGAGCTCGGTGCCTTTTTTCTCCGTTTACGAGCTCGGAAAGGCACTTGCTTGGTAGCCGACCGAAGGCAGGGGGCCTCGGCAGGACGAGCGACGTGGCGCACTCTGAACCGTCGGATGGCGACGCGCATCTCGAGATGGGCACATTTCTCAAGAAAACACTATCTTGTCATTTAGTGTCCTCGGCGAGATCTGGGCTGTCTGATCGAGATCAAGCGCGATTCTTGAGGAGAAAGTGATTTTTCCCCATTTGTGAGCTCGGAAAGGCACTTGCTCGGTAGCCGACCGAAGACAGGGAGTCTCGGCAGGCTGAGCGACGTGGCGCGCTCTGAATCGTCGGATGGCGACGCGCATCTCGAGACGGGCATATTTCTCAAGAAAACACTATCTTGTCGTTTAGTGTCCTCGGCGAGATCTGGGCCGTCTGATCGAGATCAAGCGCGATTCTTGAGGAGAAGGTGAGTTTTCCCCTTTTGCGAGCTCGGAAAGGCACTTGCTCGGTCGCCGATCGAAGGCATGGGGTCTCGGCGAGTCGAGCGACGTGGCACAGTCTGTTCCGAGGTGATCCTGTTTCCAAGGGCATTAATGGTGCCTTGGGGTTTGTGCGGCGTTCCGCTTTCCCTAGGTCATTAAGTATGGTTCCTTCAATTAATGCGTGGCGTTTCAACTTTCGAGGGTCATAATGGCTGGACCTTGGAGGGGAGCTTATAAGTAACCCCACTCCCTTTGTCATTTCAATCGCACCAAATGTAGAGCTTCAAACCTCGGGGGCACTGGCCTTGGGTAACTTGTCTTTCGAGGTCTGAGGGGGTTGTCGCTCTTTTGCCTTTTTCTTCTCCCGTTCCTGACGGCCCCAAAGTGGATGTCAGGAGCGGGGGGGGGGGGGGGGGGAACGAGGCAGTAGTGGTGACGACCATAGTTCGGATCCGAGGGATGAGTTACTTCGGAAGGACGGGTGGTCGCCCTGTTGCCTTGTTCTTCTCCCGTTCCGCACGGTTTCGAAGGGAATGTCAGTAGCGGGAGAGAATGAGGCAGTAGTGGCGACGACCGTAGTCCGGACCCGGGGTGTGAGCTGCTTCGGAGGGACGGGTGGTTGTTCTCCCACCAAGATCTTCTGCCTACTCTGTTTGCCCCGCAGCGGGTGTCAGGGTCGGCAGAGATCTTGGTGGGAGAGGTGGTCATCCATGTCCGAATCCGAGGGGTGAGCTCGTCGAAAGGACGAGCGGTCGTTCTTCCGGAAGAAATGAAGGGCGTTCCGGGCAAGTTGTTTGCAACTGTGAAGGCACGGTTGCCAGAGCAGGCCGAACCTTTGCAGTTGTAATCGACTGGCTCGGAATGGTTTGCTTCTCCCGATCTCCGAGTGTTGATTTGCTTTCGACCGGGGCCCGTGGGTCGGCGGAATACCGACCGAGACGCGGGACCTGGGGGGTGCTCGCCGAGGGCGGTGCCTTAAAACTTTGAATCAAAATTTTTCCTGGTTCCTCTAGACATAGGTGGGACGTCCGAGGGTTCAGGCGTCCGAGCGACGTGGTGCAACCCGAGCCGTTGCATGATGGCGCGCATCTCAAGACGGGCACAATTCTCCAGAAAACACTATCTTGTCTTCTAGTGTTCTCAGCGAGATCTGGGCCGTCTGATCGAGATTTTACACGAAAGTTGAGGAGAAAGTGAGTTTTCTCCGTTTGTAGGCTTGGGAAGGCACTTGCTCGGAAACCGACCGGACTCCGTTGCAGGCTGGTTCGGATCGCGTATGGTTCGGATTCAGATCCCCTGGCGCCGAGCTAGTTGACTTGGTGAAGGAGACAGTGGTGATGGGCCTTCGCGACGTTTTGAGAGCAGCCCAAAAGTCGCACTTATTCGTTTGGAAGTCCAAGGGACGTTCCATTTTTACTATAAATCTTCACCCCACCCTTAGACCAAGTCTCACTTTTTACTTTTACTCTCTTTCTTCAGTTCTCACTTTGCTTCGAAGTTTTTAGCTCTCTAGTGGCGGTGCTAGCTGTCGCGGTAGCGTTCCTTGCCTCCGGAGAACTTTCCGACCGTACACATCACTTCAAGGTCAGTCTCTTTCCCTTCTCTCTTAGAAAAAATGGTTAAGATCACGGATGAGACCCCCGCCTCGGAGCAAGCCGTTGGCCGAGGGGATGAAGGGAAGGAGGTAGTGGAGCCGAGTGATCAGAATGTCGTTCGTCCGGACAGAGAGGGGGAAGTGGCCGAGCTGCCTAAGGAGGTAGCGGCGGTGTCGCGGGAGGGCAAGGCCGTGGTCACGATCGTGGAAACGCCGAAGAGAGCGGGGGCGTTCGGTCGGCAACCTATTGCTCTGTCGAGTGTGGGAGGCGTCCGGGACTATGCCGAGGATACCTTGGAGAGAGTCACCCAAGGCACGGCTAAGCTGGTGGAGGAGAACGAGCTGAGGGAGCTGTCCGAGGTGGACCATAGGATCTCGTCTCTTACCGAGACCAATCTTCGTCTGATCCGAGAGGGTTTCCGGATCCCTGCCGACTACGGACTGCTCCTCCCTGGGCCGGGTTTCTGAGCCAACACAAAGTCCTCGTCGAACGTGTGCGTCTTTCCGGTCGACTCCCTAATTGCCGGACTCCGGTTTCCCCTCCACCCGTTCGTTGTGGATGTGTTGACATGGTACGGGTTGAGCCCCGCCCAGCTGATGCCGAACACATGGAGGCACGTAACGGCATTCGTCCTCCGATGCCAAGAGGTCGGCGGCAAGCCGAGTATGTTCCTCTTCCGGAGCCTCTACCGACCTTGTCAGCCAAGGCGAGACGAACAAAGGTTCTTTCTTTCGCCCCGGACGGGCGTGAAGCTGATCGAGAATCCGGACTCGATCAAACATTGGAAGGAGAAGTACTTCCTCATCCGAGCTCCTGCGCCGTGGGTGATACCGACGGTTTGGGCAAAGGAGGGTCTGCCCAAGCGGACCAAGAGGGAGGCGCCGCTGAGTGATGAGGAGGCGGAAGTTCAGAAGAAGCTCCTCGCCCTACCAGCGCTAAGCTGGAAGGATATCAGCGAGGAGGATCTGTTCCGCGGGGGTCTCAGTCCGATCGACCCTAGTATGCTCCTGGTATTTATACTCTTTGTTTGTGGTTCACGAAAATTTTTCTAAGTTTTTTCGTTCGGCTTTTGCAGAGACGATGAAGCTGGATTACAAAGCTCTGGTGGCAAAGGGCCGGTCGGAGCAGGAGGCGAAGAAGAAGAGGCCTTTGGCAGGGCCTCAGGACAGCCGGGCCTCGAAGAAGCCTTCGGTCGAGAAGACTGCCGACCGACCGAAGGTCGCGGTCCTCGAGCAGGGGGAGATCAGCGTTCTCGATCCCCCTACTTCAGATGTGCCGGCTCCGACCCCGAAGATGGATGCTCCCGGTTCGTCGAGCGGTACGTTCGGCGTGAAGGAGGTGTTGTCCCTCCCAATTCCACCCCTCACTGCCGATCCGGAGAAGATCCTGACCGAGCGTCACAAGCAGATCTTCGTGCCCGACTGGCAGGTGATGAACGTCGACGGCTTCTTGGGCGACGACAACATCTGCATGGAGGCGGTGAGGCACCTGCCGACCCCAAAGGACCGAGCGACCCTGAAGGCCGGGCAAGCAGGGGACGCCGTGATGCAGATCGCTCGGAACACTATGTCGGTAAGTAGGCTGAGCTCTCCTTTATCCAAATTTTTCCTAAGTCTTTGGGTTCGGATTTTAATCCGCTGTTCTCTTTCAGACCCTCTGCCACTTTAATTTCCTAGTCGAGGAGTTTGCGAACAAGGAGCAGGAGAGGGAGCGGGAGAGGGCGGAGCGCGTCAAGGCTACGCAGTTGCTTGATGCCGAGCAGCTTCTCTCGTCGAAAAGGGCTGCTGAAGTGAAGGGGCTGGAGCAGCAGCTGGCCAACGCCATTCAGCTGTCGAAGGACGCGGCGGCCAAACTCAAGGCGAAGGAGAAGGAGGCAACCGAGCTGAAGGAGGAGTTGGCCAACGCCCGGTCGGAAGCAGAGAAGGCTCGGAAGAGGGCGGAGAGGATCAAGGCCAAGCACCTGAAGAAGGTGAAGAAGGTGAGGAAGGCTGTGCAGGAGGAGGCCGCGCAGCACATGATCCAGAACATGGAGGATGCCTACAGTAGAGCCCTGCTCCACGTAGCCGCCAAGAACCCTGGCTTCGACACGTCCTCCTACCATTTTTACGACCCTGTGGAAGGGGAGGAAGGGATCACCGAGGGTCTGCTCGGCCCCGAGGGAGAGACGGAACCTGTCGAAGGCCCAGGGGAGACCAAAGCCGAGGGCGAGGAGGAGGACGACTCCGAGGAGGAGAGTTGGAGCGAAGGCGGAGGCGAGGGCGATGGCGAGGACAAGGCCGGGGGGTCGACGGACCCGAGCGGCAAAAAGGTCGACCCCTGACTCGGTTGTCTTCTTTAGTCTTTGGTCGTTTTGTTTATTTTTGTAAGCCTCATTGCGGACTGGCCACCGCTTGTGTAAAACTTTCGCCTCGATTTTGAATGAAAACATTTTGTTTGGCCAAAATTTGTCCAAGTGTTGAGCCTCGGATTTGTGCATAACTAGTTGTAGATGTTTCCGTGTATTGTCCCATCGAATTTATCTCCGCTTTTCAGGTGAAGTTCGGTCCGATCACGGAGGTCGTATACCTTCGGAAGGAGCTGGCCAAAACGAAGCGCGAGCTCTTGGACAGCCGACAGAGGCGGTTTCTCCTGCTCGGCCAGCTGGAGGAGACGAGGGCAGCTTTGCGAAGGTACTGTCGCGAGCTGTGGCAACTGCGGAGGTACCCCCAAGCTCCTTGTCCCGAAGGCGAAGTCGAGCGGCTCCGTTCGGAGCTCACTGCCACCGAGCAGAAGAATGATGACCTTTTGGCCGAGGTCCAACACTTGGAATTAGCGGAGAAAGAACGCTCGGCGGCGGAAGAGAAACTAGTTTCCGAGCTGGAGAAGGCATCGACCGAGCGCAAGAGGCTATTGGCCGAAGTCGACAGGCTCAGAAGGATCACGATAGATAGGGGGATCGAGGTTACCCACTTCCGACGGCTTGCGACCGATGGCGCCACCGTCTCAGGCTCGTCAAGACCCTCTCGTCTGAAGAAGATGGCGAAGGACGACGCTTTGAGAGACAGAATCATTGAATTGGAGGAAGAGGTCGCGTCGCTCAAGCCTGCGCCGGAGAGGGCTAACGTCCGCAGTACGTCGTGCACTCGTGAAGAGAGCGAGAGGGGGATTACGTTTTACGAACTCGCGACACGCTCGCCTGTGACCAGACGGAGTCCAGCCGACGCTCAGAGCAGTGCGGCCGTCTCGTCGAGCGGGGCCTCGGGTCGGCACCGCAGTTAGAGTCAGCAGCGAAGGGGGGTCGCGCTTCGTTGGTTTAGGATCGAGCTCGGAGGGCAGGCCTCGTCGTCCTCGTGTTTCCTTAAACCGAAGTGTTCCCCTTCCGAAGAGAACCTGACTATGTCGCTTCGTGTCGCTTCTAATTTGTTGTAAAACGTTGTTGTAGACTCAGTCTCGTTGTATTGTGGGACCATTACGTCTGAATATGATTGAAAAATTCTCCAAGTGTGGTGCCTCGGAAGTATATTGAAATCTTGTTGTTCATTTTCCCCTTTTTTCAGCTCGAGGCGGCCGATTCATATGCTGATCTGCACGGCTCGGATGATGACTCTGAATCCGAAGCCACTTCAGGGACGGCGACTTTGAGCCCCAGGAGCGTCGAGCTGGAGGTACGCCGAGCTGAGAGTGAGCAGGCTCACCTTTTGTCCGTCCTCGACCTACGGGAAGCCGAGATCCAGCGTCTGGAGAATAGGATCGCCGAGCTGAACCCTGCTGAAGGGGACGAGGATTCGCAAACCGCGTTCAGCAATGCTCTTCGGGTTAAGTGTATTCGGCACAACCAGTCGAAGATTATAGCCGAGCGGGACGATTTGCTCTCGGAGATTCAACATTTGCAGACTGTGGTAGCGAAGCTCCGTAACGATGCAGGGGAGCTACCAGCCGAGGGGGACGAACAGTTGGCCAAACAGTCTAGTGAAGATTTTTCCATATGAGGGCTAAGTGTAGTGGGTCGGCGTCGTGTATTTTGTTTCCCAACGCTTTGTAACCATGAAAAGATGTACTTTGTGTTATGGCCTGGTTGTTTAATAAAATATCTTTCATTGCTTTGCCTATTTGCTTTGCTTATATCTGTGTTGGTCGCGCCGAGGTCTTTGAACAGAGCGTGTTAGTTCCGTCGGCGAGAGTGTTGAACCGAGCGGAGTACCTACGAGAACAGTATTTCGTCACTTAGCGAGTCTGACAAGGTACGGCACGACTTCCTAGGCGGCTCTGTCCCCAAGAAAGCGCTATCTTGTCGTTTAGCGCAAGCGGCGAGATCTGAGCCGTTGAAAGTAGGCACAAATCTCGGGGTGGCTCAGTTCCCAAGAAAACGTTATCTTGTCATTTAGCGCAGGTGGCAAGATCTGGGCCGTCTGATCGAGATCAGGCACGAAAGTTGAGGAGAAAGTGTGTTTTCTCCATTTGCGAGCTCGGAAAGGCACTTGCTCGGTAGCCGACCCAAGGCGTAGGGCTTCGGGCTTCGGCTGTTATGTAGGAGAACTCGGATTATGTGGCCGAACGTAGCTTCGGTGTCCCTCCACTGTCTGAGCGGAGGGACGGACCATTCCCGGTTTGCCGCGAAGCAAGCTTGGGTGGACTGGGTTCCAAGTGTTGGACTCCGGGTCCGTCGTTGTATTCCAACGGTTTTGGGAGCAATTCCGAACGGCGATCTACCCCTGGCTCGCTCGGAGGCGAGCCGAGGAGGTAAAGTCGAGCCGAGTGTTGGACTCCGAACCATCGGTGTAGTTCAACAGTTGTGGGAGCAATTCCGAACAGCGATCTACCCCTGGCTCGCTCGGAGGCGAGCCGAGGAGGTAAAGTCGAGCCGAGTGTTGGACTCCGAACCATCGGTGTAGTTCAACGATTGTGAGAGCAATTCCGAACGGCGATCTACCCCTGGCTCGCTCGGAGGCGAGCCGAGGAGGTAAAGTCAAGCCGAGTGTTGGACTCCGAACCATCGGTGTAGTTCAACAGTTGTGGGAGCAATTCCGAACGGCGATCTACCCCTGGCTCGCTCGGAGGCGAGCCGAGGAGGTAAAGTCGAGCCGAGTGTTGGACTCCGAACCATCGGTGTAGTTCAATGGTTGTGGGAGCAATTCCGAACGACGATCTACCCCTGGCTCGCTCGGAGGCGAGCCGAGAAGGTAAAGTCGAGCCGAGTGTTGGACTCCGAACCATCGGTGTAGTTCAACGATTGTGGGAGCAATTCCGAACGGCGATCTGCCCCTGGCTCGCTCGGAAGCGAGCCGAGGAGGTAAAGTCGAGCTGAGTGTTGGACTCCGAACCATCGGTGTAGTTCAACGGTTGTGGGAGCAGTTCCGAATGACGGTCTACCCCTGGTTTGTCCGGGGATGATCCGAGGGGGTGAGGTCGAGCCGAACGTGGACTCCGAACCATCGGTTGAAATCATTTATTTAAAAAGCAGTTGACAAGAGGGGAGAGAAACAGATGAATTCAAAAAACATGCGAGAGCTTTCTTTATTAATAATCGACGGCGAACCGTTTTACATAGTACAATTTTTGAAAATGGGTTACAAGTCGGAGGACTGGAATGGCTCGATATCTCCTGATACTTAGATCGGCGCCGGTGCGCTTTCTTGGTATTTTAGGAGGTGGTCGGCATTCCAGGTCCTTGGAAGCTCTCTGCCCTCTAGGTCTTCAAGGCGATATGTTCCCGGCCGAACAACTTTCGTGATCCTGTACGGCCCTTCCTTGTTCGGAGCTAGCTTGCTCTTCTGACTGGGGAGGGATATAGCTAGCTTTCTCAAGACCAAATCTCCTTGCTTAAGGTTGGCGGGTCGGACCTTTTTGTTGTACGCCAGTTCAACTCTTCTTCGGTAGATCTGCTGCCGAATCGACGCCCTTTCCCTCAGCTCGTCTATCAAGTCCAAGTCTGCTCTGAGGTCCCTGGCATTCTGTGCTTCGTCATAGGCTGTGAGCCGAGGGGAAGGTATTCCGACCTCAAGAGGTATCACGGCCTCGGACCCATAGGTGAGGTTGAAAGGGGACTCGCCTGTGGGGGTCCGCTTGCTCGTGCGGTAGTTCCATAGGACGTTGGGGAGTTGGTCGACCCATAAACCCTTGGAACTTTTGTCGAGCCTTTTCTTGATGCCTGCGAGGATCTGCCGGTTAGCATTTTCTGCCTGTCCGTTCGACTGAGGGTGGGAGACGGACGAGAAGCGCTGCTGAATGGCCAGGTCGTCGCATAGAGCTCGGAACGCTGTGCCCGTGAACTGAGTCCCGTTGTCCGTTACGAGGACATGGGGGACGCCGAACCTGCATATGATGCTCTTCCAGAAGAACTGTACCACTTTGTTCTCGGTTATAGTGGCGAGGGGCTCAGCCTCGACCCACTTCGAGAAGTAGTCAATGGCTACGACCAAGAATCTGAACTGACCCGGAGCCGGAGGGAAGGGCCCTAGTAAGTCCATGCCCCACATTGCGAAGGGGATGGGACTTGATAGGGAGGCCAGGTTGGCCTGAGGGAGGCGTCGGATGCTAGAGTGTCTCTGACAGGAGCTGCATTGCCGAACGTGTCGTTCGGCGTCTTGAAGGAGGGTCGGCCAGAAGTACCCATAATTCAAAGCTTTTCGGGCCAAGGACCTAAACCCCGAGTGCGCCCCTCCGACGCCTTCGTGGAGATCTTGTAGGGCATATTCAGCCTGATCCGGAGAGAGGCACCTTAGGTACGGTCGGCCGTCTATTTGAGAGAAAGAGCGTTTGTATAGTATACCCTCGATCAAGACATAGCGCTCGGCCCGAGTCCTGACTCGGCGTGCTTCCTTGGGATCCGAGGGCAGAACCCCGTCCCTTAAGAATTCTACCAGTGGCTTCATCCAATTGTCTTGTAGCATGACCGGCAATGATTCCACCGAGGCAGGGGTCTCGTCTTCGATGCTCTGCTTGGAGAGGACTTCGATCAGTACGGTCTGTTCGAGACCTTGCAGTGAGGATGAGGCCAATTTGGAGAGGGCGTCGGCCTGTGAGTTCTCTTCACGAGGGACCCGCTGGATGAGCGCTTCCTCGAAATGGTTCATGAGGGCCCGAACCCTGGCGAGGTACTTCGCCATCCGCTCATCTCGGGCCTCGTACTCGCCCAAGACCTGATTTACGACGAGCTGGGAATCGCTGTGGATTCGGAGGCGCTGCGCCCCAGCACTTCGAGCAAGTCCGAGGCCAGCAATGAGTGCCTCGTACTCCGCCTCGTTGTTCGAGGCCTTGAAGTCCATGCGGATCGCGTACTGGAGGACAAAGTCGTCAGGACCGTTCAGAATGATGCCGACGCCGCTTCCTTCATTACATGAGGATCCGTCCACGAATACTGTCCAAATGGGGGGTCCATTCGGGACGTGGCCGACCTCAGGAATAGTGGACTTTACGATGAAGTCGGCGAGTGCCTGCGCCTTAATTACTGTCCAAGGCTGGTAAGAGATGTCATGCTGGCTCAGCTCTATGGACCACTTCATCAGCTGGCCCGAGGTCTCAGGCTTGTAGAGGATCTGTTTTAGGGGTTGGTCGGTGAGGACGACGATTGAGTGGGACTGAAAGTATGGCCGAAGCTTTCTCGCCACAGTGACTAGGGCGTAGGCCATCTTCTCTATCTTCGGATAGCGGAGTTCGGCGTCCCTAAGCACCTTGCTCACGTAGTAGATCGGCCTTTGGGTTCGGTCCTCTTCTCTTACCAAGACAGCGCTCAAGGTCTGCTCGGAAGCAGCCAAGTAGACGGAGAGAGTCTCGCCCGGGACCGGTTTGCTGAGCAGAGGGGGGTTCACTAAGTAGGCCTTCAGCTGGTCGAACGACTCCTGTTGTGGCTGGCCCCATTCAAAACCCTTAGCCCCCCTGAGTGCTTTGAAGAAGGGGAGGCATTTTTCCCCTGACTTCGAGAGGAACCGACCGATAGCAGTGAGCCGACCGGTAAGCTTCTGCACCTCCTTGATGTTCCGAGGCGGGGCCATGTCTAATATGGCCTTAATCTTCTCGAGATTAGCTTCAATCCCTCGTTGGCTTACCATGAAGCCGAGGAATTTTCCCGAGGAGACCCCGAACGCACACTTGTTCGGGTTTAGCCGCATGCTGTGCCTTCTCAACACGCCGAAGGCCTCCTGGAGGTCGGCCACGTGATCTGAGCCTCGGACGCTCTTGACAAGCATATCGTCAACGTACACCTCCATATTCCGGCCTATCTGGTTTTGGAAAACCTTATTGACGAGGCGCTGATAGGTGGCGCCCGCGTTCTTCAAGCCGAACGGCATGACCCGGTAGCAGTAGAGGCCTTGGTCGGTGACGAAGGAGGTCTTCGGAATGTCCGGGGGGAACATTCGGATTTGATTGTACCCCGAGAAGGCGTCCATGAAGCTGAGGAGCTCATGGCCCGAGGTGGCGTCAATAAGGGTGTCGATGTTCGGGAGAGGGAATGGATCCTTCGGACATGCCTTGTTTAGGTCGGTGAAGTCAATACATATCCTCCACGAGCCATTGGACTTCTTGACCATTACAACATTCGACAGCCACTCGGGGTAATTTACCTCCTGTATGAACTTGGCCTTCAGAAGTTTATCAACCTCCTCCTTGATGGCCTGTTGTCGCTCGGGAGCGAACTTTCGCCTCTTCTGCTGAACCGGTTTGCACCCCGGTTCGACACTTAGGCGATGGACGAGCAGCTCCTCGGAAATGCCGGGCATGTCCGCGGCCGACCAAGCGAACAAGTCGCGGTTATCCCGGATGCATTGAATCAGGTCCGAGCACAGTGTGGTCGGCAAGGACTTGCTGATGAGGAATTTCCGGCTCGGGTCCTCGTCCGAGAAGAGCACTTCTTCTAACTCGTCCGCCGGCTCGGACGTTGGCCGAGTTTTTGGCTCGGGGATTTCTAGTGTCTCGAGCGAGAGCACTGGTCCCCCGGTGGAAGTCATGTAGCACTTCCGGGCTGTTTCTTGGCTTCCCCTGACCTCCCCTACTCCCGACCGAGTGGGGAACTTCATTTTCAAATGATACGCCGAGGGGACAGCTTCCAGGGCGGCCAGGCCGGGACGGCCTAGAATGACATTGTATGCTGCCGGGACGTCGACGACCATGAAGTCCATCGTCTCGGTCCGGGTAGTAGGGGTGCTTCCCGCAGTAACGTCTAGGGTTATCACCCCCTCGACGGTTACCGGGACCCCTGTGAACCCGTGGAGTGTGTAGCCGGCCGGCTTGAGACGGTCCCGGGAAAACTGCAGGCCTCGGAAGGCCGAGAGGAAGAGGATATTGACCGAACTCCCATTGTCTACTAAAATCCTCTACACCTTGAAGTTGGCCATGCGGAGGTCGATGACAAGGGCATCGCAGTGTGGGGTTCGGACCCCTTCGAGGTCGGCATCGGAGAAAGACACAGGGACGCCGAGATCTTTGGGGGGAGGGGCACTGTGGACCGAGTTGACCTCTCGGACGAAGGCCTTCCGGGAGGAATTAGAGGAGCCCCCCATGGGACCTCCGTGGATCAGGTGCAAAACCCGTTCCTCCTCGAACTCGGGTGTTTCCTCGCGCCGCTCGGAGCGCTTGTTAGCCCCCCGAGGCGGAGGAGAGCTGCGATCCGTCCGGTCGTTAGCCTTCACGAACTTGGCAAACTGCCCCCTCCGGATGAGGGCTTCAATCTCATCTCTCAAAGCCCGGCAATCATTCGTGTCGTGGCCGTGGTCTCGGTGGTAACGACACCACTTATCTTTGTTCCTCCTCTTCGCTGGGGTGTGCATCCTCGGAGCTGGAGGGATGACCCCCTCCTTCTCCACCTCCATTAGGATAGTAGAGACATTAGTGGTGAGGGGAGTGAACTTCTCGAACCTGGGGGGAGGGCAGCGCTGACCGCCATTGTCCTTCTGAGCTTTCTTGGACCCCTCTTCCCCCGTCGCCTTCCTCTTCGACCCTGCGGAGGGCCCTCCGAAGCTCGGAAGGGCTTCAGCCTCCTCTGCTCGGATGTACTTCTCGCACATCAGGAGGAGGTCAGCGAAGTCATGCGGGGGCTTCTTGGCTAGGGACGATTGGAGGTTGGCGTTGAGGACGTTCGACTGGAACGCCACGGTGGCCACGGACTGGTCTAAGGAGGCGATAGACCTGACCTCTGCGGTGAATCTCTTCACATAGTCTCGCAGCTTCTCTTCCCTTTCCTGCCGCAGGTTCAGCAGGGAAAGACTTGTCTTCTCGGCTCGCCTGCTACTCACGAAGTGAGTAATGAACAGTGTTTCAAACTGCTCGAACGAAAAGATGGAGGAGGGGGCGAGCCTGGAATACCATTCCCAAGCCGACCCCCTGAGGGTGGCAGGGAAGGTCCTGCAGAGCACCGCGTCGGAAGCTTGATGGATCAGCATCAGGGTCTTGAAGCTTTCGACGTGATCGACTGGGTCGGATTCCCCTGAGTATGTTTCAAACTGTGGCAGTTTGAAACTCCTCGGTATGTGGGCCTCCATGATCGACCGTGAGAAGGGGGGTCGGCTGGGACGGAAGGTTCCTGCTCGGGACTCCTCCTCCCTGTCCATGCGGCCGATACGCCTTTCCACCTCGTGGATACGGCGGATGAGGGCGTCGTCCCTTCGCTGGTAATCGTATGACCCCCCGGACTCCTCTTCATAGGAGGGGGAGCGCGGACTCTGGCGCCGGTAGTCCTGGGATCGGCGAGGACTATATTGCTGCTGCTGGCGGCTGGGAGTCGGGGAAGGACTTCGGGTTCGGTGGCGAGGACTGGGGTCCCTCGGGGGCGTCGGAGCCCTCTGAGCATTCTGGACGTCCTGCCGAAGGTTGAGAGCCTGCAGAATGGTCTCCTGAAATTGGAGGAATTTGGCCCGACTGATAGGCACCTCTCGGTCCCTCGGATGACGCCGATCCTCGGGGGAATGCGGCCTCCTCCTTCGGCGCTCGGGGGATGCCGCTCGGCCTCTGCGGTCCGGGGACCTTCTGCCGTCTCGGCGACGAGGGGACCGCTCACCCTGACGCTGGCGGGAGGCTCCCTCTCGGGCCCGCCTCTCGTCAAGGTGGGTGCGGAGGTCATCGTCCTTCTGGCGGTTCAGGAGTGTGATGCGGAGGTCGGGATGATGGGAAGCCATTGAGTCCGAGGACCCATTATGGGCCGAAACATGCTCCGGATTGAGGGGCTGCTTCTGTTTCCGAGCATTATGGCCGGAAGGGCCATTGTTGGGTTGCTGCTTGGGATGAGGAGGTGGGACCTGCTGGGCCGGTGGAGGAAGATCGGACTGTGGAATAGGATTGACAGGTGCTTCCTCCGTAGGGTCGGCGGTGTTGGCCACACCGTTCGACCCTCTAGATCTGACCTTCTTCGGAGGCATGGCTGCAGAGGACGACGAGGAAGAAGCTGAGGCTGTTCGTGTGGTTTTTCCCACAGACGGCGCCAATCTGTTACCGCTGATTTCGGTGTGGGGGTAAACAGATAGAATTTGTGAGTTCGAGAAAAACCTGAACAGTTGACTCAGCCTTCTTGCTCCTGGCGCAACCTGCAAGGAAGTGCGAAACACCGGGGTTGATTCCGGCGACGCACCCTCCGACGCTCTTGTCAGTAGTCAGAAGAGATTAAGAAAGAGCTTAAAGTGGTGAAAAAGTGATTAACCTGGTCATGGAGGCAGAGGGGTTGTATTTATAGTCGCCAGGGAAGTTGTTTAAGGGCCTGATTTCCTGGGTAACAACCGGGAGCAAAATCCTCAGTCTGTTTTAGGAAATCTTTCCTTGATTCCCGGTGAGAGCAAATCGGGGCCATTGACTTGGCAAAATCATGGATCCTGATTTGTCTCTTGTTGGTTTGGGTTCGTCTCGGGTCGGAACCCGTACCCAGTAGGTGTGGATCCATTCGCGGGTTATTGGATCTGCGAGAAGGAGATTCAGTACCCGCTTTGGATCCGCTTGTATGTGAAATTACCTTTTTACCCCCGAGCTTCAAGATTCGTGCCCAATCTGGACGGTTCCGATTTAACCCCATTTTTAGCCATATCATATATATATATATAATAGTTAGTAAATAATGAATTTAGGGCATGGTTTATTCTCAATCGATAACAATAAACAACATGGACATATATAATTAAAATTATATAAAGACAAGTTTAGAGAATATGCCGGTTTGAGGGATAAAGTCAAGCGCCTAAAGGTTCTGCCCTAGAAAGTCTAATACCGTGTTCATGCAGGTAGTCTACGCAGTCAGCTCCCTAACAGAGATACCCTCGAGTATCCGGCTCTCATGCGCATGGGCAGGCTGAGACTCTTGACCCGAATAATGCTTCAAGTTGCCCAAAGATAGTATACTAGCTTTATAGTTTGTCGATCAAATAATGAAATATTCTAGTTATTTCATGTTCTCTCTATGAGTCGTTAGCTATACTAGGACTCTTTAGAGCATCTGTAGTCGCTGGCTATTTTGCCAAATTTTACAAAATTTGGCAAAAGTAGCGCTGCAGTCGTTGGCCATTTACCCAAAATTTGGGTTTCGTATGAATAGTGGCCGGCTATATTTGGGAGACGAAATGGCAATTTCCAAAATATAGCTAATGAAAGATGATTTATCTTCTGTTTGATCGGACAAAAAATTATCTTTCGTCGGAGAGATTTTTTAATATTAAATCTTATCGGGCGGGAAATAATACATCTTCCCTACAAATTTTTTTTCTGGCATATCGACGGACGGGAAATAATATCCCGTCCGACCGATTAATTAAAAAAAAATTGTTCAAACCATAAATAATGTCCCGTCGCACAAAAAAATGGAAAAAGAAGACTTTGACTTTGGCTAACTCAATCTGTTTCCAATTCAAAATGGTTGGGACAAGGGATTATCTCTCGTCCCTCCATTTAATTAATTTATTTATTTTTAAATGATAAGACGATGAATTATGTATCGTCCGGTTCAAAAATCCAATTTTTGGCTTTCGACGAGTGCAGCGCAGTCATTTTTTTCATTTTCATTTGCCAGATACCCAAAATTCGGCTCTTCACAACAAGAGATGCTCTTATAGGCTATAAGAAAACATAACTTATAAAGTAATATAACTCAATTAACTCTTTCACTTAATGGTTTTAATTGGTCAAAGTAGCAACTCTATTAAAAACATGAAATAATGTAATGGAAGTTACATTTGTATAAAATACTAATGAATATTAATAACCCTTTATAGAATTTAATTTTCAAGTACAACCTCCAACATTCCCCCCCAAAAAACTAAATTTTAGAAAATGAAAATAACATAATTTGGTGAACCTTATACTCTGGATTCCACATAGGTAGCTTCCGGATTTGAACTTATACTTAGTGACATTTGTCGCAATCTGAGAAACCATAGTAGATTGCGCATTGGGTCAAGCGGGTTGGAGCATTAAGTTGGTCGTGCTCACACTACCGAGTTCATGAGAGTTTCTAGGGATTAGCCATATTTCCCCAACCGCGGCCTTACGGTTCTTCTCATATAGGTAAGTCCTACCACGGTAGTTGTGATCGGAAGAGGTACCCCCGTAATACATGTGTTGGACTTATTAAGAGTTAACTCAACCTGTCATGCCCTGCTTTCCAAAAATACGGAATACGAGCACGTAACTTGGCCCAACGAATGACTAACGTCACCCATAAGCTGTTTATCCGATCAACTCAACAATATTATCAATACATAACAATTGCACAGACAATAATAATAATCTCATGAATAATAATACTTAGAATGAAGCAACATGAAATATCTAAATACAATAATAATCCAACGTCTGGAAACAATAAAATAATAATAGTTCAATAATTAAGTCTTCATGACAAAGCAATAGTTTATTAAGTGGTGATGCAATCAATTCCTTCACCAATGTTCTTCCAATCCATCAGGCAATTCTCCATCAACACCTGTAAACACTTCATCCAAAAAGATGAAAAAAAATGTCCTTAAAGCAAGTCATGGACAGCAAGTATAGAAAGCAGGGAACAATAGAATAACGATATAACAATGAAGTCAATGGATCAATCAGAATCAATAACACGGGACAATAACAATAATTGATATCATGATAATCGGTACAATGGCTATAAACAATGATGCAATATTTGGTAGCAGTAATCAATAATCAATAATGGTAACACTTAGCCAATATTCAATATCACTAGAAATAATGGTGAATAATATGCAGTGTCGATGTGATGCAACTCTTAAGTCTATTAATCATTTTAATCCTAACTAATGTAGCACTTCATGCGTCCCATCCATTTACCACATGGTTGTTATATACAAACAAGTTACGTTTAGACTTTGTGGTGGGCTCAATAGTTCATGTACTTGGGACAATAACAATGTTTCATCCATAACGGTAATTTATCAATAAGATGCTACAAGATCACAAGATCACACGATCACAAGATAACGACATAGTTAGGGATGGCAAATGGGTCGGGTCGACCCGCGAACCGCCCGTGACCCGCTTGTTTAACCCGGCTCGCGAAACCCCGGTTCAGGTTCAGGTCGAACCAGTTAAAGTTAACGGGTCGACCCGGGTCGCGAAAACACCGAAACCAACCCGTATAACCCGGCCCAGTAACCCATGAAAAAGAGGCCAACCCGCCCGCCAACCCCCGGGTCGACCTGCGGGTTTGTGAACCGTTTGACCCGTACGGGTCAAACATTCGACCCGCTTCGGGTCAACCGTTGATCCGTGGGTCCAACGATCGCAACCCTCTACTGTTCACCACAGTCGTTGGCAATGGCTCTTCTAGCCGTTTTTGGTGGTTTTTTGTGTTTTTTTTTGTTTTTTTTATTTTAACCCTATAAATACCCCCAAAACTCAAACAAAAAATTCACACCTTACTTTCTTACTCTCTCTACTATTATTACTCAATTCATTTCAATTTGTGAACAGTTGAACAAACAAGGTAGCAAGACATATATACGATCAAATTCTGATCGTATCGAACTCAAAATTCAACAACATTTTCAAGTCTTCAACTTTCCTCCAACTTCAAGTGATCAAGTCTTCGACTCTCCTCCAAGCTCTCCTTGAGTCTTCAATTCCGGATTTCTACTTCTACTTCTATTTTTATTTTCACGGGTTTTTTTTATATACGAATATCCACGGTGAACGGTATCAAAATTTCATATCCCTCATCTTCAATTTTTATTATTTTTGTAGTTATAATTTTTGGTATCTTATTTGTTTGTTGATTTTTTGATCTTCTCTCTCACAACCCTCTTGTTTTCTAGATTTTTTTGGTAACTTATTGCCCCTACATTGTATAGTTTTTTTTACATACACTACTACATATAAACATGTCTAGATCACGCGGTAGCGGTCGTAGCCAAGTGAGCAAGATTCCACCGGCACTTCCTGTAGGCCACCAATTGTCCCTCATAATGAGCCTACTGAAGAGTACCATGATCCTCCTACCCAACAATGGGGTACACACGATGAGTTTGTAGGAGACATACAATTAGAAGAAGAACCACAACAACAAGCAACCGAAACAACACAATCCCCTAGTGGTAGGAAAACTAGAGGTAAAAGTAGTGATTGACATGAATTTTATGATTATATCCCGGATGAAGAAACTCCGGGTGTAGGTTTGAAAGTTTGTAAAACATGTTCTAAGCAATACAAATGGAAGAGGGGTGAGAGCACGGGTACAATTAAGCGACACATCCTAAGTGTGCATAAAGAACTTTTTGTTGACCTACCCGGCCAACAAAAAATCCACCCTAGAACCGGTCTAGTTGATATCCACCTTTATGATCCCGATCTTGTTTGTCGGGAAATGGCCCGATTAGTAATAAAGGAAGAGTTACCATTTTCCTATCCCGAGAGTAGGGACTTGGAAAATTTTAATCAAACCGCCTTAAACCCTCATTTTAGAAGAATCCCTAGAAATACTTGCAAATCGGATTGTTTTAAAATGTACAATGAAATGAAGGACGCTTTGATTGCAATTTTATGGAGTTTAACTTGTAGAGTTAGTTTAACTTCGGATTGTTGGACGGGTTGCAACAAAATTCCAATAATGGGAATAACCTGTCATTGAATCGATAATGATTAGATTCTTCAAAAAAAAATCATATCACTTGCTGTGTTGCCCTATCCCCATAGTGGCGTTGAAATAGCAAACCGTATTTTAGAAACTTGTGATGTTTTTCATATTCGCGATAAAATTATGTGTATTAGTTTTGATAATACATCTAACAACAATACATCAATTAGTATTTTAAAATCCGCATTAAACCTCCATCTGACAATATTTTTCATTTTAGATGTGCATGTCATATTCTAAATTTATGTGTTCAAGATGCATTAAAAATAGTCGATCCATATATACTTAAAATTAGAAATTATATACATTTTATTGCATTAAGTGACACCGTATTTCAAGAATGGAAAATTTGGTGTAGGATTTCAAATGTACCTTTTAGAAATTTCCAAAGGATGTTAAACACCGATGAAACTCTATTTTTGATTTACTACATATTGTTACCGAATATAAAGCATGTATAAATAATTTTTTTATCTCAAAAAATATGCCAAATTTTGAAATGACTCCCCCCCCCCCCCCCCCCGATTGGTATTTTGCCGAATCTTTGTTGAAATTTTTAGAACCTTTTAAAACCGCAACTTTAAAATTTTTAAAATCATATGAATCTACTTATAGTAGCATTTTTATTTCAATAGTTACTATGATGCAAACTTTTAACGAAATGTTAAATGATGCTTTTGTTGGTGATATTGTCAAACCTGCATACACAAAATTTTTGAAGTATTTTAATCCTCTTCCTATGTTGTTTTGTGTTGCTACTGTTATGGATCATCGTATCAAATTAGAAGGTACGAAGAGTTAGATTTAAATGTTTTTTAATTTACTTGGGGATGAAGAAATTGAAATTGATTGCGCTTCTTTTTTAGTTAAATTGGAATCTACATATTATTATGATAGATCTTTTGCCATTAGTAGTACAACTTCTGTAGTTAGTTCTTCTTCTGCTACTTCTAAAGGTAAGGGTAAGAGTAAATTTGATGATAGAACATTTAATTTACTTGTACAAATTCAATCCAAAAAATCTATGACTAATCAACCAAATGAATTAAATTGGTATAACCAACAAGATTATGAGTCTTCTGTTTCTTCACTAGATATTTTACAATGGTGGAAAGACCATGAACACACTTATAGTATTCTTAAATATATGGCTAAAGATCTACTAACTCCTCCTGTCTCTACAGTTGCTTCTGAAAGTGCATTTTGTTCAAGTGGCAGGGTTCTAACTAATTACAGGAATCACTTGAAGCCCCAATCGTTGGAGATGCTCGTTTGCACAGAAGACTGGCTGAAAGCTGAAGATAGGACACAAGGAAAAGCATTATCTACGTCCACAAGTTTGAGCAACTCGCCGGAAGAACAACAACAATATCAACCAAAATGAAGAATTCAAGACCAACAACCAGAAGTCAACAACAACAAATTGAAGGCCATCAAATTGAAGACAATTGTAAATAGATAAAAAATTGTATTAAATCTTTGCTTATTATTTCAAATTAGGAAAATTGAAGTAAATTGAAATTGTATATAAGAAATTTGTTAGTGTATAAAACAAATTTGTGAAATCTTTATTTCTTATTACAAATTGTGAAACTTGTATAACTTGAAATCATATGAATAATATATCATTTTTTTTTTGGCAATTCCACTCTTTCAATCTTATTATTATTATTACGATTTTTAATGTTTATTATTATTATTATTATTTTAAGTAAAAAAAAAGTTAACTTTCTAACCGGGCCAACCCGCGGCCCGACCCGAACCGACTCGGGTTGGACCCGAAAGGGTTCACGGGGTTGGGCGGGTCGCGAATTCAGCTCTTCGACTCGGCCCAGCCCGACCCGGTTAAGCCTCTGACCCGACCTGAATCCGCCCAAGTCAACCTTCAACCTGGGCGGGTCCAACCCGACCCGGGCCGGTCGACCCAAATGCCAACCCTAGGTATAGGGAACCACGAGCCCTTTATCCGAGTACAGTTCCTATACTGTCCACTACTTGAGTCAACCCTTAAACCCCGGCTTGTTAATTATTTTATCAATGCAACAATCCAATATGCAATCTAGAGACATTAGACGAACGATAGCAACCATAGGGGGAACAATCTATATAATAAAACACAAAGAAAGCTATCAAGTGGCTCTCCTTCAATCCCTCCCAAAATCAAAGGCCCAGATCTAACCTCACAAAACATATTTTTCCTCCCAAAAGTTTCTCCCCAAAACTCAAATTCAAATCTCCCACCCAAAACAACTCCTTTATTTATTTATTTATTTATCTCTCTCTCTCTCTCTCTCTCTTCTATTCAAAAAATTAAGAAAATTTAAAAGTTAAAAAAAATTTAAAAACTAAAAAAATTTAAAAATTTAAAAACTTTAAAAATAATTCAAAAAAAACTTATAAAAAAGTTTTTAAAAACATATATTTTTAAAATTTTAAAAATTTTTAAAAATTTAAAATCTTAAAAAAAATGAAAATTTTAAAATTTTAAAATTTTTAATTTTTTATGAAATTTAAGAACTTTTAAAAAAATATGAAATTTTTTTTAAAAATTAAAATTTAAAAAATAACTTTTTTAAAATTAAAAAAGAAAAAAAAATTAAAAATTAAAAATTTTGAAATTTTGAAATTTTGAAAAATTTAAAATTCTAAAATTTAGAAATTTAGAAATTTAGAAATTTAGAAATTTTGAAAATCTGAAAGCAAATTCAAATCCAAATCCAATGTCAAACCTCAATCAAGAGGTCGTCGCCGATATCTAATCCGCTGCTAATTTCGTATCAGTGACTCCCCTCCACCAAATCGAGCGCGAATATCAAGCGACTTCGTATCGGCGACTCCCCTCCACTGAAGCAAGAGCCTCTATATACGATGCGACGACTCTAATTTCATCTCATTAACCAAATTCTCAATCTAATTTTTAATTTTTTGTGTGCAGGGGATTAATCAGTTTTTTGCTGACTCGAATTTTGTGTGTGCATGGGATTTAAGTTCAGAGAGGTATGATTGTTTTATTTTTGGGTTTAAAAAATTTTAATTTTGTGATTTATTTGATGAGTTTTTTATTGGTTTTTATTTAAGGTGTACACAAGTGAGAGATTGATTATTAATTTGGTGGCCTCAATTTGGGCTTCCAAACCATAGCAGGACACGTAAGTTGACTAGCAACCTAAAATAATTTGACAAATATGTAACATTAATTTCTTTACTACAAGAGAAAATGCTATCGTGAAGTGTTCCCTTCACTGGTTATTAGAAACCATGGATAACATAACATATAAGAACTTTTAGTGTATGTTTGGATACAAAGGATTGGGATGACTGAAGTTTACCAGTGAAGGGTGCAAACTCTCCACTCAAGAAAGACAGTTAAAGTAAATTTGTTATTTATCCATTTTGGTTTTTTTTATAAAGGTGCAATGGGTAGACAAAGTGGAGATAAAAGAAATGATTAGCTTGGTTTAGAGTTTTGAGAACTTCATGTATTCCATTTTGGTTGAAATAATAATAAGAGTTATTTCAATTGCAAACTGAGTCTCAGACAAACAAATGTTTAGATTATTGGTATTGTAGATACCTTCACGCCTGCACTTGCGTTACCATTGTATTTAGACATGCTCATAGTGGTTATGAGATTAGAGTAAGCTCTATAAAACCTATATGATAATGTCCTTGCATAACTATTACAAGCATCTAAAAGTGATGCTGAAGTTAAAAAAAACTTTATACAGTGTTTTTAACAGACTATATGCATTCCAGGTAAGTTCAAACCAATGATAAGAAGGCGATGGTTGAGCTTAAAGGTAGATATACTGCTTCCTCATATAACATGTTTGCTACTTCAATTAATTTGCTGGACATCCAAAACTATTTTATACAATCAAATCATGTACACCATTCCAAAGACGTGCCGTAGGCACGTATCAACGGGCAAACCTAGTAGGATGATAAATTTTGAAATGGATAATTAGAATGATGACGATAAGACATTAGGATCATGCAATGCAACATACACATATTAATTCATGCAATACAAAGATATAGGAATAATTAATTCAAGAAAATCTGAAAGTATAATTATGGAAATAAAAACACAGTTGTAGTAAAACGGGCAGAACTTTTGCTACAAAACTTGGAATTCAGAAATTCAGGATGTTCTGGAAAATAGAAAGATAAGGCTACAATTCTTGTTCAGAAAGTAATTAAATTTAAGATCGTTTACTGGGTCAAAAACAGCAGACAAATTTTAGGCAACAAGCAAGATACAGTTTTTAGGGTATTTTTCATGAAAATAAATTAATTAAACCTGATGGGTATCGGTTCTTTAGTCAATAAATTATATAATCAGCATGAAGAGTGTCAAAACATGATAAATAAAATTATAACGCTCACATATACTAATTTATCATCAATCAACCATCAATCGATCAAACAACATACAACTTAACAATTGTCTCTACATTAATTTATTTGTGTCGTAATTATATGTGTAACCCTATTATCAATACCATATGATGTATAAAAGATTCAATATTTTTAAAGTCAAATTGGTACGATGTCAAGAATATTGGAGTTAGCTCGTGTAAACCCTCAGTAGACCCAACGAAAGAGATAAACATTGTATAATACGATGAATAAGGGATCTACTTGCAAGAGTTTCAGTAAGACTTGAATTTGATACAATTAACAATTCAAGAGGACGGTGACTTACCTTATAGATGGTGAAAATGAATACCAAGAATAACAGGATAAGAATCGAAGCAACGAACCCACGAACTAATACAAATAGCACGTGCACACTACGTGCAAACAAACCCAAATCAACAAGAGCAACAATAGAGACAGTAACTGCAACAGGGTAAGAGAGAGAGGGAGTGTCGTCCAGGGAGGGGATCGTCGACGTCGCAGGAGGCGGCACGATGGTAGAGGCGGTGTCATAGGCAAGCGGCGGCGCTGCTGTGGTCTGTTCAGGAGGGAAACATAGAGCAAGGGAACGGGGCTAATGGGTTTTGGTGTTGAAGAAAGGGGAGAGCAGGAGATCGGGGGGTGTCTGGTGGTCGACGTGAGGAAGGACGACGAAGGGGTGGTCGCCGGAGGGTCGAGGCGGCGACTGGCAGGGTGAGAGGTGGCAGAGTTGGTGGGATGGTTGGGGAAGAAGATGAATAGTGGAATTTTGGCGGGAAACTGATGGGGAGAGAGAAACGGCGAGGAGAGAGAAACGGGAGAGAGTGAATAAGCGGCTAGGGTTTCATAATGTGCAATTTGTAGGGTTTGCAGTAGAGTTGTATTTATAGGATACAATTAGGATCCAATAATAGCGGATTCGGGTCAAGAACAATTGGAATTGAGTTTTAGGGTTCAATAAGGGATATATCCAAATCAATAGGGTTCAAATAAAAATAACCACAATCCAATAAGAACAAATCCACAAGATATATATAGCCTAACAAAAGATAAAATAGTTCATGAATGAAAATTTGAATCCAATTAAATAAATAATTAATGCAAACGAATATAATATAAATTGGGCTTGAAAATAAATTGGAGTTCGCCAGGAAAAATCAGACCAAATACGAAAATGAAATAATTCGGTAAATCAAAAATAAATTAAATAATCAGAAGTAACAATTAATAATCATAATAAAATTATATAACAAAATAGTATTCGGGTTGGATGAACTCATTAAAATAATCAAATAATAATAATTTATTTGTTTTAGACTCAAATATAAATATCCGATCAATAAGAAATATGAAGTAAGATCAAAACACACCATTGTTCGAAATAAATAAAATTTTTGTTTAGAAGATACTTTAATAAAAGATCCGAACCGAATTTAGCACAAAATTAATTTATATAAAAAAGAAAAAAAATCAAATTATCAAAAATACATGGAAAATACTTATTAGCGGAAATGAGGGTTACACAACCTAACAAGTTACTTTTATGAGAACAGTATCACCATAGGAATAAGGATGGAGTAAGTGTACCTAGGTACTACTTCAAAATAAAGTTAGTGTTCCCATATGATCATCAGTTTAGCTTGTTTCTACCCTTTGAAAATTTATAGATGCATCCAGACAATGAAGTAGGGTTGCTACCGTCGATGACCCCTTTATGGGCTTAACCCCATTACCTTTGACCCCATTCCCCTCGATGATTAATATAGGACTCAGTTGTTGGTGTAGTCTTAGAGGCCAGTTGTGTATTGACATTACTAGTTTACATTGTATCATGACATTTATTTCATATATGAGGCATTTTATTTATTGTGTTTTTTTTGTGTGTTTAAATTTACATAATAAAGTCCTTAGAATAGTAAGTTCAATACCATGAGATATCAAGTGCATGACTTGATTGTGAGATCCTATTGGTTGTAATCAGAACATTATTCTTAAATATCTCTAGTCAAGTATTATTGTGAATTAGGACAACAACAATATATAGAGAGTAGTATGTGTGTAGACTGATGACCATATCTCACGGGTCATGGATATGAGATATCAAGTCTTCACATGGATACATATTAGAGTAATAATGTACTGGACTGGCCCACCATGAGAACGCTGCATGGATCGTTACGTGAGTTTAATAAGTTGTTCTCAGTGACCATGGTGTACGTAGTCCTTTGAGTTGAAGTCACTAAGATTCCGTACATGAGAAGTTGTATGTTTTAATGTCGTCAAACATTTCCTGTAATAAGGTGATTATAAAGTCGACTATTAGATATACTACAAATCATGTGGAGAGATGTGAGTGACTTAGATATGATTTGTCCCTTACATAACATGAGTGATATCTATGAGCCCCTTGATTGAGTGAGAGTCCAAAATGCATGGCCGTGCTCAAATGAGTCAAATATGAGATATTAAGCTTATTTGTTTTAGTAAGTCTACTCGGACATCAAAAATCAAATATTGAACTATACAAAGGTGACACGCTTTATGCCTTGTGGTCAATTAAGATATTTGGACAAAGGAACTAGACTACATGGTAACATTGGTCACGGATAGGTTATGTCAAATTACTGACATTTCTGTTACTTGAGTAGCAGTGATGTATTACTAGATATCGATCACTGTTTGTAATACTAGAATATGATTTTAGTATTACTGTCAACGTAATGGGAACCTACATGGTTACACACTTAGAATGTATCGAAATTGGGATTTAAATTCATAAGATAAATTTAAACGGGGTTCCAAGTAAGATTTGGACTCATGACATTGGTTGGACATTTAATTATATTAAATGGGCTGACTAAAGTTCAAAGGTCCACACACGAATCTGACCTAAGTCAGATTGTGAGCCCAACAACATCATTACTCTCTTAGGATTGATTTCTGCACCTATATATATGATACGTATCTATGGAAAGTCGCATATGAGAAAAACCCTAGCCGCCACAGAAATTGTGAGAGAGAGATCATGAGGAACATCCTCTTTCCGCAGCTAGCACCGCGATGTGAGGTAAAGCTTGATTTGATCCGTTCGTGTGGATACCGTAGAGGCACTGCAATATTGCAGTGCTGTGATCAGCATACTGTGGAAACAGCAGATCCATCTTTAAGGTATAACTTTAAACATGATTTATGATTTTCGTATGGATCCATGGCTAGGTTTCGATATTTTTTTTGTAATTTTTTTGCTATATATTTAATCTGAGATTACCCTTGAAACCTAACAGCTCCTAGATATACCCTTTTAGATGGATTTTTCAAAATCCAAGTCACAAATTTGGCTTATTGACTTTCACAATTTATTTTCACTCATGAGATAATTTCGTCATGCAATGCCTTTTAAATTATACTCCCAACTTCCTGCATTAATAATCAATACAATAATTCTTGAAGGAAGTTCGTCACATAATGACGAAAGGAAACATATAAATTTTGGAAAATAACCTTCTCATGTCATGCAAGAAGTATGATAATCACGATGTTAAAGCACAATCTCTCCCATTGGGTAACATAGTAAAATAGATATGATGCAAATAAAGTCATAGAGGCATCATTTTTAGTGACTACAAATGAACCGATAATTTTCAATCACACTTAAAACGTTTAATATTCTCACTTTACCTCATATTAAGATAATGATGATATATGCTCAAAGAAGTATTTATATATAATAACAATGTCAGAGCTACACGCATACCACACACACTTTCACAATAATCACATAATAAAGGGAGCGAGGATTGAACCCCCGACCTCTTGCGTACTAGCTAAAAGGCTTACCACTAGACCATAGTGACACTTTTTACTCATATTATAACTTATTCCTCTAGTTTCGTCACATAGGTCATACTTATATGAGATGGTCTCGTCATAGGGGTTCTACAAACATTGAATCTACAAGGGAATATTGGCACCATTCAAAATTTTATTATTATAAAGGGTTGTGCCATAGCCTGGTCTCAAATTCATGACCTCCATTTACCCATCCCATCCTTTCACCATCTGAGCTACAACTCAACAGTGGCACCATTCAAGTTAATTTACATATCATAATATCTATAGGTTCGAAAAATGAACTTATTTGAATGGTTTTCAATCATGTTTCTAGTTGTCACAAAATGAATGTTTTTTTAGTAACCTAACTATTGGCACTGTGAGGCATGACTAACAAGCCTCCGAAGAAGTTCAATTTTTGTACACATGCATCTTCTAATTAAAGGAACATGTTAAACAATGTGGATCGTCAGTGTACAACTACAATATACGTCTTATAAGTATGAGGCTGCCATTCCTTACCTTGTCCTCTCCTTACAAATAAATAATAAAATTTTATTTAATCTTCAAGTCTGCCAATCCAACAACAACAATGCCTTTTTTTCAACTAGTTGGGGTCAGCTATATGAATCATGATTTTCCATTCTGCTCAGTTTAGTGAAATATCTTTTGTAAGGCCACAAGCTATCATATCTTTTCTCGCTGTTTCCACCCAAGTAAGTTTAGGTCTTCCCCTACCTTTAACTCTACCCTCAATACTTATCAAATTACTCTTTTTAATGAGGGCATTACTAGGTCTACGTGTGACATATCCAAACCACTTGAGGCGATTATCTCTTAGTTATCTTGGACATGAGCTACCTTTACCATGTCTCGTATATGCTCATTTTTAATTATATCCTTCGCAGTTTTACCACACATACATCTTAGCATCCTCATATCTACTACACTCATTTTTGGGTCTTATTGTTTCTTTGCTACCCAACACTTTGCACCATATATCTGTTTTGGTCTAACAACCATCATATAAAGGTTTTCCTTCAACTTCAAAGATATATGTTTGTCACATAAAGCACTACTAGCGCTTCTCCACTTAAGCAACCTGCTTGGATCCTATGTATAACATTTTCACAAGTCTCCCAATCTCTTTGTATAACTGAGCTTAAGTATAGGAAACAGTCCCTCTTAAGTATCTCATGACCATCAAGCTTCACTAATTCCTCATTTGTGTTCCAAATATCACTAAAATTACACTTTATATACTTTGTTTTAGTTCTGTTTATTTTAAAGCTTTCAAAGTTCTTTCCAATATTCTAATTTATCATTGATTCATGCATTAGTCTCGTCCACTAAGACGACGTCATCAGCAAAAAGCATACACCAAGGCACTTCATCTTGTATTCCTAACGTCAATTCATCCGTGACCAAAGTAAAGTGGTAGGTGTTTGAACCTTGGTGTAAACCTACTATAATAGAGAATTCACTACTCTCTTTTGTGGTTATTCTAATTGTGGTCATTATTTCTTCATACATATTCTTAATCACCTCAATATACTGAATAGTTACTCTTTTGTTATTTAACATCCATCATACTAAGTCTCTAGGGACTTTATCACGTGCTTTTTATAGATCTATGAACACCTTATGTAGATCTTTCTTATTCTCCTTATAATTTTTCATAAGTCTCATCAGGACATAAATTACTTCTATTGTTGACCTCCCAAGCATGAATCCAAATTGATTCTCAAACACTATTGTTTCTAGTCTAAGTCTATGTTCGACATGGCCGGTCCCGAGGTATTTAAGTCCCGAGGCGAAAAATAAAATTGTGCCCTTTATAGATATGCATGTATTTTTTTATATATTAATAAAATATGATATAATGGCGGGGGACATAAAATCAATACCCCGAAAAATAAAAATTTTCTTATTTTTCTTTATGACATCAAATACTTCATACTTTTTATTAAGTATAATGATAGCAATTTTTGCATTTTAAAAAATAAATAAAAAATCAAATCAATCACATCTCATCTAAAATGATTTCTTCTTGCATTTTAAAAAAACAAATAATCAATTATATGTTCAACCTCAATATTTTTCAACATATTTTTTTTAATACTTAAAATTGCTAATCCATTTAACCTATCTTGAATCATAGTTATTCGCAAATAAGATTTTAATAATTTTAATTTAAAAAGCTTCTTTTCGCAAATGCCACAATCACAGGTAGGGTCAATAAAATCCTATAAGCAACCAAATGATTTGGAAATAAATAAATAAATAAATAAATATATATATATATATATATATATATTTGCAAACTCCATAATTTTAATGAAATGTCATGATTTATATGCTTCATTTCGTAGCATTTCTTGCAACATTTGTAATTCTGAAAGTAAATAATTCGCATCAATATTAGATATCTCACCATGTTTCAAAGCAATTTCAAGTTACATACAACATTTAATTTTTTTATTTCATCATCATCCAATGTAACTAATCGTGATGCATCAAATAAGAAGCCAAATATAGAATCAAAAAATTGCATTTGTGCAAATTTACTTTTCAATTGAGAAAGAGTTATATCAACTAAAATAAGAAAATAATCAGTTGTAAGATTTTATTGAGCAGATTGTTGTTCTATATCACTAAAATTACATGACCATCAAGCTTCACTAATTCCTCATTTGTGTTCCAAATATCACTAAAATTACACTTCATATACTTTGTTTTAGTTCTGTTTATTTTAAAGCTTTCAAAGTTCTCTCCAATATTCTAATTTATCATTGATTCATGCATTAGTCTCGTCCACTAAGACGACGTCATCAGCAAAAAGCATACACCAAGGCACTTCATCTTGTATTCCTAACGTCAATTCATCCGTGACCAAAGTAAAGTGGTAGGTGTTTGAACCTTGGTGTAAACCTACTATAATAGAGAATTCACTACTCTCTTTTGTGGTTATTCTAATTGTGGTCATTATTTCTTCATACATATTCTTAATCACCTCAATATACTGAATAGTTACTCTTTTGTTATTTAACATCCATCATACTAAGTCTCTAGGGACTTTATCACGTGCTTTTTATAGATCTATGAACACCTTATGTAGATCTTTCTTATTCTCCTTATAATTTTTCATAAGTCTCCTCAGGACATAAATTACTTCTATTGTTGACCTCCCAAGCATGAATCCAAATTGATTCTCAAACACTATTGTTTCTAGTCTAAGTCTATGTTCGACATGGCCGGTCTCGAGGTATTTAAGTCCCGAGGCGAAAAATAAAATTGTGCCCTTTATAGATATGCATGTATTTTTTTATATATTAATAAAATATGATATAATGGCGGGGGACATAAAATCAATACCCCGAAAAATAAAAATTTTCTTATTTTTCTTTATGACATCAAATACTTCATACTTTTTATTAAGTATAATGATAGCAATTTTTGCATTTTAAAAAATAAATAAAAAATCAAATCAATCACATCTCATCTAAAATGATTTCTTCTTGCATTTTAAAAAAACAAATAATCAATTATATGTTCAACCTCAATATTTTTCAACATATTTTTTTTAATACTTAAAATTGCTAATCCATTTAACCTATCTTGAATCATAGTTATTCGCAAATAAGATTTTAATAATTTTAATTTAAAAAGCTTCTTTTCGCAAATGCCACAATCACAGGTAGGGTCAATAAAATCCTATAAGCAACCAAATGATTTGGATATATATATATATATATATATATATATATATATATATATATATATATATATATATATTTGCAAACTCCATAATTTTAATGAAATGTCATGATTTATATGCTTCATTTCGTAGCATTTCTTGCAACATTTGTAATTCTGAAAGTAAATAATTCGCATCAATATTAGATATCTCACCATGTTTCAAAGCAATTTCAAGTTACATACAACATTTAATTTTTTTATTTCATCATCATCCAATGTAACTAATCGTGATGCATCAAATAAGAAGCCAAATATAGAATCAAAAAATTGCATTTGTGCAAATTTACTTTTCAATTGAGAAAGAGTTATATCAACTAAAATAAGAAAATAATCAGTTGTAAAATTTTATTGAGCAGATTGTTGTTCTATATCCGTATCAGGAATTTCATCAAAAAGTCTGTTTGCCCTAAATTTTAAAGAAAATAAGGGCTCAATTTTCACTTCAGATGCAATTTCTTTAGCTTCAATCATAGCAAAAATAAATCCATTTTCTATATATATATATTTTTAAAATGTAAACCAACACTTCGAAGTTTTTAATTGCAATATTAAGAAGCATATCTTCAATCTGCAACTTTTTACTCACTAAGTTTTTGCTAATTTAATTAAAGCTTGATTCAGAATGTAGTATATAACTAAGAACACTTACTGAACCATTAATTAGCAAATAGGAATTTAAAAAGTAAAAATTAAAAATCGGAAACCATTAATTAGCAAACATGGATTAAAAGGTAAAAAATCAAAATTTTAAAAATTAAAAATAAATAACTGTTAATTAGTAAATAAGAATAGAAAAAGTTTATCTTGTTGACAGGAGTTGAAATCAAGACCTTCCACTTACCAAACAAGTGCCTTAACCAACTACACTAGAAGGCCTTTTGCATTTTTAGTTCAAATATTAGTTAATTAAAGTGTTACAAACCCATTACACTTACAAAATTTTGTGCCCCTCATCAGAATTGGGCCCTGGGCGGTCACCCAGCCCGCCCTGGTACAGGGGCGACCCTGATGTTCGATCACTTTCTTCCAAAGTTTCATCGTATGACTCATTAATTTAATCCCTCAGTAGTTGGAGCAACTTTGTATATCAGATTTATTTATATATATATGTACTAAAATATTTTTTCTCCATTCATCGGGCATCTTCTTGATCCTCAAAATCTTATTAAACAATCTTGTTAGGCAACCAACTCCTACATTCCAAGACACTTCCAAACTTCAATGTGTATAACTTTTCCTATTTTCATTATTTCCTAGAGCATTTCGGACATCTAAGATCATAATTCTACGAAAAAACATATGTTCTCGACTTTTTCTCGATTTTTTATATATTTCAGTTGTCCACAATTTTTTTTATTTAATAACTTCTCAAAGTTAAATATGTCTACCAATCCATCCTTTATAATTTCTAGTAAATTATAATATATTTTAAAAGCTGATTTAATCATATTCTTACTATAGTTCCTTACTTTTACTCCTAGGCCACTCATGTATTTGCATTTGACATCACATTTAAGTCCAAATGAGGCCAGGCTGCCCCCCTAGTGGAGGCCGGGGAGGTGGCCGCGGCCCTCAAATTTAATTGTTTGGGCTTTTGTTTTTTAATTAATACTTGGACCGGTTTATTTTAGTTGTGCTTGAGTTTGACATTCCTAAATCTTCATCTATTTCTTCATATATATCGGTTTTTAAGAATTGTAGCAAAAAAAAGTTTCCAAAAAAATTGTTTACCAAATTTTTTTTATTAAAAAAAACAAATTATGTGTGGGGCCCTATTTTGGGAGTTCGCCTCGGACCCCCATAAACTCAGGGCCGGCCCTAAATGAGGCACACCTTACTTCTAATCAACCTTTACTTACTCGGACGACAACATGTACACACTGCATGCATGTGTTAAATCATCTAATATTTCAAAACTATTCATTAGATAGGAGAACAGATAGAAGAGTGAATTAACATTGCAATATCATGTTCGAATCGCAGCGACTATCAAAATACGCTAGTCATATACTCATAGTACAACGTATTGGATCAGAAATGCCTAAGCATTACTTATGATATGTTCAGTATCATCAATAAATAACAGACCAGTCCTAATACTGAGTTTTCAAAGATCAAACTATATAGAACTTGATACTCTTTTCGACAAAAAAAATCACCTTCTCGCATAAATATCTGTACTACATCACAACAGTTAGCAAAACTCATTTGTGGAGAAAAAAAAATAATAATAAAAAATCTTTCACACATTAGCTGCAGGCAAATTTCTATAACGAAAAAAATCAGATACAAACCAAAATATCAAACTTATATACAAACACAGCTTGATCACAAGCAACTGACATCGTATACCACCAGATATATTCACAAGAGCTCCACTTTCCTTTCTGTGCTACTATCCTGTCGGTGAGCTGCACTATGTGTCTTGTCAGCCGGGTATAAAATCCGTTGGGGTCATGATTTGTCAGCAATATCCGTTTTCATTTATCATTGCTAGTCGGATTTGGTGTGCTCGAGAAGCATGTGAGGTGACCTGTAAATTTTCACAAGGGTCCAGCCGTCCAGTATAAGACTTCTTCTACTTCTAGTTCACCCTCTGCCCTTGCTGCGTACGTATATGTCCTCACATATTGCTATCAACCTACAGAAAACACATAAACAGGAACAAGAATTATTTATATTTGGTTTGTGTTCATTGATGGTAAAAAAATTATATCTTCAAATAAACATAACTCATGAGAATCCAAGTAAACGAAATGTTACTAATCCAAAAGAAAGTGTTGGAGACAACATAATCTTCAGCTCTCCATGTCATGGAGGTTGATTATCTGTTAAGGCCATCACATTGATGTATGGCAACAACACTGGTCTCATGATAACACAAGGTATGTGATGATCAAACCTTGGTGGCTATGGATTTTTACACAAGTTGAAATACTTTATAATATCTATGCAGATAAATAACTCTACTGAACAAAAAAATTAATCATCCAAGCTGCAACTTCTCATTTCGTAAGGTAGCAAATATTATACTTATAATCGTAGGCTGAGATAAAAGATCAAATAGCTGATAGAAATGAAGACCAGACAATCAATACAAATACCAGAGAGAAGGAAACTGCTTTTTGTTTATATAAAAGAAACTTCAATAGAGAATGGCAAAGACCCAAAACCAACCATTAACTGCCCATCCACCTTCCCCAGCTCCACCACCCCATAAACCACCAAATCATCCAATTTTCTTGCTCCTTCTTCTTCACCACACTCAGCCACCTTTGTTCTTACTGTCCGCCATTCCACTCCTGTAACCTCCACCTGCAAAACCACTTTCTTTCCTTTAGTTACAACCTGCAACTCCACCTGCAACACTACTTCTTCCCACGTTTACATTTCTTTTCACTGCTCTGCTATGAGGAACGACTACGAGAGTGCTAAACAAGGAGCCAGGGGCAATCAATCTGACCACCGCAGGTCCATGGTAGCGAGGTCGTGAGGAGGAGGTCGAACCACGCGGGGCTTACAGGGGCTCCACCGTGGATGTCGACATCAACGACCACCAGAGGAGTAGAAATCTCCGTCTTAACAAGGTCTTGCGTCCTGACCATAGAGGTCAGGCACCCAAGTCGATCTTAGATGACAAGAATAGAAGCATAGGGGAGCGGGTTCACGCCAGTTCACCGACAAAAGGGAGAAAAGATCTCCGTATTTTGTCTACGACTAGGAGATCGTACGCGGAAGCGGCTAAAGGGAGATCAGAGTTTCAAGATAGGGGATACTTTCGACGAGATAGAAACTCGCCGGAGTTGGAAGTGGGTATGAAGAAAGAAGATGAGGAGGGAGAGTGGATACTTTTTAAGCCAAAGAGAATCAAAAAGGCAGAGAAATCTGCAGAGAAGAAGACTTCGTCGGCTTCGGGATCGGCAGGCGTGGCACCTAAGCAACCACAATGTCACAAATGCGCTGGCAGAGGCCATACAATTCATGATTGCTTGAATGGTTGGTTTTGCTACGTGTGTAAGAAGAATGGTCACATCTCGATGGTGTGTCCAACTCTAATGTTAGCTGTGAAGGCCAAGGGAAGTCCGCGGCTGTAGAGGTGGTTTCGAAGGTGGCAAATCTCTCGAAGAAGTGGGTGGCTTCGGAGGAAAGCTCCGATGAGCTTGGGCGAACTATCAAAGCGATCATTACTCCAACTCCATTAATGGAGGAGATGGAGAGTAGGTTCAAGAACTGCATTATTATCAAGATACACACTGGGAACCCTCAGATCGCCCACATTAAAGAGCTCCTTCTCTCCAGCATTCCGGCTATTTTGAGCTGGGATTGCGTGGTTGAAAAAATTAAGGACGATGTAATGTTTCTTCACTGCAAGAATGAAGAGAAAGTTAAAGAGGTTCTCAGCTTGGGGGGCATTGAAGGAGACGAATTCTACTTTACGTTTAGCAGATGGAGTCGCTACTACGACGAACTTAAGGTCAATCAGCTGCCTTCTGTCAGGATTAGACTTTTCAATCTCCCATTTCACTTTTGGGTTAGATTGGGTTTAACAACCTCGTCGCTGGTTTCAGGCGCGTGCTCGCCATAGACCAGAACACGCATTGTCAGTCGCGACTCGAGTATGCAAGAATTCAAGTTGGAACAGAGTGTCTGGCATCCATTCCGGCAATCATACAAGTCAGTTTTGAGGACACTTGCCATGATGTTAAAGTGATCGTGGAGAGGAAGAAGAGGGTGTCTTTTCATGGGTCGCCGGAGGGCAATTCAGAGGGGGTCGAGGTACGGTCTATTCTGAAACAAACAGAGGTTGAAGATACAATCGAGTCGCTCATCAACGACCTTGGAGATCGGAGCCGTCCAATTCAAAAGAGTGGGAAGAAGAAAGCTGCAGAGTACTTACCTTTCAATCGCAGTTCCACCATCCCATGTCAAGTTCACATCAAAGCGAAGGGCATATCAGCGGATACTAGGGAGGGATTTGGGGAGACCGGTCTCAGATCTGTACGAGAGTCGAGGGAATTTAGGGATGGGACGATTGAAGAGAGGAGCAAAGTCAGAGACCATCTTTCGGCACTGCAGTTAGAGGCAGATGGTTTTGGAAAAGAACCACTGGGTAGTAACTTTTGGTCTCGTGAAAGGGAGGGACTTAAGGTGCTGCAGGTAGGGGCAGTTGGCTTGGGGAAAGATCTCCTAGGCTGTAACGATAGGTCTGAGGTAAGGGATGGAGCGACGAGGGTGAGGGAGGGCGTGGAGGGAACTGGCGTAAGTACAAAGGGAGGAAGGTTGGTTTTTAATCAAGTCACTGTTTCTAATGAGGCATTGACTATGAGTAAGAAGGAATTTAATGATGTGTTGGAGCGGGCCGTAAAAAATTTAGCTGTGATAATGGCGCCTCTTGGGCCAGAAGCAAGGATGTTGGGCCCATGTGATGTTAGTATGGTCTTGCAAGAAGAAAATAAGAATAAGGGAATAGATGAAGAGTTTATAGAAAGTTCAGCAGAGGGTGAGAAAAATGGGGAGTATCTTGAGGAAGGGGAGTTGCAGCAGTTGCAGCATGGTCCACTTAGCCAGTGTGAAGAGTACGAGGAAGAGGTAGAGGAAGGAAGAATTGAAGCAATTCAGGAGATTCAAGAGGAGGGATTGGAGTCCGATAGCGACGAAGCAAGGTTTGCAAGACAGATCAAGTTTCTTATAGGAGATCAAGACAGAGGTAAAGCACGAGGTATTGAAGAGTCGACAAGGAAAAGTAAGAGGCAACTGGATCGCTGGGGGTCTTCTGGTCCGAGTGAAGAAGATCTCATCAAATCAGCCGTCAAGTCCAAGGAACCATCTTCGGCATGTGCAGGTAATTTCACAGTTGATATGTCAATTTTAAATGCAATCTCGGATAATATGCTTCTATATTATGCTTCAATATTCGGTCTAGCTATGAGATACACGAGAGAGGAGCAAGCAGAAAGGGTGAGGGTTATGAGAGGAGAGGCTTACAAATTAAGCTTGTACAGTCCCAACCTGGGGTAGGAGTAGAAGTCTATAGACGACATAGGTTTATCAATGTCATACATGTTCTGGAATGTAAGAGGGATGAGATCTAGAGTTAAAAAAAGACTGATTAGCGATACGATTGCTAAGAGAAATCTGTCTTTTTGTGTGTTTCTTGAAACTAGATTGGCGAACCCAATTGGTGGGGGCCTACTAGGCCTTAGAAGCTTAGTAGCTTTTGATTGGCGCTTTCTCTCGGCAAATTGGTTTTCCGAGGGTATTGTGTTAGGGTTTGACGTTAATTTGTTAGAGTGTATCGATGAAGTTATTGGGAGTTTCACGGTAACCATTAGGGTTTAAATAAAAAGGGATGGATGGGAACAAATGATTACTTCGGTGTATGACCCGTACACGAGTAATAGGAGAGAGTTATTTTGGACTGAACTTATTGCGATTCGGGAAAGATGAGAGGGACTTTGGGTTATGGGGGGTGATTTTAACATTACTAGATTGAGTAACGAGCATAGAGGGAGAGGTGCGTCCGAGAGTGAGAGACAAGATTTCAATAGAGTTATCAACATGCTAGACCTAATGGAGCTAGATGTGACGAACAGACGTTTCACGTGGTCTAATATACAGGGAAATCCGATTTCGGCAAAACTAGATAGATTTTTGGTGTCTTCAGACTGGAATTTTTTTTCCACTAGCAAGGACAAAAACTATTCCTAGATATACATCGGATCACATACCTTTGATTCTGGACTGCGGGGACGACCGTAGTAAGGAAGCACACAAATTTAGATTTGAAAAGGCTTGGTTAAAGAATATCAATATCAGACGGATAATAGAGGAATCATGGAGTCAACAAACTATGTCGGATAATGCGGTTTCAAAATGGATTCTGAAACTTAGACGTCTACGCTCCCACCTAAAATCTTGGGCAAGAAGAGAGTTTGGGGAGGCTAAAATAAACAAGGAGAGGATAGAAAATAAAGTTAAGAGTTGAAAAAGTTAGAAGAAGTCTCGAACCTTGAAATTCGGGAATATGAAGAATTGGCAGCTGGTAGACTAGAATAGCACAGATTGGGTGAAATGGAAGATACATACTGGAGACAGAGAGCAAAAGTGCAATGGCTTAAAGAGGGGGGGACAAAAACACGGATTTCTTTCACAAAGTCGCAAACGGTAGAAGAAGAAACAATTGCATATCGGGATTGTTTGTGGGGGAAACTTGGACGGAGGAAAGGGATTTGATCAGTCAACATATTGATTCTTCCTTCAGGGAACTACTGGGAAAGTCAAGAAGGGAACTGTATGGTCTTAACAGGGATATGTAGGAGGAGTCGAGGTTAGATGGTAGTGAAGGATTAGAGGGTCAGTTCACGGAGGACGAGATTTTCAAAGCCATCAAGGCATTGGGTCAGGATAACGCACTAGAGCCTGATGGATTTCCGATATTTTTTTACAAAATATTTTGGAACATCATTAAAAAGGATTTACTAGATATCTTCCACGAGTTGGACCAGGGCGACGCACAGGTGGAACGTTTAAACTACGCAGACGTGATCCTTATTTCTAAAAATGCAACTATTCAGAGAGTTTCAGACCTTAGACCCATTAGCCTCTTAAATGGGTCGTTCAAGATTGTTACAAAGGTACTTGCAAGAAGACTGGCTCCACTTCTGTGCGAGATCATAGATGACTCTCAAAGTGGTTTTGTGAAAGGAAGAGATATTATGGATAGCACTGCATCGGCTCATGAGATGGTATTTAGAAGTAACAAGGATAAGATCAATGGCTTTTTACTTAAACTAGATTTTGAGAAAGCATATGATACGGTGGAATTGGATTGTGTAGATGAAGCTTTAGAATTAAGAGGTTTTGGGCCGAAATGGAGATTATGATTGAGGAAGTGCGTAAGAAATGGGAAATCTTTCGTCCAAATTAATGGAAAATACGGAAAGGAAATTCGTTGTTGTAGAGGTCTGAGGCAAGGTGACCCTCTATCACCTTTGATTTTCACGTTGATTACGGACAGTTTGGCTGAAATGATAAATAGAGGAAGAAAGGAACAAATTATTAAAGAGGTGAAGGTCAAAGGGATTCATGACTCTTTGTTGATTCTACAATATGCAGACAATACTCTAATTTTTGGAGATGAGAAATGGGAAGAGATCATGGCGTTTCGTGTCATACTAAGATGCTTTGAGTACTGGTCAGGTCTGGCAGTGAATTTACATAAGAGTGGTGTGATTGCGCTTAGTTTGGAGGCTAGAATTAACGTAAAACACATAGCAACCGCGATGGAGTGTGCTAAGGAGGAATACCCGATTAAGTATCTGGGAACGCTAATCAGACCAGGCAGGCTGCGGAAAGAGGACTGTATACCTTTGGTGGAAAGAATTGAGAAGAAACTAGCTGGATAGAAAGGAAAATTCCTATCCCTAGGTGGAAGAATTACACTCATCAATGCGGTTCTGAGTAATTCCTTTCTATGGCTATCTATGAACTTCCAAGCTGGGTCATCGATCGAATAGGTAAATGTAGAAGGCGGTTTCTATGGAAAGGGGACCAAGAGAACAACAAATGTTTTCACTTGGTTAGATGGGGAAGGGTGTGTAAGAAGAAAGAATTTGGAGGTCTGGGAATAGTAAACTTACGAGACATAAATAGAGCCTTACTGAGCAAATGGTGGTGGAAGATGAATAAACACCGCAAAGCATGGTGGTGTAAATCTTTTGATTTATATAGAAGAAGGAAAAATATATAGATTTGGGGGTAGGAGCGCACAAGGGAAGGCTTCGTATCTGTGGAAAGGAATTGCAAGAGGGGGGGGGGGAGTTATTTCACGCAAATACTAGATCGAAGATTGGGGATGGTAGAGATACAAGATTTTGGAAGGATAAATTGTGCGAAGATAACACGCTGCAATCATTGTTTCCTCAGCTAGCCAATGAAGCCAACAACGACAACCTGTTAGTGTGTGATATCTGCCGTAACGGGAGAATAAAGATTGACTTCAGAGGAGCACTATCGCAATCAAACCGTAATGAGCTCCAAAGACTCAAGACGATGGTTACTGAGTGGGGGCACGGTTCTAACAGAATGAAAGACTCTAGGGAATAGAACCTTGAATCTAGTGGGACATTAACGGTGGCCTCCATGTATCGTCTGCAGAATGATGGGGGATTGAGGTGTCTAGAGGCGAACATTATCTGGAAATCGAAAGCTCCAATTAAAGTAAGTATTCTTGTGGCTAGTATTGAACAGTGCTATTCTATCAAAGATGAACCTTACAAAACGAAACCTGCAGATCGACAGTGCGTGTCCAAGATGTAACCAAGGGGAAGAGGATGTAAATCATATTTTTTTAGAGTGCCCTAGGGCGAAGTTAGTATGGGAAATAATGGTTCTGAGTTTCGGTATGGTGGAAATTCCGAGTCGGGTAGAGGACTTTTGGGGTAGTTGGAGATCTAAAAGGATTAGAATGGAGTGTAGGGATATGTGGGATATCACGGTGGCGGCTAGTGTGTGGACCCTATGGCTAGACAGAAATAATTTTTGCTTCCGTGATACTAGATGTAGTTTTAAAATGATGTTTTATAAATCTCTGAGTCTTATTAATGCATGGGCAGGTAAGTTGGGGGTCAGGAGGAAGCTACAACTAGATCTGCATGACTATAGAGGGATGGGAAACCTATGGAATCGTCTATGGGGACAAATCGGTTTTTTCTTTTACTGCTCTATGCATTATGTTGTTGTCCTAGTTTCGCATTGATGTTATTTTGATTCTAGATGGGGTATTGATCTAGAGTGAACTTTATGAGTCTGTAATATTTTAATGGGACCGAGTTTCTTTAAAATCTCATTAATGAAAGAGGTGACTGTTTGGTCACTTTTACTTTAAAAAAAAAGAATGGCGAAGACATTGACTCCATCAGCTGTATGCACACCCACATATAATATCTTCAAAATTTATGCTATACCTGTCCCACGAAGGAAGATTCTCATCTCAAATCAGACCATTGAAGTCTGATAAATTGACCAATTGCTAGAACAGAAGTAATGTAAATTTCCCAGATGCTGAACTTGCTCAGAGTTTCTCAGAGAATACCCTCTGGAGAGTATGAAAATTTTATGTTATTAAGAACAACAAAAACTTAAGAAAAAAATATAGCATTTCCAGTTATATTCTTTAAATATATGAACAATTGTCTTCTTTTTTGGCACAAAAATATATATGAACAAATTAGTACTTTTTTGGGACCAAAATATATATATGAACAAATTAGTACATTCATTTTCTATCTCTGTGTTTGAACATTTGCATACATATGGCAATTGCTTTTTTCAACATCATTCAGACACTATGGCTTGATTGTCAATTTACACCAAGAAATACTTAACTAATATACTTAATGATATGATGCGACGGCAAAGGCGGTTCAAATTACTTTTTTCACATATTTAGACTATGTTGGGTTTTATTATTTAGAACATAATAAACGGTTTGGTTCGTTCATAGGATGTCTCCACCATGCAGAGCTCTCCCACCTTGGGAGAGCTTTGGGCTCTCTAGAAGACCTCCATGTATATATATATATATAACGAGAGAAAGAGTGCGAGAAAGAGAATAAGGGTCTAGTGTGTCACCAGAGCCATGTTATCTAAGGAGACAACTCAAAACTCATATATCCACAGTCCAAAATAACACCATTAGATGCGATCAACATCTCAAAAAGTAAATGTATCAAAATTTAAAGGAATTTGGCTAGTTCTAACCATTTATCATATCAAAATTTAAAGGAATTTGGCGAGTTCTAACCATTTATCATGTGACCAAAACATTGGTGTTTTATAAAGAATCTAGAATTACTGTATTTTAATATCGCATGATGAGTTTGTTAAAACTCATTGAATTTATTTGAAATTTTGTACACAAAGTATCCAACGCAGTAGAGTTTCATTTTGGTAAGTGGAGATATGAGCTGTCTCCCTATTTTATATATATATATATATATATATAGCCATGATCGAGTGAGAACTACGTGTGAGAACTTTAGTTTCAAACATTAGTTGCAAGATCCGAACGTTCATTTTGATCTACATGACTAAATTATTCTATGGATGAAAAATCCAGTTGTTTGAGATTCGTTTGTCTATTCACTGAAGTGTAACAAATTGTATGACTAGAACATCATTATTTTTTATAATGACATGACACATGGACAAATGAATTTCAAATGACTTGATTCGACATTTCTAGACTAATTTGATCATGTTAAACAATGTGAATGGTTTGGATCATCCATAAGATGGATAGGCGTGGAGTTCTCACAAAGCTTATAGTGAGAACGGTTTTCACCCGATCACTATATATATATATACTAGGTTTGCCTGTTGACACGTGCCTATGGCACGTCTTTGGAACGGTGCACCTTGTTTGATCATATAAAATAATTTTGGAGGTCCAGCAAATTAATTGAAGTAGTAAACATAGAGCAAAAAATATATTATATGATTTTAAAATTTTAAAATTTTAAAATTTTAAAATTTTCTATTTTCTTAATTTTTTTGAATAGAAAAGGGAGGAAGAGAGAGGGAAAAAAATTAAATAAATATAGGAGTTGTTTTGGGTGGGGAATTTGAATTTGAATTTTTGGGGGAAACTTTTGGAGGAAAAATATGTTTTGTGAGATTAGATCTGGATCTTTGATTTTTGAGAAGATTGAAGGAGAGCCACTTGATAGCTTTCTTTGTGTTTTATTATATATATATAGGTAAAAGGGATATGAGCAACTTGCTCATTTAGTAAATGAGCAATTGATTATGTGGCATGCATGTGATACATTGGACAACTAACCTTTTTAAGACTTTTCCAATCACCTGTATGCCACATCATCAATTGCTTATTTACTAAATGAGCAAGTTGCTCATACCCCTTTCCCCCTATATATATATATATATATATATATATATATATATATATATATATATATATATATATATATATAGAGCGTTCTTCGGTTGCAAACGGGCCGGAACGGGTCGGTTCGCACGAACCCGTACGAACTTCGATCTGGACCGTTGGATCTTTAACTTCGATCTGGACCGTTGGATCAAAGATCCAACGGTCCATATTTTTTTTGCTCAGGTCTTGCCTTAACCCGTCGTTGGGAAGAACGGGTTAAGGCAAAATTTTATTAAAAAAATAGCCTTAACCCGTTCTTGGGAAGAACGGGTTAAGGCTATCCTATTTCATTTTCGTCGACATACAGTTCGTCTTCTTTCTTCCGCTCTCTTCTTCTTTCGTCGACGAACCCAAACCCAAAAAGACGGAAAAAAACCCTTAAAAATCCTAGCTCCGACGATCGAAACCCTCGAACTCCCTCTTCTCTCCCAACTCCGAAGATCGAAACCCTCGAACTCCGATGATCGAAACCCTGGCTTCTCTCCCCTACTTCGTTACGAAATCGGTGCACTACATTTCTCTTCCAAACCGATTGCTTGCTTGATTTGGACCTATCCTGTAAGGTATACACTAATTCTTTACCCCAATAATCTACATTTGTATTTTTTTTTGAATTTGTGTGTAGTAATTTATTTAGAAATTGGGGGAAAATTTAAATGGGTTAGTAGATTTTGAATGTAGAATCGGGTTGACCTCAAGTATATTCAATTGCCGAATTACGTTGCTTGCATTAGTATCTTGTAGAATTAGAATTGTATATACGAAATTAGTTAGAATTTTCAGTGCGATTATGGTTGAAAACCCTGCGAACGACCATAAAAAAATACGAAACTTTCCGAGTAGGTTCGTCTCACGTAGTACAAGGCACACCAACTTATAGAAGCGAGTTTCGACTCACGGTTCGAGAGATACGGCCGCGTATCGCTTTCGGTTGGAAAAAAATAAGTATAGCGGTGCACGACCGTATATCGCAAACCGTGACTCAAAACTCGCTTCTACAAGTTCGGGTGGCTTGCCCTACGTGAATCCGACCAAGTCGGTAAGTTTTATAATTTTCGGATGCCGTTTGCTCGGTTTTCTCAACTTCCTTGCATTACAAGTTTTAGACTTAGAATTTTGTAAGTGCGGTTAGATTAGATTAGAAAATCCTTCAAACGACCTCCAAAAAATACGAAACCGTGCGAGTTGGTTGGTGTCACCTACGAGAAGCCAAAACAACTTGTAGAAGTGAGTTTTGACTCACGGTTCGAGAGATACGGCCGCGTACCACTTACGGTTGGAAAAAAACCAAGTAAAGCAGTAGACGGCCGTATCTCGCGAACCGTGACTCGAAACTCACTTCTACAAGTTCGGGTGGCTTGACCTACGTGAATCCGACCAACATGGAAAGTTTTAAAATTTTCGGATGCCATTTGTGCGGTTTTCTCAACTTCCTCGCATTATAAGTTTTAGACTTAGAATTTTCTAAGTGCGGGTAGGTTAGAAAACCCTTCAAACGACCTCCCAAAAATACGAAACTTTGCGATTTGGTTGGTGTCACCTACGAGAAGCCAAACCAACTTGTAAAAGTGAGTTTCGACTCACGGTTTGTGAGATATGGCCGCGTATCGCTTATGGTTGGGAAAAAACCAAGTAAAGCGGTAGACGGCCGTATCTCGCAAACCGTGACTCGAAACTCGCTTCTACAAGTTCGGGTGGCTTGCCCTACGTGAATCCGACCAACTCGGAAAGTTTTAAAATTTTCGGATACCGTTTGTGCGGTTTTCTCAACTTCCTCAAATGAGAAGTTTTAGACTTAGAATTTTCTAAGTGCGGGTAGGTTAGAAAACCCTTCAAACGACCTCCAAAAAATACGAAACTTTGCGATTTGGTTGGTGTCACCTACGAGAAGCCAAACCAACTTGTAGAAGTGAGTTTCGACTCACGGTTCGTGAGATACGGCCGCGTATCACTTACGGTTGGGAAAAAATCAAGTAAAGCGGTAGACGGCCGTATCTCGCAAACCGTGACTCGAAACTCGCTTCTACAAGTTCGGGTGGCTTGCCCTACGTGAATCCGACCAACTCAGAAAGTTTTAAAATTTTCGGATGCCGTTTGTGCGGTTTTCTCAACTTCCTCAGATGAGAAATTTTAGACTTAGAATTTTCTAAGTGCGGGTAGGTTAGAAAACCCTTCAAACGACTTCTAAAAAATACGAAACTTTGCGATTTGGTTGGTTTCACCTACGAAAAGCCAAACCAACTTGTAGAAGTGAGTTTCGACTCACGGTTCGTGAGATACGGCCGCGTATCGCTTACGGTTGGGAAAAAACCAAGTAAAGCGGTAGACGGCCGTATCTCGCGAACCGTGACTCGAAACTCGTTTCTACAAGTTTGGGTGGCTTGCCCTACGTGAATCCACCTAGACGGTATTGCGTCAATTCCTCAAATGAGAAGTTTTTGACTTAGAATTTTTTTAAAACGGGCCGATTAGAAAACACTTCGAACCACCTCCAAAAAATACGAAACTTGGCGAGTTGGTTGGTGTTCCCTATGAGAAGTGACCCGAAGTTGTAGAAGTGAATTTTGACTCACGGTCCGAGAGATACGGCCGCGTATCGGTTGAAGGTTGGAAAAAAACCTAATAAAGCGGTATACGGTCGTATCTCGCAAACCATGAGTCGAAACTCACTTGTACAAGTTGTGGTCGCTTGCCCTACGTGAATCTGACCTAGTCGGAAAGTTTTATAGATTTTTTTGTTTTCATTCGTGCGTTTTTCAGTATAATCTCGGTATGCTTGTTTTGTTGTCATCTTTATCAACAACATTTTAATTTTTTTGTCAGATAGCTAAATGGCTAGAACAAGGCAACCGAGAATCAAGTCCGGTAACACTAGTGGCGCACCAACTACTGAGGTAAGATCGATTACTATTATTGGTTTTAAATACAAACATGTAACATTATCTCAATAATAACATTTGTTATATTTATTCGTGTAGGTTGGTGGCCGTCAATCCACATCGGCTGAGGCAGGTCCGTCGTCCTCGGTTACATCACCCGGACCCGTGGACACAAGCGTACTCACCCTGCAACCCAAACACCGATCGGAAGCCGTGTGGAATGGGTCCGATAAAAAATGTAATTTCCGGAAGCACACAGTTCTTCCTTGGGATGACCGTATCACGCCGTATGTGGTAGAGGCCGGTTTCTACGGAGCAAGATTCATTCACTCTGTGAAGCTAGATCGGCCACTCCTTACAGCTCTAGTCGAGCGATGGAGGCCAGAGACCCACACATTCCACCTACCTGTGGGTGAGATGACTGTGATCCTGCAGGATGTGGCAATGATAACAGGACTACCAGTCGATGGGTTTGCCGTGACGGGGAACATGGACTTCGATCGAGTTGAAGTTGTTCGGGACTTACTCGGTATCGACCTGCAGTTGGTAGTTCTCCAAAGGAAAGAGGCCACCGAAAAAGATATCCGCGAAAATGCCCCCGCAGATTCTGATGAAGATGTATTGAATGAACAAATAGAAGCTGCGAAAGATAAAGCGAAGGAAGAAGTGATGGATGACGCTTTCGATGGTAAATCACTTTACATCACCTGGTTAAAATTTCAGTTCGAGGAGGGATATTTGAACGCCGAGTCGGATGAGGATGACCTGACGTACTATGCACGTGCATATATTTTTAGTTTGATAGGGGGACTTATCTTTCCGAACTCATCCGGATCAATCGTGCCGCTGATGTACCTACAGTTGTTGGAGGATTTCCGGTATGCAGGTCGCTTTAGTTGGGGGAGTGCGGCACTGGCACTACTATACAGGAATTTTTGCACATGTTCTTTAGGTGGTGTACAGATGGGTGGCCCAATGGTGCTGATGTAGATATGGAGTTGGGAATGCATCCACATCGGACGTCCTCGTATTATTGAGCCTACACCGAAATTTTTGGCCGACCCGGGGGCAGCAGAGTTGTTACCTCCTCTAGGAGCATATTGGGCCGGCCGACACACGTGGGCCGATAACCCACGCCAATCGCTGACCTACTACAGAGATGAGTTGGACAACCTGCGGGACGAGTTCGTCAACTGGGAACCGTACTCGGCCGACAGGTTGCAACGCGTTCCTCCAGTCTGCCTAGACAGATCCCTTTCGTTGACGGCTGCACCTCTTATGAACTTTGGAGTTGTGGAGTTCCAGTATCCTGACAGGGTATTGCGGCAATTCGGATATCAACAGAAGATTCCCGATGTCAGGTCTTACGATAAAAAGTTGCACGAGGTCAGGGGAACGGGACGGGTGCCTAACTTCGATTGGGCTGATTTTCATCGTTACCATGTGCCAACTGGAACACCATGCGGCGGCAAATGACACCGAATTTGATGTTTGTCGCGATACCATACGATGGCTCCCTCCAGCAGGCATACATGATGTGGTACAAGCGAATAACCCGGTTGTTCGTTTCTCCAACGGCCGCCGTACCAGCTGGGGTGCAACTTCCGATTCTCCCTACCCAGGTAGAACCACCTCCAGCATATTCCTCCTTCCAGCCGATGTACCAACCAAGGGCTGAGACACATTGAAAAGCGATCAGTCAAATTTTATATAGTTTGTACGCATGTACTGTATTTAATTGATGTACACTAATTATGAATGATGTTTAAATTGGAATTTTTCACCAACTGTAGATTGAAAACGCATGGGAGGTTGTTCGAACAGCTGCTCGCGTCCTGAAGACTAGGATACCCGACAGCTTCAAGACGGTAATCCGGGAGATGTTAGCCCCGTGCCGTCGTACTCTGGAGGACGCGGGTGAAGGTCCACAGGTTGAGGCCTATTTAAGCGCCAACGTGCCGCCAATAAGTGTAAGGCGAAAACAAATTGTGAGTAGGGGAATTCGAATCGGCGAGCGACAACAAGTACAAGAAGAGCCAAATCCTAAAGGAGCTGATGAGGAACAGTCGTCGGATGATCCTGATTCTCCCCAAACACATGGCGCACGGTGAAATCCTGAAAGGAAGCGGCAACCTCCCAATCAATTCACACCAAGCGGTGCCAAGCGGCGTGGTCGTAGACGGTAATCTCTAATACTCTGTAATAGCGTATCTTTGGGTTGGTGATTTTGTTACTGCAGTAACTAACGTATTGTTTGTTTCTACGTTGATAAACTGTTGCAGGTGAATTTGTGGGCATGGGATGCAAGCCAAATTCGAGAACGGCGTCATTTGTGAATAATTTTCTTTTGGCCATGTGCAATCTTATATGTATAATTTTGTTGTAAATTTTTGGATTTTGTGAATATTGAATTTATTTCAAGTAATTAAGTGGTTGGTCGTTATTAGACTTTTGTACGCCTTCAAGTTTCTTGTGAATATATCTGTTGTCTTATTTACTTTGATGTGCTTTTATTTGTGAATTTGTGAACAACATTTGATGAAGTCGTTTCTGTATAAGTAAAAATGTACACCACCCAAAATATAGGCTAAGTGCTGCACAAATATAAACACTTAACCCGTTATCAGCAAGGAAAGGTTAAGTGGAGAGATATTGACAGTTCGTTGGGAGCCTACAGACCATGTCTTGGTTAAGTTCTGCTAATATGGATCTTCTTAACCCGTCACTATGAACAACGGGTTAAGTGAACTTAACCCGTTATTCACGGCAACGGCTTAAGTAGAGCGATATTGGCAGTCATTTAATTCATACAGACCAAAGTACTGTCAATATCGCTGTCTCTAAACCGTTCTTGGGAATAACGAGTTAAGTTCCATAACCCGTGGTTCACAAGAACGGGTTAGGTAGAGAGTTATTTCCAGGACCCTATTCAAGCTTTCAAATTATACTACCAAAATCTACATACTTAACCCGTTCTTATAAATAACGGGTTAAGGTTACCTAACCCGTTCTTGTGAATAACGGGTTAAGGCGTTTGAAATTTTGGGTTTTCTACAAATTTCTCTTCACTCTTTGCGAGAACTGTCTCCAGAAGTGTGCAAGGTGACATTAATATGCCCATAAATTGTTTATTATTTTTATAATTTTCCATTTATTCTCCCGTAACTAACCACTATAAATTTGTTACCATAATAAGTTTTGTGAAAGTAAAAAAATTAAATTACGCGTTTTTTTGTACCGAGGGTTAGGGTTAGGCTAAGGTAGGGTTAGTGTCGGGTTAGGGTTAGGGTTAGGTTAAGATAGGGTTATTGGTGAGTGCATGTGTTTTGTTTTGGTTAATTAGGTTCATATTTGTGGATCCCCACATCTATATTTGACTTTGTAACATGTGGAACCACATGTAAAACATGGCAAGTATCTTAATTTGTGGTACGAGTCGTTAACTTGTAGTACATTAACAGGCCGTTCTAAATTTCTACACTAATGAATCCATCGATCCATCAGTCAATCAAATATATCTTCTCCCACATGTCTTTATTGTGCTACTACATGTGAACTCATGCCCACACATGTAATCCGATCCAGTTTTTGTTAGCCATCTATATTAGATCTGGTGGCATTGCGCTCTAATAACACAGAGGGGCTTTTCCATTAGGAATACCCTCATCATCACAGTTGATCCAAACCCGTTATTGGTCTTTTTGTACGTGGATGTGGGGATCTACATGTGGTTTTTCTCCCATATGGGCTACATGTGGGATCTACATGTGGTTTTTCTAATATTGAACTTGTTCTACTATGAAGACAAGCAGAAGTGAGAGTCTATCAACGGCAAATTAGAATGAGGACCAGCAAGAAAGCCTAAAATGATTCTTATCAGTCCTTCCACAATAAGTGCATGCCTCATGTACCCACATTAGGGAATCTACATATAGTTTTTCCCATACATAGGCTACATGTGGGGAACTACATGTGGTTTTTCACCCATATAGACTTCATGTGGGAATCTACATATGGTTTTTTGCCTGTATAGGCTACATGTGGAATTCTACATGTGGTTTTTCTCCATATAGACAACATGTGGGAATCTACATGTGGTCTCCACAGAAGAAGTGGTGTTGTCATCTAAGCCAAGTGACCACCACAAGCCAGAAAAATTTGAACATACACCTAAGTGGGAAAAAGCACCAAGCTAAACAAGCATAACTCAGCACCCGCCTACTATTATCGCAGACACTATTTAACATGGGATGCGGATCTCATGTACAAATCTAGTTCTTGATCGCCAATTAATCTCATCTGATGACGAGATGCGGATCACGTGATGCATCTGGTTAGGCCTTTCCATTAGGGATCTCAGTATGTGGGGATGTACATGCATTCTATCAACGGAAAATTAGAATGAGGACCAAAAAGAAAGCCTAAAATGATTCTTATCAGTCCTTCCACAATAAGTGCATCCCTCATGTACCCACATTAGGGAATTTACATATGGTTTTTCCAATACATAGGCTACATGTAGGGACCTACATGTAGTTTTTCACCCATACAGACTACATGTGGGACTACATGTGATTTTTCCCCAGATAGGGTACATGTGGGATCTACATGTGGTTTTTCCCCCATAACAAGCTAAACAAGTAGAACTCAATCTCAAAGCAGTCACTTCGGACACTGAAAAGAGTGGAGACTCTACATTTGGGGACCTACATGTGGATGTAGCCAATATATAGGCTACATGTGGGGATCTACATTTGGTTATGTACTTTAGGTTTTTTCCATATTAAAGTGTCTGCTACGAAGAGAAAAAAAATGGAGACTCCAACCCTAACCCTAACCCCTAACCCCTAACCCTAACCCTATTAACCCTACCCTAACCCTAACCCTAACCTCCATTTTTTTTTTTTTTTTATGAACCAAAATACAAAATAATTTCCGTTAATTTTAATATTCGTTTGATGATATCAATTTTATATTGGTTAGTTATGTGGCTAGGAATGGAAATTTAAAAAAATATTACAAAAAAAGAACATACATATGACTGTCTATTTTGTAGAGTTCAGAAGGCAATGTACGTAAAGAGTGGAGAGGCGTATGTGATTAATGATAAGAACTTAAATATCTATAAACTCCACAGTGGAGAGGCGTCTGGAATTATCTATTACCTCCCAGCTACAAATATTAACGTATTTAATATTTGTAGTTTATCATAATTTTTTTTTACATTCAGTGAACTATAAGTTATATTGACATACTTGTTTACACATTTTTTTACATGCGATTTAAAAATTATCAGTACAACTGATTTAGGTACACTTAACCCGTTACTGACGATCACGGGTACAAGTACTTAACCCGTTATCATCATTAACGGGTTAAGTTAAAGTATATTGGCAGAAGTTCACAAGTACTTAACCCGTTCTTGGCAACGACGGGTTAGGTGTAATTAACCCGTTATCACCAAGAACGGGTTAACCAGGTGTAATTTACAGACACTGTACAAGTTGAGATGTGTATCAATTTGGTGGGGACAATTGTTGTCCTTGCTGCTCCTTTTTCGAATATTGTGTCATAACTTGGTTGACTAACAGGTAATTTCATATTGTCTTCTTCTTCTTTATGTTTAATCCATCTTTGTCTTCTCCGTTTTGTGTTGATCCCTTCTCTATTGATGAGCAGCCTTCTCTACAATCTTCTATCTTATCATGCTCCCCTCCCTTTTTCTAGCCTATATGATGGACCATTGATCATCCCGTAGAGAATGAGTCTCCTCTTCTTCTCTTCAAGAGAACTCAAGTGGAGTCTCCTCAATCTTCATAAATGTTCTCTTCTTCTCTTCTTCTCTTCAAGACCAGGTGTAATCAATGTTCTCTTCTTCTCTTCAAGACCCCTCTTTTCGACTCCAATAGGGAAGACAAAGTTTGAGTTGTAGAAGAAAATTGAGGTGTAGTCAATGTTCTCTTCTTCTCTTCAAGACCCCTACAATTGTTCTTGTGTATGAAGATTTGGCAAGAGTAGAGAAGGGCTGTCGGCTCTACCCGTTTTTCCACAGTGTTCTCTTAGTCTTCTATTTTTTTTAGCTTTTAGCTGTGTTTGCATAAGTAGCATTTGTACGCCTTTCATACACATTCGTTCTCTATTGTTACACAGAATGTAAAAATTCTTTGCTTTCGTCGGACGGAGTAGTGGTGGGTGTCACGGTGTATTCATGGTACTTTTCGACTTCTTGGCATGTACACCTCACAATCGTGCAACAAATAGGACGAATATGAGGAGTGCGTGTCAAGAAGTTGTTAAGTACTTTGAATATACGGTTACACCCACTACTACTCCATCCGACGAAGTGGAGAATTTTTACATTCTGTATAACAATAGAGAACGAAATTGTATGCAGGGGGTATAACTGGCTATTTATGCATTCAAAACCTTTTTTTTCTTCCTAATAGGGAGGAAGAAGTTTGAGTTGTAGAAGAAATTTGAGTTCAAGGATGGTCGCCTACAATTGTTCTTGTGTATGAAGATGCAGGAGCAGAGAGACTTGTTTCAGTGTACAAGTGCATGCTCGGTTTCTCTCAAGCGGTAGGGAGGGCCGCTGGCTCTGCCTTTTTTTCCACAGTGTTTGCCTTAGTCTTCTATTTATTTAGCTTTTAGATGTGTTTTCATAAGTAGCAGTTGTACGCCTTTCATGCACATTCGTTCTCTATTGTTACACAGAGTGTAAAAATTCTCGGCTTTCGTCGGACGGAGTAGTGGTGGGTGTCACGGTGTATTCATGTTACTTTTCGACTTCTTGGCATGCACACCTCACAATCGTGCAACAAATAGTACGAATATGAGGAGTGCGTGTCAAGAAGTCGTTAAGTACTTTGAATATACGGTTACACCCACTACTACTCTATCCGACGAAGCCGAGAATTTTTACCTCTGTGTAATAGTAGTGAACGAAATTGTATGCAGGGGGTACAACTGGCTACTTATGCATTCAAAAAAAGGCAGAGTCAGCAGTCCTTCCTTCCACTTCCGAGAAGAAAGCGAGCATGTACTTGTATACTAAATTAATTTCGACTTCAATTTTCTATTTCTTCAAACAATATGTTATTGCCAATTTGTAATGTTCCTTTATATGAATAAATTTTGATTTGCAAATGGCTTGTTGTGAATGAAATATCTTGTATATATATCAACAAAAGAAGATATGTCCAACACCCGTGAAAGTTATTCGGCATATTTTTAAGCGGAGAATGCACAAATATGTATATGTATCAACAAAAGAAGATAGCACAGAGTTGAAAGCAATGTAAGGAATTCTTAACCTAACCCGTTATCTCCAATAGCGGTTTATGGGATATAAATAGTCAACGCCAATGACGGGCTAAGTGGAGAGATATTGGCCGAGCTTCAGCCCTTACATGTGAAGTATTGGACCAAAGTACTGCCAATATCTATCTCCTTAACCCGTTATTGCTGATAACGGGTTAGGTTATATTAAACCGTTAATGCCAACAACGGGTTAAGTAGAGAGATATTGGCCGAACTACAGCCCCTACATGTGAAGTAGTGGACCAAAGTACTGCCAATATCTATCTCCTTAACCCGTTATTGCTGATAACGGGTTAGGTTATATTAAACCGTTAACGCCAACAACGGGTTAAGTAGAGAGATATTGGCCGAACTAAAACCCCTATATGTGAAGTATTGGACCAAAGTACTGCCAATATCTATCTCCTTAACCCGTTATTGCTGATAACAGGTTAGATTATATTAAACCGTTAACACCAATAACGTGTTAAGTGGAGAGATATTGGCCGAACTAAAACCCCTACATGTGAAGTATTGGTTAAGGACTGCCAATATCTATCTCCTTAATCTGTTATCCCCAATGACGGGCTAGTTTATAAAATATCTGCAGCATCTCGTCTTCTGAATACTGCATACATTTCACAATTTTCCACAATATAGATATATCATCCACAAAATACACAATCTCCAACACAAATAACAAATCTGTTCACATCGGCATGCAGACAATTTTCATTAACACAAAATTCACAGACAGAACGAGTTCCCCAAATTGCACACATCTACCAATTTCACATTTTCCGACATCAATAAGCATTCGCAACCAAAATGCCTGGTCAAAATCTATAGTAACATATCTTTGTTCACAAATACACAAAATAAACTGACATACAGAAATTACATTATGATTAAAAACATCATTAATTTACTTGTACCAAACAAGCCTACGACAATTATCCACACAAATATACAATCCAAAAGCAACACAATTTTTCAACGCATTGCATCTTTCCATTTGGGCGCGTTTTTTTGTTTCATTCCGGACCTATACCAGAAAATTTTTAAAAAAAACAAAGTTCACAATCCAATCGAAATTAATAAAAATCTGCACGAATAAATATAAAATCCAGTAATTATTCGGTGATTATTTTGAAATTTTGATATGACATACATATTAATAAATTTCTTAAAGCCCCCTTAGCACGAACCTTCGCCTTCGTCATTATCACTCTCTACAGAGTTTGGAGCTTCTTCATTCCCCACCGATCCACTAAAAAAAGAAGAAGAATGAGTTAGTACCGACCAAATTAATATTTATTGAGTCCAATTAACAAATACAAAATCTCTGATATAATACCTTGCTACATTTTTTGGGCAATTCCGTGAATCGTGGCCTACGACACGAAGACATGTCCTGCAAAGTCTTGGCCTCTTCGTTTTTTGACCTTCTCTTACCGACTTCAACTGTTTCCCTTTAGGCCTCCCCTTTGTGGTGCACTGTACAGGGTCACCTACATGTGCATGTGCATGTGCTTGTCCACCACTCTCAGGTTGTGTGCTACCTTCGTGTGGTGTGCTGTTCACTGACTCAATCTTAGCAAAACCTTCAATTCCCTTCAGCATGTGGTCGAGCATGTACTTGTATCCTCGCTCTGAAGAACAATCAAGATCGACCAAATGTCTTGAGTGCATACTCAGTTCACAATAACGCGAAGCAAAATTGTCGCCCATATTATTGGGAACCGGTATACTGCTTCTCCTCATTTGATCCCTGGTCCATCGCCTACAAATATATTGTTCGGGTAGTGCGGTGTGATCTGTGAACCGAATAACTGCAAGTAGATGTTTGCAGGGAATGCCTACGAAGTAGTACATGAAACAAGGGCATTTAGCAATTTTAGTGATTTTACAATAAGAAATCACCCTCCCCGGTTCTGAATTTCCACAAACTGTTACAGAATAAGCTGCACTATCCGGTGTATCCATACTCGCAATTAAACTCACATTAAATAATAAGCTTTTGACAACTTCTTGTTGAAATTTGTAGAAAATCTTCAAAGTGTATGTCCCTGCCATTTGTGACTCCAATGCCCACTCGGTCTTCAATTTTGGCCGCTCCTCGCGATTACGATGTGTTTCTTTAAGTTCATCGTGTCTTTGTTTTACTAAGAGTCGGTCAAAGATGATAGCAAATTCATGTAGTGAGTACTTTTTATGAGTATGGTGCTTCAAGGATGAATGTAGCGATTCGCTACGTTGGGTACTCAACATGCCCCCCCAAAATGAGTCTCTTGCGTACACAGGGGCCCATTTTTTGCGGATCTCAAATTTTTCCTTCAACCATTTGTTATTTTCTAGTTTGTACTGAGAGATCAAATTTTTCCACTTCTGTTCGAATTCTGTTTTAAATTCCGCCGTATAAATGATAGTCTTCAAAGTATCCCTGAACTCATCAACGTTATTCGACATTCGAACTTCATGCGGTAGCTTATCCAAAATATGCCAAATGCAATATCTATGTGACGTGATTGGGAAAACTTTGGAAATTGCAGAAGTTATCCCGCGATCCTCATCTGTCATGATGTTGATCGGATCACATAGCATTGCAGCACGCCACTTTTCAAAGAACCACTCAAATGAGGATGTCTTCTCATTTGGGATGAACCCACAACCTAGGAATATTGATTGCCAATGATGGTTGAATCCAACAAATGGTACGAACAACATCTCGTATCGGTTTGTGTTGTAGGTAGCGTCAAAGCAGAGAACATCCGCAAATACTTTGTAATTATTTCTAGCAATACCGTCCACCCAGACACAATGTGTCAATCGCCCTTCGGGGTCACATTGGTAATCAAAATAGAATAAGGGATCGGTCGCCTTTTTCGATTCAAAAAACTCAAGTAGCATTTGTCCGTCGTGTCCTTTTAAACCCTCCATCTCGTCTCTCCTGAGATTTCTTACATCGGTTTCGGTGAATCCAATTTTCTCATTTCCTCCACTTGCACCTTCAAAGAATAGCATTTGTTTGCATACAGGGACATTAGCTTCGGTAAGTTGACCAATTACATTTTTATCTGTCTTAGTCAATTAACGGTTTCGAGGTAGCAAGTGACGTCTACCGGGTGAAGTAAATTCGATATTGTATGCTTCATTTAATGAATAAAGAATCCACGAATTACTTTGTGAATTACTATGTGGGTTTAGTTTGACACGGACGAAAGCTTTGCAACCCGTTCTACAAGTTGTACCTCGTCTAGTTTCATTATGGCTATTCGGTGACTCCCCGGCTTTATTACAGACGTATGATTTATCCACTACATCGTTTCCCTTATATTTATTTCCACCCTTACGCATAGCGAATCCCGCACATTTGCAATATGATGAATAAAATTTTTCCGCATCCTCAAGGGTGGGAAATGTCATACCAATCTTCGGTTTTAGGTGCTCGTCAACATGAGGAAGATACTCGCCAAGTTGTTGTGCACGAACAAATTTATCCCCGGCAACAGAACTTCCTTCGAAACTGTCCATACCTAAGAAACTGTGAAAAGGAGAATAGTTAGGAGTACAAAACCGTTGTATTTGGTGTTTTTATAAGTGCGCAAGCCACCACAACTTGAAAAGGAGAAAGTTTCGTATTTTTTGGAGGTGGTTTGAAGTATTTTATAATCGGCCCGCACTTAGAAAATTCTAATTATAAAACTTATAATGCGAGGAAATGAAGCAAAACCGAACAAACAACATCCGAAAATTATAAAACTTTCCGTCTAGGTGGAATTCACGTAGGGCAAGCCACCCGAACTTGTAGAAGGGAGTTTCGACTCACGGTTTGCGAGATATGACCGTATACCGCTTTATAATAGTTTTTTTCAACCGAAAGCGATACACGGCTGTATCTCTCGAATCGTGAGTCGAAACTCACTTCTACAAGTTCGGATGGCTTCTCATAGGGGACACCAACCTAATCGCAAAGTTTCGTATTTTTTAGAGATCGTTTGAACGGTTTTCTAATCCACCCGCACTTAGAAATTTCTAAGTCTAAAACTTGTAGTGCGAGAAAGTTGAGAAAACCGCGCAAACGGCACCCAAAAATTATAAATCTTTTCGACTAGGTCGGATTCACGTAGGGCAAGCCACCTGAACTTGTAGAAGCGAGTTTCGACTCACGATTCGTGAGATACGGCCGTGTACCGGCTTTAGTTGTTTTTTTCCAACCAAAACCGATACGCGGCCGTATCCCTCGGACCGTGAGTCGAAATTCACTTCTACAACTTCGGGTCATTTCTCGTAGGTGACACCAACCAAATCACAAAGTTTCGTATTTTTTGGAGGTCGTTTGAAGGGTTTTCTAACCTACCCGCACTTAGAAAATTTTAAGTCTAAAACTTATAATGCGAGGAAGTTGAGAAAACCGCACAAACGGCATCCGAAAATTTTAAAACTTTCCGAGTTGGTCAGGTTCACGTTGGGCAAGCCACCCGAACTTGTAGAAGCGATTTTCGACTCACGGTTTGCGAGATACGACCGTATACCGCTTTATAATAGTTTTTTTCAACCGAAAGCGATACGTGACCGTATCTCTCGAACCGTGAGTCGAAACTCACTTCTACAAGTTCGGGTGGCTTCTCCTTGGGGACACGAACCAGCCCGCAAAGTTTTGTATTTTTTGGAGGTCGTTTGAAGGGTTTTATAATCTACCCGCACTTAGAAAATTCTAAGGCTAAAACTTGTAATGCGCGGAAGTTGAGAAAACCGCACAAACGGCATTCGAAAATTATAAAACTTTCCGACTTGGTCGGATTCATGTAGGGCAAGCCACCCGAACTTGTAGTGGAGAGTTTCGAGTTACGGTTTGCGAGATACGGCCGTCTACCGCTTTACTCGGTTTTTTTCCAACCGTAAGCGATACGCGACCGTATCTCTCAAACCGTGAGTCGAAACTCACTTCTACAAGTTGGTTTGGCTTCTCGTAGGTGACACCAACCAACTCGCACGGTTTCGTATTTTTTGGAGGTCGTTTGAAGGGTTTTCTAATCTAATCTAACCGCACTTACAAAATTCTAAGTCTAAAACTTGTAATGCGAGGAAGTTGAGAAAACCGCACAAACGGCATCCGAAAATTTTAAAACTTTTCGACTTGGTCGCATTCACGTAGGGCAAGCCACCCGAACTTGTATAAGCGAGTTTCGAGTCACGGTTTGCGATATACGGCCGTGCACCGCTATACTTGGTTTTTTCCAACCGAAAGCGATACGCGGCCGTATCTCTCGAACCGTGAGTCAAAACTCGCTTCTACAAGTTGGTGTGGCTTGTACTACGTGAGACGAACCTACTCGGAAAGTTTTGTATTTTTTTACGATCGTTCGCAGGGTTTTCAACCATAACCGCACTGAAAAGTTTCTAACTAATTTCGTATATACAATTCTAATTCTACAAGTTACTAATGCAAGCAACATGATTCGGCAATTGAATATACTTGAGGTCAACCCGATTCTACATCTAAAATCTACTAATGCATTTAATTTTTTTTCAAATTTCTAAATAAATTACTACACACAAATTCAATCAAAAAATTACAAATGTAGATTATTGGGGTAAAGAAATAGTGTATACCTTACGGAATAGGTCAAAATCAAGCCAAGCAATCGGTTTTGGAAGAGAACTAGGGTTCCGAATTCGTGTCGAAGAGGGGAAGAGAAGCTAGGGTTTCGATCGTCGGAGTTCGAGGGTTTCGATCTTCAGAGTGGGGAGAGAAGAGGGAGAGCGGACGTGTCGATCGTCGGAGCTAGGGTTTTAGGGTTTTTTTTCCGTCGTTGGGTTTGGGTTCGTCGTTGGAGTTGGGAGAGAAGAAGAAGACGAACTGTATGTCAACAAAAATGAAAAAAGATAGCCTTAACCCGTTCTTCCCAATAACGGGTTAAGGCCATTTTTTAAAATAAAATTTTGCCTTAACCCGTTCTTCCCAACGACGGAGTAAGGCAAGATCTGATTAAAAAAAATCTAGACCGTCGGTCCAGATCGAAGTTCGCACGGGTCCGTGCGAACCGACCCGTTCCGGCCCGTTTGCAACCGAAGATCACTCATATATATATATATATATATATATATATATATATATATATATATATATATGTGTGTGTGTGTGTGTGTGTGTGTGTGTGTGTGTGTGTGGAGATGATCCACTAAGGCCCTACCTTACCCCTCTTATTTTGAGGCCCTCAATATGTACGCCCTTTAAAAATTTGGACCATTCAACTTTTTTTACATGCCTAAGATAAACTAATGGTATAAAATCAAACTATTTGACATTCAATTCCCTATCCATCATGTTATTAAAAAATTAAAGAATGTTTAGCTATAGAATTTTGTTAAATTGTAAAATATATACAAATGAACTTCAAATAACTTGATTTTGCACTCTTAGGCTACATAAGGTATGTAAAACAAGATGAATGGTACAGATTTTTCCATGAGGGGTTCATATCAATGGAGTCACATATGAGGCCTCAAAACAAGTGTTGAGGTAGGGCATTAGGGGATCATCCCCTATTATATATACATCTATATATAGAGAAAGAGCGAGCGAGAGAGCGAGAGAGGCGGCATAGGAGGACCCAAAAAGATTCTACCCCCTCCTTCCAAATGCATGATCCATACCGTGCAACATTATCTACGATTCATAAAACCTAAAAGGATGACATTTTATCAATGTTAAATATATTTGCGCATGCATTAAGTGGCTGCAATTTGTTCTATTGTTGAAAAAACCATTCAATTTGCAATCTCATGATGAATGGGCAAAACATGTTCAAATTTAATGCTTTTACTTCACTGTATTATTTAGTTATGAAGTCAACTTCAACAATGTGGATTTTGGTTAAGGAGAGCGGACTTTTAGCATGTCATAGAAGGAAATTCCTCCTGTCATAAGCCCCCCCCCCCCCTCCCCACCCACACCCACACACACACACTATATATATATATATAGAAATGCTAAAATGAGATGGTGGGATGGGTGAGATGAAGATGTATTTTGTGAGATCAGCAATTTGAATGATCCAAATCTCGATCACACCGTTCACATCATTCTACATATCATCAGTTGGTGTGTACAAAATTTCAAGCGATTTGGAGACCTCTAGCTTATGCATCAAAGCGTTCAAATAAATGCATATACATGTATTTCACATCATCTTCATGATGTGTTGAACGCTTTGATGCAAAGGCTAGAGATCTCTAAATCGCTGAAAATTTTCTACACACCATCTAGATTACATGTAGAATGATGTGAACGGTGTGATCGAGATTTGGATGATTCAAATTGCCCATCTCACAAAAAAACACAACATCTCACCATCTCATAATTGCATGACTCTATACATATAGTCCCCTTCCATTGTGCACTAACCTCCATGTGCACTCGGCTTTTTGGTCATCGTATCCACGATCCGAACCGTTCTATTGATCTACACGTGTAAATTAGTCTAAATATGTAAAATCAAGTCATTTGAAATTTATTTGCCCATGCACTAATGTGTTACAAAATTGTATGGTTGAATATCGTTTTTTTATAATGACTTGATGGATTGGGCAAATGAATTTCAAATGACTTGATTTTATATATTTAGACTAATTCAGACGTGTAGATCAATATAACCGGTTCAGATCGTTGATACGATGGCAGAATAGGCCAGTGCAACAGAAGGTTCATATATATATATAAAATCACCAAATATGAATGTGTTACGCCCAGTCATCATGCTGTTGCAAAAATGAACGGTTTTTCAACAATTGAACAATTGTGCATCACTTAATGCATGGGGAAACATATTCAGCTTTGATAATACATCATCTTATGTTTTATAACATGTTTGAACACTTCGAAACAGTGTGGATCATTAGTTTGGGTGGAGGGGTAAGGATTATTTTAGGGTGTTATGGGAGGAAATTTCCTCTTACGCTACTTTTCCTCCCGTTTTCTCTCTCAAAATATACGTATTCACATGATAGTTATAATTATATCTATATAATAAAACACAAAGAAAGCTATCAAGTGGCTCACATTCAATTCCCCCCAAAATCAAAGGTCCAGATGTAACATCACAAAACACATTTTCCCCCCAAAGTCCCCCCCCCCCCCCCCCCCCCCCCCCCCCCGAAAAAAAAAATCCAAATTCAAATCCCCCAAAACAACTCATTTATTTATCTCTGTCTTTCTCTCTCTTATATATATTCATCTATATATATATATATGAAAATATGGACTTTTATTTACAACTAATTATTGTCATACTATTCAAACTTCAGCTATATAATTATTGATTTACTGTTTACAAAATTTTTCATATGCTGTATTGTCCTGAAAACGTGCCGTAGGCACGTAGCCACGGGCAAATCTAGTATACATATACAAAGAGAAGAAAGAGAGCTAATGAATAAAGCTTCTGTCGATAGGATCTGATCTCAATCCTACCCAATGGGAATTACATATTAGATCATCAAAACATTTAATATAAAACCAACAGATGCATTTTATTATATGTAAATAGCTTGTGGAAAAAAAAATTCAAATGGTTTGAAGTATGTTAACTTACGTATATTGACACTATATAATGAAACCATCAACATTTTTTGCTTCCATCGTATAGTGGGCCTATAATTTTAATTTACTCAAGGTTTGGCCTAATAGCCCACAAGGACAAAATCATAATAATAATAAAAAAAAACCCATCAAGTGATGGTCAGAGATAATGGAAGATGGATCTGATACAATAAATAAGGTTGAGGGGTTTGTTGGTATGAAGTGAAACTAACTGAGCGGACAGCTTGAAAGAGGCAGAGTGAAGCAGAAAGAAATTGAGATATAGTCAACCCCAAAGATTCGGATCAAGGCTCCGTTGACAGTAATATTTAAAGATACAAAAGCAAACTCCTTGCCAGGACTTGTATAGGCTCCATGTCCGCAGACATATATCTTTTTGATGAAACGGATAGAGTCGAAAGACTCCAGCCATGCATTAATAAACACAATAATTACAATAGAGAGGTCTTACAAGCTGTAAAACAATCAGTACAGAATTAAAGCAACTAAATACAGACCCATCGATATACAAACAGACTCTGATAATCAAACCAAGAAAGGGGAGGAAGGCGAGCAGGACCAGATCTAGAGGAAGGATGGAGCTGATGGCTCCAAACACTCCAAAAACCCCGACACTGAGGAAAGCGACGACGCGCTTTCGACAACAGGATAGCAGCTAGCAGACAAGACTGCCCCGACGACGCACAGAGGAGCCCCCCGCACCCGAGATTCCGGAAAGGAATGAGGAATGCAATCAGTCCGAACAAAAACCACAGAATGCAGCTCAAAACCTCCCGCGTAGTGGCCAAAAATACCAGCTGCAAACGTAAATTGGGCAGCTCTAGAGAGAAAGACAGAGCCAAGGAAAAGCAAGAAGACAAAATAGGAGCGTAAGGTCTACCGAAGTTGATTAAAACATCAACTAGATAAAAGAAACGAGTAAACCAGAACTAATAAGTGCGCACAAAAGAAACAATCACAGCGCAGTAACATAAACAAAACATGAATGAAGCTAAAGGACTGGTAACCATAGAACAAGGAATCACAGCATTCCCCCAAATCCACCAAAGTGCATATAAAACATTAACATAACAAGCATGCCAGCCAGATAAAGTAGGAGAAGAAAATTATAGGTTCACATAATAGGAGTAGGAACATCATCCAGGCAAGACAAAAAGCAAGAGCTGAACATCATCCAGGCAAAAACCAGAGCACGGGGTCATAGCCAACAGGCTGAGCAATACCAACGCTAGAAACCGCACCAGTGAGCAGTAAAGGAAAGCACCGAAGAAACAGAACTAGAGATCACGGTCCCATGGATGAGCTGAGCATCAATCAAACTAAACCAAACGCCCCAAAAAGTCAGAACTGCCCAAAGAGAGGCAACAAAGTGACCAAAAAGCATTATACGGGAAGTCGAGACTCCCATTAATCCTGCAAATATGAACAGCCAGGCAAAATTAAGGGCTTCATCTCAGAAAACAAAAGAGCAGCAATAATGAGTAATAGAGCTCACAGGAATAACCAACAGTAAGAGCACTTGGTGCCTCAAAAGAGAACCAAACTACCAGAACGATGTAAAGTGAAACTTAAATAGCATTGAGATTAATAAGACAGCGGTAAGCATTCTCGATTCTTTCGAATTTCAGATTTTCTCTAGCTTCCAACTTAAGAGTAGAAGACCAAAAATTGAAAAGGAACAAGAACTCGTTTGCTAATGAACGAGGGGAAGTGAAAATATGCCGAAAAATTCTGTGATTTCTTTCCCTCCAAATTAACCAAAAAATAATCTGGAGGGAGAGAATCCATGATCTGTGGAAAGCGCGGTTCGGAGGACGCTTCGTCCAGCAATTGACCAGACTGATCGGAATGTTCGAGGCTTCCCAGGCCAAAACGGGAATTTTCCAGAGAGAAAGGGAGTAATCGCATTCTACGAACAAGTGATCCACATTCTCATAACCAGAGTCGCACAGGGGACACAATTGTCCCCATGCAATGTTTCTTTTGTTGAGCAATTCAACAGTAAGTACTTTATTGTTGAGCGCTAACCAAACATGGATCTTAACTTTCAATGGTGCGCACGAGCTCCAAACCAAGTCGTAGAAAGGCGATCTGATTCCTCTAAAGTTGAGAAAGAGATAGAACGATCGGACTGAGAAATTTTTAGAGGGATTCCATCGCCAAAAGAAATCCTCTTTATCATACCATTCCGCTTTGTTAATGACTTCAATCAAATCATCGAAGATGGGGGATAAGTGAGGGGGAAGATTGGACGAGAGGGGAATCACCCAATCCCTATGACCATCAACGGCGCAAAGGTAATCAGACACTAATGCTAGAGGATTGGACGCGCACTGGAAAATGGTTGGAAAAGCAGTCGCTAAAGAGGAATCACCGATCCAAATATCGGTCCAGAATCTGGTCATGGAACCGTCGGCACAACCGTGACTCAAGCCGCAGCGGAAAGCCGCTGCTGCTTTCCAAATGCCTTTCCAGAAAGGAGAGGCGAGTCTATGAGGCTGATCAGGGAAACTCCACCAATCAAAGGACACAAAGTAATTTGCTTTGATGCTTTTGATCTAGGGGAGGTCCTCGATCTTGAGGAATCTCCAAAGCCATTTGCCTAGCAAGGCCAGGTTGTGGTGTCTAAGGTTTAAGACCCCTAAACCACCAGCCAATTTCGGAGAGCAGACTAGTTTCCAGTTACATAGATGAGATCCTGGAGAGAAATCAGATGAGCCGGACCAGAGGAAATTACTTCTGATCTGGTCAATTCTTTTGATGACTAAAGAAGGGATGAAATAGAATGACATCATATAAAGGGGAATAAAGGAGAGAACTGAGTTGAGCAGAATTAATCTACCACCTCGAGACAATAGTCTCCCCGACCATACTGACAGTCTGGATTCTACCGTATCGATAATCGGGGACCAATCCGATCTATGAAGTTTACCCCACCTCAGGGGGATACCTAAGTACGTAATCGGAAAAGAAGCGGTCGGGCAGTTAAAAAATGCGGAGATCTCATCCTGCCTATTAGGAGATCCTCCCAGCCAGATGACAGAAGATTTCTGAAAATTAATAGTAAGACCCGAAACTAGTTCGAAGCAATAGAGAAGTAGCTTCAGGTTTCTGAGGGTATGAGAATTAGGTTTGGCAAGGATGATGGTGTCGTCTGCGTACTGAAGGTTGAGTACTCCGTTGAAAGAACGAGACTCTCCCAGTCCTTCGATAGCCTTAGCATCCCAAGCATTACGAAGAAGTTTACTGAACACATCAGCAACCAGAGCGAATAACAGAGAAGAGAGCAGGTCACCTTGCCTGAGACCGCATTTGATTTTAAATTTGTGACCCTCTGAACCATTAATAAGAATGGAAGAGGTACCTGCGAAAAGGCTGGATTTAATCCAAGCAATCCATTTGGGACCAAAACCTCTGTTGATTAAAATGTCGAAGTGGAATTCCCAAGAGACATTATCGTAAGCTTTTTGAAAATCAAGCTTAAGGAGAAAACCTTTAGATTTAGTGTTGTGGCACGAGGAGATGATTTCCTGGGCCGAAGCAACGCTATCAAGAATAAAACGATCCTTAATGAACCCCGATTGGGCCGGATCGATGAGAGGCGGTAACACCTCTCCGAGTCTAGTAGAGAGAACCTTCATGATAATTTTGAAGGTTGAGTTGATCAGGCTGATCGGCCTAAAGTTAGCCACAGTATTCGCTCCTAACATCTTGGGGATAAGAACAATATGCGCATAGTTGATGCGGTCAAAAGAGAAAGAACCTAAATGAAGATTGGCGAACATCTGGAAAAGGTCATCTTTTAACCAATTCCAGAACTTTTGAAAGAAAAAGGCCGGAAAACCGTCCGGCCCCAGGGCCGCATCGCTTTTTAAGTCGAAAACGGCTGCCTTGATTTCTTCCATGTAGAACGGTGCTTCGAGAGCAGTTAAATTGTTAGGAACGTTGCCGTACAGCTGCGACCAATCCAGGCTCAGCTCCCTTGGTTTGGCCGATCCAAGGAGACTTTTATAGAAATGGAGGAAGGATTGGTGAATCTCTTCGTTAGAAGAAAGTTCAATCCCCTCGTGAATGATCGAAGAAATATGATTACATCTTTGCCTGTGGGAGGCCAAATTATGAAAAAAGGCCGTATTGCAGTCGCCCTCTTTGAGCCAGCGAAATTTGGCTCTTTGGGCCCATTTTACGTGATCTTGGAGAAGAATATCCGAAAATTCTTGTTTGCAAGAACGTCGCTCGTTGAACAATTCAATCGAGATCGGGCCTTGCTCCTCCATTTTATCTATAGATTCGATGGAGGACAGGTAAAATTTTTTAAGGAAATTAGTGTTGAATTGCCTTTCGTTGCGCCAAATTTTACACCCGAATTTAATTGCATGGAGTTTGAGGAGGATGGACCCTAATCCAGAAGAGCCAGAAATCACCGATAGGCATTCAGAAACAAGGTTAACAAAAATTTGGTCTTGCAACCAAAATTTTTCAAATCTGAATTGATGATGACGAGGGAAATGGAAATCGGAGTGTAACGCAATAGGCACGTGATCTGAGGAGGGGTTAGGTAAAGCCTGAGCGAAGGAGTTGTGAAATTGGTTAATCCATACATTGGATACCAAGAAGCGCAGACATATATCTTATTAATAGAAATTACAGACTATCTTACAAACTCCCTTGGTCCCAAAATGTGTCATTATATCCTTCTTTTTGTCCCAAATTGTTTGTTGTTTTAGGTTTTCAAGATAATGTCTCGACTTTTTCAAATGTTCATTACTGAATCTTAGAAAGAATGTTTGTTTCTTCTGGTTTCTTAATACGTGGGAAAATACCTAGAATGACATATATTGAAATGGAGGGAATATCAGTTAGGAGCGTTTCAAATGTTCATTAATGAAACTTTTTAGTAGATTACCAAATATACCCTTGAGGTTCTATAAGTAGATCATTTCATACCTTTCATTATAGAGGAGGGCATTTGTGGAAATTTACTACTTAGATCATTTAGAAAGAATGTTTCTTTCTTTCAAACTAATCTAAGTTGTTTCTTAATATGTGTGAAGAAACCTAGAATGACATACACTTTGGAATGGAAGAAGTGTTAATTAGAACTAAATCAATCTATTGGAAAAGTGATCTCGCTAGGGATTTTGTTGCAAATTTGTTAACAAATTCATTTTATGCAAAAAGAAAAATCTCCACAGAGACTCCAGGTCTCTACCATTTAAAAGCGTAAACCCAATTATGCAAGCAAAAAAATTACTAACAATGAAGTGCAGAGACAAATGTACGACACTATACCATTATGCCGATACATTATCTTTCAAAAAAACAGACTACACGTTGTCACCAGTACGAGCGTAGACCATATTTCTATATTTTACATGTAAAAGTTTTGCTTTCTTGACAATAATATATATTAGAGAAAACATATATTTTTTAATCTTAATATAAGTGTCACTTGTTAATATATGTATATACTCTCTAGTATGTGTATGACACGTGCTTATTCCATCTTATATATATATATATATATATATATATATATATATATATATATATATATAGCCTTCCATTGCGAACTCTGCTGTGCGAACTCAACGTGCGAACAACTCCGCTAACCGCCCGATCCAAAAAAACTCGAACGGACCGCTGTGATTGAGATCACTCTCTTCTCAGTTATCTTTGGGGGTAATTTGGTCATTTTGAGCGAAGAGACATATACCCCTTCCCACATTCCTCTTCTCTCATCTCATAACGAAATCAACCTCTTCTTTCTCTTCGCGAACACTACCTCCTCCACCATCGAATTCGTCATGCGCACTCCTTCTTCCAAATCGCGATTGCGAACCTCCCACCCCCCTCTTCTCTTCTCTCAGATTGAAATCTTCTCTTCTCTCTCTATTCGTGAACCCTAGCTCCTCCACCGTTGAAATCGCAACCAAAATTTAGATCCGTTGAAAACCCTCCTCCCCTCGTCGGGATCTTTCTCCAGTCCTCTTCAATCCACGAAGAAGCCCTACCTCCGACCGCCCCCTACTTTCTCTAATCGTCATCGCCTATATCGAAATCCTAGGGTTTCGATCAGGTATATATATATATATATATATATATATATATATATATATATATATATATATATGTTCCCTTTTTTTTCTGTTTGAATTTGTAGGAATGGGGTTAAGTGTTTGTGTTTAAATTTCATTATATTTTGAATTCATTTGTAGAATTGTGGAGTATTTGGTTCATTGGTTTATGTTTCGTTTGCTTTGATAATAGGTATGGATATTGATGAAGGGAGATCTGATGTTGATGACAGTTTTTTGAATGTACAAGTAGGTAAATTTATCTCGGTAGTGGACGAGCACCTAAAACCGAAGCTGGGTATGACTTTTGATACTTTAGAGCAAGTAGAAAATTTCTATGACAATTATGCTAAATGTGGGGGATCCAAATGCGTAAGGGTTCAACTAAATTGAAGGGAACTGTGGTAGTGGATAAGTCGTATGTTTGTAATAAAGCCAAAGTTTTGAAGAGTAAGTCTAATGATGTTAGGCGGGGACTACAAGTAGATCCGATTGCAAAGCTTTAATTCGTGTGAAATTAAATGAAGGAAAACACTCATGGGTTCTTTATTCACTTACTGAATTACACAATTATGCATTTACCTCACCCGGTAGAAGACATTTGTTACCGCAAAATCGTAATGTGTCAGATTCTGATAAAGTAATAATGGATCAACTTACGCAAGCTAATATTCCAACATGCAAACAAATGATTTTTTTTGAAAATTCGAGTGGGGGTCATGATAGGGTTGGATTCACCGAGACCGATGCGAGAAATCATGGGAGAGACTTACATGAGGCTATGAAAGGGCACAATGGACAAAGGTTGATTGATTTTTTCGATTGGCAAAAAGAAAAAGATCCTTTTTTTTTAATGATTTCCAACTAGATGAGTTTGGTCGGTTGACTCATTGTATTTGGGTCGATGGTATTGCTAGAAAGAACTATGAAGAATTTGGTGATGTAGTTTCCTTTGATGCAACATATAACACGAACCATTATGGAATGCTATTTGTTCCCTTTGCTGGAATCAACCATCATTTGCAATCTGTTTTCCTAGGGTGTGGGTTCATCCCAAATGAAACAACTTCCTCATTTATATGGTTATTTCAAAAATAGTTCGGAGTAATGAAACGTACACCATTTGGCATGGTGAGTGATCAAGATCGTGGGATAAGTGCTACAATCAAAGCTGTTTTCCATGAAATTTGCCATAAATTTTGTATTTGGCATATTTTAGATAAGATACCACAAGATGTGCCTAAAATGAACCAAGATGTTGAGTTTATGAAAGCTTTTAAGAATATTGTCTGCAATTCTGATGATTGTACTCCTTTTGAAGAAAATTGGAAATCAATGCTTTCTAAGTATGATGTGGAAAATAATAAGTGGTTGCAAGATAAATTTGAAATTTGTGAGAAATGGGCCCCTATCTATCATAAACCACATTTTTGGGCCGGAATGTCAAGCAGCCAAAGAAGCGAGGGAATGAATGATTTCTTAAAGAAACATACTCAAAAGAAGTACTCACTACATGAGTTTGCCTTAATATTCGAGAGAGTCATTGCAAGACAAAGAGAACAAGAACTTCAAGAAAATCATCATACAATTGAGAAGAAACCAAAATTCAAAACTGAATGCTATATAGAGGCACAAATGGCACAAGTGTACACATTGGTTACTTTTAATGATTTCCAAGAAGAACTGAAATCAAGCTTAATATATAATGTAAATTTGGTGCAAGAAGATGAGAACCAAGCTATTTACCTAGTGAAGAAGTGTGGCGAAACAGAAAATGCGAAAGTGGTGACTTATTCCAAAGTTACTCAAATGGCTATGTGTGCATGCTTGTTGTTTAAATTCGTAGGCATTCCTTGCAAGCATATTTTGGCATATCTTAAGTACATCGATCACAATGAACTACCAAAGTAATATATTTTAAGAAGATGGAGCTGATATGTAATCCGAAGAAGCAATATGTTCACTAATAGTAGAGGCCTTCATGAAGATAGTAGTGAGAATTTAGGTTCTCGCTATTGTGAGTTGAGTAAATTAGCTCAACAACAAGTTGATATTGGATTAGCTTCCAATGTAGGCTACGAATTCATGCGTAACAATATGCTCAAAAATATTGAAGGCTTCCATCTTGTACAACCCGAAAGTAGTGGACCGATATATGAAAAATCCATGGAAAAGTCTAAAGTTTTTGTGGAGGAGCCTAAGCAATGCAATAAAAAAGGAAGGCCTAGTGCGAAGCGATTGAAGCCAACAAGAGAGAAAGTAAGGAAACCTAACTTGTGCAATGCTTGCGGTACGCGAGAACTACACGATTCAAGAAATTGCTCAAACAAATTAGATGGGTAAATATTCCACATCTTTTAGTTGCGGTTGATTTAATCTTCCGTCATATTTTTTTTTAATTTGCTTGTGTGCTTGATTAAGTATTTTTTTCATTATTTTTTTAGTGGAGGCATTACACATGAAGAAGATTCCGCATCCGGAGAAAGCACCGATGACACTGTTCCTTGAGGGAAGTTCCTCATTCTGTTTGTTCAATTTAAAGTTTATTATTGGCTATTTTTATTTTGTTTCGAAGTAGGCAATGATGACAAAAATATTTTATAAAAGCTTTAAGAAATGGAACAAATGCTTCTTCTATTTGTGTGCTCTGTTTATGTACTTTATGAGCATTTTGAGTGCTGAAAATGAAATTGCTAGACATCTTCAAAAATGGTTATGTTATTTTCAGGCATGTTGAGCTCTTTGTACAGGCTTGCCATGTTCTTTGTTTATGTTGTTCATATGCATATTGAGCTCTGATTTGTTTGAGTCCTACTTGACAATTTTTTGAGTTCTTTGTTCAGGCTTCTATGAAAGATTTGTATGAAGTTGTACAGCCCGTCTATCATGGACCACATTTGTATGAAGTTTGCTGCTTCTTCTGTTTATGTTGTTCATATGAGCTCTGGTTCGTTTGAGCTCTTTGTTCAGGCTTCCATGAATGATTTGTTTAGAACGAATATCAGGTTATGGATCAACTTGTTGGCATGGCATAATATTGCAGCCCAAGTGTGAACATAATTATGATGCTTTTGAGAGTCATGCTTGATTCAATTGAAAATTTTCTAAAACGCTGTTATATACTAGGGTGTTTTGAGCCTACAATTACTTAAAATATTTTGAGATTAGTTGTGTTGATAGTGTTGTTATCTAAGATTAATAATTACAAATCATCTATCTAAACCCTTTCTTTCTTATTGCTTGCAGTTTGTACAGTGACTGAAGGTGTGATGCTGAAAATGCGCTACGGCAAAATGAGCTCTGTATATTATTTGAGTCTGTAATTATTTGATGACTGTATATAATGTATTTGAGTCTGTACATTTGAGTAAAAATTCTGTACATCTGTATACAATTTCTATTTGAGTCTGTACATTTGTTTATAAAGCTCTATTTCTTGAGGAAACTTTATGGTGTACACTTGAGGAATGTCCAATATAACAACTCATTATAGTACTGTACAATATTCAAACCATATATCAGATTTGTATGTTTGAGCTTTGTTTATTTGAATGTGTTCACCCTTTGCTATGTTTGACCATAATTATATTATTTCACGATATGATATAATTTTTTTCACAGATATATGGCTACTTTGCAGATATCACATTAAGTGTTAGGTTGATGTTTTTGTTATTCATATCATCGGTCATGTCCATAATATGAACACAGAATTGTTTGTGGTATATATGTGGAGGGCACTTGCAAAAGTAGCATCCCACTTCCTTCCTCTATTTACACACATTTTTCTCGCAACACATAGAACAATATTCTGTACTTAGTGTTGTAGTCATTTTCGTCGTTCTTAATTTGATTCCTCTTTCCCTTTTGCGTGCATGTGTGTTTTGGGAGTTGGGGTCTTTCTATTGGTTTACCTTAGACCGTGAAGTGTTTATTTTGAACTGATGAGTTTGATTTCTAATGATCTTCCTTCTGTTTTTTCACTTACAATAAGGCAAAAATTCATCCAGATTCCAGTTTATGCTGAGAAAGCATTGTATGTTTGAGGGTAAACAATTGAAGTGTATGTTTAAGGGTAAACAATCTCTAAAAGCAGTGTATTCCAGTTTAAGCTGCAAAAGCAATGTAAATTCATCCAGATTCCAATTTAAGCTCTAAATTAGAAACACAAAGTCCAATATAATATAAATCTGTAAACTCAAAGCTTAAACTGCTCGAAGTTCATACAACAAATTCTAAATTTCATTATACCAAAAATTTACACTATACAAACTCGAACCTCATATTACATTATACAAACTCGAATATCATTATACAAATTCGACACTCGTAGTACAAACTCGAAGACAAAAAAATGTCGGACTACTGCAACCCCCCCCCCCCCCCCCCCCCCCAAAAAAAAAAGAAAAAAAAACAATTACATAGAGAGCTTAGCAATATCAGACTGCACTATTAACACCATAATTTGCAAACAATTGAAGTACATATAGGCTCAGAACAATCTTGTACATAATAAGTATTTATGAAATAAGTCAAATAGAATCAAGCATGAGTATAACACTTATGTTGTTCCCAGCATAATGAGCTCTATTTATGTTGTTTAAAGCTCTTTCAAAATAACTGAAGTACTTGTAGGCATTGATTAACCTTGTACATAACAAGTTTGAAAACTCATCAAATAGAATCAAGAATGAGTATAGCACTTATTCAGAAGCATTCGAGCGAAGTGACATGTACCCCTTCCCACCTTCCTAATATATATATATATATATATATATAGGGCAAAAGCCAAAGTACCCCCCCAACGTTTGGCCTGGGTACAAAATGCCCATACAACGTTTGAAAAAATACAATAAACCCATTATTCCGTTAACTTAACCCTATCCGTTAAGTTATAATTATTAATTTACTTTTTTACCCTTACCCTTTCATATTCATTCTCTTTCTCCCTTTCTTCATTCATTTTTTCTTTCTGCAATGAATTCAGCTACAATCCCTTACTGCTTTCTGTCATTCTCATCCAATTCATCCTATGCTAATCAAGTTAATTTGGGAACACCATAGCAATCACATGAAGCAACACACACTATGGAGAGAATATTCTTCTCAGCATTATACCTGCAATCGCTGAAGCACTGTTTTCTAGATACAATCCTTTTTGTTGACAACAATACGCCAATACCAAATAGGACTTGCTCTGGTAACTTCTCAGTAGAGTGCAAGTTTCCATTATGACTTATGAATCAAAACCCGTGTCCATACATTTATGTCATTTGATATCTCTTGAGCTATTGGATCATCTTCGGGTATCTTGAGTCTTGTTCTCCTGCTTAAGAAACATGTTTGCTCTGAAGGACAAGAACCTATATTGTTTCATTTTTCCTCATGCAGATGGGGTATTGAGGATGTGGTCTAAAATTTTCTGCAAAATCAACAGTTTATTGGACTATGCGTCTATCTTGAATCTTGCTCTCCTGCTAAAGTATCATGTTTGTTCTGAAGGACAAGAACCTATGTTCTTTCATTTTTCCTTTTGCAGATGGGGTATTGAAAATGTGCTCTACAACAATCTGCGAAATCATCAGTTTATTGGACTACACAGTAAATATTGCTTGAAAGATATGTTTTGTCTATTTTATGTTATAAGTGCACATATTGACATGGCAATTAGGTTACATACATTGGAAACTTTTCTTTCATGGCAGAAGATGTGATTATTCTTGGTGGGAAACTTCAAATTCAATTAGTTGATATGCACAAAGGACAAAATGATTTTCATTTAAGGGAACTGGCTATTTTATACTGACATTCTAACGAAAGAGCCAAAATTTTCTGTGTTTTCAGCTTGAATGTTGAGGAAGCTCACAAAATGCAGTATGCAGATTCAGGCAATTTTCTTAGTCATCACAAATCACTTCTTTTATTTTGCTAACAGCATCATTTAAATGATATAGAATTAAAACATGGCTTTGCACCTCGTAACGAGTTCACAGGTTAAAATGAAATTTAGTTGTTATGACTATTAGTTGGATCACTTGCTACAGTATGCAGAAAGCACGCAATCCCTTTTGTTTCTCCTTTGAAACATTTTTTTTTTGCTGTTGTTTGTCACTGAGCCAAAGCCATGAGTTTGTGGCCATGACTGTATAACTTTGAGCCATGTATTTGATACATCATGTTAGACATATCTTACTACCTGCACCAAATTATCTCAATATTTAAGTACATTTTCATTCAAGTTGTAACCTTTTTTGGTTTCCCAAAATGTTAGTTATGCTGGATCATGGAGTGACAAATACAGAGATCGAGATCAAAGGAAAAAAGTAGTGATGACCAACCAGCTCTCGTCATCAAAAGACTTCTTCGGTGACTTCATGGTGTGGCAACCACCGAGTGGATGGAAGGAGAACCGCTACGTCTGGCTTTTCCTTGCTATGTGGGATGAGAATGACAGAAAGCAGTAAGGGATTGTAGTTGAATTCATTGCAGAAAGAAAAAATGAATGAAGAAAGGGAGAAAGAGAATGAATATGAAAGGGTAAGGGTAAAAAAGTAAATTAATAATTAAAACTTAACGGATAGGGTTAAGTTAACGGAATAATGGGTTTATTGTATTTTTTCAAACGTTGTATGGGCATTTTGTACTCAGGCCAAACGTTGGGGGGGGGGGGGGGTACTTTGGCTTTTGCCCATATATATATATATATACATATATATATATATATATATATATATATATATATATATATACTAGGTTTGCCCGTTGACACATGCCTACGGCACGTCTTCGGAACGGTGCACATTGTTTGATCATATCAAATAGATCCAGCAAATTAATTGAAGTAGCAAACATATTATATGAGAAACTTTTGGGGGTCCAGCAAAAAACATATTATATGATTTTTTTGATTTTTTGAATTATTTTTAAAGTTTTAAAATTTTTAATTTTTTAAAAATTTTTTAAATTTGTATTTTCTTAATTTTTTTAATAGAAAAGGGAGGGAGAGAGAGAGAAAAAAAATTTAAATAAATATAGGAGTTGTTTTAGGTGGGGGATTTGAATTTGAGTTTTGGGGGGAAAAATATGTATTGTGAGGTTAGATCTCGGCCTTTGATTTTTGGGGATTGAAGGAGAGCCACTTGATAGCTTTCTTTGTGTTTTATTATATAGATATATATAGGGTCGCTTTGTATGAAGTTTGCTAAGCTCTGCTGCATTATTAATTAAGAAGCATGATCTCACTACGAATGCATTATTATGCCATGCCAACTAGCTCAAACCATAATCTGAATAAATAAAACCTCTGAAAGCATGTCACTGAGAGAGGAGAGAAAATGGGTATACATGAGCCTATCAAAATGACCAAATTACCCCTGAGGATAATTGAGAAGCAACTGGGAGTAACCACAGCCGTTTGATCAATATCATAATTGGTTTTTTGATCTGACAGCCCGCGAAGCGGTTCACACACTGAGTTCAGAAATCACCTGTTTGCAACGAAAGGGTTCCCTATATGTATATATATTAGGCCAAGTACAATAGTGGCAACCATAATAGAGCGTGAACAATTACCAAATTACCCCTCCGTTTGCAACGAAGGGGTATATGTCTCTTCGTGAAAAATTACCAAATTACCTCTAAAGATAACTGAGAAGAGAGCGTGAACAATCACAGCCGTTCGATCGAGGTTTTTTAGATCGGATGGTCAGCGTTATGGTTCGCACGATGAGTTCAAACCATAATACAAGTAAAAATTAACCCCTCTTTCATTTAAAATATTGCAACCTAGTAACCCAGCAAATACAATTCAAACATGGTGATAACAGTGATCGAACAACCTAAGTGCTGCACTCATTGTACTCATACTGGAAACATGGAAAAGTATACAAATAGAAGTACTCAAACAGAAGAAGCAACAAACTTCATACAAATACTTGTAAATTATAGATTGTCATCACTGCCTATACCAACAAGGATAATAATGTAAGGAATTAAAATTTAAAAAAGGAATAGTCAGAATCAAACACTTCCCTCAATTGATATCAAGCATCAGTGTCTTCAAAAATATATCCATTGTCGGAATCAAGCCACGAAGAAAGACTCAGTCAAGCTCAAATGCTTCCTACAAATTCAAACAAAACTAGTTCTCTCTTAACAAAACACCAAAATAATAATAATAATAATAAATATATACCTGATCGAAACCCTAGGGTTCCGATATGGGCGAAGACGATTAGAGAAAGTAGGGGGCGGTCGGAGGTAGGGTTTCGTCGTGGATTGAAGAGGACTGGAGAAAGATCCTGATGAGAGGAGGAGGGTTTTCAACAGATCTAATTTTTGGTTGCGATTTCAATGGGGGAGGAGCTAGGGTTCGCAATAGAGAGAGAAAAAAGGATTTCGATCTGAGAGAAGAGAAGAGGGGGGGGGGGGTGGGAGGTTCGCAATCGCGATTTGGAAGAAGGAGCATGCGTGGCAATTTCGATGGTGGAGGAGGTAAGGTTTGCGAAGAGAGAGAAGAGGTTGATTTCGTTCTGAGAAGGGAGGGAAGAGGAAGGTGGGAAGGGGTATATGTCTCTTCGCTCAAAATGACCAAATTACCCCCAAAGATAACTGAGAAGAGAGTGATCTCAATCACAGCGGTCCGTTCGAGATTTTTTGGATCGGGCGGTTAGCAGAGTTGTTCGCACGTTGAGTTCGCACAGCAGAGTTTGCAACGGAAGGCGACCCTATATATATATATATATATATATATATATATATATATATATATATATATATATATATATATATATAGTGGCCTTGGTGCCCTAATAGATAAGACTTCACTTTCTCTATCCCTATTATGGTATCAGAGCCACCTTGCTCTTGACCCTTAAATCCAAAATAGAGAAATCGAAACATAAATCTTCAAATCCAAATCCGGATCCCGAATCCATATCACATCCCAAATCCCCACAAAACCCGAATCCCAAATCAACCCCCACCCAAATCCGGGTTCCAACCCGTCAACTTCTTGCGCGCAACAACCGTTGACCTCCCGGCTCTGACCTGCTCCCTACTCCGCCGTCGACCTCCCTACGTTGTCGCAACCGCTAGGGTTTTCATCCAAACCCTAGCTTTTTCCTTCATCACCACTATGTCTTCAATCTGCTGTTTTGTTCTTCTGGTCCGGTCTTCAGCCCAACCTGACCCAAACAATCCACACAAGTTCAGATTTTGGATCCAAACCCAATCCATACCCGAACGAATTTAAAGCCAACCCCTGATCATGGCTTTCTCACTTCATCTCCCTCGTCTATCCACTCCATTCCCACTACACCCAAAATATTATCGGGTCCAGAAAATTATCAAACTTGGTCTCTTCACATGCTTATGCTTCTACAAGCTCATGGCCTTTCTCATCAGTTACAAATGATCCGCCATGGACGACCCCTCCATCCATGGCACCTCATAGTCTTACGTCGGACTCTACCATTACCTCTCTCGCGGCATCCGCTCAAACTCTTCAGGTGGGAAAAGCTCTAGGTTCCTTAGTACATGTATGATTTTTTATTCCACTAAGGTCTCCATATGTCGTCAAATTGCTATTCTTTAATGTGCAAAAGCTATTTGGATCCATCTTCGAGATACTTATGAGCACCCCAGTCACGCTCGTGAGTATGCATTGAATCATGAACTTACTGCAACCACTCAGGGTGATCAATCTGTATCGGATTTCTTTGCTTCTCTTCAGAATTTGTGGCAACAAATTGATGAAATTGAGGAGCCCTATAAGGAGAAGTATGTAGCATCGCAAGATCGAAAATGTCTCGTCCAGAGTTCACAGTTGTTTGCAGTTAGCTTATGTATCTTGAGATAATTCCTACTTTGGAACATGCAAATCAACTGTCTTAGCGAAGAAGAACATTCTGCAGACCACTACTCTTCTTACACCACCACATTCTACTCCTTCTGTGTTGACTGTCACACTAATTGTCCCTCGACAACCACCTTTTTGTAGCATAGCTCATCCTTTGTTTTATCTTCTTTTGGTCCAATGTAGCCGAAGAAACAATGCAATTATTGTCACTTCTTGGGCACACCGTAGATCATTGTTGCAGGAGGTTGTGCTTGCATCAGAGACCTTCTGTAGCTGCTCCTGTTGATACCCCAAATGCTTATCCTCCTGACTAGCTCACTTAGCTCATATTTCAGCAGCTCAGTCGTTAGCTCTATCGGATGGGCATCATAGCTCCAAGTGTCTCTTCTTCAATTGACACTCCAACTCATCCGCCACAAACCATGATCATGAGTGCCACCACTCCTACTTCGTCCTTGCTATCTACATGGTTGCTGGACTGATGTGCTTCATATTACATGACCTCTGATGCTTCTATTCTTCACAATTGCTCTCCATCTTTATATTTTAATTATTTGCATACTGTCTCGAGAGATATCGCTATCTCTCAACAATGAGATTTTTCATTTACAAATTTTTCTATTCTCTCAGTTCTTCATTTTCCTAATTTATTTATGAACTTAATTTTATTGGAGAAATTGTCAATTACAATTGCACCATTATATTTGACTCTTCCTATTGTCTTATATAGGATCACAGGACAGGGTCAATGCTTGGGGTTGGTTGTAGGCATGATGGTACATATGTCATGGATCACTTGCACATCCCAATTGCCAAAGCCTTTAGCTCTACTGTTCCTAACATGAGTGTTTGGCATCGGTGTTTAGGTCATCCCTGTTCTTCCAGATTATCATTTTTATTTTAGTCAGGTATCTTAAGTAGTGTGTCTAAACATTGTATTCATAATCTTAATGACTGTCTGGGTTGTCTTCTCGGTAAACAAACTCATCTATCCTTTGAGTAATAGTTGTAGTTTTGCCTTGTTAGAACTTGTGCATTCTGATGTTCCAGGTCCTTCTTTCATGTATCCAAATCATTGCTTTAAATTTTGGCCAATACGGTAGAAATTTTGGCAAAAAATTCCTTTCGGCTAGCTTGCCGATACAAAATCACTAATTTTATACTCCATATCGTTTTGGACCAAAATGTGTAGATTTCGGCCGAAATATTGGCCAAAATCGACACTAATATTATTGTGAATATATATATATATATATACACTTTTTTCATATTAATCTTTCAATATAGGACCTTAAGCTAAGATAATGTGAGGATTTTGTCTCTCTATTGTTTGTGTATATGCAAAGTCAAGTAAGTCTATTAACTAATACATTTATTCTAATCAATGCAAATTTAATTTAGTTATATACTTATATTACATTCTTTTCTATATTGTTGTTAAATTTTGCGAATATTTATCGTGAATAATTTAAGTCATTAGTTACATTATATAATATTTTATATGATAAATAACATGTAAAATATATAATACATTGTTTAGTAATAAAAAAAAAGGTTTATTGAGTGTCCGAAAGGAACATCCGAGATGATCACATTTCCCCGAGATCTCCGATATCTCCGATATGAGACGAAACACCCCTTGCCGAGATAAGTCCAAAATCCCATATTTAAAACCTTGATCCAAATCTGGCTATAAATATTATGTTGTTTTCATTAATGACCGCTCTCATTTTACATGGAATTATTTCATGCACTCTCGCAGTCAATTTTTTAGTATTTACAAAACATTTGTCACAATGGTTGCCACACAGTACAATCTTAACATCAAAATCTTTTGGTTTGACTCTGCTGGAGATTATATGTCCACGGAGTTTAGTAATTTCCTAGCTACTCAGGGAACTTTACCTTAACTATTTTGTCCTAGTGCTCATGCTCAAAATGGCACTGCCGAAAGAAAACACACACACACACACACACACACACACACACACACACATATATATAGCAATGCTCCATTGAAAACGCTACTGTAGTGTTGAAAACATGAAAACAACCTAGGCCGTTGTTGGTTATAATGCATCAACAACGGCCTAGGTGGTTTTCACGAGTTTTCACAACATTTGCATTTTCAATGGAGCATTACTCTCTCCCCCCCCCCCCCCCCCCTCTCTCTCTCTCTCTCTCTCTCTCTATATATATATATATATATATATATATATATCATTGAACCCACTAGGGCCTTACTTCTTTCTACCTCTATTCCTCCTCAATTTTGGTCGAAGCTGCTCTTGCCGCTACCTACTTAATTAATATCCTACCATCATCTTTCATTGATAGTGATACTTCTTTCTCTCGACTCAAGGACAAACCACCATCGTATAACCACCTTCGGATTTTTGGTTGTGTTTGTTATGTTCTCCTTCAACCTCGTGAAGGTAACAAATTATCTGAACAAAATGTTGAGTGTGCATTCCTTTGTTATGATCTTGAGCGAAAGAGATATCATTGTTAGGATCCCAAAGTAAGACGTCTTTGTGTGTCTCGTGATGTTCACTTTGTAGATGATCGATTCTACTTCGGTAAAATTGACTCCTACATTTGATCATCATTCTTCTAATTTTCTATATATTTCTTCCACCTTCCTTGATTTCTCTCCTGTGATTCTAGCACCGCCTCCTTGTGATGTTCACTTGGAAGGAACAACCCAACAATGCGGAAGCTCATCAGATACCACTGATTCATAATTGCCGTGACATTTTTTAAGCTTAGAAACATGAAAAACAGGATGCAATAAAGCTCTCGCAGGTAAAACCAGCCTATACGCTACCTTCCCAACATTCTCTAGTACTCGATAAGGGCCAAAGAAATTCGAAGACAACTTTTGCGGCGTGGATCCCCTCGTAAAGTTTGCTTGTGAGCTGCAGTTTGAGAAATACACTATCACCAACAACAAATTCCATATCAACTTTTTTCTTATCATAGAACCGTTTCATTCTTTTTTGAGCTATTTTGATATTATCTTCAAGCAATTTGAGGATTGCATCTCTATCACACAAGGCCTCCTCTACTGCTTGGCTTGCAGCAGTTCCAGGAATGTCCAAAGAGGGACATGGAAGCTTCCGACCATAGACAGCTTCAAACGGAGTGACTCTCGTGGTTGCATGCTAATTAGTGTTGTACCAAAACTCTGCCCAACACAACCATTTAACCCAATCTTTTTGCCGCTGGCTACACATACATCTCAAGTACATTTCAAGAGCTTTATTCACAATCTCTGTCTGTCCGTCAGATTGAGGGTGATAAGCCATTGAATACTTCAGTTTGCTACCCTGCAAGCGGAAAAACTCCTTCCAAAAGGCACCGAGGAAAATAGCATCTCGATCACTCACTATGCCAGAAGGCATTCTATGCAGTTTAAAAGCAGTTTTAAAAAATGCTCCACAAACAATTGCACCACCATTTGTGCTATGTAGGGGTGGCCAAGACTCATGAAATGGGCATATTTAGTAAGTCGATCAAAGACCACAAATATCATTGATCTACCCATACTCATGGGCAGAGCTTCTATAAAATCCATGGAAATATCATGCCAAATCAAGTCTAGGATGGGCAATGGAGATAGCAATCCTGCAGGATGTACAGTTTCCCCTTTGTTCTTCTAACACACCAAGCATTCTCTGACAAAAGCTTTAATATCCTTACTCATCTCATGCCACTTAAATGATATCTTGACTCTATGTACGGTCTTGTAGAACCCTGAATGCCCACTAGTATTTGTAGTGTGGCAATCCAAGAACACCACCTTCCATAGCTCAGCTTGAGGGTTCAAAAGAATCATCCCTTTCCCATACCAAACCTCATCCTGTAACTTGTAAATTGCAACACCCCACAATTTATTTTAAATTAAAAATGCATTTTTTGATTTTTGCACGTATGATGCACGTGCAAATTTTTATTCTCATTTTGTTGCTCTCATTTTACAAATTTTTAGCATGCATAGTTTTAATTAGCCTTCTTTTGATTCATGGACCCAAGATTAAAATCTAGCCCATTAGGAGAGAGAACCCATTAGGACAATTAAATTAATTAATTAAAAGTGAGCCCATTAATCAAGCCCATTAATAAAATCACAAATTAAGTTGAGTTTGGACTAACCCATGACAAGTTAAAACTTTTAGTATACATTTAAAGTTATAGGATTGTATTTAATTTGTTTGTGCATTTGTGCATGTGTGCACACAAAGTTGGCCGGTTTGACCATGGTGTGGCCGGGTTTGGGCTAGGGGGGAAGGGGAAGAGTTTGGAGGTTATGGGGGTTCAGTTTTTGAAGGGTTGGAAAGATGAAGAGTTGTAGATTTTAGGAGTTTAGAACATGAAGGGTTGTATGAATTAACATGGAGAGTTATTAGGTGTAAAATTATGCATAATAGACCCTAACCATACCCTATAAATAGAGCCTCGTTTCCTACTTCTCCTTTGCACCAAAAACATAATCAAAAGAAAAGAAAGAAAGAAAAGAAAGAGAGTGAGAGAGTTCTATTGCTTGGAGGAATTGCTAGGAGGAGAAGCTATTTCTAGGAGAGGGAGAAGCTAGGAGTCCTTGGAGATAGAAGTGGTGTTCTTTTCTCTCATTAGTCAAGCATCACAAAAGGTGTGTGTCCCTATACTTTCTAATTGTAGAATAATGCATGCTAAGTAATCAATAATGAGTAGTATGGAAATTCTTATGTGATCTATGCCATTGTATGAGATGAGAATGGTAGTAATCCATGTATGACTAATAAATTTAATTACATCATATTAGGGGTTAAAGAGAAAAAGAATTGATTGGTTATTTGTCATACATTAGTGTACATGAATGTAGAAAAATTTTATGTGAACAATTGATAAGTAAATAAATTATTGTGAGGAAGATTTGATGTTATGAAACTCATTTGAGTGTTGATAGAAAATATAATATGCTATCTCTAATTAAAAAGTATAAATGAAAATTTGTGTTTATCAATAAAAAGGAAATGATTTTTGAAGGTTGTTTTATTCTTTAAAATAAGATTTATAAATCTATAATTTATTGTTAAAAGTAAATCGGATTTGTATGAACACAATTTATCTAACAAAATATTAGAACAGATACGAGAAATCGAGTTTTTATGAAAGAAAAGAGATACCAGAAAGTTTTGAGCAAAAGCAAAGAAATAAACTACTTGATGTCTGGCGCACTTGGCCTAGTGGTCGGTTAGTGTGTTGGCCTCCTCTGCGTCCTGGGTTCGAAACACGTTGGGCTCAAATCTTTTTTTTTGTGTGTGTTCGTTTTTATTTAACCAAGACCGGAGAATCAGTGTAAAGGGATTTTATTTGGGCTTTAGAACATCAAGTCCATATGGACTTCTTGGTTGGCGCTGTGAGCTGTGGGTGCTGGCGCAGTGGTCAGGGGTTCGAAACCCGAAGACCACATTTATTTTTTTGGGTTTTTATTAATATAATGAGTTCTAATACAAGTTAAAAATTTGGGGAAGAAATCCTAGTGTTATAAAATGTAATGGAAAATTTATTAAAATAGTTTCAAATATTTTATGTATATTTTTAGAAGAAAAAGGGGCATTTGAGAAAATATGAGATTTTGGTCTCAAGTTAATTATTTTAAGTATATAATCCTTATCATTAGAAGAAAAATAAAGACTTTGATATGTGAGAATTAGTCGAGATTATGCATTTATGTTGAATGAGAAACTCTAGATTTCTATATGTACTCAATTTGTTAATGAGTTTAAATTAGATGAATGCATGAATAGAGTCATTGATTGGAAAGAATTAAGAGTGGAAAAGTAAATCATGAATAGTGTTAAAATGAGACATTGATTGTGAAATGAATTGAAGTTGAGAATAATCAAGTTTAAGATATGTTATTGAAGAGTATGAATACTCATGGATTCTTGTACATGAAAAAGTTGTGATTTAGAATTAGTGAGACCTCGGGTATCGGCACTTTTTGAAATGAAAGATTTGAAATATATTTTGAGATAAGGCCATGGGGCTATTTCATATTTATAAGTAAGACCGGTAGGAGGTAAAACTGATTCTAGGTTTGATAAATTATTCACGTCTTGAACTTAAGAACTAGGCACTTAAATGAAGATGTAGTAAGACCTAGGCAAACGTAAGTGGGGCACTCTATATAGTTGGGCGGTGGGTTGGCTGCGGCGATTCACCGGGACTATAGACCTAGTCGGCGGACTGAGGTTGCTCTGTGGGAGATGAGTTTTATTTGAAATCCGAGACTATGCGTAGTCGGGCGGATAGTTTGTCGTACTCCATGTATATGCGTATACCGGGGCTAGAGGGGAACTTGCGGGAGGTTCGCATGATGAGGAGTCTGTATAATAGTCGGGCGGGGGATTGGCTGCGGCGATTCTTCGGGGCTGGGATCCGTATTCATGGAACATCTCAACTTTGTCTTATTACTGGGTAGTTGTCTTGGCGAGGGATTGAACCCTTTATTGTGGAGTACGTAGGCACTTTCCCTCGGACCTATGTAGTATGGGATGTATAGAATCCAAACAAGTGTGCATTAGTGTCATCCTAGTATAAAAATGTGTGCATTAGGCATTAAGGCATGACATACACTTACATGTTTAGAGTAGTACACATTTCTATACTTTATTTCATTCAAGTTTGTGGTTTGTTAAAGTATGGTGATCGTTATACTATCTTCGGCATAGAGAGGATAGCCGTGTATAACATTTTGTCGGTTGTAATCAACTGACGTGCCCACATTCTTACATGCAGGTAATAAAAGTTCATGAAGCTATAAAGTGGATATGCTTATGCTGTTTTGTTAAAGATGTTGTACATGTTTTATTGTAAATTTTTGTCTTCCGTTGTGTAACAAATATAACAAACTCTGATGTATTATTGAAAAGTTTAAATTTTCTTGTAAAATTGTATGAAGTGAAGTAAAGATCCTGTGGAATCTCGAATTCATTCTTATTTGGAATTCAGGGTGTTACATAAATTGTTGTAGATAATTCCTCCTTTTGGACTCTCTCTGCTAAAGCATGAAAATAGGGATCGCTTACCATAGTTTTTATCTCTTCAAACCACTGAGGTAACACCATTGTGATAACACAATGAGTTGCCTGATCTTCAAGTCTCCTTGATAACCCATCCGTAACAACATTACCCTGCCATATGTAGCCCTGTAGCTGGAATTTCTTCATCTTCAGTGTCATTGTCTTCACCTTCTTCATCTTCAAACATCTCTAAGAAATAGAACTTCTGTGTCTTGCAACGGTTCCCCTGTACAAATTGTTCATCACAGTTAAAGCATAATCCCTTTGCTTTCATTTCTCTCAACTCAGCTAGTGACAATCTCTTAGGGACAAAGGTGGAAGTGGGTGTTGCCTCATTGCTTAATATCTTTATTTGCCAGCACAATGGCTTATATATTCCATTACAAACATAGGCACGTGTATGCCATGTGCAAACTAAACTGAAAATACAGTCCCTTCCCACCTTTTCTACATATGAAAAGAAAGTGGTTATGCATGTGCAAACAGAGAACTTAACACACAACTGATACAAAACCAAATACAGATACAAAACCAAATACCGACTCCTATGTTCTTCGATCCCCCTCACGATTTGATACTGCTCCTACTCCATCCATTACACCTAGCAGGTCCTTAACACTAAACTTATGAAACCAAACTAATCCCCACACTTAATTACTTCGAACCATGCTACAACCCACATACTAAAACCATAAAATAAAAAAACACCAGGATCAAAACCTTAATCCAAATTTCACCAAACCAAGACAAACCCACAAATAATATTAACAAAAAAAAAGTGAGATTTTTTACCTGCCAAAAATAGGAGAGACAATACAAACCAGCCTAAAAAGGTGGACATTACTCTGCTCCCACCTCGCCATCACCCACCCATGGCTACTGAAGATGAGTCTGCTTCTAATTGAAAACCCATCTCAGGAAACCCATGATTTGATATGAGTCGATACCTGATTGTGCTTGTTCTTCGCCATGGATTGAAGCTACATTTGAAAGAAGAGGGAAACTAAAGATTGAATTGGGAAATTTTATTGATTCTTGATTTATTTACAACTGAGCTCAAAAGTCTCTTTTATAGAGATGGTCACGTGATGCGCACATGACGCTACAGGTCCAACAGAATAACAGAATGAAACAAACTCATTCTAGACCTGACCTGCTACTCAACTCATACCTGATGTACTTGTTCAGAATGAACAGTATAACATACATGCACACACTAATAAAAAACACTGATGCACCCTTTACTCTGATACATCCTTCTTATGCTTATTCCCTTACATCTGATCCTTCATCTCAGCTGAGCTTGACCCAAGCTCAAAATTAGGAAATGACCTTATGATGTCATCCGCATGCTCCCATGAAGCAGCATTAGTAGGCTGATCAATCCACTTAATCAACAAATTCACTCCAGCTCCATTCCCTTTCTTATAAATCCTCCTGTCAAGGATCAACTCAAGCACCATCGAAGTATCATCACTATGCCACCATTTCGGAATAGCTGCAGGCGCAACCACTGAAGGATCACCCCAAATTTTTTTAAGCTTCGAAACGTGAAACACTGGATGGATCACAGCTTAGGAAGGCAACTCTAAGCGATATGCTAACTCTCCTACCTTTTCAATCACCTTATAAGGTCCAAAGAACCTTGGTGATAATTTCTGTGAGAATGGGTTCCTCAGGCTAATCTGCCTATAAGGTTGCAACCTTAACAAAACCCAATCATTTACAGCAAAGCTCTTCTCCCTCCTCTTCCTATCAGCAAAATTTTTCATTCTTTATTGTGTAGCCTTCATGTTGTCCTTTAATAGCTTCAAATTGACATCTCTGGACATTAACTCTTCCTCCACTCCTTGAGCATTAGCTGTACCTCTCACATACAACTTAGGTGTAGGAGGAGGCCTTCCATATACTGCTTCAAAAGGGAAAACTCCAATGGAAGTGTGCCAGCTTGTATTATACCAGTATTCTGCCTAACAAAGCCATTTCACCCAATCTTTTGGTCTTTGTCCACACATACAACAAAGATAGAATTCCAAAGCTTTATTAACAATTTCTGATTGCCCATCAGTTTGGGGGTGATACACTATAGATGTCTGGAGCTTACTTCCTTGCATTTTGAAATACTCTTGCCAAAAAGAGCTTATAAATAGTGGATCCCTGTCAGATATGATGCTTCGAGGCATTCCATGTAGCCTACTGACATGCTCAGTGAATACTTGTGCTACTCCTTAAGCAGTATAAGGATGAGACAAAGCCATAAAGTGTGCATATTTAGACAATCTATCTACAACTACCAATACAACAGACTTTCCCATGCTTTTGGGTAACACTTCCATAAAATCCATGGCTATATCTTCCCAAATCAACTCAGGTATAGGTAATGGTTGAAGCAACCATGCAGGGACTTGATTCTCACTCTTGCTCCTTTGACATATCCCACACTCTGATGAATTGTCTAATTTGCTTACTCATTCCTCTCCACACAAAGGATCTCCTGATCCTACTCAGTGTTTTATGAAACCCTGAGTGACCCCCACCTTCGAGTCATGATTCTCACTAAAAGTTTGTAGTCTCAAATTGGAAGTAGGACTTAATAAGAGTAAACTTAATAAGATTTTACTCTTATAATACCAAATACCTCCTAAGAGCTTGTATTTCAGATTGTCTAATTCCCCTTTTATGCATCTGTCAGAGATAGTTTGGAAGTATGGATCCTCACTCACCATCATTCTAACCTCATTTACCCATTGTGGAACTACAAAAGTAAGTTCCCAAGCTTGAGCTTCTTCATTTTCATTTGGTCTGCGAGAGAGACTATCAGCTCCAATATTTTCCTCTCCTTTTTTATATTCCACTGAAAAATTGAACCCCAGTAATTTCCATAACCACTTTTCTTGGATCTCAGTATTAACTCTTTGCTCCAATATATATTTGATGCTCTTTTGATCAGTTTTGATAACAAACTCTCTTCCCATCAAATAGTGCTTCCAATGCTTTATGGCAGTTAAAATAGCAAAAACTTCCTTCTCATATGTTGACAAAGAGAGAGATTTACCCTTTAATCCCTTGCTCATATATGCAATTGGGTGATCCTGCATCAACACTGCTCCAAAAGCCTTGGAAAGAAGCATCTGTTTCTACAACAAAGTTCTTAGAGAAATCTGGAAGTTGCAAAACTGGAGTAGTTGTGAGAGCTACTTTTAATTTTTCAAAGGCTGCTGAAGCTACTTAAGACCACTTGAACCCATTCTTCTTTAGCAGTTGAGTTAAAGGTGCTGCAATTCCTCCATAACCTTTCACAAACTTCCTATAATAACTAGTGAGGCCTAAAAAACCCCTTAGTTCTTTCATAGTACTAGGCTCTAGCCAATTGGATACAACCTCCACCTTAGCTGGATCTACTGCAATGCCATCAGAACTTATGACATGACCTAAGTATCCCACAGATCTTTCACAAAAACTGCATTTACTTTCTTTAGCTGCTAGTTGATGAGTCTTCAGGATTTCTAGTGTTTTTGTAAGATGTTGTACATGGCTTTCCATAGTAGGAATATAAACCAAAATGTCATCAAAGAAAACCAATAGAAATTTTCTCAAATGCTCTTGGAATATCCCATTCATGAGACTTTGGAAAGTGGCCGGGGCATTTGTAAGTTCAATGGGCATAACTATGAACTCATAGTGTCCTTGATGTGTCCGAAAAGCAGTTTTGTGCACATTTGACTCATGCACTCTAATTTGATGATACCCAGACCTTAGGTTTATCTTAGAAAAGTATTTTGCCCCATACAATTCATCCAACAACTCATCAATCATAGGAATAGGAAATTTAGCTTTGATTGCTTATGAATTGAGAGCCCTATAGTCCACATACTACCTCCAACTTCCATCAGCTTTCTTCACTAGAATACATGGTGAAGCTTAGGAACTGCTACTGTTCCTAATGAACCCTGTATCCAACATTTCCTTCACCTGCCTTTCAATTTCTTTTTTTGGTAATATGGGTGCTTATAAGGTCTAATGCAGACTAGTTTGTTGCCTTCCATTAAAGGAATTTAATGATCAATAGTTCTCTTTGGAGGCATCTGAATAGAAGCACTAAACACTTCGGGAAATTTTAACAAAACCTGCTTAATGGAGTCATCTTGAGCCTCCATATGCATAAGGCTACTAACAGGTTGTTTAATATTCAAAGGAGTACTGTTGAGTTCTTCACAATGTTTTACTAGTAACAAAAAAATTTGACAAGCATTTTCCAAGACTTTTGGTAATTCTCCTGCCTCAATCATCTGTAATCTGCCATCCTTCACTCCTTGCAAGACCCTCAATTTTCCTTCTTGCATAAACTCCATTGTTAAGAAATTAAAATCCAATGTTACTCTACCCAATAACCTTAGTCACTGAGCACCAAGGACCATTTGAGAGGGTTCTAATGGCAATTTTAACAACTCTGCAGTAAGATTTTACACCTTGAACAAAAAACTCTGCCTCTGCAATCCTTCCTTCACTATGCATGACTTCCCCATTGGCAACAATTACCTTGAACTTGGGCTCTGGAAGTATGTCCAAACCAGCCTTTAATGCTATCTGAGGATCTATATAGTTGTGGGTAGACCCAGTATCTAACAATATATTGACCTCCCTTCCTTTAATTCTACCCCTAACCCTGAGAGTTTGAGGATAAAGAGCTGACCCTGTGAGAGCATGGAAGGAGATCCTGGATAGTTCAACATTCATACTCCTTACAGCAGCTATATCTTCCACTCCTTTACCCATCAAAACATTCTCCTCCACTGTATCATCTTCAAACATTTCAATGAAGCAGAATTTTTTAGATTTGCACCGATGGCCCAATGAATACTTCTCATCACAATTAAAACAAAGACCCCTAGCCTTCCTCTATTTAAGCTCATGCGGCAATAATTGTTTATGGCCATTAGTCAAATTTTGAGGTAATTCAGCTCCTTTGGAGACATGAGGAACAATTGCAATGTTTCCTGGAGTAAAATTAGGCTTGGAGAACTTCCTAACACACTATATCTTCTCTTCATAACCACGAGACAATTCAATGGCTTCATTAACATTTTTGGGTCTTTGAGACTTCACATCCCATCTAATTTCATCCCGCAAACCACTTAAGAAGGTTATGAGATAATGTCTTTCTGTCCACCCCTCCACAAAATTAGAGAGTCTGTCAAATTCTTGAACATACGAATCTAAATCCCCTTTCTGACTAAGCTTCGACAAAGTCCCTTCATAATTATGAAATTATGTAGGTTCAAACCTAGTTATCAATTCTTCTAAAAATTGAGACCAAGAAATAGAGTCTTTTCTGCTTTTTATGTGTCTTCGTTACCATTGTGCAGCTCTACCCTTGAGATTCAACGACGCAAACCTTAACTTCTGTTTATCTTCAACCTCATAGAAATCTAAAAACTGCTCAGCACTGCAGATCCACTCCGTAGGATCTCCCTCAGTAAATATAGGGAACTCCATCTTAAATAGAGTTCTAGGAGCATTTCCAGATCCAAATGAAACCCTAGATTGAAGAGAGTTGTGATTTGATACCTCATGACCAGAATCTGGAATTGGATTTGCAGAAGACTTTGAAGTGGACGAATTTCTGCGCTGAATCGCCATCTCACGCAATTGTTCCACCACAAATTCGAGTTGCGTTTGAACTGTCGCCATCTGATTCTTCATCTCCGCAATCTCTGACTCCACCACCGATGGACCTCTGACATCACGCTCGTCATCATCACCAGTGGTTGGCTTTGATACCACGTTGATATGAGTTGATATACCTGATTGTGCTTGTTCTTCGCCATGGATTGAAGCTAGGTTTGAAAGAAGAGGGAAACTAAAGATTGAATTGGGAAATTTTATTGATTCTTGATTTATTTACAATTGAGCTCAAAAGTCTCTTTTATAGAGATGGTGACGTGATGCGCACATGACGCTACAGGTCCAACAAAATAACATAATGAAACAGACTCATTCTAGACCGAACCACGCTACTCAACCCATACCTGATGTACCTGTTCAGAATGAACAGTAAAACATACATGCACACACTAATAAAAAACACTGATACGCCATTTACTCTGATACATCCTTCCTATGCTTATTCCCTTACATCTGATCCTTCATCTCAGCTTACTCTCCCATCCCGTAACATGATTGGATTGGAAATCGATACAAATGTATTGGAAAGATGGTAGTTCTCGGATTTGGGGATTGCTCTGTTCTTGGTGTGTGATGGTTGGATCGGTTTATTAGTAGAATTGGGTCTGAGATGTAAAGAGTGAGAAGAGATGAGAAGAATAGGAGATTGATGATGAATTTAATTTTGATTTAATTTCTTTTTTAATTAATGTAGTTTTATTGGGAAGTTGAAGGTCACGTGCGTTGTGCTTGCTGGAATGCGCGAGCAAATTCCACCAATTGCCTCACACCAACAAGACCAATCACCATCTTGTTTTTAATTTTTGGTTTTGCAACCAACAAGGAAGCTTCTAATTCCTTTTATTTGTCTATGAAAAAAAATTGAGTTATGGTTATTACTGGATTCATGACACGACACGTATTTAGCATGTGCATAAACAAATCACAGTCTTTAGAGTTAAAAAATGACAAAATACATATTTTAACTTTTTATTTTGACAAAATACTGTAGTCGTCCAAAAGATAAAAAATGCATAATTTCGGTAAAAATGAAACAGATGAAAAATTAAAACATTATTTATATAACCAGAAACTGAGAAAATATTAATAAAACAGGATGTTTTGTCCCAAAAGGAAAAAAATTGCAAAATGTCCGATGTTTCGCTCGGGTTTTAAGGAGTTTTTTTTTTGCAAAAAAAAATGTAAAAACAATTACAAAATTGCAAAAACATTTACAAAATTGCAAAAAACAATTTATAAATTTTCAAAAAATATTTAAATAATTGTACCCAGTAACCAATGATGGTAATTTGCAAATTTTTTTAAACGAAATGTGACCCAATGGCCTGGATGAAACCTGATCCAGCCATTATATGCATATTTCTGGGTTATTTTATTTGTTTGTTATTTTTTTTTACTTCGGACGAAACATGATGTTTCTTCCGAAGATTTAAAAATATAAAGACACATGATGTTTTGTCAGGCATAATATGCATTTTGCTATTTCGAATGCTATTTATACCTTTCTACTGTAGCTAGATAGCTAAAAAAATGGCAAAATAGCTGACGACTGTGTCGGTTACAGTACTCCCAAAATGCATAAAATGCGAAAAAAACAAATGACGGTAGGTGCTCTTATGACCGATAATAGAGGACTTCAGTATGTTCGTTTTAAAATAAAATTAAAAGATAATACAATATAAATTATATTCTCTTGTGTGTTTTTCTAACGCTATTTGGAGAGTACTGAAAGAAGGTGGATTGGAAGAAATGATATTATTTTCGTCCTCTATTACTTTTTATCTATTATCCCCTATGAGTTCTTCTTTTACGGTAAAAAGATACAACACTATTCCATCAATATCTATATAATAAAACACAAAGAAAGCTATCAAGTGGCTCTCCTTCAGTCCCCTAAAATCAAAAGTCCAGATCTAAGCTCACAAAATATATTCCGCCCCCCCCCCCCCCCCCCCCCCCCCCTCCCCCCCCAAGTTTCCCCCCAAAACTCAAATTCAAACCCTCCCACCCAAAACAACTCATTTATTCATTTATTTATTTATTCTCTCTCGCTCTCTGTCCTATTCAAAAAATTAAGAAAGTAAAATTTTAAAACTTTTAAAAAACAAAAAAAATTAAAATTTAAAACTTAAAAACTTTAAAAATAATTCAAAAAATCAAAAAAATCAAAAAAATCAAAAAAATTATAAAAAATTATAATTTTTTTTCAAAGAAAATAATAAAAATGAAATTTTTTTAAATTTTAAAAAAATTAAAAATTTATAAAATTTATAAAATGTAAAAAATTAAAAAAGTTTAAAAAAATTAATTTTTTTTTTTAAAAACTACAAAAATTTAAAAATTTAAAAATTACAAAAATTAAAAAAATTTAAAAATTGTTTAAAAGTTTTAAAACTTTTTAAAAAAAAAAATTAAAAAATTAAAAAAATTATAAAAAAATTAAAAACTTTAAAAAATTTGAAAATTTGAAAATTTGAAAATTTGAAAATTTGAAAATTTGAAAATCTCAAATCAAATCTAAATCCAAATCCAATGTCGAACCCCAATCAACAGGTCGTCGTTGATATCTGATCCGCTGCTGATTCCGTATCGGTGGTTCCCCTCTACCAAATCGAGCGCGAATATCAAGCGACTCCGTATCGGCGACTTCCTCCCCTCCACCGAATCAAAAGCCTCTATATGCGATGCGGCGACTCTAATTTCATCTCATTAACCGAATTCTCATTCTAATTTTTAATTTTTTTTATACAGGGGATTACTCAAATTTTTGCTGACTCAAATTTTACTCAGATGTATGATTATTTTATTTTTGGGTTTAAATTTTTTTAATTGGTGTCACGCTCCGCTTCCCAAAAACACGGGAAACGAGTGCATGACGAATCCCAACGAATGATTTTAACATCATCCATAAGCTGTAGGATCGACTCAGCATCACAACAAGAATATAACAAGATATATATACAACCAAGGATGCATGAATAATTTATCAAGCAACAAAAAATAATTGAATCAAATAGTAATATCCAAATAGTTTTTAAGTTTGGATCAAATGCAAAACTCGGGAACATGAGCCCGTTACAAGTTTTAAGTAGCAAGAATAAATAACACAGAGAAATCAAATAAATTAAGTTGGTCTTTTCTCCATTTGAAGCCTAAAATCTCTGCTCACCAATCCCGACAGGCAGCACGTTCCCAAAGTCTGTTTAATAATCATAAAAAGGGAAAAATAAGAAAAACAAGAGAAAATGCCCTTAGTGCAAGTTAGAGCCACAAATAGTAAAAATGAGTACAAGTAATGTGGAACAAGATTTGGAATCAAGAATATAATAGGGATGCAACAAGTAGTGGAAAATCAAGAACTAACTAGCAAGAAGGTCAACTCAAGAGATCAGGTTGGGTAACAAATTCTAATAGTGGAGCAAGTAACAAGTGAACATGTAGGGGTATCTAACATCAAGTGACAAGTATCAAGTACAAGTATCAAGTAACGAGCCTCAAGTCTAGTATCAAGTTGTCAAGTACAAGCATCAAGTTGCAAGTGTCAAGTATTATATTCAAGTATCAAGTCTCGTGTATCATGTCATCAAGTATCAAGCAAGCATATATCAAGTTCAAGTTTCATGTTCAAGTCTTGTGGTTATTACTATCTAGGTAGCACTTCATGCATCCATACTTTTACTACATGGTTGCTACAGTCAATATAATTTCGTTTAGGCCTAGTAATAAATTTTATAGGGCGGCGTACTCAGGTATCAAGTATCAAGCAAGCCATGGTTCATGAATCGAAAAATAAATAACAAGTTCACGAAGCAGGTTCGCGAATCCACTAACAAATTCAAGAACCGCAGAATGGGTTCATGAATCAAACAAGTTCATGAGCCAAGTAACTGGCTCCATGAATCGATCAAGATGCAACAAGTCCATGAACCAAGTATTGGGAAACACGGGCCCCCTTCCGAGTACATTTACCTATATTGTCCACTACTATGGTCTTTCCCTTAAACCCCGGCTTGTTACTTTTATTAATTTTTATCAAGTAGGCATGAAAGTGTGTGAAACAAGTCAAAAAATCATAATCATGGATATGGAACAAGTTTGAGGTATTTATATAGCATATTCGAGGGTCAACATGAATAAAAATATCACGAACAACGAAAATCTCAAATCTGGACAGCACGACGTTGCTGTACCAAAACTGTGATTCCCGTTGCTACGAGATAGCAAATGTGGATCCATCAGGAGTTCTAAAAACTAGAATCCTCCTCGGTTCCAACTCATACAATTAAGGTACATGAAAGTTGTGGTAACATGTGTCAAAACAGCGAACTACACTGCTAATGTGTTTAGGCTGAATTTGTGAATCTAAGTTTAAACATGTGAAATATGGTTGAAACATTACAAATAAATTTTGAGAAAAATTGAGAATGTCCTATAGGGTGTCCAGCAACAGCATATTTCAAGTCAAACGCTTACTGTTAACATAGTTAAATTAATTTGCAAACTAAAGATGTGCAGCAGTTTTGTGAATCTGCGACTACCGACACAGCTGCACTAAGACTGCGATATCTCCTAGACTGTAACTCAGAATTCGAAAATTTTGGATGCTATAGACATCTAGACATCTAGAGCTACATTTACTGTTCAGGACTCAGGTTCATATTCTGATTTTAAAGGGGTCAAAACCGCAAGTAAAGTTCAGGACAGTAACAAGTGTGAATGTCTTTCTTGTATAAGTTATATGATAGTTGGTTGTTATGAGTCTAGATTAACGTGTGATACAAATACAGGGTAATGGTTATCAAAATAGCAAGCAATATTTATTTCTCAACTCAAATGGGTGCAAGATCATCACATACGAGATACAATACACATCTACAAACTAGGGTTTCTTAATTTCATATGTTCATGTGACTAGGAGATAAAATGAGTCCAAATAATTGTAAATATAACGACGAAGGTGTTGTGACTCTTAAGATTTAGGGATCGACGGTAAAATATTCAAGATCAATAAATGATAAGGCAAGAATGAGTCACAACTACAACCTATTGCGGTATTTTAAATCAATTGCTTGTACTAGGTCAATAAATTGTACAAGGAGAATACTTGCCTTTAGGACGACGATTAGATCCGATAATTGAGAAAAACGGGATCGAAAAATCACAAGAGAAATCTCCCAAAAGCACGCGCGAACCCCGTGCAAGAAATCAAAAGTAATTGAGAAAACCCCACACCAGATCTGGGCCAAAACAGGGAACACCAATCCCGGATCCCACAATCACAAAACACCGAACAGCTTCAACAACCACTCAACTTCTGCCTTCAACCTTCCTTCCTCACTCGACCGAGAAAGTGGGAGAGAGAGAATGGCGACTGAGCATGGGCGGCGACAGCAGGGAGGGATGACAGTAGGATTGGCGGCGAGGCGGCTAGTCGGGAAGCGACAGCAGCGAGCGCGAGCGATTGCTCTGTTTTTGGGGTTCGAATAGAGGAGCAGTGAGAATGGGTAAGGCTACGGGGTGTTTTGGGTAATGCCAAAGGTGGTTGCGACTGAGGTGGGAGCGAAGGTGAGAGGTCAATGGGGATGGCGACGGGATCGGAATTGGGTTCGAGTGAGTGAAGGAAGAAGGAGACGGAAGGGAAGAAGAGAGGCGGCGGTTCTGTTAGGGTCTGCACAGTAATTAGGGGTTAGGGTAAGTTTAGGGTTATATAGTTAGGGTTTTAGGTTAATGGGTATGTGGGTATCGGTTTTGAGTGGGATCCAACAAGAGAATTGGTCAAAATTCATTAAAAATGGGGAAAAAGAGATAGATGGAATGATTAGTCCATTTCTACATGAAGAACGATACAAAAGTGCAGAACGAACAATACAATTGAATTAGATATTGGCACCAAAACTTGAGTTGAAACCAAATAATATTTTTATTCGAACTGGATCAAAAATATAGGACCTCAAATTGAATGCAAGGATACCAGCAATGAAAATATAGTAGAAAAAAAATCCAGATACGGGAAATAGGAGTTACAATTGGTGATTTATTTGATGAGTTTTTTTATTGGTTTTAATTTAAGGTGTACGCAAGTGAGAGATGAATTATTTGGTGGCCTCAATTTGGGATTCCAAACCATAGCAGGACAGGTAAGCTGACCAGCAACCTAAAATAACTTGGCAAATATGCAACATTAATTTCTTTACTACAAGAAAAAATACTATCGTGAATTGTTCTCTTCACTGGTTATTAGAAACCATGGATAACATAACATATAAGAACTTTTAGAGTATGTTTGGATATATAGGATTGGGATAACTGGAGTTTACCAGTAAGGGTGTAAACTCTCCACTCAAGAAAGACAACTAAAGTAAACTTCTAATTTATCAATTTTGATTTTTTTTTAATAAAGGTGCAATGAGGAGACAAAGTGGAGATAAAAGAAATGATTATTTTGGATTAGAGTTTTGAGAACTTCATGTATTTCATTTTGGTTGAAATAATAATAAGAGGTATTTCAGTTGCAAACTGAGTCTCAGACAAACAAATATTTAGATTATTGGTATTGTAGATACCTTCACACCTGCACTTGCGTTACCTTTGTATTTAGACATACTCATAGTGGTTATGGGATTAGAGTAAGCTCTATAAAACCTATATGATAATGTCCTTGCATAATTATGACAAGCATCTAAAAGTGATGCTGAAGTTAAAAAAATCTATGCAGTGTTTCTAACAAACTATATGCATTCTAGGTAAGTTCAAGCTAATGATCAAGAAGAAGATGGTTGAGCTTAAATTTAGATATACTGCTTCCTCATATAATATGTTTTCTACTTCAGTTAATTTGCTGGACCTCCAAAACTATTTTATATAATCAAACTAGGTGCACCGTTCTGAAGACGTGTCGTAGGCACGTGTCAACGGGCAAACCTAGTGTTCTGTTAACATCTTATAGTGTTATATATATATATATATATATTGTCAACGGGCAAACCTAGTGTTCTGTTAACATCTTATAGTGTTATATATATATATATATATATATATATATATATATATATAGGGAAAGCTTCGCTTGTGCACTACCTCTAGTGCACACGGCGTGTGCACTAGGCGTTCGGGCATTCATATCGATGATCCGAACCGTTCACATTGATCTACACATCTAAATTAGTCTAAATATGTAAAATCAAAATCATTTGAAATTTATTTTCCCATCCATTGAAGTGTTTCAAAATTGTATGGCTGAAAGTTATTGTTTTTTATAGTCACATGATGGATGGGCAAATGAATTTCAAATAATTTGATTTTACATATTTAGACTAATTTAGATGTGTAGATCATTATGAACAGTTCAGATCGTCGATATGAACACCCGAAGGCCTAGTGCACACGCCGTGTGCACTAGAGGAGTGCACAACCGAAGCTTTCCATATATATATATATATATATATATATATATATATATATATACACTAGGTTTGCTCGAGTAGCATCCCGTGTAGCGAGAGGAGCTTGCCAGAGTTTTGCTTGAGATTGGTGAGGAGGGAGTTTGGGGAGGAGATTGGCGAACAGAAGATGAGGTCGAGCTCGGCATTGAGCAGCTTCGACGAGGAAAATTTGTTGCTCGACTGAGAGAGGGTTGGCAAAGAGATTCATGGAGCTTGGTGAGGAGATGGTCGGCAAGGCGAGGCGCTCGACTACTCGTGGGAGGAGTTTGGCAGCTTGACGGGAGTTAGTTGCTGGTTCAATTCTCTACTATCACAGACCAGCTAGATATAAATTTCTAAATCTCTTTTATTTTCCATCGGTGAAGAGCATGAAGAGCATAGTAAAAAGGTACAAAAGTGCAACAGACTTGGTTGCAGGTTTGATCGATTCTATTTGGTTGCAGACCAGATAGTTCAAAATTGTGCACATGCACCAGAGACACCATCAAATTTCTTTAGTAAATAGTGAGGAAATTGGTGAATGGTTGAACTCATCATGGCGAGGAGGAGTTTGGAGTTTGATGGAACTTTGACGATGGAGGTGGCGGAGCTCGACACTGGAGCTCGACCGCGGCGGTCTGGAGCTTGGCAACGTGGCGAGTTTGGGTTGAGGTCGAGCTGGCGAGGTGGCCGAGGATATTTCCGAGGTTGGCTCTGAGATTGCATTTTGAAGATGACTGTCACGCTCTGCTTCCCAAAAAGGAGATACGGAATATGGATGCGGGACTAAGCTCAGTGAATGATTTTCATCATCCATAAACTGTCAGGATCTTTACAACAAGCACGAGTATAAACAAGAGATATACAATAGGAATAGTCAACCACGCATGCATAACTGAATCAATATAGTCAAAAAAATTACTTGAAAAGGAACAAGAATACTGAATTTCAAATAATCATGTCTGGAACAAAACACAAGTCTGGGACACAAAGCCCAATACAAAATAATCCATGTGACCAAGTACAATTATTCAAGATAAGCAACAAGAAAATAAATAGATATAGCAAGAACTCCATCCACTAGAATCGCAGATCACCTACTCAATTGGGCAGCTGATCACCAAAGTCTGCAATTTAACAAATTGCAGGAAGCGGAAAAAGAAACAAAATGCCCGTCAATACAAGTTACGGACTGCTTGTAGTGCAGACAACAAGTACAGAAAAAAAAATAGACAAGAATAGAGTAACAGCAGAAGCAAGTATAGCATGGAAAGGATGTAACAACAAAATAGAGCAACTAACTCGAATTAGAAACATGACAAGTAGCATGACAAAATGAACGAGTGCAACTGGTATGTAACAAGTGTCAAGTAAACAAGTATCATGTACAAGTAGCAAGTAGCAAATGTCAAGAATCGAGTACAAGTAACAACTGGCCAAGTGATCATGTTCAAGTCTTGTATCTAGTCCTACTAGGTAGCACTTCATGCATCCCAGGTTTTTACCACATGGTTGCTACATTCAAACGTTACATTTTAGATTTTATAGTGGATCATAGAGGGCTGTGTACTCAGGGACAAGTATCAAGTATCAAGCTCCAAGTACCAAGTATCACGTGTCAAGTGTGCAAGTGTCAAGTAATCACGTGTCAAGCTCTAAGTAACCAAGTATCAAGTAATCACGTAGGATCTATAGATACCCTTTCGAGTACACGTTTCTGTATTTTCCACTATTAATATCTTTCCCTTTAAACCCCGGCTTAGTTTCTTGCTATTATTATTCAAGCAAGTATGGACATGCACAAACAAGTCAAAAAACATGGAGAGACAACAAGGGACAAGTACAAGTTGAATAAAGAACATGAACTGAGGATGAATGACTTAAACTAGATTAAGACAACGAAAATTCTAGTTCTGGACAGCAAAACAGTACTGCACCAAATCTGGGATTTCCGTTGCCACAAATATACAGATCTGGATCCGTCAGAAGATCTAGAAAGTAGACTCCCGGCCGAATCCAGAAAATATATATAAGTTATATGGTATTTCACAAAAATATGACTCAAAACATAATTGTATCCCGAAAACATGTTCAGTCAGAAATCCGAAACTTGTATTCTTACACAGGAAAACGGCATAAAAACTTACTGATTAAATTCAAGAAAAATATGGGGTATTACCTGATATGTTTAGTATCATAAAATAAAGTTTCATAATTTTCCAACATAGATAGAATAGTCAAGTAAAATCAGAAAGTAGCAAGATACAGCAGTTTTGTAAATTTGGAATCGTAAACACAGCAGTACTAAAATAGCAATAGATTACAAAATATAAATCTAAATCCACATCCGTTAAAAGGGTGATACAATAGATACAGTATGATACAATTCATATTCACTAAGTTTTATAAACAACAAATAGAATCATGTTGAAATTATGTTTCTTTACTGAACAGTATGAAAACTCTACATGTATAGTAGTTGTTTGCAAGCATAGAATATTATGTGAAAGTCATCAATTAAATCCAAAAAAATTATGGGTTAATCCCAAGCAAGTCTAGTTGTACTCAGAAAAGTTTTGGATCAAAATATTATCTTTAATATCAGTATAAAAATAAATAACCATACATAATTCATATAAAACTGGATCTGGAATTTTTCTACACATCTGTAGTAAAATAACCATAACTTGCAACTCACAAATCGAAGTTGAGCTCGGTCAGAAAATATTGAAAGTAGACAAAATTCTCTATAATTCATATTCACAAATAATTTTCATATACTGGCCTTAATAGGGTCTAAAATACTGAACAAAAACGGGGTAACAGAAAAGACAGAAATATTCTTCGTGCATAAAATCAACTAGTTCATATGAAATACATCCAAATCATAATAAAACACAAAATATAGTATACTAGATGTCTAAGAAACATAGTATAGGGTTTCTATAAGTCTACAACAAGTTATACCACGAATAACACATCAAGCATACAAGATCATACAACACCTCATAAATTACGAACAACATGCATGTATACATCAAGAATCTATTATATCTAAGTTATTTTATATTGTGTGTTTGATGTGACAACTACGGGCAGATCAACACATAAAGACAAGATTTAACAAGGGATTTTGCACAAGAATTGTCTCTAGAACAAACCTACACTATAGGCAGTATTTAGTGCTTGTATTATACAAAAAAAGAATACAAGTTATTTGCCTTATAGCCGACGACTAGAACGGAGCAAGAACAAGAATAACGGGAATGACTTCCCAGGCACGAACTCAGGCAAACTAACGGATCACGAACCAATCACGAATACACGAACAAACAGATCTGGATGAGATGATTACGATCACGATCGGACGGCCAAGATCAAGAGATCAAGATCAAGATGATTGGATCAGATCGGACGTCCAGAAAATCTTGATGATGATGAAGATGAACAGATCAGATCGGATCGGGAAGAGAATCGGGCGGCCAGGATTCAAATCATTAAGATCCGATGAACTTGATGATCAATCAAGAGGATCAATGGCCAGAATCACTTGATCAAAACTTTTGATCAAAATAGTAAACACCAGGATTGGCTCTGGCAGTGGCAGGGATAGTGGTGTGGGGCAGCATCGGGACTAGCGGTGGTGCTCGAGAGGAGGGCGGCACAGGGAGTCAGCACAGTAATGGCTGGCAACGGCTCAGGCGGAGCTCGGGGTGATCGCAGAAGATGGCGGCTTGCTCTGCTTTTGGGGAGGAAATAGAGGAGAGCTTGGGGATTGGTGGTCGACGGCAGAGGTAGCAACGGGTGGTCGCGACTGTGGTGAGGATTACAGTGACGGGCGCTCGGAGGATGAGCGGAGGCGGCCATGGCATGCTGATGGGGTCGACGAGAACGCAGAGGAAGAAGATGTTGGCTCGAGTGACGGAGGAGGCAATGGTGGCGGTTGCAGGGGTGAGAGACTGCAGAGGCCGGAGAGGGTGACGGGAGTAGCGGATGGGTTGAAGGTGAAAAATGAGGTGGTTTCGGAGGAAGGAGATGGGTGCTGGGGGGTAATCAGAGGAAGGAGATGAAGATGGGAGGGGGTTCTGGATGTTGACGACGACGACAAGGGGATGTAGCGAGGCGGCGGGGCGAAGGAGGAAGGTTCGCAAGAGGGTGCGACGGAGAGGGCTCGAGTGGAGGACGAGGACGATGGAGGGGAGATGAAACAGTATAGGGGAGTTGGCGGCTAGGGGTTTATACAGTAGGGGGGTTTAGATTAGGGTTAGGGTTTTTTGAGGTGGGTAACATGACACATATAGGGGGTATATATATATATATATATATATATATATATATATATATATATATATATATATATATATATATATATATATATATATATATATATATATATATATATATATATATATATATATATATATATATATATATATATATATATATATATATATATATATATATATATATATATATATAGGTACTAGGGTTAACACGGGGGTAACAGGTAGGGTATACTGGGTAATGGGTATAGGGTATGAATCCAATAAAAAGTGGGTTCGAATAATCAATGGGTTTAAATCCAATAGAAAATACACAATTAGAATTTAGATTAAAAGTAAATAATTAAATCAATTATAACAAATAGTAATACAGTAGTACAATGAATCGAATAGTATACATTTAGTTAATAATCAAATACTAACAAATACAATATAATTTTATAATGATAATAATAATAGCAATAACAAGAACAAGGTCCTATGTAAAAAATAGGATTACATGAAAACTATTTGAAAATAACTACAAATACGATTAATGAATAGAATTAATTTTTTAATAACAATCAAGAAACAACAACAATAATAATAATAGTTACTAATAAGACTCGTATTACAATATGAAAATCATTGGAACTAGTTACAAATAAAATCATTGATTAAAAATAAACTAAATAAAAGATCTGACAGTACATTTAAAAAGAAAGTGGAAAGTGGAAAAATAATTTACAAAAAATCAAAATACCAAAAATACACAGAAAATACGTATTGTCGAAAACAAGAGTTACAATCCTACCCACCTTACAACAAATTTTCGTCCTCGAAATTTGCTTAGGCAGTACATAGGACAAGGCAAAATCAAACTTGTGGAATAACAAAACAGAGAATTAGGGAAACAGAATCGAAATGGTGGCAACACCAGAATAAGAAGGAAATGGATAACAATGAGGTTAAATGGAATGCATGAAAGAAAATAAACAGTATCAAAGGGAAAGAATCAACACAAGACAACAAAGCAAGATAAGGAGCAGAAATGGAATCAGGGAGAGAATGAACAGGGAAGAATTGAATCAAATAATGAATTGGTGCATGATGGAAAAATGAAATGCACGAAAGAAGTAACCGGTATAAAAAAATGAAGAAGAAATAACACAAGACTTGCAAAATAACAAAGCAAAGAGATGAAGAAATAGATAGAGCTGGAATCGAAGAAAGGATGGACAAGGAAGAGTTAGACCAGCCAATGAGTCAATGGATGAAGATGAATGCACGGAATAGAGAAGCAAACAGTGCAGGGAAGAAGAAACAACAAGAGAATCCTGGGACCTGTGGGTTATGGACCCACAACGCTTTCGCTGCGCAACTCTGATCGGGAAAGACTCTGCCAATAGCATCCAGTAGCTCCAGCAATATGCTTCGTGGCTCACCGTGTCATCGACACGTCCAAACGACATCCTTTTAGCAAGAACTTCGAACTCCTTGACAACTTCAGATTGCGAACACTTCCTGAAATCCTGGGACTCTGCATGAACACCTCAGAGCAAACGACGACACTTCCTCTCCTAGTGATGATCCAAGCTGCTGACAAGTCGTAGAAGACCAAGCGATGCCGACTGATGGACCAAGCAGAAATAAAGAGAGTGGATGGCACCAAAAATCAGAAAGATATGGGTACGAGAAGAATAAATTCACACCCAAGAAGAAATCAATCAAAGAGGACGATTGAAAAAGAAGGAAGAATCAAGGAATCAAGAGATTGAATAAGAAGGGATCAAAATGAGCGGAACAGGACTAGTATCTAGATCAATGTTGATTATAATTCATTCATGTATGCATGGTCTGTGTATTATTGAGCCAATCCCAGATCGAACCAAGCTTGTCTAATATATCAGTCAAACTAATACATTAGCCAAACCTGGTGCTTTGATACCACTAAAAATCTTGTCACGTCCCGCTTCCCAAAAAGGAGATACGGAATACGGATATATGACTAAGCTCAGCAAATAATTTTTATCATCCATAAACTATCATGATCTTTACAACAAGCACGAGTATAAATAAGAGATATACAAAAGGAATAGTCAACCACGCATGCATAACTGAATCAATATAGTTAACAAGATTACTTGAAAAGGAACAAGAATACTGAATTTCAAATAATCATGTCTGGAACAAAATACAAGTCTGGGACACAAAGCCCAATACAAAATAATCCATATAACCAAGTACAATTATTCAAGATAAGCAACAAAAAAATAAATAGATATAGCACGAACTCCAGCCACTAGAATTGCAGATTACCTACTCCATCGGGCAGCTGATCACCAAAGTATGCAATTTAACAAATTGCATGAAGAGGAAAAAGAAACAAAATGCCCGTCAATGCAAGTTACGGGCCGCTTGTAGTGCAGGCAACAAGTACAGGAAAAAGAAATAGATAAGAATAGAGTAACAGTAGAAGCAAGTATAGCATGGAAAGGATGTAACAACAAAACAGAGCAACTAACTCGATTCAGGAATAGGACAAGTAGCATGGCAAGATGAACAAGTGAAAGTGATATGTAACAAGTGTCAAGTAAATAATTATAATGTACAAGTAGCAAGTAGCAAATGTTAAGAATCGAGTACAAGTAGCAAGTGTCAAGTGATCATGTTCAAATCTTGTATCTAGTCCTGACTAGGTAGCACTTCATGCATCTCAGGTTTTTACCACATGGTTACTACATTTAAACAGTTACGTTTTAGATTTTATAGTGGATCATAGAAGGCAGTGTACTCAGGGACAAGTATCAAGTATTAAGCTCCAAGTACCAACTATCACGTGTCAAGTGTGCAAGTATCAAGTACTCACGTTTCAAGCTCCAAGTAACCAAGCATCAAGTAATCACGTAGTATCTATAGATCCCCTTCCAAGTACATGTTTCTGTATTTTCCATTATTAGATCTTTTCCTTTAAACCCCGGCTTAGTTTGTTGTTATTATTATTCAAGCAAGCATGGATGTGCACAAACAAGTCAAGAAACATGGAGAGACAACAAGGGACAAGTACAAGTTGAATAAAGAACACGAACGGATGACGAATGACTTAAACTAGATTAAGACAACGAAAATTCTAGTTCTAGACAGCAAGACAGTACTGCACCAAATCTGGAATTCCCGTTGCCACAAATATGCAAATCTGGATCCGTTAGAAGATGTAGAAAGTAGACTCACGTCTGAATACAGAAAATATATATAAGTCATATGGTATTTCAAAAAAATAAGACTCAAAACATAATTGTATCCAGAAAACATGTTTAGCTAGAAATCAAAAACTTGTATTCTTACACAGGAAAACGACATAAAAACTTACTGATTAAATCCAAGAAAAATCTGGGGTATTTTCTAGTATGTTTAGTATCAGAAAATGAAGTTTCATAATTTTCCAACATAGATAGAATAGTCAAGTAAAATTAGAAAGCGGCAAGATACAGCAGTTTTGTAAATCTGGAATCCTAAACACAGCAGTACTAAAACAACAATTGATTACAAAATATAAATCTAAATCCAGATCCGTCAAAAGGGTGATAAAATAGATATAGTAGGCTACAGTTCATATTCACAATTTTTTTCTAAAAAGCAAATAGAATCAGGTCTAAATTATGTTTATTTACTGAACAGTATGAAAATTCTGCATGTATAATAGTTGTTTGCAAGCGTAGAATAGTATGTGAAAGTCATCAATTAAATCCACAAAAATTAGGGGTTAATACCAATCAATTCTAGTTGTAATCAGTAAAATTTTGGATCAAATTATTATCTTTAACATCAATATAAAAATAAATAACTATACAAAATTCATATATAACTGGATATGGAATTTTTCTACACATTTGTAGTAAAATAGCCATAACTTGCAACTCACAAATCGAAACTGAGATCTGTTAGAAAATATAGAAAGTAGACAGAATTCTCTATAATTCATATTAACAAATAATTTTCATATACTGACCTTAATAAGGTCTAAACTACTGAACAAAAATGGGATAACAGAAAAGACAGAAATATTCTTCGTGCATAAAACCAACTTGTTCATATGAAACACATCAAACTCATAATAAAAACACGAAATATAGTATACTAGATGTCCAAACAACATAGTATAGGATATTCTACAAGTCTACATCAAGTTATACCTTGAATAACACATCAAGCATACAAGATCATACAACACCTCATAAATCATGAAAACTATGCATGTATACATCAAGAATCTATTATATCTAAGTTATTTCATGTCGTGTGTGTGATGTGACAACTACGAGCGGATCAACACATATATATATATAGGTACTAGGGTTAACAGGGGGGTAACAGGTAGGGTATATTGGGTTGTTGGGTAATGGGTATAGGGTATGAATCCAATAAAAAGTGAGTTTGGATAATCAATGGGTTTAAATCCAATAGAAAATACACAATTAGGATTTAGATTAAAAGTAAATAATTAAATCAATTATAACAAATAGTAATACAGTAGTACAATGAATCAAATAGTATACATTTATTTAATACTCAAATACTAACAAATAAAATATAATTTTATAATGATCATAATAATGACAATAACAATAATAAGGTCATATGTAAAAAATAGGATTACTTGAAAACTATTTGATAATAACTGCAAATACGATTAATGAATAGAATTAAAATTTTAATAACAATCAAGAAACAACAACAATAATAATAATAGTTACTAATAAGACTCGTATTACAATATGAAAATCATTGGATCTAGTTACAAATAAAATCATTGATTAAAAATAAACTAAATAGAAGATCTGACATTACATTTTTTAAAAAATAATTTGAAAGCGGGAAAACAATTTACAAAAAATCAAAATACCAAAAATACACAAAAAATACATATTGGCAAAAACAGGGGTTACAATGACGATCTGAGGAGTTTTGGTTACGGGTTTGGATCCAAAACCCGACCCGTTAACTTCCTAAAAACACATGCACGCGCGCCCACACACACACACACACACACACACACACACACACACAATATATATATATATATATATTTATGAGAATCTCTGCTGTTGATCACGAACAATCGCGCATCAAGAGGTTAGATTTTTCTCCCAATTTCTGTTCGAAATTACGTCTGTTCGGATCGAAATGGATAGCGTGGCGAGCATACGTCGAGCCACAGATAGGCGACACGTGGCTTTGACCGTTGACTGGTCAACGCTGATCAGTCAATGCCACTTTGCTCATTTTTTGATCGGATCACTGTTTGCTCGGCCAGCTGAGACCATTTGGCGAATGCTTGAATGCGGCGAACGCTTGCATTATCTGGTGAACGCTTGTGTTGTTTGGTGAATAGTTGTATTGCTTGGCGAACGGTCATGCCGCACGGTAAACCGTTGCCATGTTTGGCGGACGGCTGTGTCGCTTGGCGAACTGTTGCCGTGTTTGCTGAACGGTTGTGTCGCTTGGCGAACCGTTACCATGTTTGGCGGTTTGACTTCTTTGTCATTTTACATTCTGACCGTTTGGGATTCCGCGCCTCGTGGGCATCCTAAAGGCCCATGATGTCTTTGGCCCAAGCTCTCTAAGCTTTGTTATAAATCCCCCCCCCTTCTCATTTCTCCTCATTTTCACTTTTACCTCACCTGAAAATTTTCTTACTTCAGTGCTTGAGCAAGATTCTGGTGATCTTTTTCGTTCTCCTGCGAGATTTTCGACCGAGACCGTCACATCAGAAGGTAGATTTTTTTTTAAGAGATGTCTAGGGTATCTTCTGGTGAAGAGGCCTCCCCCTCGGGTCGCACCGAAGTGCCCCCTCCAATTCCTTCTTCTAGGGTCGACAAAGGAAAGTGTGCATCGGTTCTACCTTCGCCGGTGGTGGAGACAGTTGTGGAAAGAGATCGGAGGATGGGCGAGTTCGGAAGGCATTCGATCGTCGTGTTACATTTGGGAGGGGTTCGCCAGTATAGCGGTGAAGAGCTGAGGCATGTCGAGCAAGACATGGAGAGGTTCTATGAGGAGAACGAGCCTCGAGAGCACTTCGAGGCGAACGATGTTGTCACTATACTCACAGAGGCAGACCTGCGCACTATTAGGAAGTGCTATGTGATTCCTCAAGAGTTCGACCTCATTCTTCCTAGCCCCAGAGCTAGGTCTTGCTCTTCTTTCTCTCCCGACTTATGCGTGTTTCCCTTCGACGGTTTTCACGTGTTTCCCTTTGATGCTTTTCACGTGGGACTCCGCCTCCCTCTTCATCCCTTTGTGAGAGAAGTATTGAGGTGGTACGGTGTTGGTCCGATCCAACTAATGCTGAACATTGGGAGGCACGTTACGGGGTTTGTGCTTCATTGCTAATCTATTGGGATCGAGCCCCATCTCAATGTTCTTAGCATGTTGTATAATATTCATCAGAAGACGCGAACGGAATACCGGTTCTATCTTACTGCTTGGAAGGGCATCAAGTTGGTCGACATCCCTAACTCAGTGAAATCTTGGAGGAACAAGTACAATTTGATTCAGAGTAAGGAGCCGTGGGGCATCCCAACGGTTTGGAGGGAAGATGTGCCGAAGAGGGCGAAGGCGGAACTGTCTCTAAGCCCCGAAGAGGAGAGGATGGTTGGAACTCTTTTGGATCTACCTACGTTGCATTAGAAAGAGATCTCAAAGGAGATTCTCTTTAGGGGAGGGGGGGGGGTGGTCTTAGCCTGATGAACCCTAGTAAGAGTTTTCTTTATGTTAATCATCATTCCTTAGTTTGCACACGTTCTTCAATTTTTCTAACACTTTCTCTTATCTTCCACTTGTAGTGGACGCAGGCATGGACTTTGACGATATCATGAATAGGCATTTAGGCCTGAGCGGTAGGCGGGCCGATGAGAGGAAGAGGAAAAGGACATTCATTCGGCCGTCGCCGTCGAAGACTGCTAGGGGCGAGGGCGGTGCCACTCCCGTCGTGGATTTGGAGCCCACACTAGTTACTACGACTATCCCCTTGGTGAGGGATTTCCCTCTTTCGGCGGTGCTTGCTCTTGAGGCTCCTCCCCTTACAGTAACGGCTGAAACGATCTTGATCGACGAGCTGAAGAAGATCTTCATCCTCGATTGGCAAGTTAGGAGGCACGATGGATTCCTCGGTGACTCAACGAGCTGTATGGATGCGGTTTGTCACTTGGCCATGCTGAAGTACAAGGCCTCGATGGAGCACGAGACTGTGGGAGACTCAGCTCTGGAGATAGCCAAGGCACAGATGACGATATGCTTCAGACATGCCTCCTTTCTTTTTTTCTTTTTTTTAAGCTTAGCCCGTAACTTTGGTTCTTGCCTTTTTTTTCTTTTTCTTGTAGGAGATCTGCCACTTTATTCACCTGCTGAGGCAAGTGGCGGAGCAGGAGAAGGAGTTGAGGGCAGTTCAAGACCAAGAGAAGACCGAGCGGTTGAGGGCCAAGAAAGAGTCTGAAGCGGCCGCCCTCTTAGCTGAATCTCAAGCTGCTCAGATTTCTCTGCTGGAGGCGGCGCTGGCAAAGGCAAAGGAGAATGCTGCCTTGGAGAGAGAGGATTTTGGTCGAGAGAGGGCGGTGGAGAGAAAGAAAGTAGCTAGGGAGAAGGACGCAGCTATGCGAGATACCGAGTCGGCGGCGGAAAAGACGGCCATTGGGTATTTAGAGAAGAATATGCAGAAAGCGTACTCCAGAGCTTTGGATGACGTGTGCGAGCGTGTCCCTGGTTTCGATCACTCAAGATATTTATTATTTCCTGACAAGGAGGGAGGGGAGGTAGAGGGTGAGGAGGACGCTGTGGTGGACCTCCAAACGGCTATAGTGACGGCGCCGGAGGCGACTGAGGGGAGGCCACGAGCCAACACCCCCTGTGGGTTAGTCCGCCGAGGTAGACCCTTGACCTCCTTTGTAGTTTCTATGCTTTTATTTGTTTTTTTTTTTGAATGTTGTTGTATCGATGCTTAATAAAGGACTGACCACTACTTTTGTATCTTTACTTCAGTAATGAAAAGACTCTTTTTGGGCAAGGTTATCATGTATGGAAGCAATTTAGAGCTATCTTGCAGTTCCACCTAGGCATCAAACTATCTTGCATCTCTTCTTAAACTTAGAATGATTTACGCTTCTTTCTTTGGTTTCAGATCTCTGTACACCACACACAACTTTCTTAGGGTAGTGAGACGTCGCGTCTTCGCACCCAACTAGGTATTGCTAAGTTGGGACTTGCTCAGTCTCGGAAGAGGCTCTCTAAAGCAGAGTTGGAGCTTGGTCACTTGAGGCTGGTCTTGGCTTGCAGAGATGTCGAGATGAGGCATCTAGAGAAGATTCTCCAAGAAGTGCCTTCCGAGGGTGAGGAGGTCTGCCCTTCAATAGCTACTGGTAAAGCTTCGAGGCTTAAATTCCTTCGTCATTCTCTATTTGTGGTGACATCTGAGAAGGACGAGTTGAAAAATATGGTGCTTGAGAAGAGTTTGGAAGCGGCTCATCTTCGGAGGATTATCCTTGAGTTCTCACAGGGGGACAGCACAGGCGGGTTTCCTCGTTTGAAGTTTAGAGTTACGGATGACTCCTTCAAAGAGCGGCTCGTCGAGCTAGAGGCGGAGAACCTTCGTTTAAAGCCACTCTCCGAAGGAGGCAATGTTAGGAGCACTTTATGCTCTCGTGAAGAGCGCGCTCAGGGCAAATCCTTCCACGAGCTAGCTTTCGACTGCCTGAGGCCCTGAGGAACCCTAGCGATGCTCAGAGTGGCATGGTCGGCTCGTCTAGCGGAGCATTGGTTGGTGGAGCCGTTAGGCCTATAAGCCATGATGGTACGACTCGATTCGCCGGTCTAGAGACTTCTTCGGGGGGAACAAGAGAGCGGCACAGCGCTCGTCGGCCGCGAGTATCACTCAACAAGAGTGTCCCACTTCCTAGGAAGTGTTAGGGTGAGACTTTGTAGTTTTGTAGGAGTTTTTGGTCTTAGTAAGACTTGTAACCCCAATTTCTTGTTGTGGAATATGATATTCTTGGTATTTTAAGCGATGTTTGCAGTGGTTATTCCTTTCTGACCTTGTAATCAGTTTTTCTTTTGGAATAAGAAACCCACCAAGTATTTAAGTGCTACTCATTCTTGCTGTTTGTAAGCGGCTAAAGAAACGTCAAGCCAAGTGTTGGACTCCGAACGGAGATGACGAAAAGTTTTGGGAGCATTCGAATGGCGAGCTGTTTCTTTGCCTACCGACTCGAAAGTGGTGTGGCTAGAGCAGCTCTATGCACCATGAATGTAATCCTCACTTATCTGGTTTGTTCAGGATCACTCGAATGGCGAACCGAACCATGCCCTCTTGCTCGGGAGTAAGTAGCTAGGATGGTCCTTTGAACCGTGAATGGACTCCGAACATTGAAGAGGATGAGTTTTGGGAGCATTCAAATGGCGAGTTGTTTCTTCGCCTACTTACTCGGAAGCAGTGTGGTTAGAGCAGCTCTATGCACCATGAAAGGACTCCTCACTCGTCGGGGTTGCAACACTTGTACGGCGAGATAAACCCACACACTTGCTCGGAAGCAAGCATGCCCTTGCGATCCTTGAATCCTGGATAGACTCCGCAATCGTCCGCTAAAGTGTTGTGGTGAGAAAGATAATGTCGTACACATGGTGTTGAATCTGCTAATCACTCATAACTTTTTGCCAAAAAAAAGAAATAAAGGACATATTTTTTATTGAATAAACTAGATGGCTGCTTTGAATGTGAACCCTTATTACATGCCATGACCGCTATAAGTTGTCAGTCTTTATTACATGTTTACAAATACTAAGCGGGAGAGTTCAAACGCTTTCCTGGTACTTCATAAGATGTCCAGCATTCCAGAATCTGGGTATTCTCTTCCCCCCCAAGTCTTCAAGTTTGTAAGCCTCTGGACGGACTACTTGTGAGACTTTGTATGGTCCTTCCCAATTAGGGGCGAGCTTCCCTTTCTTTTGGGGGTTTGAGATTTTGAGCTTTCTGAGAACCAGGTCACCCTGCTGGATGTTGGTCGGGTAGACTATCTTATTGTAGAATCTCTCCACCCTTTATTGATATATGTTTCTACGAACGAGGGACTTCTCCCATTTTTCTTCAAGGAGGTCGAGGTTTGCTCAGATCCCATTTGAGTTCTGCTTATAATCAAATGAGATAAGGTGAGGAAAGGGTATTGCAACTTTCAGAGTGATGACTGCTTCGGAGCCGAACGTCAGGTTGAACGGGGATTCTCCCGTAGGGATTCTCTTGGTGGTTCTATAGAACCACATCACACTGGGGAGTTCTTCAACCCACAATCCTTTCGCATCTTCATCAATCCTTTTCTTGAGGCCATCTAAGATTGGTTGATTGGCATTCTCAGCTAGACCATTAGTTTGGGGATGTGATATGGAAGAGAATCGTTGCTCGATACCGAGATCAGTGAAAAATTTACGGAAACCTTTACCACCAAATTGCATTCCGTTATCGGTGACTAGGATGCGAGGGATCCCGAAAAATTGTTGGACCTGATGTTCGATAATCGTCGCTAGTGGGTTAGCTTCTATCCTCTTTGTGAAGTAGTCAGTAACGACCACTAGGAAGGTCCGTTGTCCGGTTGCAGGAGGGAAAGGCCCGAGGAGATCCATTCCCCACATCGCAAAAGGTATGGGGCTTGAAAGGGAACTGAGGTTGGCTTGAGGGTTGTGCTTGATTGTAGAGTTGTTTTTACAAGGAGTGCATCGGTAGACATAGGCTTGAGCATCGCTTAGAAGAGTGGACCAATGGTAACCGTGATTCAGTATCTTCTGCACGAGGGACCTTGCTCCGAGGTGGCTGCTGCCTATCCCCTCGTGTACTTCCTTCAGCGCATAGTCAGCCTCCTCGGCAGAGAAACATCGAAGGTATGGTCGACCGTCCATTTGGGTGTAGGAGCGTTTATAAAGGACTCCTTCTATGAGCGTAAACCTTTAGGCTCTCACCCGAATTTTTCTTGACTCCTTGATATCCGCAGGGAGGATTCCCTTATCGAGGAAATTGATGAGGGACTTCATCCAACAGTCTCTGGGTACTTGAAGGGTTATGGGAATGAGCTCCAACGCTTGTTCTTCTATACTTGGTTTGAGGAGCACTTCAATTAGCACAGTTTGGTCGAGCCCGTCGAGCGACGAAGAGGCTAGTTTGGAATCTCGCAAGATGCGATTAACCTGGATTTCTTGGAAAGTGGCTATAATTTCCTTCACGTACGCCAAGTACTTAGCCATGCGGTCATCCCTCGCCTCGTATTCCCCTTGGATCTGGTTGACCACCAATTGAGAGTCGTCGAATACTCCCACCCTTTGCGCTCCTGCTCTCTTGGCTAGTAGGAGCCTAACGACTAGGGCCTCATACTTGGCGTCATTGTTGGAAGCTGGAAATCTGAGGCGTAGCGAAGACTGCAAGACGAATTCGCCAGGGCCGATCAGAATCACTTCAGCTCCACTCCCTTCAAAGCAGGAGGACCCGTCCACGTTTACCTGCCATAGTGGGGGGTTGTTTCCTTCCTGAAGAGGGTCGAGGACCGTGCATTTGACGATGAACTCGGCTAAGGCTTGGCCCTTGATTGTGGTTCTGGGGCGGTATGTAATATCATGTTGTCTTAGCTCAATGACCACTTCATTAGTCTACCCGAGTTCTCTGGTTTGTGAAGAACCCGTTTGAGTGGTTGATCGGTGAGGACTCAGATGGAATGTACTTGGAAGTAGGGTCTGAGTTTTCTGGCGGTGGTTACTAGAGCATAGGCCATCTTCTCCATCTTCGAATATCGGAGTTCGGCATCATGGAGTACCTTGCTTACATAGTAATTCGGCTTCTGCACCCGCTCTTCTTCCCTTACTAGTACAACACTGAGGGTCTGCTCGGAGGCGGCCAGGTAGAGGTAGAGGGTCTCCCCAGATATAGGCTTGCTTAGGATTTGAGGGTGGGTGAGGTGCTCTTTGAGGCTTTCGAATGCTTCTTGTTGTTTTTCTCCCCACTTGAAACTTTTTGCCCCTCAGAGAGTTTTAAAGAACGGGAGGCACTTGTCCCCTGACTTCGATAGGAAATGCCCAATAGCGGCGATGTGGCCTGTAAGTTTCTGAACATCTTTTATGGTAGTTGGAGGGATCATGTTGAGGATCGCCTTGATCTTCTCGAGATTGGCTTCAATTCCTCGCTAACTCACCATGAATCCTAAGAACTTCCCCGAGGCTACCCCAAATGCACATTTTGAGGGATTCAGCCTCATACTGTTCATCCGAAGCACATTGAATGCTTCTTGGAGCTCGGCGACATGATCTTCTTTTGTGAGGCTCTTTATAAGCATATCATCTACATACCCTTCCATGTTTCAGCCGATCTGCTTTCGGAAGACTCGGTTCACCAAGCATTCATACGTGGCCTCGACATTTTTTAGCCCAAAGAGCATAACTCGATAACAATGGAGGCCTTGATCGGTAATGAAGGATGTCTTCGGGATGTTCGCAGGAAACATTCGGATCTGATTGTATCCCGAAAAAGTGTCCATAAAGCTTAGTAACTCGGGGCCCAAGGTGGCGTTTATCAAGGCATCTATGCCTGGGAGAGGGAAAGGATCTTTCAGGCATGCTTTGTTAATGTCAGAGAAGTCAATGCAGATTCTCCATTTTCCATTGACCTTCTTGACCATCACGACATTTGCTAACCACTCGGGATAGCTAACTTCTTGGATAAATCGGGCTGCTGAAAGCTTTTCCACCTCCTCTCTGATGGCCAGCTGCCTGTCGAGCGTGAACTTGCGGCGCTTCTACTGGACCGGTCTGACTTCCAGATTCACACTCAAGCGATGCCTGACTATGTCCTCAGCAATGTCAGGCATGTCCTCGGCAGTCCAAGCGAAAAGGTCCCGGTTGTTTCTGATGCATTCTATAAGTTGCTCTTGCAGTTGGCGGGCGAGCGCTTTGCTCACCCGAAAAAACTTTGCTTCGTCCCCTTCACAGAAAGGAATCTCTGCCTGTTCGTCGACGGGTTCGGAGCTAGCTTGTCCCATGTCTAGTGGGAGTTCGAAGGCATCAAGGGGTAAGACCGAGCCTCCCGTGGTAGCTGTGTAGCATGCCCGAGCGGCTTCCTGACTTCCTTTGGCTTCCCCCACTCCTGCAGCCATGGGGAACTTTATCTTCAAGTGGTATGCCGAGGCGACGGCTTGGAGAGCCGCCAGTCTTGGGCGACTAAAGATAGCATTATAGGTGGATTTCAAGTCAACTACCATAAAATCTAATGCCTTCGTCTGAGTAGCAGGTGCTTTCCCTAGAGTCACATCGAGGGTTACAATTCCCTCAATCATCACGGGGGGCCGGAGAATCCATGGGGGGTATATCCAGCAGGCTTGATACAGTCGCGTTTGAGTTTGAGACCCTCAAACATATTTAGAAAGAGGATGTTAACCGAATTGCCGTTGTCAACCAAAAGTCGACGCACTTCGTGGTTTGCCATGCACATGCTGATCACGAGTGCGTCGCAGTGGGGGGTCCGAATGCCTTCTAAGTCACGATCTGAGAAGGTAAGACTAACTCCTGAGCTTATAGGAGGAGGAACGTTGTGTACAGAGTTCACCTCTCTAACAAAGGCTTTCCTGGATGAGCTGGAGGCTCCTCCCATGGGGCCTCCGTGGATCGCGTGGAATATCTCCATATGCCCCGATCCTTGGGACTCAGTTGGTCTTTCTACTCGCTTGTTAGGTCCCCTCGGAGCAAGAGGCTCGGGGTCGCTGACTTGGGCAAATTTGGAGAGGTACCCTCGTCGTATTAGAACTTTGAACTCGTCCTTCAAAGCTCGGCACTCATCAGTGAGGTGGCCATGATCCTTATGGAAGGCACACCATTTCGTTTTGTCCCTCTTCTTACTCGGGGTGTTCATTTTGGGGGGAGGCCGAAGGATCCCATCCTTATCAACTTCCATGAGGATGATAGATATGCTGGCGTTCAAGGGAGTTTACTTCTCAAAGCACGGCATGGGAGGTGGGCGGCATTGGCCTGAGGCGTCCTTCTGGGGTTTTTGAGGTTTGTCCTTATTTGTGCCTTTTTTCTTATTCCCAGGTTGGGGCATCCTTTGATCTTGAGGACAGGTTGCCTCTTCGACGCGGATGTATTTCTCCACCCTCTGAAGGAGTTCAGAGAAGTCCCAAGGAGGTCTTTTGATGAGGGAAGCCTTAAGGTCGTCGTGTTTAACAATGTACCTGAAAGCGGCGGTCTCCACCGCAGAGTCGAGAAAGGAGATTGACCTGGATTCTGCTGTGAACCGCTGAACGTAGCTCTTGAGGGACTCTCCGTCCCATTGCATGAGGTTTAACAAGGACTTGCTAGTCTTTTCTAGCTTGTGGCTGGTGACAAAGTGCGTTAGGAACAGTTCTTCAAGTTGGTCGAAAGAGAATATGGAACCCTGAGACAGGCGAGAAAACCATTCGCGCGCCGAGATTTTCAAGGTTGCGGGGAATGTTTTGTAGAGGAGGGAGTCAGATGCTTGGTGGATCATCATGATAGTCTTGAAGTTTTCGACGTGGTCCACTGGATCGGTTTCTCCGCTGTAAAGCTCAAAGGTCAGAACTTGAAGATGGCTGGTACTAGCGCATCAATAATTTTTCAGGAGAAAGGGGGCCTGAAAGGGCAGTACCTCCTTTCTCGCCTGGTTTCATCCCTTCTGAGTGAGGCCAGATGGTCTTCCATCTTTCGGAGGTGCCGGAGGACGGCGTCCTCCCTCTGGACCCAGTAGATTCGTGAGACTCTTCACATGCGGGGGAGAAGGGTGGTGAGGAGGGACTATGCTGAGGGCTTGGAGGATTTCGTTCTTGAGCTCTCGGAGCTTCGCCCTGGTGGCTGGCATTTCTTCATCGTTTCCCAGCCTGGGGGCTATCCTGCTAATCGGAGTCGGGTGGTTCTCTCCCAGGGAGGGGTTCTTTTGTGATCTCTTGGAGAATGGTGAGCCCTCTGCCCTCTAGGAGAAGGGGATCTACTTTGTCTTCGTGTAGATGGGCTTCTTCGGCAACTGAGAGGAGAGGGACTTCTCCTGGGGCCCCTGGGAGAGGGGCTTCTCCTGGACCTCCTGGGAGAAGGACTTCTCCTACCACCACCACCCCCCCCTCCCCCCTCCCCCCTCCCTCCTCTCCTCCCCAGCTTGGATGAGAGGCTTCCTCACGAGCTCTTCTATCGTTAAGATAGTCCTGGAGATATGTCTGTTGCTGGCGATTGATGATAACCTGATGAAGGTCGTGTTGGGCCTAAGGGGGTGCAGAAGGAGTTGAGGTGTACACCGATCCCCTGTTTTCGACAAATGGCTCTGTAGATGGCCCTGGGTGACTGCGGCGAGAGCCCCCCGGAGCAGCCATGCTCGGAGGAGGTGGATCTAGTCGAAGGAGAGGCTCTGATTGTTGAGGTTGAATGGATAGAGGGGGTTCCTCTAGGGGAGGAGACAGTTGAGGAGGGTTGGCTTGTCGTCTTGAGGCTGTCACCTTCTCTTTACCTTGGTAGGACCCTTCTGGGGGATGTAACGGAGGAGGAGGGTTGGCTCGTCGGCCTGAGGCCGCCGCCTTCCCTTTACCTCTGGGAGGCATGCTGGAAACTTTGGTTTTTGGTGAAGGTTTAGTCGGATTGCTCTTTGTATCCCACAGACGGTGCCAACTTGTTACTGCTTTTTTCTGTGCGGGAGTAACCAGGTGATGTGATTTTTTTTTTGTGGAACAATTCAGAATCTGACTTTTTGACTTCTGTTGACGTTGACTGTTGCGATCTCTTGCTCCTGACCTGTAAAACGCCTAAACACCAGGATTTATCCCGGTGACATGCCCTCCGACACTATAGTCAGTAATCTTAAAGATTATGAAAGATCTTTTACAGAAAAAATACTGATTACTTCTTTATGGTGGGGGTAGGGGGGTATTTATAGTCGTCTCAGAGATAGAGTTTAGAGATAATCACTTATCCATAATTCCCGGTGTTTATGGATAAGAGACAGAGATTAAGTGGTTTCATGATAAGGGATTCAGTTTAAACTATCCCTTAGAGATAATCATGAATTTAAACCACTTTCTGGCTGTCCCGGGTTTAACTGTGATGGGCTGTAGCCTTGACCCAGTAAGACAGATCCGTTATTGGGTTGTTGGGCTCGGTAAAACCCCAGTTTCCCATTTCCGGATCCGTTAATGTCTGAAATTACCGTTTTACCCCTGAGAACTTCGAGATTCATGTCCGATTTGGACAATCCCGATTTAGTTCTATTTTTAGCCATATCACTTTCTTTATTTTTGTTTTAGTCATTGTAAACATTGCTGCTGAATGTTTCTCTATTTTTTATTTGTAATATATTGTTTGACTAGCGCCGTTTTGATTCTATCAATATATATATATATATATATATATATATATATATATATATATATATATATATATATATATATATATAGGGAAAGCTTCGATTGAGCACTACTCTAGTGCTCACCGCGAACACTAGGCCTTCGGGCGTTCATATCGAAAATCTGATCCGTTCACATTGATCTACACATCTAAATTAGTCTAAATATATAAAATCAAATCATTTGAAATTCATTTGTCCATCCATCATGTGACTATAAAAACAATAATTTTCAGCCATACAATTTTGTAACACTTCAATGAATGGGCAAATGAATTTCAAATGATTTGATTTTACATATTTAGACTAATTTAGATGTGTAGATCAAAGTGAACGGTTCGGATTTTCGATATGAACGTCCGAAGGTCTAGTGTTCACGCTGTGAGCATTAGAGTAGTGCTCAACCGAAGTTTTCCCTATATATATTTATATATATATATATATATATATATATATATATATATTGAACTCGGAGGAGTGGACAAGTTGATATGGAACCTCTGAGTTGGAGGTCTCTCTCTACATATATTTATATACCTACCCGGAAATTAATTTTGATTGGAGGTCTCTCTCTACATATATTTATATACCTACCCGGAAATTAATTTTGAATGGTGATCAACTGATCATTATTATGTTGACCGTAATTTCGATGTGAAGCTAAAGATGTATAAGCGAAGTAAGCAAAGGTTGCTTCTAGAAAATAAAAAGATTCCCAATCCCATTTTGTCAAATACTTTGACGTGAGAACAATCTTTTAAATTTTACTTTAGAGAACTGTTTTTATTGATTTATATATATATTTTGATGACGGAGCCGTTTGGCTCTATCCGATTCATAAAAAAAAAATTTACTTTAGAGCAACGTATTCAATCAATTTTTTCATCTTTTTGAAAATAGATATTTTCCAACTTCGTTTTAGCTTCCAAATACTAATACAAGGAAAAGTTCTATCATATATAACACTATTAATACTATTATTTTTTAAATAATTTTAAGTGAAAAAGAGAAATTATCACAGATTTATGAAACATTTTAGATTAATGCACATTCTCATTTAATGTATTTTTAAAAAATAAATTGGTATAGGATAATGGCACATATTGAGTAATTATTTAATGTATATGAGATCAATGCACACATTTTGGTTAGTTCACTAAATGTACACTATTAATTGATTCATTGTGCATATTTATTCGTTATTTTTTCTTTGTATATGAGTAGTATGTTTATAGTTAGTATATCAGATATTTACAAAAAGTAAAATAGAATATTTGAAAAACGATCATTATCTCTTATGAACCATGAAGCAGGGGCGGAGCTTAGTGAGGGCCCCCCCCCCCCCCCCCCCCCCCCCCCCCCCCCCCCCCCCCCCAAAATTTTCAGAAATCCCCTTTTGAAAATTTTATAAATTCTTCAAAAAAAATTATAATTTAACAGCTATGAAAACTAAATTTTATTGTTTGCCCCTCCTAAAAATTATGAAAAATCTCTATACTTTTACATGTAATTATATAATTTTATCTTTGTCTTCCCGGTAAAATTGTTCTGGCTTCGCTCCTGCCATGAAGGTTTAATGAAATGAAAGAAAAAAACAAGGACAAATTTGTATCGAGATTGGAAAGATGTACAGTGAAAAGTAACGAAGAACATTTTCTTCTATAAAAAAAACCGCTCGTGTAAGCCAAAAATCTCTTTCATTCTTTCAATATGTACAACCTATTTTTCATTTTACTCCAGCTAAACTGAGGTAGACTAGTAGGGATGACAGTGGGTAAAGTAAGATGAGTGTACAGGGATAACTCTTACCCTACCATAACTTCTAACTGTTTTACCCTAATCCTAGCAGGTAATTTAAAATTTTCAATTACCCTACCCTAACAGTTAGGGGCGTTTGGTACAAGAATTTTTTTTTGGTTCCCAGGAATCATAAATTCTGGGATTTATGATTCCTGTGATTTATGATTCCTAGGAATCATAAAACATGTTTGGTAGGTTTTAAACATTTCTGAGAATGTTAGTTGGAACTTAATTTTCTATATTTGGTTGAGCTACATATTTCCTGAGAATCTTAATCTTATTGTCCAAAATACCCCTCTCATCCTCCAATACCAAAACAAACTATTTGATGAAATACCTGAGTAAAAAAAATGATGCAAATCTGGGCTACAAAATACAAACAATTTTAAGTGGTAACATGACTTAAAATTGAAAGAGGACAATATATTTGTAGGATATCAAAACTTTTGCTTGGCATTCCAACACCATGATTAAATTGTGCCACACGATCTACTAACTAAAAAATTTACTTAGAAACACAAAATTGTACTTAGAAGCTCTAATAAATACTTAGAAACACAAAAGTTCCCAATGTTCTAACAAGTAATAAAAACACAAAACTTCCAACAACATGATGTTCTTGTTCTACCTGCTAAATACTGATTTCTAGCTAATCTGTTATCCACCAACTTCTTCTTATGATCATGATCTAATCGCATGAAATAGCCAACCGAAAAATTATCTTGGCATATCATACGACCAACTTGCATCCTTTGTAGTTCAGTTAACCCTTCTATCTTTATCAACTCTTCACCAGCTACACTCATTTTATCATCACTAGCAGATTCATGTTAGAACCAAGCAGCCAAATTATCTATAGTAGTAGCACTTCTCTCGTATATAACATTAAAATTTTCAATGCTCCCAACCACCTTTTCAACCAACGAACTTTCAGACATATCTATTTTTTTACCTTTCTTACCACGATTTGACTCACTACTCTATCCAACATTAGTAGTAGGTTGAGTTTGAGTAACATTATCAACCGTTGGATCAACTTCCTCTCCAATATAAGTTTCTTTGTCCATTCCTTCCACATCAGCATCAACATCAATATAGGCTTCTTTGTCCATTCCTTCCACAGAAGCAACAAGGTCCTCTGCACCTCCATTGGCTGCATCCTATATGGTAAATGGGTAAAATTGGTAAAAGTAACGAAATAATATTTCGACCAAAATTGTCGACCACTCATTGTATTTACCAAAGTATAAAATTAATTAGTGGAAACCAAGTGAAAAATATAAGATCATATAGAAAAATACATAAACCAAGAAAAAAATTGCAAATGATTCATTTTTTAGATGCTAGGGGGTGTTTGGTTGCACGTAAATGCACTGTAGCGAAAAAAAATTCAAGAGAGAGCACTGTTCGCGGGTTTGTTTAGCCGTAAGTGGCCTGGATTTGTTTTCCAACTGTAGTGTTACTGTAGCTACTGTAATGTTACTGTAGCAACAAAAAAAGGGCCAAAAACCCATGGATTTCTGGAATAGTACTGTAACAATATAAAATTGTTTCTCTCTCATACTTTTTAAATCTATCCAATAAAATAATTCTACCTAACCCTCTATATTAAGTTTCTTTATCTTTCATCTCTATCCTACAATACAATAAAATAATATCCAACCAAACCACTTTTTTAGAACTCATTTTTACAGATTTCTTTTCTCTACAGTAACCTTACAATTATGAAAATATTTTACAGCCAACCAAACACCCCCTAAGTGTCTCATATTTTTTATCATAAAGAAATTATTTACATAGAATTTACATAGTCTTCCCCTAAAAATAATTTAAATTTAGTGACAAGCATTTCATGAATTGTATGTTGCATCCATAAATACATATATATATTTTAAAATTTTATCTTAAAATAAACCTTTAAGAGTTATTTCATTTAGTATGATCATTTGTTTCTGTTACCGCTAAATCTGGTGTGGGGGCAAACAGATAGAATTTATGAATTCTTGAGAAAACGAACAATGCAAACCTGTTGACCTGTTCACCTTCACCGTCTGTTGACTTGGTCTCTTGTCGCTACTGCGAACCTGCAAAAAGTGCGAGACACCGGGGTTGATCCTGGCGACGCACCCTCCGACGCTCAAGTCAGTAATCAGAAGTGATTATGAAAGAGCGTAAAACTGGCAAAAGATTGATTACCTCTTAATGGAGATGGATGGGGGGTATTTATAATCGCCGTTGGGGTCAGATTAGGAATGTAGTCCCTGTGATTGGATAAGGAATGTAATCCCTAATCCCCAGTGAAAGGATAGATGTGAATCAGGGCCGTTGATTAGTATTAATCAGAAACCCTAATTCTATCATGCTGGACTGGGTTCATTTCGGGTTGGGACCCGTACCCAGTTGAGGTGAATCCGTTCGTGGGTTATTGGATCTTTGGGGAGGAGATCCAATACCCATTTTAGACCCGTTAGTAGGTAAAATTACCGTTTAACCCCTGAGCTGTAACGCCCCGAATCCCAAATCACTGAATTCGAGATGTTCTACAGGATCTTTTCACTTTCTTTGAGTACAATTTTACAAGGAATTTCAAACTTTTCTTTTACATCAGAGTTTACATCATACATTTAAATTTACACAGCGGAAGCAAAATATACAACATTTACATAAATGAACAACAACATGATAAGATCTTTATGCATCCATTCCTCTTTACATGCAATTTTATCCTGCATGGAAAACTGTGGGTACGTCAGTTTATTCAACCGACGATAATTATACATGGTCATCCTCTCTATGCCAGAAACAGTATAACGAATCTCATTTCTTAACAAATCACAAACTTGTTCAATATAAGCATGTAAATCAAAAGGGAACTCTTAATGATGTCGTGTCGTGATTGTGCACTTAATCCTTAATGCAATTATTTAATTTACATGACACTAATGCGCACTTGTTCGAATTCTATGCATCCCATACTACATAGGTTCGAGGGCAAGCCTCTTAATCGTTCTTCATTTTTATAGGGTTCAATCCCTCGCCATGATTTACTCTACTTCTGTAATTACGGTGAGTATCTTAAATGGTCTATGAGTACAAGCTCGTGCACTGGACCCTGAAGGGGAACCCCACGCCATGTCTTGACTCATCAAGCATGCATTCTGTGGCAATTCAAGCCTCCTCCCTGAACACGATCCTCTTGCAGTCACCAAACATCCCACAAGTGTGACTAAAGTCCGATCATTCTGAGTTGTGCCCGCGCCATGTCTTGACTCATCAAGCATGCATTCTGCGGCTCACACACCCGCATCGTAAACTCTAGTTCTCATACTTATGTTTTTCTCTCACTTTCATCACCTCCACACTATGTATTAAAATTATTAGAATCATGAATAAAAATCAAAGTTCTAGAGTTAGCCTCTCCACCAAACCGGACTTATCATTTCATTTACACATGACCAACCTTGGCCTTCTTTTCAATATCATTTCATTTCACTGCCGGGGGAGACTTAGCTACTCTTTCGTTCAATTTCAAATTCACAATTTCCAATTTGAGCATCCTCAGCTCATAATTCATTTTAGAGTCTCACAGACTTTCTCATCATGATCTTAGCCTTTCATATTCATTTAATTTTCATTTCTCATCTATGATTCATTCTACATAATCCACACAGCCATAAAAAGAGTCCATAGACTTCAATCATAAAGTTCACAATTTCCAACAGCAAATAAAACGAAATTCACATATATCAAAGTCCACTCTGTACAGTCGACTTGGAAGAACACCAGTCGACTCATACAGTCAAATACAGGTTCATCATAAATACTCGGGATAGTCGACTGCTGCACACTACCAGTCGGCTGTCCCGCAACTTTTCATGTTCACAGTGTCATCCACATGACAGTCGACTGTTCATCCACCAGTCGTCTGTCCTGGGATTTTCAACAGCACAATTCTAAGTCCAGCTCAGTCGACTGACTACACGCACTAAGTCGACTGATCAGTTCCATAATTCAAAAACAGTAATTTTCTTTCTAACCGTCCTCACATGCATTTTCATTACAGCATACATACATCCATATTTTATAAACATCACACTTCTTACTTGTTCAGCGACATCGTAGCATGGAATTTCAAGTTACTAACATGCTCTTTTCTTTAAGAAAAATACTTTAAACATGCATTCACACTTTCTTACGAAGATGAAGATATAAATCTCAAGTCATTATACTGGGTCATCATAATGGAATATCTCGTTACACGGAGTTTCCAAATAATCATAATTAATTTGAAGCACCAGTCGGCTGAACACAGTATCAGTCGACTGCTCCGACAGTTCTTAGTTTTGTTAAATCATCATTAGTTCTTTTCATCCATTTACCTTCCCTCCATCATATGTGTCATAGGGAAAATACAAGCTTAGTAATCACACCATTATGTCTATTTGTATGCATGTTTATCACCACATCATAAAAATAATTGTCTCGTACCAGTCGACTGGTTCATAGGTCAGTCGACTGTACCGACTCATTTCATCTTTGTTTTCCGTGCCATTTCTACACTATTAGTCCTCCATAATTATCAACATGAACATACTCAAGCATCTCTATTACGTACTAACTTACTCCTCATGAGCACAGTAACAAACATTAAAATTACAACATGTTTTCTACATTAGAAGTCCTGAGAAACACCCACCTTATTTGACGAAGTAATCGAGTCCAGCAAAGTCCTCAATGCGGTGCAGCACTTCTTGCTCCTTGCTCCTTGTTCCACACCGAAATCTCCAGAGTGCCTTCGGCCTTCACAGAAAAGTTTCCACACAACTCTCACAAATACTCTCTTATAAAATTAATCTAGTGTAAAAGAAATAGGGGATAAGAGGGGGTATTTATACTAGAATATAGGTGAAATGGAGGGCTAGGATGTACTAGGGAGTTGGAAGATCAAGGGCTAAGATTCACTAAGAAGTTGTGAAAACTACCCACACTTCATATAACTACCCACAACTCACCCCACTACACTCCCAAACCGGCCAAGCTAGTGTGCTTGTGCACGTGTACATTGAGTGCACGTGTACACACAAAACCGCACCACCAATATTTGTACACTAAATACCCGGTCAAATAAAAGACAAGATGCTACACATTACAAGTTATAGAAAATAATAAAAGGGGTTTAAATCCATGGGCTAAAATTAGTTGGGCCAAAATAATTATTTTGTAGAAAATATGTAAATTAACCTTTGGGCTTAGGGAAAATATTTATAGAAAACAATATGCTTATCATCATGAAGGTAAATAATGGCCAACACATGCACACCATATAATAGAAAAATAAAGAAATAATCTTCATATATATTAGGAAAATCGGGGTATTACATCACTCCCTCCTTAGAATAGTTCCGTCCCCGGAACTACAGCCAAGAGCGAGAAAACAGAAAACCCAACAACAAAACAAAGATACAAAGGTACAATCAAGCAAATACAATCAAGCAAAAAGCTCAGGATAGTCCTTCAACATCCTCTCCTCAGATTCCCAAGTAGCCTCTTCAACCAAGTGGTTTCTCCAGACTACTTTGACCATCGGTATCGTCTTATTCCTCAAGACTTTCTCCCTACGGTCAACAATCTCGACAGGAGTCTCGATGTAATTCAGGTCTAACTGCAAACCTTCCGGCACTTCAGGCAAATGATGACTCGGGTCTGGAATATAACCTCTCAGCATAGACACATGGAAGACATTGTGCACCTGAGACAACTCTCCCGGTAATTCAAGCCGGTAAGCAGTTTTTCCGATCCTTTTCAATATCTTGTACGGGCCTATAAACCTCGGGGCTAACTTCCCGCCTTTGCCAAAACGAACCACACCTTTACTGGGTGATACCTTCAGAAAGACGAAGTCACCAACCTCAAACTCAAGGTCCCTTTTCCGGTTGTCTGCATAGCTTTTCTGCCTGCTCTGAGCTTCCACCAACCTTTTCCTGATTAGAACAATCTTCTCAGAAGTCAGCTGTACAAGCTCAGGACCAAACAACTGACGCTCCCCAACTTCATACCAACAAACAGGAGTCCTGCACTTCCTGCCATACAAAGCTTCATACGGCGCCATCCCAATGCTAGCCTGAAAACTATTGTTGTAGGCAAAATTTACCAAAGGTAAATGCCTTTCCCAACTGCCTCCGAAGTCTAGTATACAACACCGAAGCATATCCTCAAGAATACGATTGACTCTCTCGGTCTGCCCATCGGTCTGAGGATGAAAAGCAGTGCTGAAATCTGTCTTGGTACCCAAAGCTGCCTGAAGACTCCTCCAGAAATGCGAAGTAAACCGCGCATCTCGATCAGACACAATAGTTGAGGGAACACCATGAAGTCGGACAATCTCACCAACATACATCTCAGCCAACTTGTCCATCGAAGCAGTGAGTTTCATCGCCAAAAAGTGAGCGGACTTGGTCAGTCGATCGACTATAACCTAAATCGCATCATTGCCTTTAGGACTCTTAGGCAATCCCGGGATGAAATCCATACTGATGTTATCCCACTTCCATTCCGGAATAGGTAACGGCTGTAATAGACCTCCGGGTCTCTGATTTTCAGCTTTGACTTGCTGACAAACCTCACACTTCGTGACAAATTCAGCCACATCCCGCTTCAAACCTGACCACCAGAAATGCTGTTTGATGTCTTTGTACATCTTAGTACTCCCAGGATGTACCGACAAAAGAGTAGCATGCGCCTCCTGAAGAATACTCTCTTTCAGGTCCGCCTGATTTGGAACACACAGCCTATCTCCGAACCACAGTACTCCATCCCTGGTTTGAAATCCGGGCAACCTGCCAGCACCAACCTGCTCCTTCATCTCCAAGATATCAGCATCAACCTCCTGACTTGCAATGATCTTTGCATTCAAAGTAGGCTGAAGCTTCAACTGAGCCAAAGATGCTCCCAATCCATGCAAGACAACCTCAATACCTGCTCGATCTAACTCCTCAATCAAATGCTTCTGAGTTGTAATCAGACTGGCCAAACTACTCTTGCGACTAAGTGCATCAGCAACAACATTAGCCTTTCCAGGATGATACTTGATCTCAGGTCGCATATCCTCGAGCACTTCCAACCATCTCCGCTGCCTCAGATTGAGATCCCTCTGCTGATATATATACTTCAAGCTCTTGTGGTCCGTGTACATGTTCAACTTCTCACCATACACGTAGTGCCTCTATTGCTTCAAAGCAAAGATAATCGCCGCCAACTCCAGATCATGAGTTGGGTAGTTCTTCTCATATGGTCGTAGTTGCCTAGACCCATAAGCGATTACTCTACCTTCTTGCATTAAGACACAACCAAGCCCCCGATGTGAAGCATCGCTATAAACATCATACTCAACTCCTGCTCTAGGCAAAGCCAGGATAGGTGCAGTAGTCAGCTTATCTTTCAACTCCTGAAAGCTCGCCTCACATTGCTCAGTCCACTTGAAGCTCACATTCTTCTTGGTCAGTCCAGTAAGCGGTACAGCTATCTGAGCATAACCTTGAATGAATCTCCTGTAGTATCCAGTCATCCCAAGAAAACTTCTGACTTCCTTCACTGTATTAGGCCTAGCCCAATCTCTCACTGCCTCTATCTTCTGAGGGTCAGTTTCCACTCCCTCCTTAGAAAGGATGTGACCTAGGAATGCCACTTCAGATTTCCAGAAATCACACTTGGATAACTTGGCATACAACTGCTGCTCTTCCAACTTCTGCAACACTGCTGCCAGATGCTCGGTGTGCTCCGCCTCTGACTTGGAGTACACGAGAATATCGTCGATAAACACCACGACAAAAGAATCGATAAACGGCCTCAGAACTCTGTTCATCAAGTCCATGAAGATTGCGGGTGCATTTGTCACTCCGAATGGCATAACTAAGAATTCGTAATGCCCATGCCGAGTTCTAAATGCAATTTTGTGCACATCTTCAGCTTTCACTCGCACTTGGTGATATCCTGATCGAAGATCTATTTTGGAGAATACAGCTGCTCCTTGTAGACGATCGAACAAGTCATCAATTCGAGGAATCGGATACTTATTCTGAACAATAACCTTATTCAGCTCCCGGTAATCGATACACATTCTCATCGATCCATCCTTCTTCTTTACCAAAAGCACTGGTGCTCCCCAAGGTGACGCACTAGGTTGAATAAAGCCTTTTCCCAATAGTTCCTCAATCTGCCGTTTCACTTCATCCTGTTCCACTGGAGCCATCCTATATGGTGCCTTAGAAATGGGTGCACTTCCCGGTTGAACAGTGATGCTGAACTCTACATCACGATGCGGAGGTAACTCAGGAAAATCTTCCAAGAACACAGTCGGATAGTCCCGAACCACAGGAATCCCTTGCAATTCCACAGGAGTCTCTTCCTTGCGGATAGTTGCCACCAGCTTAGAACACTTCTGCTTCCCTTGGAAAGTGACTTCAGGTCCACCTGGAGCCTTCACTGTTACCGTCTTGGTCTTGCACTCGATGCTTGCACTGTACACCGACATCCAATCAATGCCAATGATAACATCGACTCCCAAGATAGTCAGCTCGATCAGATCAATGCCAAAGATTCTATCTCTAATCACAATCTCGCAATCAGCATAATACCGATCAGTGGTCAAAGTTTCCCCTGATGGAGTAGCTACTGCTAAGATCTTGCCTGGAAAAATCTTCGGTTCCACTCCCAACACTTTAGCAAATCTAGGAGACACAAAAGTATGAGAGGATCCAGTATCGAACAATACAACAGCTTTCATTCCATTAAGATAGAGTTCTCCTGTTACATAATACACACCATTACATAACAGTTTCACAATATAAACGGGAAGGAGAAATGACAAAACCACTAAACATCAGCCCTCGTACCAGAGATGACCTGATCTGCTTCCTCAGCATCAGCCTCTGTCAAGGCAAATACTCGCCCTGATTGGTACGGCCTCTTCCCAGTCTGCTGTATTGGCACATTGTGATTGCCAGCCCGTGGTTTGAGACATTGAGATTGGTAATGTCCCACTTCCCCACAGTTGTAACAGGTGACTGCAGAAGGTCTCCCCACATTGTTTCCAGGTCCTCCAGCTACACTGATAGCGTTCGCCCCTGTCGGTTTGAACCTCTGTGCAGATGGTTGCCCCTTGAAACTCCCCGATTGTGCAGGCCTCTTCCCGGACTACCAGTTGTTCCTCCGGTTCTGAACAACATGGAACTGCTCCATATCTGCCTCCGTCGCTGCCGCCCTCTTGACCAGTTTGTCGAATCTCCTGATACCAAGGGGTATCATACGAGACCTCAAGCTTGGCCTCAGACCATGCTCGAATTTGCGAGCCTTCTTCGCCTCATCTATCACCAGTTCTAGAGCATACCTAGAGAGCTGAGTAAACTTAGTCTCATACTCCCTCACTGACATGCTGCCTTGCTGAAGTGACAGAAACTCCATCGCCTTCTTCTCCTGGACGTCGGAGGGAAAATAGTGACTGCGGAATTCTTCCAGAAATTCCTCCCAGCCAAGCAACAAGCCTCCCATAGTCCTCTTCATCGACTGCCACCAAACAGCCGCATCCTTCTCCAACTGCAAAGTCGCCAACTTGACCTTGCTGCCCTCCGGTGTCTCCAACACCTCGAAGATCGTCTCCACTTGCCGAATCCAATTGTCAGCCCATCTGGGTCTGACTTTCCCTCGAACACTGGTGGTTTCATCCTCTTGAACGATTCCACTAGCTTAATTGCCTCAGGTACTGGATTCACCGGTCCCCTTCCTTGGTTCGCAGCCACTGCATTCAGCGTCTGGTAAACCCTTGCAAGTTCGGTCTCCAGGTCCAATCCTTCACCATTCCTTGCCCCTCTTCTCGACATATTCTGACGCAAAAGATCCATTAAATTCGAAGTATAAGACAAGAATTTAAACCAACTTGCATTTCATTGAATTCCAAAGTTTATACATTCGAATTAAAAATATTTTTTGACATCAGAAATGAAGAAAATAGAAGCTACAACAATCTAACTCCTACGGGTTCTTTTCGCTGCTCGAAGTTATTCCCGCAGTTCATCCACTTCATCTTTCAACACATCCGTCAGGTTCTTTCTCTTCTCAAGTTCCCACACTCGGTGACTGAGAACAGAGAAATCATCCTTTCGCTGCGCCAGCTGAGCCTCCAAAACTCCAACTCTCTCCTTCAGGGTCTCCACTTGCCTCTGAAGAGAAGCCACAGTGCCACTCAGCGCTGGTCCCTTTTCTTCATCGGAAGAAGAATCGTCAGATGAATCTGGAGGTGGGGTAATCTCTCGAGATTCAGGCCACTCCTCATCATCAGAATCTGCTTGCCCAGGGTGATACTCGTCCTCAGAATCAGCCTGTCCAGGATGGTACTCTTCCTTAATAATATGCCAGTCATCGCCTCCAGCAGGGTCGAAGTGATCAGCCATCTTAGAATAGAGAGGAAGAAGCATAAATCATAGAGCAACACAAATGTAAGTCACTTACATTTAAATCTCTAAACTCAAACACACACTCTAATGTCCACTTCTAGGGTGTCGTTCCTTATAAATTTGTACAAGTGTGAAAGCGTAGAAAGCGTGGCTCTGATACCACTCTGTAACGCCCCGAGTCCCAAATTACTGAATTCGAGATGTTCTACAGGATCTTTTCACTTTCTTTGAGTACAATTTTACAAGGAATTTCAAACTTTTCTTTTACATCAGAGTTTACATCATACATTTAAATTTACACAGCGGAAGCAAAATATACAACATTTACATAAATGAACAACAACATGATAAGATCTTTATGCATCCATTCCTCTTTACATGCAATTTTATCCTGCATGCAAAACTGTGGGTACGTCAGTTTATTCAACCGACGATAATTATACATGGCCATCCTCTCTATGCCAGAAACAGTATAACGAATCTCATTTCTTAACAAATCACAAACTTGTTCAATATAAGCATGTAAATCAAAAGGGAACTCTTAATGATGTCGTGTCGTGATTGTGCACTTAATCCTTAATGCAATTATTTAATTTACATGACACTAATGCGCACTTGTTCGAATTCTATGCATCCCATACTACATAGGTTCGAGGGCAAGCCTCTTAATCGTTCTTCATTTTTATAGGGTTCAATCCCTCGCCATGATTTACTCTACTTCTGTAATTACGGTGAGTATCTTAAATGGTCTATGAGTACAAGCTCGTGCACTGGACCCTGGAGGGGAACCCCACGCCATGTCTTGACTCATCAAGCATGCATTCTGTGGCAATTCAAGCCTCCTCCCTGAACACGATCCTCTTGCAGTCACCAAACATCCCACAAGTGTGACTAAAGTCCGATCATTCTGAGTTGTGCCCGCGCCATGTCTTGACTCATCAAGCATGCATTCTGCGGCTCACACACCCGCATCGTAAACTCTAGTTCTCATGCTTATGTTTTTCTCTCACTTTCATCACCTCCACACTATGTATTAAAATTATTAGAATCATGAATAAAAATCAAAGTTCTAGAGTTAGCCTCTCCATCAAACCGGACTTATCATTTCATTTACACATGACCAACCTTGGCCTTCTTTTCAATATCATTTCATTTCACTGCCGGAGGAGACTTAGCTACTCTTTCGTTCAATTTCAAATTCACAATTTTCAATTTGAGCATCCTCAGCTCATAATTCATTTTAGAGTCTCACAGACTTTCTCATCATGATCTTAGCCTTTCATATTCATTTAATTTTCATTTCTCATCTATGATTCATTCTACATAATCCACACAGCCATAAAAAGAGTCCATAGACTTCAATCATAAAGTTCACAACTTCCAACAGCAAATAAAACGAAATTCACATATATCAAAGTCCACTCTGTACAGTCGACTTGGAAGAACACCAGTCGACTCATACAGTCAAATACAGGTTCATCATAAATACTCGGGATAGTCGACTGCTGCACACTACCAGTCGGCTGTCCCGCAACTTTTCATGTTCACAGTGTCATCCACATGACAGTCGACTGTTCATCCACCAGTCGTCTGTCCTGGGATTTTCAACAGCACAATTCTAAGTCCAGCTCAGTCGACTGACTACACGCACTAAGTCGACTGATCAGTTCCATAATTCAAAAACAGTAATTTTCTTTCTAACCGTCCTCACATGCATTTTCATTACAGCATACATACATCCATATTTTATAAACATCACACTTCTTACTTGTTCAGCGACATCGTAGCATGGAATTTCAAGTTACTAACATGCTCTTTTCTTTAAGAAAAATACTTTAAACATGCATTCACACTTTCTTACGAAGATGAAGATATAAATCTCAAGTCATTATACTGGGTCATCATAATGGAATATCTCGTTACACGGAGTTTCCAAATAATCATAATTAATTTGAAGCACCAGTCGGCTGAACACAGTATCAGTCGACTGCTCCGACAGTTCTTAGTTTTGTTAAATCATCATTAGTTCTTTTCATCCATTTACCTTCCCTCCATCATATGTGTCATAGGGAAAATACAAGCTTAGTAATCACACCATTATGTCTATTTGTATGCATGTTTATCACCACATCATAAAAATAATTGTCTCGTACCAGTCGACTGGTTCATAGGTCAGTCGACTGTACCGACTCATTTCATCTTTGTTTTCCGTGCCATTTCTACACTATTAGTCCTCCATAATTATCAACATGAACATACTCAAGCATCTCTATTACGTACTAACTTACTCCTCATGAGCACAGTAACAAACATTAAAATTACAGCATGTTTTCTACATTAGAAGTCCTGAGAAACACCCACCTTATTTGACGAAGTAATAGAGTCCAGCAAAGTCCTCAATGCGGTGCAGCACTTCTTGCTCCATGCTCCTTGTTCCACACCGAAATCTCCAGAGTGCCTTCGGCCTTCACAGAAAAGTTCCCACACAACTCTCACAAATACTCTCTTATAAAATTAATCTAGTGTAAAAGAAATAGGGGATAAGAGGGGGTATTTATACTAGAATATAGGTGAAATGGAGGGCTAGGATGTACTAGGGAGTTGGAAGATCAAGGGCTAAGATTCACTAAGAAGTTGTGAAAACTACCCACACTTCATATAACTACCCACAACTCACCCCACTACACTCCCAAACTGGCCAAGCTAGTGTGCTTGTGCACGTGTACATTGAGTGCACGTGTACACACAAAACCGCACCACCAATATTTGTACACTAAATACCCGATCAAATCAAAGACAAGATGCTACACATTACAAGTTATAGAAAATAATAAAAGGGGTTTAAATCCATGGGCTAAAATTAGTTGGGCCAAAATAATTATTTTGTAGAAAATATGTAAATTAACCTTTGGGCTTAGGGAAAATATTTATAGAAAACAATATGCTTATCATCATGAAGGTAAATAATGGCCAACACATGCACACCATATAATAGAAAAATAAAGAAATAATCTTCATATATATTAGGAAAATCGGGCTATTACACGAGCTTTAAGATTCGTGTCCGATGTGAACGGTCCCGATTTAATCCTATTTTTAGCCATATCACGAGCCCCCCACTCCTGGAGACTGAGTTTTACAGTCTTCGAGGAGTAGTTTTGTTGTTCTAATGGCGTATGAGATTTTATCGGTGTTCTTAAGGAAGTTTGGAATCTTGCTCGGAGTGTAACGGTGTTATTCTAGGCTTGTAAAATACCCAAAAATGTCCTCAGAATTTTCTGGATTTTTGGTGATTTTTCCAGATTTTTCTGATTTTTTTCTCATTTTTTTTGAATTTTTTATTCATTTTCCGAATTAAATAATTAATTATCGAAAATATTAATTAATTATTCTAATTTAATAATTATTTTTCCAGAATTTTTAAAATAATTTTTCTGAATTAATAATTATTTTAAGAATTTTTAATTAATTTTTTTCGATTTTTTAAATATTTTTTCGAATTTTTTAAATAATTAAAACAATTAAATAAAAAAATAAATTAAATATTACCTGGACACGTGGCGCGTTCCTGAGCGTCGATCATGATCAGATGTGTGCACATTGCAAAGCAGATCCGTTTGGACACGTGGCGCGTTTCTAAGCGTCGATCATGATCAGATATGCGCGTATCGCAAAGCAGATCACGTTTGGACATGTGGCGCGTTTCTGAGCGTCGATCGTGTCGTGACGCAATTTTTGAAAAGATCGGACGGTGCATGTAGCTCGGCAACATTTTTCTCCCATTTTGAGCTCGGATTGGCACTTGCTCGGATTCCGAGCAACTTCGTGCACATTTCGCGTAGCTCGGATCCGACCTCGGATGTGAGGCCACGTGGCATAGATGTATTTATTTTATTTTATTTTATTTTTTTCTTTTCCCTCCCGCCCAGTTCTGTTCTTCTCCAACTTCTTCTCCTCTTCCTCATGCTTTAACCCACGACCACGAATCCTTCCCTTTCGATCTCGTCTTCTCGCCCCTGACCTCGCCTCCCCCTACGAACTCATTTGGCGAAGAGATCGACGACGAGAGCTCGACGACGAGGGGAAAAGGAGCTCGACGTTGAATGAAAAGGGGGAGCTCAGAGAAGATAAATTTGGCCAAGCTCGGTTTTGGAGGTGATGGTGAAAGAGCTCGGTTGAGGGAGAGAGAGCTTGGTGTTGGAGCTCGATGGGTTCGTAGCTCAGCACCGGAGCTGGGAGGCCGGCGAAGATGCTCTCGAGCTCTGGCAGTGGACATGAGCTCGGCATAGGGAGAGCTTTGACGGGGGAGCTCTACGAGTGAAGGTGACGAGGAGCTATCGTCGAGCTCGGCGAGGGGGATGGGGTCCAGCTCGTTGAAGGAGCTTGATGCCATGGTGAGGCTCGGCGAGGTTGGGAGCTCGGCAGAAGTGGTTCGGAGCTCGCCCATGTGGTTGGTCGAGGGAGGCGTCGGAGGTGGAGCTCGGCCATGGAGGTGGCGAGCTCGACTTTGAGAAGGTTGACGATGGGGTCGCTCGAGCGTGGAAGTCGACGAGGTTGGGCGTGCTCGGCATTGGAGAACTCGAGCTTGACGGAGCTTGGGGGAGTGAAGCTCGGCGCGAAGTGGTTCGGAGCTCATGGTTGACGAAGAGGTTGCTCGGCGATGAGTTCGGTTTTTCGACGAAGCTTGAAGATGAGCTTGGGTTTTCTTCTTGTTCGGTTTTGGTGGGAAAGTATAGAGAAGAAGGGGGTGACGTGATACGGGGTTCGGGTTTGGATCCCTTAACGGGTCCGAACCCGACCCTTATGCTTCTCTCTCCTTTTTTTTTTGCTTGTTCGGGGAATCCGAGCACGTATTTTGAGGGACAATTTTTGCCATTTTGCAGCTCGGTAGAACAGTAGCTCGGATTGTAGATCTGAGCTCCGTGGCTTGATCTGGACGGTTGATCACGATCGTGGCGCGAATCACGAGACAAGAGGCTCAAATTTCGAGAAAACGTCATCTTGTCGTTTTGTGGAGACGTGGCGCGATCTGAGCCGTTCATCAACTTTTGCGCGATTTTTGTAAAGATCCAACGGTTGGAGTTGCTCGGTATCATTTTTCTTCACTTTCGAGGGTCGGATTGGCACTTGCTCGGAATCCGAGCGAAGTGGCTCGGTTTTTCCCTAGCGCGAGTGGCTCGGCTCGGATTTCCGAGCTATTCGGCGCAGCTGTATTGCGATCCACTTTCCCGGTGCTACGGAGGTCCGATCAGGGCGTGCGACCCCTCCTTTCGAAGCTAATTCGAAGATCTACAGCTTCTCTTTAGGAGTGGGATGAAGATTCACCCTCCTTCATGGTTAAAATAGCCCCGAAACATCCTTGTCTTCATGAAGTTGAGGAGTGTTTTGGTCTTGGGGTTTTTGGAAGAGGAGCTCCACTCCTATGGGCGGCGAAGATGTGCTAGGAAGACCCTTGTTCTTGGAAGACCCTTGTGAGGTGTTCTAGGAAGATGTGCTAGGAAGACCCTTGTGCTAGGAAGAACCTTGTAAGATGTGCTAGGAAGATGTGCTAGGAAGACCCTAGGGGCGAAGAAGGGGCGCGAGTGGCTCGGATCGCTAGTCGCTCGGCTCGGAATACCGAGCGACGTGGAGCGATCTGAGCCGTCGGATCTCAGCGCGGATCTTGAGGCGGGCACAGTTTTCAAGAAAATACTATCTTGTCGCGTAGTGGTGCTGGCATGATCTGAGCCGTCTGATCGAAATCATACGTGAATTTTGAGGGGAAATTTATTTTTCTCCAATTCCTAGCTCGGATTGGCACTTGCTCGGAATCCGAGCGATGTAGCTCGGTGGCCGATCGTATAGCTCGGTGGCTGAACTATTAGCTCGGTATTCCGAGCTATCCTCTTTGTTGCGGGGATCGGATCGCCTGTCGCTCGAATTTTTGTTCTGAGGGACGTGGGGCGATCCTAGCCGTTGGATGGTGGCACAGATCTCGATGCTGGCTCAGTTCCCAAGAAAATACTATCTTGTCGTTTAGTGGAGCTGGCAAATTCTGAGCCGTCTGATCGAAATCTAGCGCGAATCTTGAGGAGAAAGTTGTTTTTCTCCATTTCGTAGCTCGGATTGGCACTTGCTCAGAATCCGAGCTATCCTCTTAGTTGCTGAGGTCGGATCGCCTGTCGCTCGGATTTTGGTTCCGAGGGACGTGGGGGAATCATTTGGGAGACGAGTTTGAGGAGCAACTCTAGGAGAGAGTTGTGAGCTCCGAACTCGTTGAGAGGAGGTCTGTCTTGGAGATGAGCGGAGCGAAAAGCTTGACTCTAGGAGAGAGCCGTTTGGGAGACGAGTATGAGGAGGAACTCTGGGAGAGAGTTGTGCTCCGAACTCGTTGAGAAGAGGTCCACCTTGGAGATGAGCGGAGCGAAAAGCTTGACTCTAGGAGAGAGCCGTTTGGGAGACGAGTGTGAGGAGGAACTCTAGGAGAGAGTTGTGAGCTCGATCTGAACCATTGAGAAGAGGTCCGCTTTGGAGATGAGCATAGCGAAGCGCTTGACTCTAGGAGAGAGCCATTTGGGAGACGAGCATGAGGAGGAACTTTAGGAGAGAGTTGTGCTCCGAACTCGTTGAGAAGAGGTCTGCCTTGGAGATGAGCGGAGCGAAAAGCTTGACTCTAGGAGAGAGTCATTTGGGAGACGAGCGTGAGGAGCAACTCTAGGAGAGAGTTGTGAGCTTCGAACTCGTTGAGAGGAGGTCCGCCTTGGAGATGAGCGGAGCGAAAAGCTTGACTCTAGGAGAGAGCCATTTGGGAGGCAAGTTTAGGGAGCAACCCATGGAGGGAGTTGTGAGCTCCGAACTTGTTGTTTAAGTAAAGTTATCAACGGTTGTGGGAGCAATTCCGAATGGCGAACCACTTCTTACCCGCTTATGAGCGAGTATTTGAAGCAGAATCGAGCCAAGTGTTGGACTCCGAACTCGTCGTTAGAGGGATTCAACGGTTGTGGGAGCAATTCTGAATGGCGAACCACTTCTTACCCGCTTATGAGCGAGTAATTTGAAGCAGAATCGAGCCAAGTGTTGGACTCCGAACTCGTCGTTTAAGAGAGGTTAACGAGGTGTAGGAGCAATTCCGAATGGCGAACCACTTCTTACCCGCTTATGAGCGAGTAATTTGAAGCGGAGTCGAGCCAAGTGTTGGACTCCGAACTCGTCGTTTAAGGGGGGTTAACGAGGTGTAGGAGCAATTCCGAATGGCGAACCACTTCTTACCCGCTTATGGGCGAGTAATTTGAAGCGGAATCGAGCCAAGTGTTGGACTCTGACCTCGTTGTTAGAGCTTAGTAAGTTGTGGGGGCAGCCATGTAAGAGAAGCTGGATTCCGAACTTACCATTTAGCGAGTCGCGACTCGGAAAGATAGAGAAGCAAGAGCAATAATTTTCAATGAAAAATGTAAAGTTTTATTGAAATAAACTGAGCGGCTGCTTCAATAGGACGAGCCATTATTACATGCTATTGGCCGGGTTACAACCATCGGCCTAATTGAAAATCAAGATCCTACTTCTACAATAAGGTGAAGACCTCTTGAGAGGAGCTGGGAGGTTTTGAGTCTTGAAGCTCGGCGGGCCTTTCTGTTCGTTTGTAGGCTCCTCAGGGGAGAAGCTCGGCCCCCACTTTGTGGACGAACATGGTCAGGAGCCCCCGCTGTATGAGTTCTTCGATCTCCTCATTGAGAGCCCGACAATCATCCGTGTCGTGGCCGTGGTCCCTGTGAAAGCGGCACCACTTATCCTTGTTCCTCTTCTTGCCAGGTGTATTCATTCTAGGGGGAGCACGGAGTAGCCCTTCCTTGTCCACCTCCATAAGAACTTCTGATATATTAGCAATGAAGGGGGTGAACTTCTCAAAACGTGGAGTCGGGCGGCGCTGGCCATTACTGTCCTTCTGGAATTTTTGGGACCCTTCTTCACTTGTGTTCTTCTGTTTGTTCCCGGAAGATGTCTCCTCAAGAGCAAGGGGGTTGAGAGCCTCTTCTGCCCGTATGTACTTCTCCACCCTGAGTAGGAACTCTGAGAAGTTCCGAGGAGGTTTCTTGGCAAGGGATGCCCTGAGGTTGGCATTAGTGACGTTGCACTCGAATGCGGCAGAGGCTACTGACTGGTTGAGGGAAGGAATGGACCGGGCTTCGGCGGTAAAGCGTCGAACATAATCCCTTAGGCGTTCACCCTTTTCTTGGTTAAGGGTCACCAGAGATACACTTGTTTTCTCGGCCCAGCGGCTACTCACGAAATGAGTAAGGAAGAGCGCTTCAAACTGATCGAATGAGAAGATGGAGGACGGGGCGAGTCGAGAGTTCCATTCTCGTGCAGACCCCTTCAGCGTGGTAGGGAAGATCTTGCAGAGGAGGGCGTCTGAAGCATGGTGGATCATCATGAGAGTTTTGAAACACTCTATGTGATCTGCGGGGTCTGACTCCCCGGTATACGTCTCGATGTGAGGCGGCTTGAAGTTTTCTGGGATGGGGGCCTCCATGATGGTGCGTTAGAATGGAGGTCTGCTTGGGTGGAGATTTATTTCCCGTTGCTCTTATTCCTTGTCAATTCGGCCGAAGCGCCTCTCCATCTCGTGGAGACGGCGGTAGACCGAGTCTTCTGTTTGATCATACCTTGCCGAGCCCCGGGACTCATCTTCGTACGAGGATGGACTGGGGCTGCGGCGAAGGTAGCTTGGAGAAGGACGAGGACTGGGAGTGCGAAGGCGGTGGCTCCCAGCTAGTTCATGGGTAGGTGGCCTCTGGTCGTTCTTTGGGGCAATATTGAGGGCCCTTAAGACTGTCGCTTGGAAGTCTTGAAGATCTGCCCTTGTAAATGGTGCCTCTCCAGCTTGGCGGTCCCTATGTGTGGCTCGGCTTACTGGAGAATGAGTTCTCCGCCGATGATGCTGAGGGGACTCTCTTTGCCTCCTCGGGGGAGGGGATCTTCTAGTCCTCGGTCGTCGGGGGGTTCGAATTCTTGAAGCCCCTAAGTTCTCGGATTGATGGAGTCGACCAAGGGCTCGCCATCCATTCAGGCGAGTTCTAAGGTCAACCCCCTTTTGGCGGTCGACAATGACTTGACGAAGATCCCGCTCGGGAGGGCTTTGAGAAGCCAAGGATTCAACTGAAGGATTGGGACCTGTGACTTGGTCATGAGGAGGATGTTGCTTTAGATGACTCTAACGGGAGCCCCCCTGGGCAGCCCCCCGAGACCCTTGAGGGGCCTGTTGAGTAGGAGCACCTTGAACCGGAGGAGGGAGAGGAGGAAGGGAAGTGGTTCTTCGGTTGGAGACCGCTGCCTTTCCCTTCTGTTTTGGATGCATGGCTTGAAACTAGTATCGTTGATGAAGAGAGGTCAGGTTGCTTTTTCGTTTCCCACAGACGGTGCCAATCTGTTACCGCTAAATCTGGTGTGGGGCCAAACAGATAGAATTTATGGATTCTTGAGAAAACGAACAATGCAAACCTGTTGACCTGTTCACCTTCACCGTCTGTTGACTTGGTCTCTTGCCACTGCTGCGAACCTGCAAAAAGTGCGAGACACCGGGATTGATCCCGGCGACGCACCCTCCGACGCTCAAGTCAGTAATCAGAAGTGATTATGAAAGAGCGTAAAACTGGCAAAAGATTGATTACCTCTTAATAGAGATGGATGGGGGGTATTTATAGTCGCCGTTGGGGTCATATTAGGAATGTAATCCCTGTGATTGGATAAGGAATGTAATCTCTAATCCCCAGTGAAAGGATAGATGTGAATCAGGGCCGTTGATTAGTATTAATCAGAAACCCTAATTCTATCCTGCCGGACTGGGTTCATTTCGGGTTGGGACCCGTACCCAGTTGAGGTGGATCCGTTCGTGGGTTATTGGATCTTTGGGGAGGAGATCCAGTACCCATTTCAGACCCGTTAGTAGATGAAATTACCGTTTTACCCCTGAGCTTTAAGATTCGTGTCCGATGTGAACGGTCCCGATTTAATCCTATTTTTAGTCATATCAGTTTCATAATGGGCTAACCATGTTAAATGGGTTTAAATCTATTAATGAGAAGTCCATGTTTAGTAAAGGTTTGATAATAGCTAACCATGTTTATTTGTTTGGCTTGGTATATAGTGGTATATATATTGTATGTATAAATGTGTAAAGGAGTATAAGAAAATTACTTACCCTTATTCCACCATATTTTTTAAATGGGTAAAAAATTCTTGTCCTTACTCTATATATGGGTGTAAAAAGTTTACTTGTATCCTTACTCAAAGGATAAATGTTGTCATCCCTAGTGGATAACGCATTAAAAACAATTACTCCCATCATTCTAGGATGATAGGCTAAGAGCATCTGTAGACGTCTAAACCTAAAATATGGGTATTTGGCATATAGCAATAGGAAATATAGAAATGAGTTATAGTCGTCTAAACCCAAAATTTGGCTTTTAAACGATGGACAGAAGACCATTTCTTGAGTGAGTTTTTTTTATTATTATTTTTTTTTCAAAAATTATCTGACGGGATATGATATCCCGTCCAATACAAGATTTTCTGAGTGAAAGTGTTGACCCATAGCCATGAACTATAGGCCTAATGCATAGGAATTAAAAAAATGAGAAAGTAAGAAGAAGGACGGGAGATGATATCCCTATTTTGACATTTTTGTTTTTTTTGTTAAATTTTAAAATTGATCGGACGGGATATCATATCCCGTCCGATTTATGTAATAAAAAAACTAAATTTGTCAACGGACGAGATATCATATTCCAAAACCCAAATTTTGTCTTTTGCCATTTCTTCTCCCAAATTTGGCAGTCAATTGTTCACCACTCACCCAAAATATGGGTAAATGTCCAACGACTGCAGTTGTTTTTTGACCAGATTATTCATTTTTTGAATATTTGGCCAATGACAACATATGCTCTAACATAGCAAAAACATGCCATATTACCGAGATTGAGCTGTACACAACATCAACTCATCTTCATCATAGTGTGTTCCTCGAGATAACGCAAGATACATGTTTTTTTTTGAAGAAAAGGTGGGTCTGGCCACCCTGTTTCCTTAATAAGTGATTAATAAAACAAACTCAGAGTACTGAGCCTATTACAAAATCTTACAAATAAAACAAAAATACATAAACTCCACCCCGAACATGGAGGGTGGGACAAAAAAAACATAGAGTAGCCGCAAAGAAGTACATCATAACCCCCCAACAAACTCTAGGGTGGTGTGTATCGCTGACCATAGCAGGCCGTGCTGGCTATCAATTGATCGTCGGCCCGATCTCGATCTCCACATCATCAAACTCCTTTACCTGGAATACACTCGCAATCCTTCTCCTGGGACCTGCTGCTGCCACATTAGCCCAAAATGAAATAAAATGCATAATGTGAGTCAAATTGCCAGAAGTACTATTGTAAGTTCTACAAAAGTAAAGATTATTTCTGTCTAGCCATAGAACCCAGGTCATTGCGGTGATAGCGATATACCACGCTTCTCTCATAGAACCCCTCTCCGATGCGAACTTTGGGCCTACCCACAGGTTCTCATATGTACTAGGGTATTGAGTTGTCCCTAGGGCGCTGAGCACCTCTACGAGTACCGCTTTGCTCCTAGGACACTGTAGAAAAAGATGGTCTCTAGTCTCCAGGGCAGCGTGGCAGAACCCGCATTCCACACTCGGTTGGCGCTTAGCGAGGTTTTCTCTAGTCAGGATCGCATCATTTAGTACTAACCATAAGAAAGCTTTTATTTTTAGCGGGGATTTAGTTCTCCAGATGACATCTGACCACTTTGGGATACAACCCCTAAAATGGATGCAATTGTACATGGAGCGAACCATGAACTTGTCGTTCTTCTCCAATCCCCAGGATTTCTTATCGGGACCCTGAGAGCAGCCAATTCCAGCGCTGGTGATGTAGGCCTGAAGTTCCGTTAACCTAAGCTGAGAGCCTAGGTCAAGCGGTTGTTTGAAAGATGGCTTCTAGGCGCCTCTTTTTCAGGCTGCAGCCACCATGCAATGTGGTTGTGCCGCCTGCTCATATAAATCGGGAAACAGTGATCTGAGTGTGTGATCCGCATACCACTTATCCCACCAAAACCTGGTGAGTCTGTCGTTACCGATCGCTGACTTCACATAACTATTGAAGGGTTCATATGCCTTAGTGATGCCTTTCCAGAGCCAGGAAACCCCAGGGCCTATCCTGAAGCCCAGACTTCTCGACCCATTCCCATGCATATATCCCTGAACAAATTGTTACCACCCTTCTTCATTAGGGTGGAACACTTTCCACCACCATTTATCCAGTAGCGCCAAATTCATATCTCGAAGATCAATTATACTTACGCCTCCATGTATCTTTTTCATGCACGCCTTCTCCCATCTAATGAGGTGATATCCTCCTCGGTCCGGGTCTGCCCCTTTCCATAAGAAACGTTTCTGAGTCCGGTCAATTCTCTGGATTACCCATCACGGCATTTCAAAGAATGAGAGATAATAGATAGGAAGGTTTGAGAGGACTATATTAATAAGTGTGATTCTCCCTTCCAAAGATAGATCACAGCTCCATCAGAGGACCCCTAACAAAATGCTGTATCACAGTGATGAAGTCTGTCGGATCTAAGTCCGAGTCCACTTTTTATCGCTAATTCCAAATCTAGATTTTAGGCCCAACCCTAGGATGGTTCCAATATAGGCTTAGAATACCCATTCCCTAAAAATGAGTGAAATAAGAGAACCTACCTCTTCAAACAAAACTATATACAATGAGTCTCCTACCAAAGTGTCAAAGAAAAAATTATTTTTACAATATATTGAGAAATTATGCCAAGTAATCAAGGTGAATCATTTCATCAAGATCATATCACAGCAGCATATGATCAAGGCTATCATTCTACCAGGAGAAAATCCATGAACAACGCGAGCACTATTTGAAAGATGACTTATTTACTGTATCTATCCATCCAGAGAACGCGTAAAACTTATTCAATTGCCAAGAGAAATATATAAAGCAGCCAAAAGTTATTTGGTCTTACAAAGGCCTCAAAAATATATATTAGAATGTATTCAACAATCCATGAGTATCTTGAGGAAAAGTATCCTGTGAAAAATGAAGAACTTCCAGTAGAACATGTTATCAAGATAGGGATGACTACCCAAATAATATATGAAGCATCTAACATTGTCACATACAAAGCTACAGAATTTGAGAAGTTAATCCGAGATAAATGTCACCCCCTGCTTCCCAAAAAGAGAATACGAAATACGGATACGTGACTAAGTCCAGTGAATGATTTTCATCATCCATAAGTTGTCATGATCTTTATAACATTTCACAAGAATAATCAGAGTGGGAAGCAAGAGAAGTTAACCACGCTTGCATATATGAATCAAAATACCAACAAGATTACTTGAAACAAATATAATAATTTCAAATAAACTAGATCTGAACAAGTTAATAATTCTGGGTCACATTGCCCAATACAAAATCATCCAAGTAACCAAGTATAATTATTCAAATAAGAAACAATAAATAATAATAATAATAATAGTAAGAACTCCAGCAACTAAAATCTCAGATCACCTACTCCATCGGGCAGCTGATCACCATAATCTGCAATTTAAAAAATTGTAGGAAGAGGAAAAGAAAATAAAATACCCGTCAATGCAAGTTACAGGCCGCTTACAGTGCAGGCATAAGTACAAGAAAGAGAAATGGACAAGAATAGAGTAACAGCGGAAGCAAGTATAGCATGGAAAGGATGTAACAACAAAATAGAGCAACTAGCATAACAAGATGAACGAGTGCAAGTGGCATGTAACAAGTGTCAACTAAAATAAGTATCACGCGAACGAGTAACAAGTAACGAGTGTTAAGTGATCATGTATCACGTACAAGTAACGAGTAGCAAGTGTCAAGTGATCATGTTCAAGTCTTGTATTTATTACTATCTAGGTAGCACTTCATGCATCCCAAACTTTTACCACATGGTTGCTACATTCAAACAATTTCGTTTAAGATTTCATAGTGGATCATAGAGGGCAGTGTACTTAGGGACAAGTATCAAGTAATCAAGTATTATCAAGTAATCAACTATCAAGCCTCAAGTATGAAGTATCAAGCCTCAATTATGAAGTATCAAGCCTTAAGTGTGAAGTATCAAGCCTTAAGTATCAAGTAATCACGTAGAATCTATAGATTCCCTTCCGAGTACACATTTCTGTATTTTCCACTATTAAATCTTTTCCTTTAAACCCCGGCTTGGTTGTTTATTATTATTATCAAACAGGAATGTATGTGTCACAAACAGGGCAAGTATAACATAGTATATACAAGTAACAGGTTCAGGTTGAAAAATGAACATGCACAGGTGAAAGACAAAATATGAAAGATTGGGGCAACGATAATTCTAGTTCAGGACAGTAAGACTGTACTGCACTAAATATAGAATTCTCGTTACCACAAACATGTAAATCTGAATCCGTCAGAAGTCTAGAAAATAGACCCCCAGCTGAATCCAGCAAATATATATAAGTCACATGGTATTTCACAAAAATAGGACTCGAAACATAATTGTATTCGGAAAATATGTTCAGCCAGAATCAGAAGTTTGTATTTACACACAGGAAAACAGCATCAAAACTTACTGATTAAATCCACGAAAAACCTGAGGTATTCCCTAGTATGTTTAGTATCAGAAAATAAAGTATCGTAATTTTTCAACATAGATAGAATACTCAAGTAAAATTAGAAAACAACAAGATACGGTAGTTTTGTAAATCTGGAATCATAAACACTGCAGTACTAAAACAACAATATCTCACAAAATATAAAACGAAATCCAGATCCGTCAAAAAGATGATAAAATAGATACAGTAGGCTATAATTCATATTCACAAAGTTTTTATAAAAAACAAATAGAATTAGGTTGAAATTATGTTTCTTTACAGAACAACACGAAAATTCTGCAAGTATGGTAGTTGTTTGCAAGCATGGGATAGTTTATAAAAGTCATCAATTTAAATCCAAAAAAATTAGGAGTTAATCCCAATCAAGTCTAGTTGTAATCAGCAAAATATTGGATCAAAACATTATCTTTAACATTAGTAGAAAAATAATTTACCATACAGAATTCACATAAAACTGGATATGGAATTTTAAACACATCTGTAGTAAAATAGTTATAACTCGCAATTCATAAATCGAAACTGAGATCTGTCAGAAAATATGGAAAGTAGACAGAATTCTCTATAATTAATATTCACAAATAATTTTCATATACTGACCTTAATAGGGTCTAAAATACTGAAAAAAAATGGGGGTAACACAAAAACTAAAATATTCTTCAAGCATGAAATCAACTAGTTTATACGAAACACATCCAAATCATAATAAAACGTGAAATAGGGTATAACTAGATGTCCAAGCAATATGGTATAGGGTATTTTGCAAGTCCACAACAAGTATACTACAACTAACACAACCAAGCACACGATATCATACGAACAACATGCATCCATACATCAAGAAGTGGTTATCCTTAGGTTATTTCATGTCATGTGTGTAATAAGGCAACTACGAGCGGATCAACACAATAGAGACAAGATATAACCGGAGTTTTGCACAAGAATTGTCTCTAGAACACAACTACACTACAGGCGGTATTTAGTACTTGTATTACACAAAGAGAAGAATACAAGTTACTTGCCATATAGCTGACGACGAGAACAGAGCAAGAACAAGAATAACGGGAATGAATTTTTGGACACGAACACAACGAACGAACGAAATGATCACAAACAAGATGAACAACCGATCGCAAACAAGATGAAGACGATCGAGATCACGAACATAATCGGACGACTGAGATCGAAGATCAAGATCAAGATTAATAAGATCGGACGATCCAGATCAGATGATGGAGATCATGATGATCAAGATGATGATGAAGCGATCCAACGGTCGAGATCTCACTCAGCCACCACGATCACAACGAGATCACACACGCACACCAAAAGAGGCAGCGAAGGGACAGGATGACAAGATGACGGCGAGGAGCATCGGCGGAAGGCCAAGGGGGCTACTAATCGGAGTGGCATCGCGACTGGCTTTGGGAAGGAACAGCATAGGGTGACCGTGCTGTTGCTTGCTGCTGGTCGTCGATAGGAGTTCGCGATAGGGAGGGGCTGAGCACCTGGCCGCTGGGGTCGCAGGGAGGAAGCACCAGCGAAGGTCGCGGCTGGGGCTGAGTGGCACGAAATTCGACTCAGGGGAGCTGTAGCTGCTAACGTGAGGGTCGCGACACCAGAGGGGGTTTGCTGTTGGAGGCGCGTCGCTGTGGTGGTCGCGATGCAGGAGGGAGGCACAGGGAAGGAGCTGGCACCAGTGTAGAGCGGTGCTCAACTATGCGTGGCTGTCGATGAGAGGCAGGGGCCAGTTGAGGATGGCAGGGGACTGTGGTCTAGCATCGCAACAAGAGGGTGCAGCTGGGGCTGTTACTGCAGGCACCTGGTTGCATCGGGGGCTACTGGTCGGCGCTGCAGGCGGGAGGAGCACAGGGCGAAGAAGAGGGATGGAGAGGGTGCAGCACAGGGTCGAAGGTGGTCGGGAGGCAGGGCAGAGGAGCGATGGCAAGGCAGGCGGCGCTCGACGACTGGATGAAGCTCGGAGCAACTGGCGGGGGTTCGGGAGGATGCTGAACGGGAAGAGAGAGAGGGCATGGGGTAGGGGATGATAGAAGTCGGATGATGAGTTTTATTTGGTGAATAGGGTTATGCATGCGGGTATGGGGTAGATATATATAGGTTAGAATATAGGGTTAGGGTTAAGGACGGGTTGGGGATGTAAAACGGGTATTGGGTTTAGGGTGTTAACGGGTAACAGGTATGACTAAATGTGTATAGGCTGAAAGGGGTTTTAAGGTAATGGGTTAAAGGGTTTGAGGTTTTAAAACCAATAAGAGATAGGAAAAATATATAAATAAAAAATAGGATTTTTAATATAAAATCAAAAGGTAATACAATAAAATAATAATACTAACAGTAGTAAAGAAAATAATAATAATAATAATAATAATAACAAGAATAATAGGGTTAGTATTACAATATAAAAATTCATAGAAAATAATTACAAATAAAATTATTGATCAAAAAATAGATTTTAATAGAAGATCCAACAATACACTTTAACAAAAGAATTTGGAAGTGGAAAACTAGTTTACAAAAATTTTAAATACAGAAAATACGTATTTGGGAAAACATGGGTTACAATAAAAGAGTAATGAGATTCAGAAATATGTATTGTGAATTAAAAGACATAAAATTAAGAGGCAGCAACATATGGATCTGTGACAGCCCAGACCCAGAAAAAATAATAATGTATAACATAGCAAAAATAATGCAGCAACAAGATCAGCGTGAACTATTTAACAGATGGTACCAAATTTTGTATGCATGAGCAATTACAATGATAAAACAAATAACTGGATACCACTATAGCCTGATGAAGACAGAGCACCAACATATATGTGGCATGTGAAGATGTCGGCTACGAGCAATCTCTTATTCTGAAGTAGTCTACATTGACGTAAGCAGTAACGAATCTACCTCAATTATTGACCAATGATGTTTGTCCAGATGTAACCAGAACAATAATTAAAACTGATGTAATGGATGATGTAATAACTAAATAATGTAATTCCATCCATTCCTCTATAAAATGGCAAACTCAGTAAGGGAGAACACAGACAATCTAGGAGAGAAATTCCATATAAGATTATAAGAAGAGAGCTTGCTTGTAAAAAGTTTATACAAAATAAAAGAGTTTTCTTGTCTAAATTTGTGTTCTTGTTGAGCTTTTCTAATCTAAAATACTTTGAAGGAACAAAATCATATTAGCCCTGGCGATTTAAGGTATGACTAACTAGTCTCTTAACTTCAGGGAGAGCTTTGTAAGGCTCAGGGGCGGATCAAGGATTGAAAAGTGAGGGGGGCTGGAAAAAAAAATTCACAAGGTAACATGCAAAATATATATAAAGTTGTTATAGATACTAGGGAAGTAAAATTGTTATAGATACTAGATAGAATAGAGTTGAGCTTGGGCCCAAAAAAATAAATAGAAGGCTCAAATATATATGGGGTGGGCTGTAAAATATATTTGGGATGGGCTTTAAAAAATATTTGGAGAGGGCTGAAGCATATATTCCACACTAATATACCAACAAAAAAAAATTTACAGACAAATGCCAAATGTTGGGGGGGCTGTAGCATACCCCAGCCCCCCCCCCCCCCCCCCCCCCCCCCCCCCCCGGATCCGCCCATGGTAAGGCTATACCTGAAAGATCTTGCAAAAGACCAATTTACCTCTTTCATAGTTGAGCCATACACCTAGTAATAGAAAATGAGCTAGGTTGTTGTTTCCTGTACTGAAGTGCTTCTCAGTTGTTTCAGACGTATCTCTTGGACAAATCTCTCTTAAAGAGCATAGTAGTCCTGAGATTGGAGGATTGTAAAAGGAATACTCAAATCGGGGGTGCATACCAATGATATTTTATCCATTGGTAGTAACTAGTACAGAACAACTCGAAGATGCTTGGCTAAGTCAGAAGCATGGTGGATCCTTTTTCTTGATTTTTCACTGCAATTGAGTGACAGCTCGAATCTAGAGTCCCTGGTTCGAGCCAAGACTTTTTCGTTAAAAAAAATATAATTAGAAATTCTGAAAAGTAATTAAAATTTTGAAATCTATATAATATATTATGCTAAACTACTTTGTGTAGGATTTTTCTCATTTTTCATTTTTAAAATAAAAAATAACAAAGAGTGCAAGAGAGAACTCCCTACTCTTACTCATTTCAAATTGGAATTTGAATTTTCATTATTATATAGATGTTTTTAGATGAATTATTTTTAAAAAAAGTTTTATTATTTTCTTATTTTAAAAAAATTATGTTCTATATTGCACGGATTATACTACATATTATATTATATTATATTATATATGTAAGTTTGTGCAATATTGCACACAGTGGCAGAGCATAGTGAGGGCCCGGGGGTGTCCGGGCCCCTCCAAAATTTTCACAAACCCCCCTTCACACTATTGAATATTTTATAAATCCTTAAAAAATTATAATTTACCCCCCTTGAATTATAAGTTTTATTGTTTGCCCCCATTAAAAATTATGAAAAATCTCTATATTTTTATAAGTAGTCATAGAATTTTTCCTTAGCCTTCTCGGTAAATTTGTTCTGGCTTCGCCCCTAATTGCACAAGGGTGCACTAATAATTAATATATAGTATAAGTAGTCAAAAAATTAATTAAAAGGATTAAATAGAAAATATTGCAAAACAATAATTTAAAATTGCAGAAATGTCATACAACCTAAAAATATATATAAGAAGTATAGAGTTTTTATTTATAATTAGCCCTTATTTACAAATAGTTTGGATAGTGGTCCAATTGGGAAAATAGTTTAAAATTTTAGCTTATAAACCTAATTAATTCCGAAATTTTCCTGTGAGTTTCAAAAGAGGGGTCTTTTCAGTTTATCGTGGCTAATAATGGACTGTCTCTTCGTCACTTCTAAAAAACTAGTATCAGACACGTGCACACGTGCAACTGGAAAAAATTGAAGGATAATAAAAAGGGTAAGAAGAAAATAATTTTCAAACCGATCCACTTTTGAAAATATTTACAAAACAGGTCCACTTTCTAAAATATTTACTAAAGTTAGTCCATAATTAAAAAGGAAATAATTTTCAAAATGATCCACTTTCGAAAATATTTACCAAACCGATCCATTTTCGAAAATATTTACCAAAGTAACCCATACTGACTAAGGGGTTCTCCCATTATAGTATTAGAGATTAGAGATGAAGCTCTTCAATCATCTTCAATCTCAGATCTCGGTACAACTAAGAATGTTGCAATCTTTTTAGCATGCCCCATTTAAAATTTTTTTTATTGATGTTTTAGTTTTGTCTAAAATTAAATTGGTCTTTTACGTGCAATTCTACATCAAATTCCAATAGGGTATTTTATAACATTCATTAAAATATATTCATGATCAGTAATGTTTATCTTTCAAATGGCAAACCCTTTTAATTTTTAGTGCCAAGTTCATATAGGAGGAGGAAAATGGTGATGAATTTGCATTATGGAAGTATATTTCAACTCGCAGGCATAGATTTAGTCGAGAATGTTAGAATATAAATATTAAAACCCTCATTCTTACTACGACTTCGGAGTTTTGGTCCATTAGTAGGGTTATTAATATGGTATCAGAGCAATCCGAAAAAAGATGACCCTCAACCTACGGGAATGTGTTAGAATATAAATATTAAAACCTCATCCTTACCACAACTTCGGAATTTTGGTCCATCAGTAGGGTCATTAATAGAGAAGGTAACTAAATGCAGTTTCATTCGTTTGGCCTCATCTTTTTTGATCAAATTATGTTGAGTAAAGGGAGTCCCCCTTTTATAGAGTGCTTGTTTGTTTGCAATCACTCGGTAAGACTCTACATGGACATTCCACCGCGTTCATCATATTTCTTTAATTTAGTCATAAAATGTATGTGTAGAAAAATCAAGGTGTTTGGAGGCTTCTCTGTCTCACCCATGCATCACTGGTCCCAGTTCATTCTATTGTTGATTACCGTTCATTTTACGGCCACTTAAAATGACGATAAGAGATCTCCAAGAGTCCAAACAATTTGGTATAAGTCAATTGTGTGAATCATCAATTAGGTGTTGTTACAACTTATGTAGACAAATTAATTTTTAATGTAAAAAATACAACAAATTAAATTTCTATTCAAATTTAATTATTCTAATATTGTTACGCAAACAGTATAACTCACTATCAACAAAGAACAAAAGGAAGATACTGAATCTTCAATTCGAACCTTGATAATTGTGAATTAAAGGGACTGTTTCGCAAACAGTGTATATCACTGTACACAAAGCACAGAAAGAAGATATGTTATCTTCAATTCCGACCTTGAGTATGGTGAAGAAAGAAAAATACAGACTGAGGCTTGTCGAAGCAATGTCCTTAAGACGTTTAATTTTGCCACTGCAATGGTGTACACAGGTTTTACGACAGTCGTCTCCCAAGATACAACAGTCAGAACTCCATTAACTTACACTAGAATAATGGAGGCTTGGGCGAGAAAAGATATGATGACAGCGTTTGTGATATGCTTTGTTGATACAAGAGATAGTGAAGATCTGAAAATGGGACAAGGATTTGATCAGAATCCTGTCCTATTTATAGGCCTAATCCCGTGGCAGTTGTTGCAACTGTTCAGACAAAACTGTCACGACAGTTGCAACTGCCAGTATCAAATCAGAACTGACGGCAGTTGTTGCAACAGTTGTTGCAACTGTTCAGACAAAAACTGTCGCAACTGCCTGTATCCAGCTCAAAACAGAGCTGAATTTCTGCAAAAAAAATAAGTTTACTGAAAGCCCAAGCCCAAGCCCAAGCCCAGGCCCAGGCCCGAGCCCGTGTCCGGTCCGGTCCGTTCCGGCCCGGCCGGGCCGGGCGGGCGCGCGCGTGTGTTCCACACCGACGCCCAAGTTGGGTGTGTTCTCCCTCCGGAGAAAATATTCGTACCCCTAAGGGCACAACCCTTTGGCTCAGTTTTTAACTTATAACTTCATTTGCTTTTTGCTCCTTACCGATATGGGACTAAGTTTAGATGTCACATATCAAGCAAAAGTTCAATTCTTCATTTTAACAAGCTAACTTTGGAGGCGAATATTTCATTCATTTGAAATCGGTTTTGGACATATGAGTACATCATTTTGTACGTCTTGATGAGTACAATATGATGGAATCGATTTCCAACAATCCCCCACATGAATGAAAATTTTCGTCTCTCACCTTACAACAGGTGCATATCACAGTGTGCAATTTGAAACAGTGTCGCATCGTGGATAGGTAGATATTTCACTTTGAACCTTCCCTAGTTAAAGTTTATCGGACATACTTGGCTAATCGGTGAAATATTTCATCTTGAACCGTCAGCCGTTAGTGTATACCCAAGCAATAAACTCTACACAACATTGTGTTCTTCACATCCAATCTCTTGGTTGTGTTCATTTTGGTCCTGAACAAATCTCAGTTCTGCGAGTGTTTTTAGAGAACTCCAGCATTTCAAAGTTCTCATAGAGCCGACCCAACTCACACTTACATAGGTGACCGCATCCATAAAGAGTACCCTACAATACTCCACTTGTGATTTTCAAGATATGGACGTCATTAAAAGCATAGCTTATCCTTTTAATACTTCTGTAGGCATGCATTTATTTCGCACCCTAGGAATGAGATGGACCTGAGTCCAAATGCATTACTTTTTGAGTTACTCATAACTGGTTGTCCTATTGAACCTGGTTCGTGGGATCTCCAGTCGCCAGGTTAGGTTTCCATATAAGGTAACTCGTATTGTTTTAGGCTTTTAACCCCATTCCCCTCGATGCACAGTTAATTTTCTCTCTGGATAATCTCTTAGTAAATGGATCCGCTAAGTTATCCTGTGACCTCACAAAGTCAATGGAAATAATTCCATTGAAGAGTAACTGTCGAACAGTATTATGGCGTCTACAAATATGTCGTGATTTGCCATTATATACAGAATTGTGCGCTCTACTTAGCGCTGCTTGATTATCGCAATGGATACAAATGGCCGTCATTGGTTTAGGGCAAAAAGGAATATCTTCTAAAAACTGCCGAAGCCATTCAGCTTCTTCACCTGCTTTATCTAAAGCAATGAACTCGGATTCCATTGTGGATCGTGCAATACACGTTTGTTTGGAAGATTTCCATGACACAGCAGCTCCTGCTAGGGTAAATATATAACCACTTATGGACTTTGATTCTTCCGAATCAGATATCCAATTTGCATCACTGTATCCTTCAAGAACGGCAGGATATCTACCATAATGCAGTGAAAAGTTTGTAGTATTCTTTAAATACCCAAGTACTCTTAGTAATGATGTCCAGTGACCTTTTCCTGGGTTACTGGTGTATCTGCTTAGTTTACTCACTGCATAAGCAATGTCTGGTCTCGTGCAGTTCATGATATACATTAAACTGCCTATTACACGAGAATACTCCAGTTGCATTATACTTTCACCAGTATTTTTGTGCAAAACTATAGATGGTGAATAAGGATTTGATACTCCTTTAATCCCATGTTCCTTGAATCTGTCAAGCACTTTTCCCACATAATGTGATTGAGATAATTCAATGCCACTAGGTGTTCTTATTATTTTGATACCCAAAATAACATCTGCCACACCTAAGTCTTTCATGTCAAAGTGGTTGATTAGCATTTTCTTTACAGTCTTGATGACTTCCAGGTTAGGACCAAAGATTAGCATATCATCCACATATAGGCAAACAATTACACAAGATTGTCCCATTTGTTTGTAATAAACACATTTATCACATTCATTAATTCGAAAACTATTTTTCATCATGACATTTTCGAATTTTTCATGTCATTGTTTCGGAGCTTGTTTAAGTCCATATAGGGATTTAACAAGTCTACATACTTTATTTTCAGCTCCCTTTGAGACAAACCCTTCCGGTTGCTCTATGTAGATCTCTTCTTCGAGATCCCCATTTAAAAATGCCGTTTTGACATCCATTTGATGAATTTCAAGATTATAGATAGATGCTATTGCTATCAGCAATCTTATAGAGGTTATCCGTGTAACCGGTGAATAAGTATCAAAGAAGTCTAAGTCCTCCTTCTGGCGATACCCTTTAGCTACTAATCTAGCTTTGTATTTGTCAATGGAACCATCTGGTTTCATCTTCCGTTTGAAGATCAATTTACATCCAATTGGTTTATGACCTGGTGGAAGGTCAACCAATTTCCAGGTGTGATTACTTAGAATTGATTCAATCTCACTATTGATAGCTTCTTTCCAATAGGGAGACTCCGAGGATGAGACTGCCTCTTTATAAGTCTGAGGTTCAGCCTCTAACATGCATGTTAGATAATCTGGACCAAAAGACTTAGAGGTTTTAGGTCTTACACTTCTTCTTGGTTCAGATTCATCATTTTCACGATGAGTTTCATCCTGTTTCTCAGTTAACACTTCACTTGTTCTTTTGAGATCAGGGTTTCCATTATTTCTTTTGTGTGGAAACACATCCAAAGAATATGACATCTCTTGACTCAATGATAGTGTTTACACTGATGTCACGTACTTCAGACTTGAAAACTAAGAATCTGTATGCACTACCATTTTCGGCATGGCCTAGAAAATAGCAATCTATAGTTTTTGGTCCAAGTTTGGTTCTCTTAGGAAGAGGAACCGAGACCTTAGCCAAACACCCCCACACTTTGAGGTATTTGTAATTAGGCATATGTCCTTTCCATAATTCATATGGAATGGAATCAGCTTTCTTATGTGGAACTCTATTTAATATGTGATTTGACATATATAAAGCTTCCCCCAAAAAGTTGGTAGATAGTCCAGAAGTTATAAGCAAGACATTAATCATATCTTTTAACGTTCTGTTCTTTCTTTCAGCAATTCCATTTTGCTGAGGTGAGTATGGGGCAGTTGTTTGGTGGATAATTCCATACTCTTCACACAGTTGTGCAAATGGAGACTCATATTCTCCACCTCGATCAGACCTCAGTATTTTGATCCTTTTGTTAAGTTGATTCTCTACTTCAGCCTTGTATTTTGTGAATGCTGCAATTGCTTCGTCTTTACTATTTAGTAAATAGACATAGCAATATCGGGTGCAATCATCGATAAATGTGATAAAATACTTTTTCCCACCTCTCGTGGGTAAGGATTTAAAATTACATAGATCAGTATGGATTAAGCATAACGGCTCAGTACTCCTGTCCACTGTGTTGAATGGTTTCTTGACCATTTTTCCTTCCACACAAATCTCACACTTGTGAGTTTTGTCAAATTTAAAGTTTGGAATCAAACCTAAATTTGCAAGTTTTTTCATCTTTCGAAAATTTATGTGCCCTAATCTATCATGCCATAAAATTGTTTCAGACTCAAGCAAATAAGAAACTGAATTTTTATTAATCATAGATTTAGAGTACATTGGGTTATTGCCAATTACGGCTACATTTGCTTTGAATAATCCATCACACAGATATCCCCTCCCAACATAAACCCCAGCCTTGGTCAGCACCAACTTGTCTGACTCAATTACAATCTTGAAGCCTTTCTTGGAGAGCACGGATCCAGAGATAAGGTTCTTGCGGATGTCTGGTACATGAAGCACTTCGTTCAGCGTGACGTTCTTTCCAGACGTGAACTTCAGGATGACTTGTCCACAGCCTTCGACCATCGACACAGCAGAGTTGCCCATATAAAGTTTTTCTTCGTGGTCCAGTTTCGGATAAGTCGAGAACAGTGACTTATCAAAACATATGTGCCGAGTAGCACCTGTGTCTACCCACCATTGTCCGAGATGTTGGACAAGGTTACATTCAGAAACAACAACAGACAAGTTCAGGTCATCGATGCTTGAAATGATGTTCTCAGTGACATTTGCTTCTGAAGTGCTGCCAGATTTCTTGAAGCGGCAGTCTCTGGTAGAGTGACCAAGCTTCCCACAAATCCAACAATTTCCATTGAACTTCTTGTTGGGATTTTTGTCTTTGAACCCTTGATATGACGCTTTCCTCTTATGGGAATGTTTCTTGTTGTTGGAGTTGCCTTTCCGCTTGTTGGAACTTTCCACAACATGTACTTTAGCCTCCTCGCTTTTGAACCTTATTGTACCTCGGTTGTCTGCTTCAATCTTCAACCTAACAACAAGATCTTCTAAGGATATTTCCTTCTTTTTGTGCTTGAGGTAATACCTGATGTCTTTCCATAATGGTGGCAACTTCCCAATGATTGCTTCCACTAGAAAGGATTCGCCAACCTTATGGCCTTCGGCTTCTATCTCGTGAATAATGATTTGAAGCTCCTGCATCTAGACAGTGACGGACTTAGAGTCCACCATTTTGTAGTCCATAAATTTATCCACGATAAATTTCTTCAAGCTGGCATTCTCAGTCTTGTATTTGTAGGCCAGAGCGGTCCACAAGGTTTTTGCAGTAGTGATTGGACAATATATCTTGTACAGAACTTCATCCAAACAGTTAAGGATGTAGTTCCGGCAAAGAAAGTCTGAATGCCTCCACGCATCCACTGCTGCAAATGTCTCCTTGTGAGTTTCTGGAGTCTGCCCCTCAGCGGGCTTAGGTTCTTCCTCCTCGAGGAACCTATCCAACCCGAGAGTTGTGAGATAGAAGAGCATTTTGCTCTGCCAAGTCTTGAAGTCAGCCCCTTTGAAATTTTCGGGCTTGTTGTGCATACTATTAACCATTTTTGGGGGTTCTGGTATGGTAGTCATATTATTGTCTACAAAAGAAAAAGAAAGATAAATTAAACGTCTTAAGTTGTTACAACTTATGTAGACAAATTAATTTTTAATGTAAAAAATACAACAAATTAAATTTCTACTCAAATTTAATTATTCTAATACTGTTACGCAAACGGTATAACTCACTATCAACAAAGAACAAAAGGAAGATACTGAATCTTCAATTCGAACCTTGATAATTGTGAATTAAAGGGACTGTTTCGCAAACAGTGTATATCACTGTACACAAAGCACAGAAAGAAGATATGTTATCTTCAATTTTGACCTTGAGTATGGTGAAGAAAGAAAAATACAGACTAAGGCTTGTCGAAGCAATGTCCTTAAGACGTTTAATTTTGCCACTGCAACGGTATACACAGGTTTTACGGCAGTCGTCTCCCAAGATACAACAGTCAGAACTCCATTAACTTACACTAGAATAATGGAGGCTCGGGCGAGAAAAGATATGATGACAGCGTTTGTGATATGCTTTGTTGATACAAGAGATAGGGAAGATCTGAAAATGGGACAAGGATTTGATCAGAATCCTGTCCTATTTATAGGCCTAATCCCGTGGCAGTTGTTGCAACTGTTCAGACAAAACTGTCACGACAGTTGCAACTGCCAGTATCAAATCAGAACTGACGGCAGTTGTTGCAACAGTTCAGACAAAAACTGTCGCAACTGCCCGTATCCAGCTCAAAACAGAGCTGAATTTCTGCAAAAAAAATAAGTTTACTGAAAGCCCAAGCCCAGGCCCAGGCCCGTGTCCGGGTCCGGCCCGGCCTAGCCCGGTCGGGCAGGCGCGCGCGTGTGTTCCACACCGACGCCCAAGTTGGGTGTGTTCTCCCTCCGGAGAAAATATTCGTACCCCTAAGGGCACAACCCTTTGGCTCAGTTTTTAACTTATAACTTCATTTGCTTTTTGCTCCTTACCGATATGGGACTAAGTTTAGATGTCACATATCAAGCAAAAGTTCAATTCTTCATTTTAACAAGCTAACTTTGAAATCGGTTTTGGACATATGAGTACATCATTTTGTACGTCTTGATGAGTACAATATGATGGAATCGATTTCCAACAGGTGTCACATAGAGTGATTACAAGCATTGTATATGAGTGAATTACCTCCTACAGATACAAGAGTCCCTTTACTCAATTTGTTATAATATTTGTTATAATGGTAATAATTGTCAATTGATTGCATTATGAACTTACTTAAGTGGCATATGTGGGTGGATTCTTAATTTCCACCATTTATCTCAAAAAATTGTTGTTGTCTGATTGTGATTATCCATGGTTTTACTGACAGGGTAGATTATTTTGAAGAGAACAGGATTTATTGTATAGTTATTTAATGCCAAGCACAATATTGGGCTCCTGGTACATGTAGGGATGGCAATCGGGCCAGGCTGACCCGCGACCCGCCCACACGAACTCAGCCCGCTATAATCCGGTTCGAACCCACTAGTTGACCCGGGTCAGAAAAATTGTGAACTCAACCCACTCGATCCGGCCCGCCCAACCCGTTGACCAAGTCAAACCCGCCCGTCAACCTGCGGGTTTGGACCCATTTGTCCCGTGGGTTTTTTTTGTCTTTTTTATATTTTTTGTCTTTTTTGTTTTTGGTATTTTCCCCTATAAATACCCCCCTTAATTCAATCTAAAAATTTTCAGACCTTACTCTCTTACTCTCTCTACTACTAGTCTACTACTACTCAATTCAGTCTCAATTAAATCAAGTTTTTTCAACAAAGAAGCAAACAACAAAGAAATGAATAATCAATAATATATATATTTTTTCACTTTTACATAATTATACTTATTTTTTTTTATTTTAAGTGAAGTTGTCACAATAAAAATAAAAATAAAAATTCAAATCGGGCCAACCGCGACCCGGCTCGACCCAAAACGGGTGGTCAACCCTAATGGGTTCGCGGGTCGACCAGGTCAAAATTTCCAATTTTGAACCCGTCCCGGTTAACCCACCGACCCAACCCGAATCCGCCCAAGTCAGTCTTCAACCCGGGCGGATCTGACCCGGCCCAGTCCGGTCAACCCAAATGCCAACCCTAGGTACATGTGAAAAGGTATCAGGAGATAACGAAACTAACAGTATTTTCTTTAATAAATTCTACTTTGCTGCTACTATTGACACGAATAATTATTCCAAAATTTATCTATAAAGTGCATGCAAGAGTGAGATTCTCAATAATGAAAAAGCTACATTTTTTTGGCCAAGTGTTAGGTAAATGTCAGGTGAAAGACTTTTGCGAAGATGTGACTTGGGAAGCGTAGCGCCTCTTTCCCTTTTGATGGAGATCCATGACCGAGGAATGAAATCAAATTCCCTAATGGATCATGATTGCTTTTTATCTGGAGTACCGTCACCTAATATGTGAGTTGGTCATCTCAGGATTTGAGTTTGTAGATGTCAAGAGGTTGCTAACAATGTGCTGAGGTAAGAAATTAATTTCGGGAATCTTTTAAAAAAATGTTCCTACCTGCTCCCTCCTAACCCCACTCCAATCTCCCCCACCTGACCTCCAGCAATCCTCCCCCCTGTTCTCCTTCACAAAGAGCTCACCGTCACCGCAGCCATTGTCAATCACCTTCCCCTCGGGTGGGCAAGAAAGAGCTTAGACATTCGCCGGATGGAGCTCATCACAGGCACTCGGACGAAGTCCGGTATCGTCATCACGTGCTTCCTCACCTCAGCGAGGTGGACACGCCCTGCGAGTGGGTCCTCCTACTAACCGCTATGGGCGTAAAAAGAGCCCACCTTGAGGTGAGGACCACATATGGGGCCATCAGGGGCTGTATGAGATCGACAACAAGAAGCATGGGGGAAGGAAGGGAGCTTACATACCACATCACCAACAACATTACCATGTGAGAGCTAAACTCCCCCCATACAGACCAACCCACTGTCCATCACCGCAACACATCTCCCCCCAACCCTTTGACTCACCACCCTCCCTTAAATTACCATAACCAGCTAGCTCCACAACCACCCTCATCCTATATTAAGAACAACAAACAAACCTCAACCCATCCCCCCCATGCCCAACATTCCCTCTCCACAAACACCCTCAACCAAATTTCCTCCCCCACTCAATCACCATGCAAATCCTTCGGCCTCTATTCCACCATCGCTCAACCACCAGCATGTCCCCCCTGCTTAGGGTTTAGGTTGCAAAACAGGGTATACCCAGGGCCCAGAGGGGTGGTCCAATTGCCCTGATTTGCCCCCAAGTTCAAGGTGGAGAGGTGGTAGGAAGAGCACCGACAGAGGAAGCGCCATGAATGGAGGTGGTGAGCAAAGCAACAAAGAGGAGGCCCATTACAATCAACGGTAAAGGGAAAAAGCTCCGTAAAGGCAAAAGGAAACATGCAACCTATTTTAGTTGTGGAGACCCGGGGCATTGTCGCGCTGATTGCACCAAAGATGTAAGGTGTCTCAAATGTTTGAAATGGAGCCATATGTCGTACAATTGCACAAATGTGATCATCAATGTGGAGGAGGAGCATAGAGTAGTTAGGCAGGGTTTGTCACCTGATAATTCGGTAAACATCCGCCTCGCGAACATCCTTGATGCAATCAAACAAGAAGAAACTTGGCTTGGGAAATTGTGCGTGATTGCAACAATCAAGTCCGGGGCGACCCTCTGAGAATCACTTCCTAGAGGCTCTCAATGAATAGTGGCCAATGAGGGGTCACCGTGAATGGGTAGTCAAGAAGGTCTGCCATATGCAATTCATCGTCTCTTTCCCCTCACTGGAGAAGATGATGGACGTCACCAATTTGGAAATCGTGGATTTTGGGCATTTCACCGCCAAATTCACCAATGGACTCCCCTATTTGGAGCGGAGCTACCCCAAGGTGATTGCTATTGAATTTGGGTCCATAATGTCTCGTTTTATTGCTGGAGGAAAGAGGCTATCCAAAAAATTATCTCATATTTCAAGACAATACTAGAGCTTGACTTAAAAGCTTTGAGAAAATCAGACCTAGTGTCGACAAGGGTGCTGATTAGGACTCTAGACATCACTGTGATTCCTAGATTTGCCAAATGCTTCACCTTTGAAGAAACCTATCTTATCTGCTTCATCCTCGACACTAGGGTGGCACTGGAGGCAACTGCGGAGGCCTCTAGAGCAGGGGTACCCCTCGAATCGTCTCCCATGAGGGATGGACGGTCATACAAGCAAGTATTGTCTCAGATCTAGGATATCACTTTAGATGGAGCCCACGAAGCCGAAAGAGCTCATCGGAAGTTATCAGGGCAGTGAAGCCACCGGAGGAGCAACGGCTAGCGCCACCACCGAGCAACTTACAACAGAAAGCTTCTCTAAGTTTGAACAGCCATGATTTGATTGTTACACCCACATCAGATGGTCAAGATGGGTCAACAAAAATATCCAAACTACCGAACTCAAGGTTGGCAAAAAGCAACTGCTCAGGCCCTGTACAGTGCTAAAAAATGGCATATAAGGGAAACTCTAAGAAAAGCCCAACCCCGGAACCCTCGATAGGCAGTTTATTTGAGAAGGTACAACTGCCTACTGCTTGCATGGTCGAGGAGTTGGTGCTTGCTCAGGAAAAGGAAGTTAGAAGTGGCCAAGTGAAAGAGGAAAGAAGCTCATAGATGTTGATATCAGAGATAAGGAAAGCAACAAAATTTTCCCTTTAGGATTTTCAAAACAAAAGGAAGGTGAGGGATCGAAGATGAAGACAGTGTAAGAGGTGATTTTACACCCTTGCCCCTCTAATGCATTGTTTTCTGCCCTACATACTGCTTCGATCCCGCTGCCCCGCTCTGTTTTACTATGTGGCGCTTTGGAACGCGCACCGAGGGAGGGCACCTTGGAAGCGCGCCTTTCTCAGAGTGGGCTTGGGCCCATTGAGTGTCCAAGACCAACTTGTTGCTGCACAATTCTTTTGATGGACTGGCTACTATTGGGCCCAAAGAGGGGTCCAACTCTATTATTTTGGATAAATCGCCATTGGGCTTGCATGTGAACCCTAGTTGCTTTCCTGATCAATCAAATGGGCCTATGTTGGGTCCATAAAGGGGTCGGGGTTCAAGTCAAGTGTGCCTACTAGCGATGAGGACGTTGAGGCACGCCTCACCTTAGAGGACGACAATCCATATTTGGAAGAAGACTTAGATTCGGAGGAATTGGTAGAAGACACACTACAGGTTTGTTCCCCGACTCCATACATGGTTCCTTCCACCTTTCCTGAGTCAGCTTCACTATCTTCACAGTCTATCTTAGAGTCACAACAGAGGAACATAGGTTTTCCTATGCATAAGTGTGCAAAGAGGACTCATGAAGAGTTCTCAGATGACTACCTGGAGATTGCCACTGTAGCCAAGGTGGTTACGCTCGACGGTGGAGCTACGCATAATATGCTAGCTTCCATTTTTAATTATATGTGATGCTGGAATATTCAATTTTGCTAAAACCTGTGGTCTGGCGGTTAACAATTTTGACCGAAATGTGTTTCTCCTTAATAAGATTAGAGGATGGGAGTTGGCGAAAGAGAAACTAGGCTCACTCCAAGATGCCAACTTGGAATGTAACTTTTTTCTTGCTACTAATGATTGTTCTTCTTTGAAATGTTAGAGGTTGGTGGGGGGGGGGGGCAAACAGGCGATGGTCAGGGACCTCATCTCGACCTCGAAGGCATGTGGGTCTTCAAGAGACCAAACTTGTCCACGTTACCAAACTTAGGAGGCTAGGTGGTAGTAGGATCAAAGAATGAAGAACTTGCCCGTTCGTTAGGGCTTCAGGAGGTATCGCTATTGGCTTCAATCATGTGTCTTTCACTTTCTTAGATAAGTTCTGCGGAAATTTCTCTTTATCAGTTCTTCTCCAACGCCAAACTGATAGCTGGACTCAATTAATTACCATTGTGTATGACCTTAATAACTCCGCAGCCAGAGCTGCATTTTGGAATGAGCTCCAGTCCATCTGCTTGAGATGGCAAAAACCCTATATTATGGGAGGTGATTTTAACATCACTAGATCTGCTTTTGAGGACCGAGGTAGAGGCTCGAGTGACTCTAATAGAGAAGAATTCAACTGGATTATCACTAGCTTGGAGCTTGTTGACATCCCGGTTCCAGATAGGATCTTCACTTGGTCCAACATGCAAGATGCCCCAATTATAGAAAAACTGGATAGAGTTTTCGTTTCAATGCATTGGGAAGCCAAATTCTCATTAGCCTATGCTAAATCCCTCCCTAAACCAACATCAGATTATGTGCCTTTAGTTCTTGTTGGGCAAACTAATTGGTAGCAGACCTAAGAAATTCAGGTTTGAAAAGGCTTGGTTGGAGATCCAGAGATTTCATCATATGGTCATGGAATGTTGGGCTCTTCCAACTCGGGGAACCGAGGCGGCTGTAGTTTGGTGCGAAAAAATTCACAGGTTGTGCACCAGACTGTGAAAATGGAATCAGATGAGATTCACGCATATTTGGAGAGCTAAAGAGTAGATCCTGGAAGGAATCGATGAGCAGGAGAAATTAGAGGAAACCAGAGACCTATCTCAAGATGAGAGGAATCAGCTTTTAATGCTAAGGAAAAACATTTATAAACTTGATGAAATTAAATGACAACAAAGATCTCGAATCTCTTGGATCAAGGAGGGAGATGAGAATACCTCATTCTTCCACAGGGTTGCCAGTGCAAGACGTCGATCCAACTTGATTCACCCCGTCGTTACAGATCATGGGGTGTCACATGATGAAGGAGAAATCAAAAGGGCATTTCAGTCCTATTACAAGGAACTTCTTGGGCATAAAGGTAGACTTTAGAGTTCTGCTTAGGTCAGACTTTTGGCAGGATAGTCCCAATGACTTGGGCAATGTGCTCAGGTTGCTTGAAGGTGTGTTCTCGGATGAGGAGGTAAAAGAGGTAATTTTTCAGATGGGGAAGGAGAAAGCACCTGACCTAGATGATTTCCTAATCTTGTTTTACCAAAATTTCTAGGAAGAAATCAAGGACGATTTGCTTGCTGTATTGGCAGAGTTCTATGATCACATACTTAAATTGGGCAAACTAAATTATGCAGAAGCCCTAAAAATGATGAAGCGACCCGGGTAGGGGACTTTCGCCCCATCAGTCTTCTTAACTATTCGGTTAAGATAATTACCAATATCCTTTCTAATCGGCTAGGACATGCTATGGATAGGTTGATTTGCAAGGAACAGGCTGGCTTCATCAAAGACCATTGTATCTTGGACTTTGTCGCTACGGCCGAGGAAACCATTCACCGGTGCCATATCTCTAATGATAAGAGTATCCTTCTTAAACTAGACTTTGAGAAAGCCTACGACTTAGTGGAATGAGATTGCCTTCTAGAAGCACTTAAAGGTTGCGGTTTTGGGGACAGATGGATTAGGTGGATCCATCATTGCCACACCACTAGTAAAACTTTCATTGTTGTTAACGGCTCAAAGGGGCAATTGTTTTCATGCAAAAGAGGGTTACAACAAGGGGACCCTTTGTCCCCTCTCCTTTTTACCATTGTGGCGGAGGCGCTTACAGTCATGTTGGATAACTGTAGGCAGGCAGGATTGATCAATCTGGTGGCCAATGGAAGAAATTACCTTGGTTGTACCATCCTTCAGTATGCGAACAATATGCTTTTGTTCGGTAATGGAGATATGGGGGAGTCCATCGTATTCAAAGGAGTGCTCTACTGTTTTAAGGCTTGTTCTGGATTGAAGGTGAACTTCTACAAGAGGCACTTGTACCCATTGCCTTGTCCGCTGAGGAGGTCGGGGTACACACAAACATCCTAAACTGCCAGGTTGATAGTTTCCCTATCAAATACTTAGGCTTAACTGTTCGACCAGGTAAGTTGAGGAAATTTGATTGGTTCCCAATCATCGATCGGGTAGAGAATAGGCTATCCTGTTGGAAAGGTAAATCCTTATCCCTATCCCTGGGTGAGAGAGTCACCCTTATCAATTCAGTACTTTCTAATATGCCAACATACTATTTGTCATTCTTTGAAATTTCGAGATGAGTTGTTCATAGGGTCGATCAGATTCAGAAGCGCTTTTTATAAAAGAAGCTGAAGCCAGGGGGTGTTGGGAAAAAGTCGGTATTTTCCCGCTTCGTGAAGTTAAGATGGGCACTTAAAGATATAGATCGAAATAGATGCAAGAGAGATTTACAACTCAAATGGAGATTCTTCTATTATACAAAGAGTAGTAGGATTACAAGAATTTGACTCTCTATAACACACTCTCACAATTTTGTGGCTCACTCAAGCTTGAGAATTAGAACTTTTCAAGTTATCTTACTTTCTCTCAAAGTGGTTCTCTAACTCTCACTTTGGATTACAAGAACTTGTTTTTGGAGTGAGTTGGAATGAAGACTTCCACCCCTATTTATACTACTCCACACCCACAATGAATGGTGGAGATTAATTTGATCCAAGGGTGGAGATTAACTCTCTAGAATTCTCCATTTCTAGAGATCTCCATGAAACTATACCAACTCTCTAGAATTCTCCATTTCTAGAGATCTCCATAAAACTATACCTTTCAACTTCTTTCCACACTCTTCCATGAAGCTCTAGGATACTCCGCATCTCTAGAGAATTCCATATTATTCTCAATTAAGGAAGGAACCCAACAAATCTCCCCCTCCTGACTTAATTGGGAGGTAGTAGCAAACCGGCACCTTGACAACAATCCTCAAATTTATTTCTCGGTATTACCTTGGTCATCATGTCGGACCAGTTTTCTTCCGTGTGAACTTTCTCAAGGAGTATGCGCCTTTCTTCGAGAGCTTCTCGGATCCAATGATACCATGTATCAATGTGCTTTGTGCGAGAATGAAAGGTAAAGTTCTTTGCTAAGTAAATTGCACTTTGATTGTCGCACTTCAAGACATACTTGTCTTGGACTACTCCTAGCTCTAGCAGCAAATTCTTCATCCACAACATCTCCTTGCAAGCTTCAGTAGCTGCGATGTACTCAGCTTCGGTAGTGGACAAAGCAACACACTTTTGCAACTTTGATTGCCAAGAAACAGCTCCCCCTGCTAGAGTAGTTAGGTATCCCGATGTTGATTTCCTAGAATCAACATTGCTGGATAAATCTGCATCTGTGTATCCTTCTAACACAGGTTTTCCATTTCCAAAACATAAATACTTTTTGGAAGTGCCTCGTAGATACCGAAAGATCCATTTGACTGCATCCCAATGCTCTTTCCCCGGATTGGCCAAGAAGCGACTAACAACACCAACTGCATAGGCGATGTCGGGTCTTGTGCATATCATTGCATACATAAGACTACCTACCACGGATGAATAAGGAATCGTCTTCATTTCCTTCTTTTCTTCCTCACTTGTTGGACTTTGCTCCATACTCAACTTGAAGTGTCCAGCAAGTGGTATGTTGGCCGGCTTCGCTTTGTGCATGTTGAATCTTTCCAACACTTTCTCAATGTACTTCTCTTGTGATAGCCACAATAACTTTCTTGATCTATCACGAGTGATCCTCATTCCAAGGATTTGTCTAGCCGGTTCCAAATCTTTCATAGCGAAGCTCTTGCTTAGATCCTTTTTCAAAGCATCAATTTTTGTGCGATCTAGTCCAACAATCAACATATCATCAACATAGAGTAAGAGTATGAGGAAATCGCCACCTCCATACCTCTTTATGAAGACACAATGATCGCTTTCCGTCTTCTTGAAGTCATGTTCTGCCATGAAGAACTCGAACTTTTTGTACCATTGTCTTGGTGCTTGCTTAAGGCCATATAGACTCTTCGTTAGCCGACACACCAAATTCTCTTTGCCAGGAACTTTGAACCCCTCTGGCTGCTCCATGTAGATCTCTTCCTCTAGATCTCCATGGAGGAATGTTGTCTTGACATCGAGTTGTTCGATCTCCAAGTCTTGTACCGCTGCTAGGCCAAGAACAACACGGATGGATGACATTTTTACCACCGGAGAAAATATTTCTTCAAAGTCAATACCTTTCTCTTGACTGAATCCCTTAACAACCAACCGAGCTTTATAGCGAGGCTTCGAGCTACTATCTTCGGTCTTGATTCGATATACCCACTTATTCTTCAAGGCTCTTTTTCCTTTTGGAAGCTCCATTAGTTCGTAAGTATGATTCTCATGCAAGGATTGCATCTCCTCTTGCATGGCTTTTATCCACTCTTCTTTATGAGTGTCAGTTATGGCTTCCTTATAACTTTGAGGCTCCCCCTCATCGGTGACCGTCACAAACTCCTCCGTGGGATAACGAGTAGATGGTCTTCGGTCTCTCTATGATCGTCTCAACTCTAGTGGAGAGCTGGACTCATCATGAGTCTCTACATTATTTGGCTCTAGGATAGGCTCAAGATCTTCAGCTTCATTATTTTCTGGTGTGACATTCTCCTCTTGATGAGCCGGTGTAAGTTCTATACTACAGTTGCTTCTCAATCTTGGCCTCTCCGATTTCTGGATATCTTCAATTGTTTGGTCCTCGAAGAATACCACATCTCGGCTACGAACAATCTTCTTGTTGATTGGATCCCAAAGTCGGTATCCAAACTCATCCTTTGGCGAGCGAAGGTAGATGCATTCCTTTGTCTTTACATCCAGCTTGGCTCTCTCGTCTTTGGGTATGTGAACAAATGCTCTGCATCCGAACACCTTGAGATGATTGTAGGTAGCCTTTTTTCCTGACCAAACTTCCTCTGGGATAGCTCCGTTCAAAGGTACCGATGGTGAAAGGTTGATGACGTCAACAACGGTCATCAAAGCTTCCCCCCAGAATGACTTAGGCAATTTGGCATGAGAGAGCACACATCGAACTCTTTCCTCGATAGTTCGATTCATTCTCTCGACTAATCCATTTAACTGTGGTGTCTTAGGTGGAGTCTTCTCTAGTCTTATCCCATATTTCCTGCAATAGGCTTCAAAGGGACCTCTATATTCACCTCTATTGTCTGATCAGACACATTTGATCTTCCTTCCTGTCTCGCGTTCCACTCGGGCATGAAACTCCTTGAATGCATCAAGCACTTGATCCTTTGTTTTTAATAAGTGCAACCACACCTTCCTTGAATGGTCATCGATGAAGGTGACAAAATATGATGCACCGCCAACTGACGTCTCGGACATTGAGCACACATCGGTGTGTACAAGATCTAAGATATTCTTTCTCCTTGTGGGTGGAGAAGATCTTTTGAAAGCAACTTTATGTTGTTTTCCAGCCAAGCAATAAGCACAAGGATCAAGTGTTTTACCTTTCACATTAGGAAGAACTTGGTTACGAGCGAGTATGTGAAGACCTTTCTCGCTTATGTGTCCAAGTCATCTATGCCATATATCCATATCATCGGTGGTGATATTCACCTCCCCTTTGCAGAGCTTGGCTTGTATCACGTACAAAGACCCCTTCTTCTTTCCTCGAGCCACGACTAAACTTCTTTGGTGAGCTTCCACTTTCCTTCACCAAAGTAATTCACCAGACCCACATCATCAAGCTTTCCAGCGGAGATAAGATTGAGACGCATAGCTGGGACGTGTCTCACATCTTTTAGGACAAGCTTGCATCCAGTGCTTGCTGTAAGGATGATGTCACCTATCCCGATAATTTTGCTCCTATCTTGATTTCCCATTTGCACCGTACCAAAGTCACCGCTTTGGTAGGATGAGAAGAAACTTCCATGGGGAGTGACATGAAAGGAAGCACCAGAATCGATAATCCAAGAACTATCATCATAGGCAATGTTTAGGATATTGCCTTCTCCAATGAGATAAATCAGTTCTTCTTTTGCAGCAACAGCGGTAGTATTATTCTCTTCTTGCTTCTTGATTTGGTCTGGCTTCACATCACCTACCTTTTGATCTTTCTTGAAGGATCGACACTCTGCTTTCTTATGGCCCGTCCTTCCACAGTAGTAGCATGTAATCTTTGATCGTGATTTGGATCTACCTCGGGATTGGTTTGATTCTAGGCCCTTGCTATGTCCACGACCATCATTCTTTACCCAATTTTTGAAAACATTTGCCTCGGAAAAGACAGAATCGCCTCGTTCCTTCCTCCTTGCTTCTTCACCAAGAAGGCTATCACTGACGGTATCCATAGTGAGCTTTCCTTCCGGAGTTGAGTTACTAAGTGTAATCACGAGTGTATCCCAACTTTCAGGCAATGAGATAAGGAGTAAAAGGGCTTGCAACTCATCTTCAATCTTCAATTCAGTTTTCATTAGTTGATTTACGAGCCCCTTGAAATTATTCAAGTGCTCAATCATGCTTTGACCATCCTTATACTCCAACTTCACCAAATGTCGAACTAAATTGGCTTTGTTACGAGGCGTCTTCTTTTGAATCATGGAATCAAGCTTTGTCCATAATTCATAAGCATTTGTATACGTAGAGACATGCTCGAAGAGAGATCGGTCGATGTACTTACAGATCATGGCAACGGCTTTTCGATTGAGCAACTCCCATTCTGCATCGCTCTTTCCTCCCACCTTGGTATTGTGGATGATGGGCTCATGCAAGTCTTTGCAATATAGATGATCTTCCATCATCGGCTTCTAATACGAGTAGTTGTTGGTGGTGAGTTTGAACATATCTCCATCATGGGTGATGATGTCCTCCATCTTAAACCGCACGAGATGTTGACGACAGTGTGTGAACCTGGCTCTGATAACACTATTGGGCACTTAAAGATATAGATAGAAATAGATGTAAGAGAGATTTACAACTCAAATGGAGATTCTTCTATTATACAAAGAGTAGTAGGATTACAAGAATTTGACTCTCTATAACACTCTCACAATTTTGTGGCTCACTCAAGCTTGAAAATTAGAACTTCTCAAGTTATCTTACTTTCTCTCAAAGTGGTTCTCTAACTCTCACTTTGGATTACAAGAACTTGTTTTTGGAGTGAGTAGGAATGAAGACTTCCACCCCTATTTATACTACTCCACACCCACAATGAACGGTGGAGATTAATTTGATCCAAGGGTGGAGATTAACTCTCTAGAATTCTCCGTGGAGATTAACTCTTTAGAATTCTCCATTTCTAGAGATCTCCATGAAACTATACCAACTCTCTAGAATTCTCCATTTCTAGAGATCTCCATGAAACTATACCTTTCAACTTCCTTCCACACTCTTCCATGAAGCTCTAGGATACTCCACATCTCTAGAGAATTCCATATTATTCTCAATTAAGGAAGTAACCCAACAGGGGGTTACCACATGATCAGATGGGAAAAAGCCTATTTGAAGAAAATCCATGGAGGTTGGGGTATTATCAATCTGCGAGACATGAATTTGGTTCTACTCAGAAAGTGGTGGGGGAAAGTGTACCACCACAAGGGAAAGGAAGACAACTGGGTTTCAGGGTGGGACCAAGAGCTTCCTGGTTCTGGAGAGGGATTTCTAAGGCCTTTGACCCGTTTGCTAGTTATGTATCATCTTTCATTGGTAATAGTCACCTTACAAAATTTTGGTGAGACAAATGGTGCGGAGACCACCCATTAAAAGATTTTTTCCCTGATCTCTATGACCTTACCTCACAACCTGCATATCACGGTGGCTAAAGCATGGAAAAGGGGTGCTTGGAAGCCTGGGTTTAAACAGCGTCTGAACCACGCCTCCCAAGTGAGATTGGAGGAACTACAAAATCACGTTGCACTAGCAGGGGTCAAATGCTCAGTTGGACTTGATCGAAAAGTGTGGGGGTTGGAAAAAGATGCAAAATTCTCGATTCGATCCATGTACAACCGGTTACACTTCTGAGGTTGTAGGCCGAAGTGGTCTACCATAATTTGGAAAGCCAAAGCACCCCTAAAGGTTAAAATCTTCATTTGGCTTGTGCTTAATGATGCTATTTTGACTAGAAAAATATTGCTAAACGGAAACCAAATTTAGTGACATCTTGCGGATTTTGTAACACTTAAATGGAATCCAGAGAACACATTTTCTTGGAATGTAATAGAAGCGAAGCAGTTTTGGTTGAAGTTTTAAGGGCACTTGGTACTAATGCGTATCTGCTAGCTTATGAGGATCTATGGATTGGTCCGAAGTTCTTTGCCAAGAGAAGGAAGATGAGAGACCCCTGGTATATTGCTATTGCCACCACGACCTAGTTTCTTTGGCTCGATAGGAGTAACTTTTACTTTCGTGGGACCAGTAATAGTATTTCTAGAAATTTAACTCATATTATGTATCTCATATATTTTTGGGCCAATGTAGCAGCTTCGGGTCCGAGAGGAAGGATTGTTAGGGCTTTCCAAGTCGATGAGTACGATGATGAGGAGGTTGTGATTAACCCAACCATAGAATGAGCCCCAGTGTTTGAAGTTCCCACCCTCCAGGGATTTGTTGGAGGGACCTCATATGTATTGATTGTACTTCTTTTACTTTATATGTTGTTGCTTTTGTTTGCACTCTCTTATGTTAGTTGGATGTACTATGTGTTATTTTCTGTACTGTTTTCTTTACTTTTGGACTTCGTCCAGTTCTCTAGGCTGTTTTGTTAACCTCTTATTAATGAAACGGGGTGTTTATATTCCACCTTTCCCTATAAAAAAATAAAAAATAAAAAATAAAAAATAAAACTAAAAATACAAAATACAAAATACAAAATACAAAATACAAAATACAAAATAATACAAAATAATACAAAATAATACAAAATAAAATGTGCTGAATGTAAGTAGTGGTCCGTAAGTCCTTTTCGTCACATGAAAAATAAAACAACGGGACATGCAATTCAATCATCGACTATTACTACGATTTTGCTGTAGCAGATGAGGAATACTTGTACGAAAACGCACATTTTGGACTAAAAAGTGGAGAACTTCTATCTACCTTGTTTAATTTATTACTAATCAACGGTGAAATGTTGGAAGAGGGTTCGCACCTCCAAGGCTGCTGGAGGGGTTAGGTGTCCTTAACCTTAGGAATCAGAATTTAGCTTTATTAGCTAAATGGTTATGGAGAATGCTGAAAGAAGATCAATTACCCTGGGCCTGCCTTATCTCTAGATCCTGCTTTCGTCGTCATAAGGTCTGGGAGTTTCGTCCCTCCCTCTCATCTAGGGCGTCCTCCTTCTGGAAGGGCGTGTGGAGGGTGATTGATCCCTTTCGATGTAGCATTTTTCATGTTTGTGCAGATGGTTCTAAGACAAAGTTCTGGACTGACCTTTGGATTGGTAATCTAAAGCTGGCTTCGGCTTATCCGGCTCTTTTTCAACTTGCTTCCAACCGTAACGCAAAAGTGTCAGATTACCTGACGAACATTGACAATACCAGAGCTTGGCTCATCCATTTCAGTTGTATCCTCCACCATTCTTGTGCTTCAGATTACACTCACCTCATTTCCCTTCTTAACAACTTTGCTTGGCAACCCAAAGTGGACTTCTCTTGGCATTGGGCCTGCTCGGGTCTCTTCTCGGTTAAATCCTTTTATAACTTTCTCAATCATGGTGGTGTCAACTCTCCATTTGTCGAAAAAATTTGGAGTTGTTGCGCTCCATTGAAGGCCAAAATTCTCGCTTGGCTTACCGTTGAGATCCTCAATAAGAGGAACTTAACGATAGGCCAGCTTTGTGTTCTTTGCGATCAATGCCACGAAGACATTGACCACCTGTTTTTTCACTGCAACTTTACTCAACAGCTTTGGCATATTTGTTTTAAGGCTTGGCAGGTTACCTCGCTGCCACTCTCTTTCCTAGATATCTGAGATTGTCACAATGTCAGTAAAAGGTACCGCAATTTTTGGTTCCTCTCGTCCATGGTCATTATTTGGATCATCTGGATGGAGAGGAATAACTGCATCTTCAACCACTCTTCTAAACCTATTTCCAATATTATAGATGAGTTTTTATTCCTTGCGAATCATTGGCCCTCTTACCTTCCTAGTGACAAGACCCAGACCATGTATCTTTTCAGATTAGTTGAGGCTTCAATTGTTCTATGTTTATATAATTCTTTTAATTTTCATGCTTCCTTGGCTCCTTCCTAATTTTAGTCACTCTAAAATGTTCTTTGCAGGGTTGAGCTTTTGGAGCTTAGGTACTCGGCTCTTTTGGTTTCCTGAGTTATTTTTGGGGGGAGCTGTGGTTGCCTCCCATTGCACAGGCTAGTGTGATGTTTTTGATGGCTTCTGGCTTTCACTCAGTGATCTAGTTGGCGTATCTTGTTTTGTTTAATGCTTCTGTTTCAAAGCTTTCCTTTTTGTACTACCTGTATATGTTCTATTATATCCTATGTTCTTGTTGTTCTGGCTTCTGGTTCTGTTTTTTAGTTTTCAGTTGAGTGCAGTCGAAGCTCTTCCATCTTTGAGGTTAGTTATTTTTATTATAGTCTCTGGTAATGTTCTCCTTTTTGTAACTGAGAGCTTTTGGGTATGGAGTTGGACGCTATCTTATTTGGTTGCGATAGGGCCTGGTCATATGCTCTCAGGTCGGTCTGCAACCTTCGGTGGGGCTTTGTTTAGATCCCATTCTCTTATGGTATTGGTACTTTGTTGTGCTTTTTCTGGTCAGGTAAGGGGCTGCTTCCTTTTGTTCTGGCGTCTCAACTTGGTTCGCTGGATGGCTGAGATCAGGTCTCTTGTTTCGTTTGTCATCTATTGGCGATCCCCATACTTCTTCGTTGGCGTCGCTTTTGTTCTTATTCTTCTCTTCTTGCTTTGTTTGCTCTATTATTGTTGGTTGGAGCTGTTCTTATGCGACTTTTTTGGAGGAATTTGGTTTCGTCAAGGAGCTTGTTCCTTCCTTCTGCAATAGTTCTTGTCGAAGAACCGCTGGGTGCCCTCCAAATATTTTTGCGTTTGTTTTGTCTATTTCTTCTGGCGCAGGTGTTCTTGGATTTGGTTTCGGTTTGAGACCAGCTTGTCGCATTGAATCAGTCTGCTGACTCTCCCACCCCGCGGTTCATGTCCGTTGCTTAGTCCGTCTCTATTGGGACTCATTTCTTCTCCGGGTTCTGATTGAGGATCTCCTGTGGCTCAGGCGGTTTCTTCAGCGCCAGGAATTCTTAGCCCGCGATGTGCTTCTTTATTTCGGACTTTGATTTTTTGAGTTGTTTGTTGCGTCTTTTAGCTCTTGCGTGTTTATGTTGGCAATGATTTCCATTGCTTTTCTTTCTTGCATTGCGTTGTCTGGTTGGGTACTTTTCGTTTCCTCTTATTTTACATCGTGTAAAATTCTTTTGTACTATTTCCTATTATTTATATATTGGCTGGAGTCGTAAGACTCCATCCTCGTTATCAAAGAAAAAAAAATAAAAAAAAATAAAAAAAATAACAACGGTGAAATGCACTAGGCGGTGATTCAGGGCCTGTAGATGGTATGATTGGAGCTTTAGACGGGATCCATAGTGGTGGAAGCACATACGATTCCGAGCACGAGAAGTGGGCAAAACAGGTTAGAGAGCTAGCTGGGGGAGGAACTACAGACAGCGTGCAAATGGGGAGGAGCAAAAACATTATTGAGTTCCAGAGGAAAAGCAAAAGGCAGTTGGATAAGTGGGGTACTAGTGTTCCAAGTGAAGATGACTTGATTAGAGCTGCAGCAAAGACTAAAGAGCCAACTTCTGCCTGCCAAGGTACTCCTTCGTCTAATCTGTCAGTTCTTAATTTGTTAAATGATGATTCCCTTATCTATTTCGCTAGTTTATACGGTCTAGCCATGGGTTCCAATCGAGAGGAGCAATTGCGGCGTGTCAATTTTATTAGAGGAGAGAGCAAGCAAGTCATAGAGTAGGGTCGCAACTGTGTTCGGGTTAGAGGATAGGAGCTAGGTTTTTAGTTTGTCAATGTTATACATCTTTTGGAACGTTAGGGGGATGAGACTCAAATCTAAGAAGAGGTTGATTAGTGACACTATCATTAGATATAAGCCTTCCATTTGTGCTTTCCAAGAAACTAGGGTGGAATCGCCGACCACTGAAGAGTTTAGGACCATTAGAGGGATTGGCTCATTTGATTGGAGGTTTAAACCATCGGGAGGGTTTTCAGGAGGCATCGCTATTGGGGTAGATCCTAGATTGTTCGAGATTATTGACGAAGTAGCTGGATTGTTTTCGGTAACTATCACTATTAGAAGACGCTCAGATAATTGGACTCATACGGTGACTACGGTCTATGGTCCATATGAATCGGCACAGAGGAACGTGTTCTGGGACGAGCTTAGACTTATTAGAGGTAGATGTAGGGGACCGTGGGTAGTGGGAGGTGATTTCAACATTACAAGATTCCAGTTCGAGCACTTAGGAAGAGGTGCACCCAGGGGTGACAGGGAGCAATTCAACGCGCTTATAGACGATTTAGAGTTAGTCGAAACCAACCCTTCCAATAGAAAATTCACTTGGTCGAACCTTCAAGCGGTCCCTATACTGGCAAAGCTGGACAGAATTTTGGTTTCCACCGAATGGGAAGATAAATTCCCATTAGCCTCGGCAAAAGCGCTCATTAGATTTACTTCGGATCACACACCGCTAGCATTGGATTGCGGGGAGGGGGAGAGAGGAATCCCACACCAGTTTAGGTTTGAGAAGTCTTGGACCACGTGTGAAGGCTTCTATAAGATTATTGAAGAAAGCTGGAAGGAGCCTATTGCAGCAGGATCGTCCGTGGGATGTTGGATTCAGAAGATTAGAAGGCTAAGATCAAGGTTGAGGCTGTGGGCCAAGTCTGTATTCGGCCAGAGTCAAAGAGCAAAGGAGGAAATTGGCGCGAAGATTGAACACCTGGAACTTATAGAAGAGGAAAGAGACCTTATAGAGGCTGAACTCGATGAGCTTCGTAACAATAGACAAGAGATTCTGCATATTAGTAAGATGGAGGAAATTTATTGGAGACAACGATCGAGAATTCAATGGTTGAAGGAAGGTGATGCAAACACCAAATTTTTCCATAGAATAGCCAACGGAAGGCGAAGGGATAACCATATCTCTGGGTTAAACGTTGATGGGAGGTGGAGCGAGAGCGAGGAGAGAGTCACACGACACATCAATGATAATTTTAGAGAGTTTTTGGGCAAGTCTAGGGATCACAGGTGCTCGTTGAACCAGAATATGTGGTTGGATTCAAGGATTAATGGATCGGATAGCATCGAAGCCATGTTCCAGGAAGATGAAGTTTTATCTGCCATCAAGAGTTTGGGAGAGGATAAGGCTCCGGGCCCAGACGGGTTTCCTATTTTCTTTTACTCTCTATACTGGAGTATTATTAGAATCGACTACATGAACATTGTTAACGACTTTTTCGAGGGGAACGCTGAAATAGAACGGCTAAACTACGCGAATATCGTCCTCATTCCAAAAAAGAAAGAGGTCAAAGAGGTTGGTGATCTGAGGCCGATCAGTCTACTCAATGGATCTTTTAAGATCATTACCAAGGTCCTGGCCTGCAGACTAGGGCCGCACTTGATGGATATTGTAGGGGCTTCACAGAGTGGATTTATTAAAGGCAGGGATATCATGGATAGCGTCGCATCGGCTCATGAAGTGATTTTCAGAAGTGCCAAAGAAAAAACGGATGGGTTTCTTTTTAAGGTTGATTTCCAAAAGGCTTATGACTCGGTCGAATGGAATGCGGTGGACGAAGCATTGCTGCTGAAAGGATTCGGAGCGACTTGGAGGAAATGGGTTTATCAGTGTATTAGAGGAGGTAAATCATTCCTGATCATTAATGGAGTTCAAGGAAAAGAAATCAGATGCAAGAGGGAGCTCAGGCAGGGGGACCCGTTGTCATCTCTGTTATTTGCCATAGTGGCAGACGGACTCGCAGAGATGATAGCTAACGGCAGAAAAGAAAACTCTCATTTCGGTCTCCATATCAACGGAATCGCTGATCCTATCTCTATCCTTCAGTACGCTGACGATACTTTATTGTTCGGCTCAGCTACGACTCATGACATCATCGCCATGGCCACGATATTGAAGTGCTTTGAAGCATGGTCGGGTTTGACGGTAAACCTCAATAAGAGCTGCATCATTCAACTCAGCGACAAGTGCTCCATCCCCCCCACATCGATTCAGCAGATGCTTGGTTGCAAATTGGGAGAGTTCCCGCTTATTTATCTGGGGATCCCGATCAGGTCTGGGAAACTTCATAGGGAGGACTGGCACCCGCTTATTGACAGGATTGAGAAAAGATTAGCTGGGTGGAAGGGAAGGTCATTAAGTTTGGGGGGCAGGATTATCCTTCTTAACTCCGTCATCAACAGCATTCCGACCTACCTAATGTCTATTTACGAGCTACCGGCCTGGGTTATTCATAAGATCGACAGATGTAGGAGTCGTTTCCTTTGGAAAGGAACTCGTGAGGGGGGTAAGGGGATTCACCTCGTCAACTAGGGTAGGGTGTGCAAAAGGAAAGAATTTGGTGGATTAGGGATCATCAACCTCAAGGATATGAACATGGCTCTACTCAGTAAGTGGTGGTGGAAATTGGCTATTAGACGGAACAATTGGTGGTGCAAGTCCCTCACCAAGTATCGAACTAGAAAAAAATTCAGATTTGGGGGGAAGAAAGCTCTAAGCAGGAAGTCCTTCTTTTGGAAGGGGGCCTCACGGACGGGGGATATCTTTCATTGCAACACTACTTGTTCAGTTAAGAACGGCAAGAGTACAAGGTTCTGGAAAGACAAGTGGCGTGGAAACAACTCAATGGTGGGGATGTTCCCCCTAGCGGCAAAGGCGGTCCTTAGTACGGACACTCTGGTGAGCGATGTCTGGAAGAACAACCATCTTAGCTTTGATGTAAAGGGTACTCTTGATCAGGAGTCCTTTCTTCAATTCCAACAAATCAACAACATCATTCGCGCAGAAGGAGCTTCTATGATTCACTCGGCGGATGAGAGATGGTGGAATTTGGAGGCAAGTCAACAGTTCTCGATAGCCTCTCTGTATAAATGGTTGAACGATGGAGGGGTACGAAGCCGGGCTGCAGATATCATTTGGGGTTCCTGCGTTCCCTCCAAAGTTAAAGTCTTTCTATGGTTGGCGGATAACGATGCGATTCTTTCTAGGGCTAATTTGATGAGGCGGGGCATTGTGGATAATGCTACGTGCGCTAGATGTTCAAATACGGAAGAAGATACAAACCACATTATTCTTAAGTGTTATAGGGCTAGATGGGTTTGGGGGAATGTGGGTTTTTCGGTGGGAGATGATCAGTGTCCTCAGTCCTTCTCCGATGTCTGGGGGGATTTCAGATCGAATATGATTACAAAGGAGGATAGAATAGAGTGGGATATTACCGTTGCTTCAATTATGTGGAACCTATGGCTAGATCGGAACGACTTCTGTTTTAATAACATATCTCCTAGATTATCTTCTCTAGCTCACAAAATTCATTTTTGTCGTTCTGAATGGGCAGGAACTCTCAAGGCAAGGAAGAAGATGCTTCTGGGAGAGGAGGAGGAGTAGCTTTCGATCACGGGGGAGGGCTCTACTGTCAGATGATTAGAACAGCATCTCTTTTGTTTCGTTGATTATCGGGCTAGATGTTTTTCAGTTCTGATGTTTTGTTATTTTGATGTTGTTTTTTCCTCGCTGGGTCAGATGTATCCCGGCATAGGGGATTATGATGTTTATCGCCTGCGGGCTGTTTGATGTTTATGTACTTTTATTCCTGTTTCGTTAAGTTATTTTAATGAAGCGATGACTATGTCATCTTTTAAATCAAAAAAAAAAACGGTGAAATGTTTTACATCGAATGTATTTTCTCTTAACAAGGGGAAGAAAAGGAAAGATATAGACAACGAATGCTGATAACAACAATTAATCACCCTCCATTAGCCAGAATTGCTGGGGAAAATGTCTGCAAGATGTTACTACTTGTGTCTCTAATTCCTGATTATGGGATTTGATTTCGGCAAAGGGGAATAGAGTTTGTGGGGAAATGGATAGTCCTTTCTTCGAGCAAATATCAGTTGTCTCGGTCCATCTGATGTACGTGTTAGAGCTGGGCAGGAGATCGATAGACTAGAATGCTTGCCCTTGGCAACATATTGCCGGTCACATCATATCGGACAAGGTCCTTGTTATAGTTACTCCTTACGTCTTCGTCCGAAAACATCTAGCTACATTAAATCATAGTTATTGACTTGTTAAATTCTATTAGAATGTGTAAGAGAGGGCTATTGGTATAGCCGGAGTAGATAGAGGCTCTTATTAATTCTTAGGGCGACCGGTTTAGGTATGGTTACAGGTTTCTCTAATCCTCACTGTCATACAGGACCATATCAATAGGTTTGTTGAACAACCAAGTTGTATCTACTCAAGCTAGACAAATATTTTTATTTTCAACCAAGTTTTGTTTTTCTTTGATCATGTTAGAATATAAATATTAAATCCATCCCCTTACCACAACTTCGGAGTATTAGTCTATCGGTAGAGTCTTTCACATGGTATTAGACCAATCCAGATTCAAATCCCACTTGCTATACAATTTAAATACAAATTTAAAATAAAAAAAAACCTCAGCCACTTCGGAGTTTTGGTCTATCCGTAGGGTAGTGTAGGGTAGGGTAGGATCTTTCACAGTTCATAATCAAAATGCTAACCAAGTTTTCTCTAATCCTCGTTATCAACTAAATTAAATTTCTCTAGTCATGCTATCTTAGCCTTCTAACTTTCAGCTCTACTAGAATATAATTGGTTTTCTACTTGGACAAATATTTTTGCAAACAGATTTGAAAGTTACTATGTGCAAGTTAAGTTGATTTGAAAAGCCATCCCAGCTGTTGAATGCCTAACTTATTCCATTTAAACCTAGTAGTCTATGTGAAACCATTCTTAACTTCCAGATACCCTTCTAGTTTTCTTTTCAGAAAAGGTTGTGTGAATATAAGTTAGTCATCTATAACAGTTCAAGATGCCTCTTGAAAGCTGTCAATATCATTATATGGCTGATGAGTGGATGGTGATCTGTTCCTATATTTTAAATGTGAAAAGCATTTCTTTCTATGGTCAAACCTGCAGGCAGCTCTTATCCATATTCCCATCTTCAGAACTTCATATCAGAAATTATTGAATTACATGTAATTTCTAGATAGCTAGTCTTCATAATTTCCAACACATTTCCTCTGCATCACCATTAGAATGTGGTCAGCTACAGGTTTCAATATTTTGCAACCTAATATCGGTGCAAAGTCAACCCTTTCTTATATTTGAGGCTAAGGCTTATATACCCTGTTTCAAGATCCAGCTCAAGAAAGTGAGATAATGATGATCGACTTTGACAATTTCTTGTGAAAGCAAAGTATCCAAACTTTTGAACAAAGCATTTCCAATATTCAATACATATTACATGTATATATATATATGTAAGGATAGGAGACAAAGGGAGACAAAGGAAACGACTAATTAAGGCAAGAAGAAGGCAAAGGTTGGGATTGATTTCATTCTAAGCTATACAAAGATGGAGAACATTAGCCATACAGTAGGATCTGATAGTGATGAGAAAATATTAGAAGGGGCAGCATGGAACACGAAGCAGGACACGTGTCGTAGGAGGAAACTTCCAAAGAGAATCATACTAGTGAGGCACGGCGAGAGCAAAGGGAACTTAGACATGTCCGCCTACACGACCACTCCGGACTATAAGATCCCTCTGACTCCTCTCGGGGTTCAGCAGGCTCGAGCTGCAGGGGAGAGCATACGATGTGACCTATCTGGTGACTGTAGTGGGCAAGCCGGGCCTGACAATTGGAAGGTGTATTTCTATGTGTCACCTTACGAGAGGACACGTGGGACGTTGAGGGAAATTGGGCGAGCGTTTGAGAGGAGGAGGATACTCGGAGTGAGGGAGGAGTGTAGGATAAGGGAGCAAGATTTTGGAAACTTTCAAGTGGAAGAGAGGATGAAGGCAGTGAAGGAGACGAGGGAGAGGTTCGGGAGGTTCTTCTTCCGGTTCCCGGAGGGGGAGTCGGCTGCCGATGTGTTTGATAGGGTTGCAAGTAAGATTGTTTCTTCTCTCTTTTTCTTTCAAATCTTTTAAATTGATTACTTGGTTCTTCTATCAGTTTCACCCAAATATTAGAAATTAGAAATTTGAAAATGAACTACATTCCTGATTAATCTTTGACAGTTTTAAAGCTCACTACCCTTTAAGAGCCTCATTTTCTTCATTTTCCGATGTTTTGAGCTTCGAAGTAAAAAATAAATAAATAAATAAAAATAAAAATAGATGTGTTCATAAATCTAGTATTAATTCAAAGAAGGTACCGTGCAAGTGCCATAGTAGCCTAGTGGTAGCCCTCTTCGCTAGTAAGCAAGAAGTGAGAGGGCTAGATTCAAATGTATCATCCTTAATAGCGTTAATATATATAAATAGTCAGCTTGTGTTTGTGTGTGAGGGCTAGATTCAAATGTATCATCCTTAATAGAGTTAAATATATAAAAATAATCAGCTTAATTGCTCTATTCTATTTTGATAGACATTTTCTCATTTAGCTGGAACTAGCCTCACAGTCACCCTCATATGTACATCTATTTTAAGCACTACTTGCAGACAGCAAATCAAAACATCCTCTGAAAAATCTTTTGCAGTTTTTAAGCACAACTACCCTTAGAAAACCTCATATTTTCCATTTTCCTATGTTATAAATCTAGTATGAAGCGAAAGAAGGTACATCAGAAGAGTTTATTATGTTTCAAGGCTAGATTCAGATGTATCATCCTTAATATATAAAAGTAATCAGCTTGCTCTGTTCTATTAGAGCATCTGTAGTCTTTGAAACCCAAATTTTGGGTATTTGACATATAGGAAATGGAAATTTAAGTTTGTGCTGTAGTCGTTGTAGGCTAAATTTATTATTATTATCGATTAAAAATTGTGGGACAGGAAATCATTTTCTGTCCCATAGATTTTTTTAAAATAAAATTGATCGGACGGGAAATTATTTCTCCCGCCCGACGGTTTATTAAAAAAAAATTTGGGACGGGGAATCAACCCCCGTCCGACGATTTTAAAAAAAATCGGGGACGGTAAATCATTTCCTGTTCGATGGGTTTTAAAAAAAAAATCAAGCGACGAAAAATGATCTTTCGTCTGATTGAACGGACGAAAAATCATCTTTCGTCAACTATTTTTTCCAAATTTCTATTTCGTCTGCCAAATTTGGCAGATGTCTATTCATCTAAAATCCATTTTTTGGGTTTATAGCCAACGACTCCAACATCCAAATTCCTATTTTTTGAAAATTTTGGCAAAATAGCCAACGACTACAACATCCAAATTTCGTTTTTTTGAAAATTTTGATAAAATAGCCAACGACTGCATCCAAATTTCTATTTTTGAAAATTTTGGCAAAATAGCCAACGACTACAGATGCTCTTAGATAGACAGCCTTCACTTAGCTGGAAACCAACCTTAGAGTCAATCATCCAGTGTAGCATATTTATTTTAAGCACTACTGGCAAAGGGCAAATCAAAACATGGACTAAAATCTACATATACACATGTAAGCATTATCATTCTTCTACACTAGATGATTGGTAGCGTTGGAACTGCAAGGAGTCATAATTATATGTACATACATTGCATATATGATTATTTTTTAGTCCACACAATTCATTCCTTCAGATCAGAATTGAAAAGCACTTCATGTTTATAAAAAGGAAAGAAACTAAAAAGATAGAAAAGTAGGAAGTGTTCATATACTTCATTCTTTGTTGGGTTTGTTCAGTTACTGTATTGAAATATGCTTTAACTTTTTATACGAATCTTACTATTGGTATTATTTCTGGGTTTATTCATGAACCATTAAGTCCCTGTTTAGAGTCCAATAAACAAATACGCAACCGTCTACCAATTAAATTCAAACAATCAGTGTAAAACTAACTACCCTTGTTTTACTACTAACTTTCCCAAAAGTAACCTCATGCTCTCATTGCTAGTTTAGTTTATGTTAACACACAAACTTGTCTGCAGGTTTCATGGAATCCCTATGGAGAGACATTGACATGAGGAGGCTAGACCACGACGACAATTCAGAGACCAATCTGGTAATCATATCACACGGGTTGGCTTCCCGTGTGTTCCTAATGAAGTGGTTCAAGTGGACAGTTGACCAGTTCGAGAGGCTCAACAACCTGGAAAACTGCGAGTACAGAGTGATGCAGCTGGGTCCTGGAGGCGATTACAGCCTTGCAATACACCACACAAGAGAGGAAATGGAGCGGTGGGGAATGTCTCCAGAGATGATTGCCGAGCAAGAGTGGCGTGCCAGTGCCGATAGGGGCACCAGCTGGAATGACGTTTGCCCTCAGTACTTCAACGCGTTCTTTGACTCAGAGGAGGTAGAAAAGGATTGTGATTTACAGGAGGATGATTTGTAGTAGTAACTCAGTGAGTGACTAAAATTCATTTGAATTTGGATTGTTTTTAGTCCTTTTCTTTAGATGAATATTTATCCTCCCTTCTTAGGGGAAGATCAGATCAGAGAAGTATGCAACATGTATTTTGATTTGATGATAAGCTATGTATGTTCTAAGATGTACTTACAATCACATTTTTGTGCATGAACTTGAAGACTGTTTCTATGTATGTCATGTTATAGCTGATGTTATGAGGATTAATTTTCTATCCTGGATGTTACAGTCAGTTCAAACAATCAACTATGTATATCATGTTCATAAACAGCACCTCTAGAACAAGCATTGGTTCTATCTTCATCAGAGGACTAATCGATAATAACATGTGTGATGCACATTACTATGCAAGACACAATCACCGGACACGGTTCTTTTTAGCATGAGATAACTGTCGAGCAGTTATTTTGTGTAGGCATCACACCGACTTCATGTTCATGTGCTTGAGTAGTTGTGTTTAAAGAGTACCAATGTAGTACAACCTTTGTGGTATCATCAGCATTACTGAAGGATTCTTTGGCCAAATCATTCTAAATTATCAACACTTTTCAATTAAACACTACCGAGTAATATCAAACTCAGCATAATTCACTTTGCAATGGGAGCAACTTAGATCAAACTAAAAGATAAGAGAAATAGCGGAACAACGTACTTTTAAATATTATCATCAGAACCAAGACTTTTCTGTTTTGATAACCAGCACAATACAAATTCTCTTAGGTATTTAGGACTTCAACTAAGACCACCAAGTACTGAACCATAACCACACGAGTCGTCTTCAGATTGCAGATGCAGGATTGAACTTTACAGAAATGCTATTGACACAGTGGCGTTCATCAGTTGGTGTCTTAAATCCCTCGCCCTTGAACACATGTCCCAGGTGCCCGCCACAGGCTGCACACGTGATCTCTGTTCTCCTTCCATCAGGATCTGGCTGAAACCGAGAGAAAGAGAGGAGAGTTTTAGCATTAATAAAGTCTATTCACAGTATAAATTTGGCTGCTTCCTTTTAGTTACAGTCTTGTTGATCTTGAAAGACCCTTGCCTTATCAGATTGCATGCAACATACAGACATTTTTTTATAGCCAAGAACAGAAATACAGGGAAAAAATCCCAATATGTTCAAAAAATAAAATATCACTAGATAGATAACAATGCAAGCAACACAGTTGGTCAACAAATTTGGTCTATCTTGTTGAAAATAGTAATTCAAATCTAGTTTAACTAGATAAGGATTAAAAAGGAGTTTTGATTTTATTAAGAGTATGTTAATTTTAAAGTCTTAAGTTAATAGTTATTTAGGATAACAATGATTTTTGATAATCATCAATTAGTTTTTTAAGAGTTCGAATTGGAGTTGAATACAAAGTTAGTTGCAGTCTATATAAAGGCCCGCATGAGTTGTGTAATTAAGTAGAAGTAGATTAATAAGATAGAGTTTATAAAAGTCAACAAAGTTTGAATTTTTCATGGCTTCATATTCCGCATTCCATTGTGTCGTATTTTGTAGTTTGATAGATCAGAGAAAAAAATTGGTACTTTAAAACAAGTACCTTCAGTGGTATCGGAAAGGGAAGATCCGTCTGAGGTAGAAGATCCGAGCTAGAAGATCAGAGCCGGAAGATGAGCCGGAAGATAGCGTACCGCTGTGCAAAAGTCAGAGTAAGAAGATCGTGTGATCGTTGCAAGAATTATAGAAGACGTGGTTGGAGAAGTTGAATTTATCAAATTACTTAAGATGGAGCATCATAACAAAATGATATCTTGAAATTCATAGCTTATAGGGAGCAGTTTATGAAGATAAAGATACATATTGGAAGTACTCCAAGGGATCGAAGAAAATAAGAGTAGAACAGACACTACAAATCCTCTGAAAGGTGCACTTTGAAGTTTTGAAGTTAGTTTGAAGTCTCCACAAAAGTTTGGGAGAAACTTGAGGAGCACTCAAGAAATAATAAAGGTATATTTTTCCACATACCGAATATTATTTTAATGATATTAATTTTGAATATGAATTTGATCGATAAGGAAGAAAATTATTAATGTCAAGATGATGAGTTTGAAGAAGAGAAAAATAACATTGTTGAGAAAGTCAATGTAAGACGGTCGAAAGAGGTGAAGAAAAGAAAATAATAGAAAAAGATCAAACCTTTGAAAGGATGGAAAAAGAAAAAGGAGGAAGAAAAAGATAAGGAGATAAAATATGAAAATTTGAAATCTGAAAAAGATGTGAAACAAGAAGTAGTATATAGAGATGAGAGAAGATGAGGCACAACAAGTATTAGAGGCAAAAGAAGATGTGGTACAAATAGTAGAGCCTGAAGAAGATGTGACACATGAAGTAATAGAGATGGAAGAAGTTGTTGCACAGGTAGCAAAGCAATTGAATTGGTAGGAGAAAGACAAAGAAGTTGTAGAAATTCTGATGAGGACATTTGTTTTATTTTGAGATTTAGCCATATATAGTAGTTTTGCAATTTGCACCATTGATTTCCTGCATTAGAATATTTTGAAGATTTGTATTGAGACTTTGTTTTGAGCCTATATATAGGCCTTGAGAATAATGAGAAGGCATGCTATTCTTGATTTAAAAAAATTTTACTGTGTTGAGTTATTGCTCTGTATTCTTTTCTTGTGTGTGATACCATAAGAAGTTATTAGGGTTTGTGATAAATCCCAAAAAAGTAATAAGATTTGTGAGAAGCTCTAATTACACCCCAAATCCTCAATTAATCAAAACCCTAAACCCCCTCCCCCCTTCTTCACAGCTGTCGACCTCTCTCTCCTTATTCTTCTTCTACACTGCTTCCAAACCTAAAACCTAGCTCTCTCCACTCTCATCCCGACGGCCTCCTCTGCAGCCGTCCTTCGACACATCCCGATGCCGACGTTGCCCTCCTCTTCACCTCGCGACGCTGTTTTTCCTCTCCCTCCGCCGACGCCATCAGCTTCCCCTATTGCCGTCGTCTCTACCACCCCGAGCCCCATCGCCTTCAATACTCCGGCGCCCCTTTGCTGCTCCATCCCGCACCGCCTCCAACCACAATGCCCTCGCCGAACAAGCACCCAAATCCCTCTCTCCACCCCACCGCTGCCCTTCCCTCTTATGGGTCCTATACCCGACTGCTACCACCATCAGTCGCCACACCTGATCAGCTACTCCACGACGCCGCTCGACCAACCAGCAACCCGAATGTTCATCAACTCCACTCCAAGCGGACAACAACTTCCTTTCCATTACTGCGCTTTCATCGACTCCCGCAGGGGCGGAGCTTAGTGAGGGCCCGGGGGTGCCCGGGCCCCCCCGGAATTTTCAAAAACCCCCTTCGCACTATTGAAAATTTTGTAAACCCTTCAAAAAAATTATGATTTAACCCCCATGAAAACTAAGTTTTATTGTTTGGCCCTCCTAAAAATTATGAAAAAATCTCTATATTTTTACATGTAATCATAGAATTTTATCTTGACCCTCCCGGTAAAAATTTTCTGGCTTCGCCCTTGGACTCCCGGTAACCTCTTTTCATTTCTCAATTATTTGTGATACTGCTTATTATCTCTAGAATATTATCTGAATTATCTGTCATCCACAAATATTGAGTGTGTGTTCTACTTGCCAATTAGGGTACAAATCTTTATTGAATATGTTACTGGCTAAGAACGCGCAAGTATAGTTGTTGATTATTAAGCTTGACTCTTGGATTGGAACTCTGAACGTATTCAATTGCTTGAAAATCCATCAAACCAGTTATTAGTTTAATTTCTGACTTAATGCGTATTACGTGTTAGTAAACTTAATTTAAAATTCATGAAAATTCTCTACTTAGGGTTAAGTTTACATCATATTCCCTTCAAAGAATAAATAGAGGAAAGAGCAAAGCATGTTTTAACTAGTCACCTAATCCTACATCAATCACCACATTCAGCCACTACTACCACATCAGCATCTACTAAAAATTGTGATCCAGTTGTGTTCCAAGAAGCCATAACAAAAGTGGTAGAAAGTCATGGATGCAGATCTTGAAGTCATAGAGAAGAACGATACAAGGAAAGTCATGAGTGCATAAATTGAAGCTGCAGAGAAAGAAAATACATGGAAGTTAATTGAAATTTTAATAGGGTACAAAGTTACAATTGCAGGTGTGAAGCAGAAATTCAAGTACAATCAAGGTAGCTGGATTGATCGTCATAACGAAAGAATCATGGTGAAGGGCTACAAGAAAAAGAATATGATTTATTATCATAAGGTATTTGTTCTAGTTGGAAGGTTAGAATTAGAAATTAACAATCGATGGAAGATTCATAAGATGAATGTGAAGCCCGATTTTGTAAAAAGATGTGCAAATATAAAGAAGCTATTTTTCTTGGAGGGGCGAGTAAAAAGTTTTTACTTCAACAAAGGTAGCGATGGAGACGGTAGCATACAAAGAGGAAGCTGACAAAGCTTTCACTTCAATAGAGATGGCGATGAGAGTTGGCATATAAAATCAAAGCTTTGATGACAGCAAAAGCACTTCGTGGTCGATTTATCAGCAGCACTGGATCTGATGTCATATCATTGCAATTAAAGAAGCTATGTTGGCATTTTCAATTGCGGAAATAAATTCTATTTTCTTGGTTTTATGCAGGTTATCAGTCTATATGGTGCAAGAAATATTTGAAGAACTAAAGCATTGTCAAGATGATGACATTAAGTTATTTTGGGACAATAGTTTGAGAATTTCTTTATTGAAAAGTTTAGTTTTCTATGAAAGGTCAAGCATGTCAAAGTTCATTATCACTTCATTACAGATTTCGTCAAAGACAGAGAGATTGAGTTGTTCAACATCAAAGGAGAAGATCAAGCTACTAGATAAAACCCTTAAAGAAGGACATCCTCAACAAGTTGTGAAGATTGCTCGAGATGTGCTCGTTAGAAGATTTGAATTAAAGGAGGATGTTGAAAATAATAATTTAAATCTAGTTTAACTATATAAGGATTAAAAAAGAGTTTTGACTTAATTAAGAGTTGATTAGTTTTCAAGTCTAAGTTAATAGTAAGTTAGGATAACTATGATTTCTGATAATCAGCCGTTAGTTTTATAAAAGTATGAATTGGAGTTGAATTCTAAGTTGGTAGCAGCCTATATAAAAGCTAGCATGAGTTATGTACTCAAGTAGAAGTAGACTAATAAGAGAGTTTATGAAATATGGAGCAATAGACTACTTAATATACTAAGAAGCAACGGTGAAACCAGAACTAATTAGTTGGAGAGGCAATAATTATTAGATAGGTGTGTTCAATTGTTGGTGTTAGATATTATATTAGATATTATATTACTCAGTTTAATCTCATATCAGAATATGTATTGGTTTAGTCTTTGCTTCCCTCCTATATATACGAGACATTGTACTCAGTTATAATTAATCCAACAATCTTCTCTCAATCTCTCTGTTAATCTTAACATGGTATCAGATATCTAATACCAAGCCTTAAACCCTAACTCTAATCACAAAACAACAACAACAACAACAACGGTGTTCCACTAGCAACAGTAGGGACAACAACACCAACAACCCGCCACCATCCTCCCGTTGCAGGCTTCAACTCTCTAACAACCCAACTCCTGTCGCCATCCTCCCGACCTCCTTCTAATTCCACTGCCTTCATCAAAACCTAACTCATCACCTTCAATCCCGACCACCCAAATAGCCAGCTATCTCCATCCACATCACAATCCCGACATCCCCTACCTCCCAACACCCAAATCTCGACGTCTAAATCCCGAACTCCTGCTAAAATCTCGATGCCAAAATCCTAACACCTAAATCAGATAACCTTAGCCGCCGACTACCCTATAATCTCTACTACTGCCAAACCCAAACCCAAAACCCGACCCAAAACCCTGTACTCAAAACCCTAATACCCGAATCCATACCCTAGCCCGTTTTTGTCAGAAAAGGAAAAAAAAGAGCCAAACCCAACCCAACACTCAACCTACAACCCGATACCCACATACAAACCCTTAAACCCGAAACCCAAACCCAACGAACCTCAGTTTCGTCAGTATCATCCCGTCTCCACCGACCTCCCCCTTTACTCTGCTAAGGATTGGACATATTGGTCTGCCTCTATTGAGGCCACTCTTCTCAGTCATTCTTTATAGGGTCACATTGATGGCTCCACTCCTCGTCCCAAAGAACCCACAGATTCTGATGCTAGCGCCAATAAGAAACTAATCCACACCTCCTAGAACACTTGGGATGATCACGATCATCAGATCATTGCCTTCATCATCTTCTCTGTCGACCGCACTCTTCGTGCCGCTATTCTTTGTGTTCGTCCTGCCAAAGCTTTTTGGCTCCAGTTGACTACCCCGTATGTTCAGGCTAGTGGAGCCCGTGAGTACCAGCTCCTTGTTCAGTCTGTTCTTGATCGTCATTGTGATCGCAACATTTAGGATCACTACACAGCTATGCGCAATAACTGGCGCGAGTTACAGCAACTAGAGGATAGTGATGTTTGTGTCACCCATGAACATCGCCAATTTATGTTCTTTATGATGGCCTTTGGCCAGGGTACCAATCCTTATGCAGTCAGTTAATCCATCGAAACCCGGTTCCCCATATTGAGGCTACTATTGTTAAACTTGTTGCCGAAGAAATCTGGTTGCGCACTCTCCGGACTTCTGACTCGAGCTGGACATCAGGCATTGAGAGTGTTCTTACAGTCGCCCCTTGTGTAACCTCATCCCACAAGCCTCGCACTAGTCCCATGCCTCCTTCTGACCGTTGCAGAGTCCCTGATCGCCTCAATCACTTTTGCACTATTTGCAAGTGGACTGGCCACTTTAAGCGCACATGTCGTCTACATTTTTGCAACCACTGTCAGCAGCGCGGTCATACTGATAGTGAGTGTTTTGTCCAACATCCACAGCTTCTAGTTCAGGCACAACACCGTAGGAAGCAACAGAGTTTACCTCCTTTCAGTATTTCTTCTTGTATACCTCGTGTAATGGCCGTTACTCCATTCCTGCCTTCTCCTGCTCCTTATGACATTCCTCAGCGACACCTCGCTTAGCTGAAACTTTAGAACACGGGTCAGTCTATCAATGCTGGCTCCCCTGCCCCTGCTTTCTCTGTTACTCCTAATATGAATTCTTCCTGCCTTTTGGATTCTGGTACATCACATCATATTACTAGCAATTATACACTCCTCGCCACTAGCACTGCACTTCCCTCTCACTCTCCGCCACTATACACTGCCGACGGCTCACTACTCCTCACTACACACTCCGGATCTATTAACACTCTCACTCTCATATTACCTTTCATGTTTTATACCCCTTACTTATCCATGAACCTTATTTCCATTAATGCTTTATGCGATAATGGCCTTACTGTTATCGTTACTTATTTGGGATATTCTATACAGGATTCTCAGACTGGTCATACGATTGAGCGGGCTAGCCGACGTGGTCACCTATATCATCAAGAATTTCTTCATGCTCATGATTCTAGTGTTAGTTTTGTTGGTGTCGTATGTTCTGATGCCGACTAGTGAAACAGACACTTGGGTCATGTTAGTGAGTCGTTTAAAAGGTTTAATCCGTAGTGGTGCTCTTGGTCATATTTTCCTCCTTTATCTGTTTGACATGGTTGTAAGTTATCAGAACACTTACCCTTCCTTTTAATAATAAAAGTATTTATCAGTCCACCCATGCATTTCAACTTATTCATCTAACATATTGGGACCATTTCATGTTCCTTCTAGCAAAGACTCTATTATGTTAGTTTCATCGATGACTTCACAGGCCTTTACGACCATGATTCATACTCAGTTCAGTATGCGCATCAAGGTCTTTCGCTCAGATGGTGCTTGTGAGTACACTTCCATTACTATGAGATTGATTCTTCAGTCTCACGACACAATTTTTCATTAGTCATGCCCTCACACACATGAAAAGAATGGTATAGCTAAACGCAAGCATCGTCACATTTTTAAAATGACTCGCGTACTTTTACTCTCCCCTTCTGTTCCTCGTTTTTCTGGACTTAAGCTATCATGACTTCTGTTAGTCTCATTAACATCACTCTCATCTATCTTATCTGGTACGACACCTTATGAGGTTCTTCATCACTCACCACCGGACTACAGACATGTTACATCCTCCTTCCCACTAAGCGCACGAAGCTAACCGTCCGGGATGCTAAGTGCGTCACCTAGGTATCAATTCTGAGCACAAAGGATATCATTGTTTTGATCCCTAGGCACGTCGTGCCCATATTTTCCGTCATGTCTCCTTTGTGGAAAGACTCCTTACTACCTATCCTCTTCTGAGGATACTAGCTTCCTCGATTCTCCGGTTCCCTTGACGACCTCCTCAGACACATCTTTCTACATTCCCCTCGATCTCACTCCTTTGACTCCTCTCCCATCTTAGAGACTCATGCCCTTCCTATAGAGGCCCATCTCACACCTCCTGCATCATCACAGCCACATGCACCCACACCACCTGCATCCCCTCAGCCACATTCACCACTCTGCCTGCACCCATCCCACCAACCTCACCTTCACACCCTGCACATCCACCACTGGTTCGTCAGTTTACACGTTCCATTTCGGGCATCCTGCCAACACGCTATACACCTAATGCTACTGGTTGTCCTGATCAGTTTGACTTTGCCACCCTGGCCTCTTACTCACCATAGTTTCATGCATATCTCACCATTATACACTCTACACGTGAGCCCAGAACCTATTAGGAAGCGATTCAATATCAAGCGACAAAAAGTTATTGCAGAGTTTCATGCCTTTGATCAGACATGCACTTGGGATGTTGTTCCACTACTAGCAGGCGACGTGCCTGTTAGTTGCAAATGGATCTTCAAGGTGAAATATCGACCTGATGGCTCCATTGAGCGACACAAGACTCGTCTAATTGTCCGATGATTTTCTCAGGAGCATGACATTGATTATTATGAGACTTTTGCTCCAGTTGCACAGATGACTACAGTTCGCACTCTTCTTGTTATTGCCGCCATCCGTAGTGGTCGTTATACCATTAGACGTGAAGAAGCATTTCTTCATAGTACCCTATCTGAGGTTGTTTACATGCAGTCTTCTCTTGGGCTAACCAGACCTCATCGTGTTTACCGTCTACACCGAGCTATATATGTAATGGTCTGAAACAGGTTTCTTGAGTCTGGTTTGAGTATTTTCGCCGTGTCATCACATGCCGATTTTAGTCAGAGTTCACAGGATCACTCTATGTTTATGCGGTCAACATCGCAGGGGAGGGTACTTCTACTACTATATGTTGATAATATGATTATTACTGGGAATGACTCCGCAGGCATTGCATCCACTCAGAGATACCTTCAGCAATTTCATATGAAGGATTTTGGCAGACTACGCTATAATCTGGGTGTAGAAATTCCCCACAGATCTCGAGGGATACTCATTTCTCAGCAAAAATAGACATCAGACATTATCTCCGCTACATGTCCCTCTGACAGTCAATCAACCGATACTCCCTTAGAGCTTCACGTGAAGCTTCGTCCTACAGATGGTGAGCACTTTTCCGATTCCACTAGATACAAACAGATTGTTGGATAGCTTGTCTATTTGTGCATGACCAGACTCGATATTGCTCATGCAGTCAGTCTAGGATGCACGGATACTTTCAAATGGCCGACGTACCCGTGTCGGGTGCGTATCGGGTGCCGATACTCCTTGGGTACTCCCGGGTGCATACCCAAGGAGCATCCAATTTATTAATACATTTTTCACAACTTTTAGACAGTTATATTTAGACAGATGCATAGGATCCAGAGTAATTTCAAAAGTTTGTTGTTTACAATTATGCTCAAACACTGAACAAGTCTACACAAAGATTTGAATGTTAGATTATCATTCCTTTTCTCCAAAATGCTCATAATTATAATTATTATTTATACTTCTATGAAATTGTTTAAATGTTTGCATTTTTAACAAGAAAAATATTTTTATACCTATAAATATAAAATGAATTATCTTATATTTAACGTACCCACCAACGCACCCGTATCCTACTTTTTGTTAAATCACGTATTTCCGTACTCATGTCGTGTCGTATCGGCACCCCGTACCCGTATCTGTGCTTCATAGCAGTCAATATTGTCAGCCAGTTTATTTCAGCTTCTCGATCAGTTCACTACAGTGCTCTTCTTTGGATCCTTAGATATCTTCAGGACACGACACTATCACTCGCTTATTATTCATGTTTTCTACATCTAGACTAGAATTTAGTACATATTCTGATCCAGATTGAGCAGACGATCCTACTACCATACGGTCTACAACAGGTTTCTGTCTATTTCTTGGTGATTAACTGATCTCATAGCGAAGCAAGAAATAGATAGTTGTTGAATGTTCTTCCACAGCAGCCGAGTACAGAGCAATGACAGCTACTACTAGAGAGATTGTTCATGTTCGGGAGCTATTATCAGATATGGGTCACTCTTACAGAAGCTACTCCTCTTCATTGTGATAACCAAAGTGCATTACATAATGCAAGCAACTCGGTCTTTCATGAGCGGACAAAGCACATAAAGATTGATTGTCACTATGTCCGTGGGCATTTTGAGGCAGGGATCATTTCACTTCATTCTGTCATCTCTTCACAACAGACAACAGACTTCTTCACCAAAACCCGCACTGTCCAGAGATTTCGATACTTGACGGGAAAACTCACACCGTTCGACCCACCGTGAGTTTGAGAGAGTGTTAGATATTATATTGGATATTATATTACTCAATTTAGTCTCATATTGAAATATGTATAGTTTAATCTTTGCTTCTCTCCTATATATAGGTGACATTATACTCAATTATAATTAATCCAATAATCTTCTCTCAGTCTCTCTGTTAACCTTAACAGTTGTAAAGTTGGTATGTAATTATTTGGACGGGTTGCCTCGTTTTCTTCCCACATACTTCGATTTGGAAGTCATAGGCACTTATATCAGACACAAACCATATATACTAGTATTAGATACATGTCTCAGACACAACTCATAGACACTTGTACCAGAGACATGTATCGGGCACAACCGTTACTATTACGATATATTATTTAAATAGATTTCCATGTGATGGTGTGCATGTAGCATGGCGTACTTGTTGGCATGTCTGCATCCATGCATATTATATTTAATAAATATAAAATAAAACTTTAATTTGTAAAATATTTAAAAATAAAATAAAGCAAAAGTGCATCATAGAAACATAAACACATGATGGTGAGGAAGAGAACCGAGCGATTAATGGCTCCAGGAAGGCCCTCAAAGAAAGCCGGCCAGCCACATCCAGAGTTGAACTTGGTACCCGATTTATAAAGGGGAGTACCACAACCAGCACATGCATAGGTCCCATCCTCAAAGAACTTGTCATACTCTCCAGTGCCTTTAGGCCTGATCAAATAATATCAACAATTAGAAGGAGCGAAAAAAAAAGAAAGATAAAACATAAGAAACCAAATTTTATATAAAACTACATCCTACCATTACAACATTTCTTTTACCGTGATGCTCAATAAAAAATCCATTAATACTGATCCTAAATCTATTTTCTTTTTGAAAATGTGCATTTATGCTTGAAAGCTCAATGAATCGATAAAACTATGGATGAGAGTGATCCTAAAAACCAAAACCATTGAAGGGGCCAAGTAGTGAGTTGAAGCATCTGAAAGTGTTTACATGATTGTCAATTTGTCTGTGAGTTCCTGGCACTGATGTGAAGGCTGAAGAGGTATACAAAGCAAAATATTTCCTAGTTCCAATCCAGGATCACATGATATTTATCATAAGTTCATAACTATTCCTTATGGAAAAAATATCTGAATATAGGTCAATTCTGTATTGTTTCAAGGTTAGTGGGTTCAGGATCAGGGAAAGAAAAAGAACGAAAGGAAGGCCATGTTTCACCCAAGTAATGCCACTTTATGGCGAGGAAGATTACCAGAAAAGGAAGACTGTAATCAAGGTAGAAGTAGCAACGGATAGTGCTGAAACTGTAAGTGTTTTAGCAGCTATAATAGAGGATGGACACACTTCCACAGAGAGATGAATATCAGATCCTGTTATTAGTTCATATATGTTACTAAAAGGAGAGATATGACTAATTCGTGTACAAGAGGAAGTTACTGTTGGCCGAAGACTAGTTTGCTCAATTGGGTAGAGGGATGATATATAGGGGATGTTTATGGCTTTATGCTCTTTGCTCTACAAGCAGTTTGTCTCATCCTAATGGTATTCAGAATCAATTTAGATAGAACTGCTTAACCAAGGGGCAAGGGGGATCCTGAATCTAAGTGCACAAGGAGGTTATCATAGTTCAAACAACAACAACAACAACAAGAGCAACAATAGGCGCAACAACAAAGCCATCCGAAAATGTTGCGGTCGGCTACATGAATCCTTGTCCTCAAGTCAACTCTGTTGAGGGTTCGTCAAATTAAGACTTTTCAAATCTCTAGTAAGAAGTCAAAGTCATCCTAGAAGGAAAAATAAAAAGGAGGAATTTATACATATGGAAGGGAATTAAGTTTGAGGTGAAGCTTCAAGAAAGAATTTGGAGTTAAACTCGCAGGAAAGTCGTACAACCTGAAAGGGAGCTCACAACAAGGTGGAACCTACAAAGAACAACGCTGTGGGAATTGAACTAAGTCACGACGGTGAAAGAAAATACAACTAGGACTGCAGGGATCCCAGTAACTCCCAATTTCACACAAACTATGGATTGACAGATGAGTTTTAGAGAGACATACGAAGAATTAACGGTTTCACACAAATTTGAAAAATTAGCAAAATATATGTTCAGAATAATAAAATTTACACTTTCTACTCTATATGAAACAAAGAAGGATTAAGATTAAGATTCAACAGCCAAAAGTCTTTATCCATTTCTTCATATATAAGGGTAAAGACACATACACAAGTAGATCAAATTGAATCAAAAATCTAGGCCACTAAAAGGATATTCATACATCCATTAAATAATAAATAAATCCAGACTGTAATGTATCAACTATCAAGCAAGACATTTCATACATATCAAATCACAAGTATGGGTAAACTCAGCAATTCAGATCTCCCAATTTTGCATTCTATCCTCATAGCCTACTTGAATCAATATAGCCCATGTCAGCTAAGCAAGAACTATATTGTGGCATATCCTAAACGAATCTAGAAACATGTTGATTCCAATCAAAATTTTAAGAAATTAAGAAAATGGGGTTTGTTAGACTACAAGCGTAAAACCCTCAATCCTCACTACAACTTAGGAGTTTCGGTGTAGTGGTCGAGCCCTTCACATGATAACATGGTACCAGAGCAACACAGGTTTCAAATCCCACTTGGTGCACATACTCATTGCAGGAATTAAAATTTGTTACACGTGAGGTCTGGGCACATAATTTGTTGGACAAGTGTCTTACTGTGTTTTGACCCATAAAAATGGATGTTTGAAATATCGAGACGAGTTAGAATACAAGTGCAAAACAACCATCAATACATATTCTGAGTTTTGGTGTAGTGACCAGGGCCTAGACTAATCTAAACACCCATCATATGAAATGAATATATTACCTATGAATCTAAACAAAGTACCAAAATTCAATCACAACTTATTAAACATCAACAAATTAATCAGAAAAATTGATGCAAACAGAAAGTATGAAATTTGGAAGTGGGTCTTACTCAGTTCCCTTCTCCCTTAGGATCCTGAACTGCTCAGGGGAGAGGATGACCCTCCATTCCTCGTCAGATTTCGTGACAGACCCATAAGAGGCCATTGAAACTCTCACCAATCAAGTCTTTAGATTCTTGTTCTTGGCTGGTCTTAGGGAATCTCACAGATAAAAGGGAAGAAAATTTTGGGGGCTTTCGTGGGTCGAGAAATTGGAATTTTGACAGGTTTTTGGGTCAAGGGAGTAGGGGTATGAATTTGGGCCCAGTTTTGGGCCAAGGGGAGAGGGGGATTAAAATGGGAAATAAAAAATCTTCTATTCATTTTCACATTAATTTTAATCCAAAAAAAATCACATTAATTTTCTACCAAAAAGATTTACTCACATTAATTAGACTAGTATTATACACGTGCTGTGCACGTGGAGAAAATTGGGGAAATGAAAAGGGCAAAAAAAAAAAATCTACCAGCACGTGCGTTGCACTGGTTGGGTTAAGAACAAATTACACTAAGGCCTTCTCCCATTATATAATGTAGTAGAGATTTTGATTATTAGTTAACTTATGATTAGGAAAATAAACTGTTAGTTAACTTTGGTTTTTCTTTTAACCAAGAAAAGGTAGGGAAAACCTTACCTCAAAATATATAGATTAGCAGGAAGACATGATATATACAAGGCAATGGCTAGGGGGCACAAGTGAAAAACAATGGAGGGTAAGGAAGATAGGAAGAGTGAAGGAGATGACGCTCAAGCCTAGGGCGAAGAGAGGGGAGAAGACTATTATCGTACACCTCTACTTGCTATAGAGTTAAGCTCATACGTCTACACCCCCCATGATCAAGTTCCCTCGCACAAAGAGGAATCTCAAAGTGCCCGAAAACCATCAAAACAACAATTTAACGAATATAGTAGTAGAGTTATTACAAGTCCAACAAAAAGTAGCAACAACTAACACAACTAAGTAAGCACCCAGTGCTTCAAAAAATGGAGCTGAAACTAAAATAGGGGCTATAGTATGTAAGCCTATCAAGTGTGGGAAGACTGGCTCATCGTCGCTGATCTCCACTACTCTCGCAGTAGGTAAAGCAGCAACATAAATGGCTGGAGTTTGGAGTATGCTCTGGACTCCCTGCTCTCAGAGTGTTTCAAACAGCTTGGTCTTCTTGTGGCTTGGGAGAGCTGCATGCAAACAACAAGTAAAGTGGAAATATACATCAGTTATGAGCTTTTCAACTACAAAAGATGCTGCATTAAAGAACTTATTGTTTCTCTCTAGCCAAAGCACTCAACAAATACAAGTAACCAACAAACACCAAACTTTCCAATTTAAGGCCTAGATTGAGCAAAACACAAAGAGGAGAATCAAGAGTGAAGTGAAGTGAGGAGTGCAGTGATGTGTAGAAGAGTGCAAAAGTGAAGCCAAACATCTCTAGTCAGGGGCAAACAAAAAAGATATGGAAGCAAGTTTCAGACTTGTGCATGCCTCATCTCCAATTCAACATCTTCTCCGTAAATTTGTTTTAGAGCAAGATTATCCTAACTTAACATCCATAGGAAGATTTTGCATATGAGGTGAGCATAGGTCCTCTAGGTGGCTGCAGCATATGGAGAGATCATTTCTCTATTGATGAAGAAGTTGTAGGCAGATTTGACTGTGTATGAACCTGTTGCCGAATATTTCCATCTAGGAATGTCTCTGTTATCTGAAGGAGATTAGTTTGCAAGAATTTCCACTAATCTTCCCTTTCTTTAAGCCAACTCCTCTACCAGAACCCTGTTAGGCTTATGTCTTGCATACTATGTTGCATATGAATACGATGAGACGATGGAGGGATCGAGACGATTGGAGATGGAGTGGAAGCAAGATGAAATAGCAGCAGAAGCAGCAACAGGAGGAGTTGCAGTCGACCGCCCGACTGTATAGACTTCCCGCGAGGGGGACAATCAACCAGTCTTGTTGAACGGTCGACCGCGTTCTTGTTGGACGGTCGACCGCACGTGGCTGATGTAGTTTTCAGATGCGGATCTGGGTAATTTTGCTAAAGCCTGAACTTTCTCTTCAGGTCAGATCGTGCGGCTCTTATCATAGGGTTATCTCTTCTGTAATATCCAATGACTATTGTATCAAGATATCAAACTAGGGATTCTTCAGATCTATATATATTGTTGTTATTGGCCTCAATTGAGAGCCAAAGAGAGAGAGTATTTCACTGAAAGAGAGATTGAGTGATTCTCTAATTATAAACAACTAGTATTTGCTGGTGAAGCTTGAGAGAGGGTCATGGTAAGAATTGTAATATTCTTGTATTTTCTCTAGTGGAATAATATATTGGGTTTCTTCTACCTCGAATTAAGGCAAAAGTCCCAACCGAGACAAATTTATGTGTTTAGTATGATCTTCTATTTGCTAGGTGGTTTGTGTTGATTGCATTGTATAACTCAACAAGATCCTCAATTTTCTAACAATTGGTATCAGAGCAATCAGGTTTGTAGATTTGTTCGAGTCCCTTGGAGAAGATGACAGATCATATCACGAAGATCAAGTAGTTCAACGATAAGATCAATTTTAATCTTTGGAAGGTGAATATGTATGACACATTGGTTTTAAAGGGTTTGAAGTTTGCCCTAGAATGAGATAAAGGGAGACCAATCGGCATGAAGCGGGAGAATTGAGATGAGATTTGTTCAAAAGCCTTGGGTTTAATCCGAATGTCATTAACAAGCTAAGTCAGGTGCAACCTCATGGAAGAGCGAAGCGCAGTAAGTCTGTGGGCAAGACTCATAACTGATTACTCGGAATCACCACTACCGGGTCGAATGTACCAGAAAGGAAAGTTATGGGGTTACTCAATGAAGGAAAGTACTGCACTTCTAGATCATACAGTAGAGTTAATATGGAGTTATCTGAACAGATGGCGAACAACGCAGATTATCTAAATTGTTCCAACTTGATATATTCACCACCAAATTCATCCAACATAATAACCATGCTATATGGGAAATCTACCAAGGAGAAGTTTTCTGTAGCAGGTATGATCAAGGAATTGGAGGATGATGCACTTATAAAGGAGAGTCAGAAATCGGCGTATAATTCTGTGAGTTTCTTGGAGGTGGATGGTACTTCGAATAAAAGGGAAAGTGCACGTAAGGGTGTTGTTACCACTAAATCTGGTGTGGGGGCAAACAGATAGTATTTGTGGATTCTTGGAAAACCTGAATAGCAAACATGAACCTGTTCCGCCGGAGTTTGACCGCTTACTCCCGCCGTTCACCTACAAAAAGTGTGAGACACCGGAGTTGATCCCGGCGACGCACCCTCCGACGCTCAAGTCAGTAATCAGGAATGATTATGAGAGAGCGTAAATTGGCAAAAGATTGATTACCTCTTAATGGTGGTGGATGGGGGATATTTATAGCCGCCTTGGGGATCAGATTAGGAATGTAATCCATGTGATCTGATAAAGAATATAATCCCCGTAATCAGATAAGGAATGTAATCCCTAATTCCCAGTGAAAAGATAGATGTGAATCAGGGCCGTTGATTAGGATTAATCAGAGACCTTGATTTGGTCCTGCTGGATCGAGTTTGCCGCAGATTAAAAACCCGTACCCAGTTGGAGATGGACCTATTCGCGAGTTAATGGGTCTTTGAGGAGGAGAACCAGTACCCACTTCGGACCCATTGGTAGGCGAAATTACCATTTTACCCCTAGGCTTTAAGATTCGCTCCTGATTTGGACGGTTCTGATTTAACCCATTTTTAGCCATATCACGAGCCCCCTACTCCCGAAGACTGAGCTTGACCAGCCTTTGAGGAGTAGTTTTACTGTTTTAATGGCTGGCAGAGTTGTATCGGAGTCCAAATGGAAGGTTTCGAATCTTCGCAGGAGGTAGTATGGTGATTTTCTAAGTTAGTTGCGTGCTTTGAGTCGTTCTTGAACTCTTCTGGATATTTGGTGATTTTTATCTATTTTTTCGGAATATTTACCTAATTTAGCGAAGTGTCGATTCGTCGTTCGGGGGTCTTAATAAATGGTCCTAGGCAATAATTATTTACTCAGGGGCTCAAAAATATTTTCCCGATTTTATAATTATTTTCTAGGATTTTTAATTAATTTTCCCGAATTTTTAATCATTTTTTCGCAATTTTTAAATAAATAAAACGATTTTAATAAATAAAATACCGAATTATGGCGTGGTGCTATCTGGTCCGTTGATCCTGTGCGGGCGCGAATTTCTGAAAGATCGGATGGATAGGGTCGCTCGGCGGCAATTTCTCTGCTTTTGCGGGTCGGATGGGCACTTGCTCGGAATCCGAGCGAAGTGGCTCGGTTTTTCCCTCGTGCGAGTGGCTCGGATCGCTAGTCGCTCGGCTTGGAATTCCGAGCGACGTGGAGCAATCTGTGCCGTCAGATTTCAGCACGGATCTCGAGGCAGGCACAGTTCCCAAGAAAACACTATCTTGTCGTTTAGTGGACGTAGCGTAATCTGGACTGTCCATCATCTCAGGCACGATTTTCGCAATGATCCAACGGTTGGAGACGCTCGGCAGCGTTTTTCTTCACTTTCGAGGGTCGGATTGGCACTTGCTCGGAATCCGAGCGAAGTGGCTCGGTTTTTCCCTCGCGCGAGTGGCTCGGGTCTCTAGTTACTCGGCTCGGACTGCCGAACGTCGTGGAGCGGCCTGAGCCGTCGAATCTTGGCGCGAATCTCGAGGTGGACACAGTTCCCAAGAAAACACTATCTTGTTGTGTAGTGGTGCTGGCATGATCTGGGCCATCCGATCGAAATCTTGCGCGAATTTTGAGGGGAAAGTCATTTTTCTCCAATTTGCAGCTCGAATTGGCACTTGCTCGGAATCTGAGCGATGTAGCTCGATAGCCGATCGTATAGCTCGGTGTCTGAACTGTTAGCTCGGGACCGAGCGTGTAGCTCGACGGCCGAACTATCGGCTCGGATTGCCAGTTGCTCGGCTCGGACTGTTGAACGTCGTGGGACGATCTGAGCCGTCGGATGATGGTGTGAATCTTGAGGCAGGCACAGTTTCAAAGAAAACACTATCTTTTCGTTTAGTGGCGTTGGCAAGATCTGAGCCGTCCGATCGAAATCTTACCCGAATTTTGAGGGGAAAGTCGTTTTTCTCCAATTCGTAGCTCGGATTGGCACTTGCTCGGAATCCGAGCTATCCTCTTTGTTGTGGAGGTCGGATCGCCTATCGCTCGGATTTTGTTTCCGAGGAACGTGGGGCGATCGGAGTCGTTGGATGATGGCACAGATCTCGATGCTGGCTCAGTTCCTAAGAAAACACTATCTTTTCGTTTAGTGGTAATGGTAAGATCTGAGCCGTTCGATCGAAATCTTACGCGAATTTTGAGGGAAAAGTCGTTTTTCTCCAATTCGTAGCTCGGATTGGCACTTGCTCGGAATCCGAGCTATCCTCTTTGTTGTGGAGGTCGGATCGCCTGTCGCTCGGATTTTGTTTCCGAGGGACGTGGGGCGATCAGAGCCGTTGGATGATGGCACAGATCTCGATGCTGGCTCAGTTCCCAAGAAAACACTATCTTTTTGTTTAGTGACGCTGGCAAGATCTGAGCCGTTCGATCGAAATCTTACGCGAATTTTGAGAGGAAAGTCATTTTTCTCCAATTCGTAGCTCGAATTGGCACTTGCTCGGAATTCGAGCTATCCTCTTTGTTGCGGAGGTCGGATCGCCTGTCGCTCAGATTTTGGTTCTGAGGTGCCGAGCTGTTTTACTTGGGTCGAAACGTCGCTTCCTTTGTCAACAGTTGTGGCTCTTCGTTACTTAGCCGTTTGGGCTTTTGTAACGCTTCAAAGGAGGCCCAAGAGTTGCGCCTTTACGTTACAAAGCCCAAGAGGCGTCACTTTTACTATAAGTTTTCACCCCCTCAACACTTAACCTCATTTCTCACTTTCACTTTCTCACTCTTGGTTTTACTTCTTAGCGAAGTTTTAGCTCTTGGGTGGCGCTGCGAGCTGTCGCGGCAAGGCGTTTTAGGCTCCGGCGATCTTTTCCGGCCGTACTAGTCACTTCAAGGTCAGTTTCTCTCCTCATCTTTGTAAAATGGTTAAGTTTTCTTCCACGGATGAGACCCCCTCCTCGGACCTAAGCGTCAGCCGAGCGGTCAGGCCGAGCAAGGGTAAAGGGAAGGAGGTCGTGGAGCCGACCGAAGAGACAATGGTCAGGCTGAGTACAGACGAGGAGGTTGTCGAGCCTCTCCAGGAGGTAATGGTTCGAGCCAGCAAGGGCAAGGGGGTGGAAATGATAATTGAGCACCCAAAGACTGCAGAGGAGTTGGGTCGGCATCTGGGCATTCTGTCAAGTGTTGGCGCTGTGCGGAGCTACTCCGGAGATCTGTTGGAGAAGGTGACGCAGGGCTCCACCAAGTCGATCGAGGAGAATGAGCCAAGGGAAACCTCTGAGGTGGATCAGATCTCTTCGATCTTGACCGAGGCGGATTTGCATCGGATCCGGAGTGGGTTCCGAATCCCAGCGGAGTACGGGCTCCTTCTCCCCGGCCCTGGCTTCCAAGCGTGCACGTCGTCCTCGGCCGATATGTGCGTTTTTCCTGCCGATTCCCTGAATGCCGGACTTCGGCTGCCGCTGCACCCTTTCATAATCAAGGTGCTGCAGTGGTACGGCTTGAGTCCGGCTCAGCTGATGCCGAACACCTGGCGGCACATTATGGCATTTGTTCTTCAATGCCAGGAGGTCGGCGCTCTGCCCAATATGTTTATCCTTCGGAGTCTCTACCGTCCTTGCTAACCAAACAAAAATGAGCAGAGGTACTACCTCTCGCTGAGGAAGGGTGTGAAGCTGATCGAGAACCTGGACTCGATTAAGCATTGGAAAGAGAAGTACTTCCTCGTCCGAGCTCCCGAGCCATGGGTGATCCCGATGGTGTGGTTGAGGGACGGCCTTCCGAAGTGGGCGAAGAAAGAGCCCATGCTCAGCAATGAAGAGGCAGAAATCGTGGAGAAACTGCTCGGGCTTCCGACCCTCAGTTGGAAAGACATCACCGAGGAGGCCTTATTCCGAGGGGGTCTCAGTCCGATCGACCCTAGTACGCTTCTCTTATTCTTGTTTTGTCTTTGAGGTTTGGAAAATTTTTCCAACTTTTTCACTCGGTTTGTGCAGAATCTCCTGGCATGGACTACAAGGGTCTGATGGCGAAGGCCAGGGCGGCGAAGGAGCAGGACGCGAGGAAGAGAAAGAGGACCGTGTCCGGGCCTCAAGGCGGCCGAGCGCCCAAGATCCCCTCGGTCTCTCCGACCATCGAGCGGCAGGTTGTTGAGGCTCCTTTGGTCGAGCCCGATCAAGACCTCATCGTGCCGTCCGCCCCACCTACCTCGGATGTGCCGACCCCAACGGCGCGAACAGATGCTCCAGGGTCTTCGGCCGGAGTGTTCAACCTTAGCGCGGCACTGGCTCTCGATGTCCCGCCCCTCACTGCCGAGGCAGAGGCCATCCTAACCGAGGAGCACAAGCACATCTTCGTCTCCGATTGGCGGGTGATGAAGGTCGACGGGTTCCTAGGGGACGAAAACATCTGCATGCAGGCGGTGAAGCACCTGCCGACCCCTAAAAACCGAGCGGCACTCAAGGCGGGCGAAGTTGGTGACGCCGCGATGCAGATTGCTCGGAACACCATGTCGGTAAGTACTAGATGACTTTCTTCAAAATTTTTCCAAGTTCTTGTGCTCATGCTTAACTGCTTTTTGTATGGCTTGTAGACCCTCTGCCACTTCAAATACTTGCTCGAGGAGTTCGCGAGCAAGAAAAAGGAGATGACTGTTCTAAACGACCGGGAACGGTCGGAGCGATCTAAGGCGGTAAAACAGCTGGAGGCCGAGTAGGTGCATTCTGCTTCGCTCGAGGCCAAAGTTGCTGACCTAAGGGCTAAGCTCGCCTAGGCGCTGAGGAGCTCGGCCACCGAGGCTTCCAAGGTCGGGACCCTGGAAAAGGAGACGACTCGACTCGAAGGGGAGCTGTCTAAGGCCCTGAAGGCGTCGGAGGAGGCCCCGAGCGATCATGCGTCGAAGGTGGCGGCCGCGGAGAAGGCAGTTCGGGATGAGGCCGAGGCTCACATGTTGACCAACATGGAGGAGGCGTACGGCCAAGCGCTGAAGCATATCGCCGCTCGGAACCTCGGATTTGACGTCTCGTCCTACTACTTCTATGACCCCGTGGAGGGTGAGGAAGCGCTGCCCCTGGCCGAGCTCGCACCTAGGCAGGAGGGCGAAGACTCCGAAGACGAGGTGGGTGCCGAGGGTGCGATTGTATCCGTGCCGAATGATGATGAGGTCGACCCCTGACTTTGTAGCCTCTTCTCATTTTCTTGTTCTTCCCCCCCCCCCCCCCTTTTTCTTTTGTAATGCCTAACTGCGAACTGGCCACCGCTTTTTGTAAATCTTGGACTTTTAATGAAACGGTTTCCTTTTTGGTGTTTCGGCTGAATATTTCGAAATATCGCAAAGTGCTCAACTCTTTTTGCTCGGATTGTGTCCTTAAGTGTTAAAGACTTCTTTTGATATTCCTCCACTTTTCAAGTCGAGTTGGGTCCAATGACTGAGGTCTCCTATCTTCGTACTGAGCTGAAGAAAGCGGAGCGGGCTCTTTCTCGCAGTCGGGATAACTCGTTTTACGACTTCTTGACATTGGAGGACATCAAAGCAACTGCGAGAGGGTATTTTCGCGAGTTGAGGCAACTGCAGAAGCAACCCAGAGAGACTCGTCTCGAAGGCGAGATGGAGTTGCTCCGTAAGGAGCTCTTCGATGTTGACCAAAGGAATAGTGAACTGCTGGCGGAGGTTCGTCATTTGGAGGTAACGATGAAGGAACATTCGGGGGAGGAAGAGGAGTTAGCTTCGAGGGTGGGAAAGTTGATGTCCGAGCGCGATGAGTTGACGTCAAGAATTGACAAACTGAGGAGGATCATGATTGACAGGGGTATCAAAGTGACTCATCTCCGTCGTATTGTGGCCGACAGTGCTAACGTCGCAGGCTCATCTAAACTTCCCTGTTTCAAAGCATCGGCGGAGGGCGATATTCTGAGAGATAGGATCGTCGAGCTAGAGGAGGAGATTGCATCGCTGAAACCTCAACCCGTAAGGATCGATGTTTGTAGTACGTCGTGTACTCGCGAAGAGAGCAAAAGAGGAATCTTGTTTTACGAACTTGCAACTCATTCGCCTGCCGCTAGGCGGAGCCCAGCTGACGCTCAGAGTGGTGTAGCTGTCTCGTCTAGTGGCGCCTTGGTTGGGGCCACAACTAGAATCAGTGGTGAAAGGGGGTCTCGCTTCGCTAGTTTAGAGTCAAGCTCAGAGGTAAGGCGATGCCGCCCTTGTGTGTCTCTGAACCGAAGTGTTCCCCTTCCAAAGAAGCGCTAAACGAGTTGTATTATGCTCTTCAAGTTATTGTAAAACTCTGTTGTATTGTCAGCCTTGTTTGGGCTCTTAATAAAAAAGTTTGTTTTGCTTCTGATGTTCGAATGCTATGTTGGCTGGTATTAGTTTAAGTATAACTTTTCCAACTTTTGACCACTACTTAAAATCAGAAGCAAATCTTCCTTCTTATGGGCGAACCACTTTTGGCTTGCTTAATAGCGAGCTTGAGAAGTGGAGTCGAGCCAAGTGTTGGACTCCAAACTCGTCGTTAGAGTTTGTTCAACGGTTGTGGGAGCAATTCCGAATGGTGACCTTCTAGCCCGCTTAAGAGCGAGCCTGCAAAGAGGAGTCGAGCCAAGTGTTGGACTCCGAACTTGTCGTTAGAGTTTGTTCAACGGTTGTGGAAGCAATTCCGAATGGCGAACCCCTTCTAGCCTGCTTAAGAGCGAGCTTGCGAAGAGGAGTCGAGCCAAGTGTTGGACTCCGAACTCATCGTTAGAGTTTGTTCAGTGGTTGTGGGAGCAATTCCGATTGGCGAACCCCTTCTAGCCTGCTTAAGAGCGAGCTTGCGAAGAGGAGTCGAGCCAAGTGTTGGACTCCGAACTCGTCGTTAGAGTTTGTTCAACGGTTGTGGGAGCAATTCCGAATGGCGAACCCCTTCTAGCCCGCTTAAGAGCAAGCCTGCAAAGAGGAGTCGAGCCAAGTGTTGGACTACGAACTCGTCATTAGAGTTTGTTCAACGGTTGTGGGAGCAATTCCGAATGGCGAACCCCTTCTAGCCTCCTTAAGAGCGAGCTTGCGAAGAGGAGTCGAGCCAAGTGTTGGACTCTGAACTCGTCGTTAGAGTTTGTTCACTGGTTGTGGGAGCAATTTCGAATGGCGAACCCCTTCTAGCCTGCTTAAGAGCGAGCTTGCGAAGAGGAGTCGAGCCAAGTGTTGGACTCCGAACTCGTCGTTAGAGTTTGTTCAGCGGTTGTAGGAGCAATTCCGAATGGCGAACCCTTTCTAGCCTGCTTAAGAGCGAGCTTGCGAAGAGGAGTCGAGCCAAGTGTTGGACTCCGAACTCGTCGTTAGAGTTTGTTCAACGGTTGTGAGAGCAATTCCGAATGGCGAACCCCTTCTAGCCTGCTTAAGAGCGAGCTTGCGAAGAGGACTCGAGCCAAGTGTTGGACTCTGAACTCGTCGTTAGGGTGAAGAGTAAAAGCAGAGAGATAAAACAATTTTACAAGTAAAATATGAAAAAACTTTCTTTATTGATAACTAATAGTTGGCTGCTTCTAAGTTGCGAGCCGTTATTACATTAGATAAATAAGGGAAAAAATACAAGTAAAAGGAGAGGAACGGTTCGACATCCCATAATACTTAGAGAGGTGTTAATGCTCTCTCTTGGTATTTCAAAAGATGGTCGGCATTCCAAGTCCTGGGGATCTCTCTGCCTTCGAGGTCTTCTAGACGATATGTCCCGGGTCGAACTACTTTGGTGATCTTGTAGGGTCCCTTCCAATTTGGAGCTAGTTTACTCTTCTGACCAGGAAAAGAGATAGCTAACTTTCTGAGGACCAAGTCCCCTTCTTTGAGGTCGGTAGGACGGACTCTCTTATTGTAAGCCAACTCGATCCTCCTCCGATAACTCTGTTGGCGGATTGATGCTCTTTCCCGTAGCTCATCGACCAAGTCTAAGTTTGCCCAAAGTTCTCTGGCATTTTGTTCTTCTTCGTAGGCAAGAGGGCGAGGAGAAGGTATGCCGACTTCCAATGGGATCACAGCCTCGGACCCATACGTGAGGTTGAATGGCGACTTTCCTGTGGGGGTCCGTTTCGTGGTGTGGTAGTTCCACAGCACGTTAGGGAGCTGATCGACCCATAAGCCTTTAGAGCACTTATTCAGCCTTTTCTTAATACCGGAGATGATCTGTCGGTTAGCATTCTCCACTTGACCATTCGACTGTGGATGGGAGACGGAGGAGAAACATTGTTGGATGGCGAGGTCTTCACATAGAGCTCGGAAGGTAGCCCCAGTGAACTGGGTTCCGTTGTCTGTTATGAGGACTCGAGGGACACCGAATCGGCAGATAACGTTCTTCCAGAAGAACTGAAGTACTTTGTTCTCGGTGATTGTGGCTAAGGGCTCGGCCTCTATCCACTTCGAGAAGTAGTTGATTGCACGACCAAGAATTTGAACTGGCCGGGAGCTGGTGGGAATGGCCCTAGTAAATCCATCCCCCACATTGCAAAAGGGATAGGACTTGATAGGGAGGTGAGTGGAGCTTGTGGGAGGCAACGGACGTTGGAGTATTTCTAACAAGAGCTGCATTGCCGAACGTGTAGTTCGGCGTCTTGAAGGAGAGTGGGTCAGAAATATCCATAATTCAGCACTTTCTGGGCTAGGGATCTGGACCTTGAATGTGCCCCGCCGATGCCTTCGTGGAGCTCTTGCAGGGCATAATCGGCCTGTTCAGGGGAGAGGCATCTCAAATAAGGCCTGTCGTCTACTTGTGTGAAGGAGCACTTGTATAGGATGCCCTCGATAAGTGTGTATCGCTCTGCTCGGGTTCTCACTCGGCGAGCTTCTTTAGGGTCTTCGGGGAGGAGCCCATCCCTTAGGAATTCTACCAGGGGTTTCATCCAGTTATCTTGAAGCAGGACAGGTAGCGACTCCATCGAGTCAAAAGTTTCATCCTCTATACTTGGCTTCAGGAGCACCTCGATCAAGACGGTCTGCTCTAGACCTTGGAGGGAGGAGGAGGCTAGCTTGGAGAGGGCATCGGCCTGGGAATTCTCTTCTCTGGGGATTTGCTGGATGAGAGCTTCTTCAAATAGGGCCATAAGATTCCGGACCTTGGCTAGGTACTTAGCCATTCGGTCATCCCGTGCCTCGTACTCGCCTAGGACCTGATTTACGACCAGCTGAGAGTCGCTAAAGATTCGGAGGTGCTGCGCCCCTGCGTTGCGAGCCATTCCGAGGTCGGCTATGAGTGCTTCATATTCTGCTTCATTATTAGAGGCCTTGAAGTTGATGCGGAGGGAGTATTGGAGGATCAGATCATTTGGGCTAGCCAGAATGACCCCGGCTCCGCTTCTCTCGTTACAAGAGGATCCATCTACATAAACCGACCAGACAGGCGGTCCCTTCACTGCTTGGCTGACCTCGGGGATGGTACTTTCAACTATGAATTCAGCTAAGGCCTGAGCCTTGATCATGGTCTAAGGCTGATACGTTATATCATGCTGGCTCAGCTCGATAGACCACTTCATGAGGCGACGGGAGGTCTCTGGCTTGTGGAGAACTTGCTTCAGCGGTTGGTCGATCGGTAAGAACAACCACCAAATGGGACTGGAAATATGGGCGAAGCTTTCTTGCGGCCATGACTAAGGCGTATGCCATCTTCTCTATCCTCGGGTAGCGGAGCTCGGCATCCCGAAGTACCTTGCTTACGTAATAGATGGGCTTTTGATTCTTATCTTCTTCCCTCACGGGGACGGTGCTGAGGGTCTGCTTGGAGGCTGCTAAGTAGAGGTAGAGGGCTTCCCCAAGAACAGGCTTGCTGAAGAGAGGAGGGTTGACCAGGTAGGTCTTCAGCTAGTCGAATGAGTCTTGTTGTTGCTGACCCCACTCGAAGCCTTTAGCTCCCCTGAGAGCTTTGAAAAAGGGAAGACACTTCTCTCCTGACTTGGAAAGGAAGCGCCCTATGGCTGCCAGGCGACCAGTTAGCTTCTGAACCTCTTTAACATTCTTCGGGGGAGCCATGTCCAGTATGGCTTTGATCTTCTCGGGGTTGGCCTCGATTCCTCTTTGGCTGACCATGAAGCTTAGGAATTTCCCCGACGAGACTCCGAACGCACATTTGTTCGGATGGAGCCTCATATCATGCTTCCTGAGTACGTCGAACGCCTCTTGCAGATCAGTGACGTGGTCGGCTCCACGGATGCTCTTCACAAGCATGTCATCAACATACACCTCCATATTACGGCCGATCTGGTTTTGGAATACCTTGTTGACGAGACGTTGATAGGTGGCACCTGCGTTCTTCAACCCGAAAGGTATTACTCTGTAGCAGTAGAGGCCCTGATCGGTAACAAAGGAAGTCTTCCGGATATCTGGGGGAAACATGCAGATTTGGTTGTACCCAGAGAATGCATCCATGAAGCTGAGAAGTTCATGACCCGAAGTGGCGTCAATCAGGGTGTCGATGCTTGGAAGAGGGAATGGATCTTTGGGGCATGCTTTGTTGAGGTCGGTAAAGTCGATACAAATCCTCCAAGTCCCATTGGACTTCTTCACCATCACTACATTCGAGAGCCATTCGGGATAATTGACCTCTTGTATGAACCGGGCCTTCAAGATCTTGTCCACCTCCTCTTTTATAGCTTGCTGGCGCTCGGGAGCGAACTTGCGCCTCTTCTGTTGGACCGGTTTGGACCCCGGAGCGACGCTGAGGTGGTGGAATAAAAGCTCTTCGGAAATTCTGGGCATGTCTGTGGCCGACCAAGCAAAGAGGTCGCGGTTCCTACAGATGCACTAGACTATGTCGGAGCATAGGGTAGATGGGAGGGTCTTGCTAACAAAGAACTTTCGGCTCGGATCCTGCTCATAGAAGAGTACTTCCTCCAACTCATCCACCGGCTCGGTCGTTGGTCGGAAAACATCTTGGGGGATTCCAAGAGTTTCGAGGGAGAGGACTGGACTCATAGTAGAGGTCATGTAGCATCTGCGGGCCATTTCCTGATTGCCTTTTACTTCCCTTACTCCTGCCCGGGTGGGGAATTTCATCTTGAGGTGATAAGCGGAGGGGATGGCTTCGAGAGCAGCTAAGCCGGGCCGACCCAAAATGACATTGTAGGCTGCAGGGACATCCACGACCATAAAGTCCATTGACTCCGTTCGGTAGTAGGAGTTTTGCCAGCGGTTACGTCGAGGGTGATCACCCCTTCAATAGTCATTGACACTCCCGTGAACCCATGGAGTGTGTAGCCGGCGGGCTTAAGTCTGTCCCGGGATAGTTTGAGGCGTTTGAAAGCGGGGAGAAAGAGGATGTTAACGGAGCTGCCATTGTCCACCAGGATCCTTTCCACTTTAAAGTTCGCCATATGGAGGTTGATGACAAGCGCATCACAATGGGGGGTTCGGACACCCTCAAGGTCTTCATCTAAGAATGTGACAGGCACTCCGAGCCCTTTAGGAGGAGGTGTGGCGCGAACCGAATTAACTTCTCTTATGATCACCTTTCGAGAGGAGTTGGAGGAGCCCCCCATTGGGCCCCCATAAATGAGGTGCAGGACACGCTCCTCTTCGAATTCGGGCGTTTCATCGCGTTCAGGACGCTTGTTAGCCCCCCAAGGCGGGGGAGGAAGATCGGCTCGGTCCTTTCTCACGAACTTGGTCAGCTTCCCTCTCTAGATGAGGGCTTCTATCTTGTTTTTTAGGGCCCGACAATCATTATTATCGTGGCCATGGTCCCGGTGATAGCGACACCACTTCTCTTTATCCCTCTTCTTGCCAGGGGTGTTCATTTTTGGCGCAGGGGGCAGCACCCCTTCCTTCTCAACTTCCATGAGAATTGTGAAAATGTTGGCGTTAAGAGGAGTAAACTTTTCGAATCTGGGGGGAGGTCGGCGCTGTCTGCCATTGTCCTTCTGGAGCTTCTTGGCTCCTTCTTCTTCTGTTCCCTTTCTCTTGGACCCGGAGGAAGGCCCCTCAAAGTTGGGGCGGTGCTCAGCTTTCTCGGCCCGAATATACTTTTCGCTCCGGAGGAGGAGGTCAGAGAAGTTCTGCGGGGGCTTCCTGGCGAGGGAGGAGCGGAGGCTGGAGTTGAGGACATTGGATTGGAATGCTGCTGCAGCGACTGACTGGTCGAGGGATGCTATGGACCTGGCTTCCGCTGTGAACCTTTTCACATAGTCTCTAAGCTTCTCACCCTTCTTCTAGTTGAGGTAGAGTAGCGAAATGCTCGTCTTCTCAGTTCGGTGGCTACTCACGAAGTGGGTGACGAAGAAGGTATCAAATTGCTCGAAGGAGAATATTGAGGATGGGGCAAGGCGAGAGTACCATTCTCGAGCCGGACCCTTGAGAGTAGCGGGGAAGGTCTTGCATAGCAGAGCATCAGAAGCTTGATGGATGAGCATGAGGGTCTTAAAACTTTCGATGTGATCGACAGGGTCAGACTCCCCGGAATAAGTCTCGAATTGAGGAGATTTAAAGCCAATTGGTACGGGTGCCTCCATTATGGTTCGGGAAAAAGGAGGTCGACTCGGACGAAGGGTCCTTCCTCTAAGCTCTTCTTCTCTGTCTAACTGACCCAAGCGCCTCTCCATTTCGTGGAGACGGCGGTAAACAGCATCATCCCTTCGACGGTAATCAACCGAGCCTCTAGACTCGTCTTCGTACGAGGGAGAGCGGGGGCTATGACGACGGTAGCTCTTGGAGCGGCGAGGACTAGGAATGTGCTGGGGGTTGCTAGGAGCTGGGGAAGGAGTTAGGGACTGTCGGCGAGGACTTCGGACCGGAGGAGGAGTGGGAATCCTTGGAGCATTGGTGTTGTTGGGTCGGAGATTGAGAGCTTGTAGGATGGTGGCTTGGAATTGCTGGAACTCGGCACGAGTGATGGGTGCGTCATCGCTCCTGGGAGGTCGCCGACCAGTAGGAGAGTGGGGTCTTCTTCTGTGATGCTCGGGGGACTCTCTTCGCCCTCGTCGGGTAGGGGACCTTCTGTAGTCTCGGCAGTGAGGAGATCGCTCATCCGGACGTTGTTGGTGGGAGGCTCCCTCTCGGGCCCGCTTTTCATCCAGACGCGGCAAAGATCCTCATCCTTCTGCCGATTGAGGATGGTATTGCGAAGGTCGGAAGCTCGGGAATTGTGGGAGGCCATAGAATCCGTAGAGGCATTGTGTATTGAGATGTGGTCCTGGTGGAGAGGTTGTTTCTGTGGGTTGGGTCGTGAGGTCCCTGCACCGGCATTTTGAGGACCAGGGGGACCCTTTGGAGGTTGCTGATTCTGAAGAGGAGGCTGGTCCTGTTGGAGAGGGTCCTCGGCTTGAGGAGGAAGTTGCCCCTGCTGCTGAGCGGGTTGGATGGGAACTTCCTGTTGCTGATCAACGGGGTTGGGTCCACGGTTGGAACCTCTGGATCTTACTTTTCTAGGAGGCATGGCTGGAGAAGATCTGACCAACGGAAAGAGGGGATGCTGTTATTCGTTTGGTTCCCACAGACGGTGCCAATCTGTTACCGCTAAATCTGGTGTGGGGGCAAACAGATAGTATTTGTGGATTCTTGGAAAACCTGAATAGCAAACCTGAACCTGTTCTACCGGAGTTTGACCGCTGACTCCCGCCGTTCACCTGAAAAAAGTGTGAGACACCGGGGTTGATCCCGGCGATGCACCCTCCGACGCTCAAGTCAGTAATCAGGAATGATTATGAGAGAGCGTAAATTGGCAAAAGATTGATTACCTCTTAATGGTGGTGGATGGGGGGTATTTATAGCTGCCTTGGGAATCAGATTAGAAATGTAATCCCTGTAATCTGATAAGGAATATAATTCCCGTAATCAGATAAGGAATGTAATCCCTAATTCCCAGTGAAAAGATAGATGTGATTCAGGGCCGTTGATTAGGATTAATCAGAGACCTTGATTTGGTCCTGCTGGACCGGGTTTGCCGTGGGTTAAAAACCCGTACCCGGTTGGAGATGGACCCGTTTGCGGGTTAATGGGTCTTTGAGGAGGAGAACTAGTACCCGCTTCGGATCCATTGGTAGGCGAAATTACCATTTTACCCCTAGGCTTTATGATTCGCTCCTGATTTGGACGGTTCTGATTTAACCCCATTTTTAGCCATATCAGGTGTGATTCGTTGCCATCATTGCAGAGTTGGGCATTACAAGAAGGATTGTTACAATTGGTTGAGTCAGAGGAGCGCCAAATCCACTGGTGCTAAATTAGGTGATAGCTTAGACATTAATCTTGTTTCAAATTTTATACATGTGTATTCTAGCTGATTTCTTGATTCAAGAAGTTCTTCTTATATATTCTCTAAGAAAGAGATGTTTTCTACTTAGAAGTTCACCAGAGATCGTCATTGTGTAATAACGGTGATTGGTGATATTTGTGAGATAGTGGGTGAGAGAACAGTCGAATTGGAGACATTAGATGAAAAAGGTTACATACTAGAGAATGTTATGCATATTCTTCAGCTGAATCAGAATCTTGTATCCTTGGAAACTCTTGAAGCACGGGGCTGTAGGTACATAACTCAAGGTGGAGTTCTATCAATTTGGCAAGGTTATCGTGAGGTGATGAAGGGAAAGAGGGGTGTTGAGCACAACCTCTACAAACTTTGTGGGAACGTAAAAACTTGCACAAGTGTTTCGAACCCCTACGTTCCTAAAGCACTATCTAGTTTGTCGTCACTATAATCATCCGAGTGAGACTGCGACGTTAGAATATCGTCAGAAGGTGGAGAAAGCCTTGAGGTAGGTAGAGTTCGTGTGGACGGTAGCACTTCCATGATAACATCTACTAGGGTGTGCCCTTAAAGGGGCATACAACGTGAGAAAAACAGGTGGAGGTAGATTCAACCAGCAGAAAAATTCATAGAACGGAGTTGTTTGCAAGGGGAGAATAAAAAAAGTCTAGAATATTTTAAATCACACAGTTGTGGATTCATGAGTATGTAATCCAAGGTAGAGATTTCTGAATTTATGTCCTGTATACTATGTTGGATACGAAGACGATGAGACGATGGAGGGATCGAGACGATTGAAGACGGAGCGGAAGCAAGAGGAAACGACAACAAAAGCAGCAACATGAGGAGTTGAGGTCGACCGATCTTTGGGACAGTAGACCGCCTGACTGTACATACTTTCCGCGAGGGAGACAATCGACCGGCCTTGTTGGACGATCGACCTCGTGCGGTTGATGCAATTTTCGGGTGCGGGTCTAGGTGATTTCGTTGAAGCCCGAACTTGCTCTTCAGGTCAGATCGTGTGGCTCTTATCGTAGGGTTATCTCTTCTATAATATCCAATAGCTATTGTATCAAAATATCAAACTAGAGTTTCTTTAGATCTCTATATATTATTGTTACTAGCCTCCATTGAGAGCCAAGAGAAAAATAGTGTACTTCATTGAAAGAGAGATTGAGTGATTTCTTAATTATAACAACTATTACTTGCTTGTGAGGCATGAAAGAGGGTCGTGATCAGAATATTAATCTTGTATCTTCTCTGGTTGAATAACATCTCGAGTTTTTTCTCCACCGGATTAAGGTGAAAGCCCTAATCAGGACAAATTTGTGTGTTTGGTGTGATCTTCTATTTGCTTGGTGGTTTGTGTTGATTGCATCATATAACTCAAGAAGATCCTCAATTTCCTAACAAACCCTTCGCAACATGGGTCTCCACATCCGATGACCAACAACCCAGTAACCTTGTGATAGAAGAGTTTCCTGAATATCCTGAGCAGCTTGAAACAACTTGGGAAAGTTGTGTTCAATGCTCAGACTATCTAACTAGTTAGATCTTAAGAACTGAATGGAGCAACCATTGCCAATATTCCAAGAAATACAAGTGTAGAACTAATGCTTAAGATTATTCAGATCTATCCAAAATGTAGATGCTGGGGAGAGGAGATGGTATAAACTACTACTTGGATTAAAGTAGAGTGAATGGAGAGTCTAGCTAACAAGATTATGAGGTTTAGCTAACAGTTTCCACCACCACTTAAAGGTTTTTTTATTTTTTGAGTAGTAGTTAACTTATTTAAATTCAATTAGGGAGTGTTAGTCGGAGAGGATTTCAAAAACACAATTTTAAAATCAGGGTGTTTTCAAAGTTATGTGTTATTTAGATAGGAGTTTCAAGTGTGATTTCAAATTTAGGTGTTAGTCCGAGAGTATTTCCAAATTTTAAAACAAGGTGATTTTAGTGAAATCATATTTTTTGTGTTTTCAAAGTTATACTATATAATAAATAAGTAAAAAAATAATTTCTCCAAAAGCATAACTTTTACTCTTTGTTTCTCAAATCTTGGTAAGGCTTCATCTCCTTCATCTTATCCTTGAAGTCCAGTAACTCTTTTCTTCTTCTTCTTCTTTTCTTTTGCTCTTTATTTTTCATCAAATAATTAAAAGAAAAAAAATATTTAATAAAAATTGGTTTTGATTTCCATTTTGGGTTTTCTATGTTTTTTTGTTGGAAACAAATTTTGATGTTTCAACAAATTCAATTTATTGCTTGTAAAAAAAAACATCAATTTATCTTCTACTCTATATGAGATTATTAATATGAACTAACTCATTCAAAATTAAGTTTTATACATTTTGAGGTTTCATCTTTTTGATACATTCCATTGAATTTTTTTTTGAATTTTCATACTGTCATCTAAATTCAAAATATTTAACTATGTCATTTTCTACTATTATATTGCAAGAGGTTGTAACCAAAACTCTCAAGCTATAATCTTATCATACATTTTAAGTTAAATTTATATCAACCCTTCAATTCAAATATCACATGTATTATGTGTGTTTTATAGTATTTTATAATAAATTATTTTCCGGCTACATCCTAATTTCACAAGAAAAGTAAATTAAACAAGTAAAGTTAATTTTGTTAGGATTTCATTCCCACAAAAAAAGGTTTATTATAGAACAAAGCGTCATCCCCATGTCATTTTCTACTATTGGTAATTATGATTTTAACAATAATAAATAATGTAATTTTATACTATCATTATTATTATTCTCAAATTCATAAAAAATATGTGGAATCCAAGTTGACTAATTTCAACCCCACACTAAGTATGTATTTGTAACATATAGATGTTTGAAATCACCTTGATTTACCCCCATTTCTAAAATTGCACCATGTTTTTGAAATACCCTCCGATTAAGACCCCCTTATAGAAAAACTATAAAAGATAACAATACACTATATATATATATATATATATATATATATATATATATTTTCGGAAGGAAAATGTGAAGTATAGCCACAATGTTTCATTAATGAGAAGTTAACAAAATGACCCTAAAGTATCGTGCAAATGTACAAAGTGAAAGAAACACTGAAGAACTAGAAATATAACATATCTCATCAAACAAATATGGGAGGACGAGACAATAAAAATATAAACAACATATTCAGTACATGCATAACAAAAGAGATCCCTCCAACAAAGCCCTGGAGGGTAGGAGCCCAGCCAATGATGCTCCTCAGTCCAACGTTGGTCCAATCTTTATCTTCTCATCATCGTACTCCTCGACTTGGAATGCTCTGACAATCCTTCCCGTTGGTCCCGTCACAGCTGTTGTGGCAAAAAAAAGATGCATAATATGAGTTAGATTACCAGAAAACTATTACTACTCCCATGAAAGTAAAAGTTATTTCTATACAGCTATAAAAATCAGGTTGTTGCGGCAATGCCGATATACTATACTTCTTTCATCGCACGTCTTTTATTAGAGAATGTGAGGTCTATCCACAGATCCTCATAGGTTAATTGATAAATGTTTGTATCGAGAGCCCTTAGAACCTCAATCAGTACTGCTTTGCTCCTATGCCATTTGATAAATAGGTGGTCTCTAGTCTCAATGGTCACGTTGCAAAAGCCGCAAGTTGTCGCAATGTTCGGTTGTCTTTTGAAAAGATTGTCCTTTATCAAGATTGTATCGTTGAGTTCTAGCCAAAGGAAAACCTTAACTTTTAGGGGTGCTTTGGCTTCCAAATTATTGCTGACCATTTTGGTCTACGCCCCCTAAAATGTATACAGTTGTAAAGAGATCATACCTTAAATGCATCATCTTTTTCAGGCCTCTAGGCTTTCCAATCTGGGACTTGAGTGCATTTCACCCCAGACTAGGCTATATGATCTTGAAGTTCCCCCAGTCTAAGTTTGGACTCCTAATTAAAGCAATATCTAAAGGTAGGCCTCCATGAACGTTTTTTCCATATCTTGGCAACCGTGTTGTGTGTCCGTGTTGCTTGTTCATAAAGATCTGGGAACAATTCTTTGAGAGTGTGTGCTCCACACCATTTATCCCACCAGAATTTTTTTCCTATGAACGACTTAACACAACTATTAAAAGGGTCGTAGGCTTTGGACACTCCTCTCCAGAACCAAGAGACCTTGAGCCCAACCCTAAAACCCCGGTTTCATGTCCCTTTCCATTGTAGATAAGATTGAATGAAGTCTTGCCACCCTTCCCCATTAGGGTAGAATACTTTCTACCTCCACTTTTTAAGGAGGGTCAAGTTCATATCTCTTAGGTGAATAATGCCCAGTCCTCCGTGTATTTTCTTCATACAAGCCTTTTCCCATTGGATAAAGTGGTAGTCTCCCTTGTCCATATCATCCCTTTTCCATAGGAATCATTTTTGGACCTAGTCAATCCGATGGATAACCCACTTTGGCATTTCAAAGTAGGACATGCAATAGGGTGGTACATTAGAAAGTACTCAGTTAATCATGGTCATTCTCCCGCCCAGGGATATGGACTTACCTCTCCACCTAGCTAACCTTATTTCTACACTATCAATGACCGGGAACCAGACTGATTTCTTTAGCTTATCTGGTCTAACTGATAACCCAAGGTACTTGATAGGAAAGCTCTCAATTTTGCAGCTTAGGATGAGTGCATGTTCCTCCGCCTCATCCATAAACATAAAGATAGGTACTAGAGCACTCTTATGGAAGTTGACCTGTAGTCTAGACTAGGGATGGAAACCGGGTCCATCAGGCCGGGCCGGGCCTAACCCGTTCGAGTTTGACCAGGTTTCGGGCGGGCTCGGTTCGGGTTAGGAAACAAAAAAAAACTGACCCATTCGACCCGTGAACAGAATCGAGTTGAACCCGAGTCGGGCCGGGTTGGTCGACTGGTTAGCCCGATTGTTTGTTTAGTTTTTTTTCCCTTTAACCTCCAAAAAAAGAAAAAAATTATACAACAAGATAAGATTATCAGTTAAACAAAATTGTATATATTATTCATTTCAACTTCTATAAAATATTTTACAACTTTTTTACATACAAATACATGTTAAAAAAAACCCACAAATTTTTTTTACAAATTCCTTGAATTACACGTTTAAGAGGATAATCCAAAGTTCGAGATAGCCTAGAGTTAGATTGAAGAGATGGCATTGTACTATTGTCGTGCACCTTTACTTAACCTAAACTTAGGATCTCATCGCCCTAAATTTCTACTCTTATTGTCGGATTTCAGGCGAGTTGCTTCCATTGTTGATGTAGATGTCACTTTTTCTTGAGTTCTGTCTTCGGTCTTCATCCATTCCTCCATGCACACGAGCATATCCTACGAATCCGGCTTCAAGCGATTCATGTAATCTGTTAAAACTTTGCCACTTGTAGAAAAAAGCACGTTCTGAAGCAACTGTACAGACATGAGGAGTTAGTAGATATTTAGCCATATATTTAAGATTAGGAAAAAGAGATTCATGTTCTTTCCACCATTGTAGCACATCAATCTTAGTACTAGAACTCTCAAGATATCTTAGTACTAGAACTCTCACTATCTTGTTGATTATGTTGGATATATAGGTATATTCTCACTATATGAATAATATTATGTATAATATTATTATATGGGTAACACGTGTGTTACACGTACTAATTGTATGGATATCGAAACGCGGATTGAGTAGATTAAGAACCCAGTACCCAAACCAGTATTTATTCTATAAATACTGGCTTGTGATAGTAGTCTAGGTATTCCAATTTTGAAACCTAGGGTAAATATCTCAAGAACCTTAGTCTAGGATATTAACCCTTATTTCTACTGTTATCATCTCTCATAATATCTAACAATCTTGAGATATTTATAATTAATTTTGAGATTAACATAGAGAAGATGAATCTTGTTGGATCCCATTGCCGTAGCCGGCACCCATAACCCCCGATGGGTACCGCCTCTACTGGAGTCACCGACGTCGTCGAAATCCAAATGCAGCTGCGTCGCTAGGCGTCGCAATCGCTGAGCGCCGCTATCGCTGGGCACCGCTTCTGGTGCCGACGTCGCTGGCCACTGCCGCCGCAAGTCTCTGGCTTCGCCACCGCCAGTTACTGCCCTCCTCCATCGAGATCTTTTGAGGGGATCAGGTTCAGATCCAAAGGATCCGAATTTTTTGAATGGTGGATTAGCTGTTCCGTGTTCGGGTGTGAAGAGGGGATCGCCAGAGTGATTTAACCCAGATCCCATTGGTCGAGGGAATGCTGCTGCGTGTTTGGAACCTGGGATCTGATCCTCTTGTGTGGTCGGGTTCAACTCAGAGCCAACATTTGATAGTAGCTTTTGATTGGATATTCATTTGGTGTTTCGCATTTGGGTGGAGCACAGAATTTACTGCAGTGTATTTCCAAATCAAATCCAACCCTCCAGTACTCTTGATATTCATCAAGATTCGGTCCACTCTAAACTTTAAGATCTGTACTGTTTTACTTGATTTAAATTTCGGTATCATTGTTTATCATGCAGTTTTTTAGAAACCCCCATTTATTAAAATTACTCTAGTAGTAATTATTCAGAATAAACCCTCTAGATTTTGGAACTTACTATTTATTCCTATAAGATGGAAAAACTTAATTGTGTATAAATGATTCTGAAACTAGAAATATTTGATAATTCTAAATTTAACAGTTGGAAAGTGAAAGCACAATAAGAGATGTGGATGTAGTTGTTGGAAATAGTGTGGGCAGTGAGAATGTTGTTTAGACTAGATCCAAGTATGATTGGACTGGATCAGATCTAAAATTAAAGATAAGTTCTTTACCTACATATGTATTTTAATTATTTATTGTTGCTATGCGCTAAAGTTCGAAACCGTGTTAACCATTGTTGTGTTAAATACAAGTTTGAATAACTGCTATGGCTACGTGCTATGGATCAAATATTTATTTTGATAAATTATAGGCTTTGACTATAAAATTGAATCTCCAATTAAATTGTTGTGAATTAGACAGTGCTAGTAATTTGTTTAATTGGCTAATCTTTAACAATTTGATGAATATAGGAACTTCAAAGTTACTTACAAATTGTGTGTATTGGAGACGATGGATTTGCATCACGGTATAATAAGTCTGCACTACGCAGACTTCTCCGTCGAATTTGGAAAACACTTCTAACTTGAAGTGTCGGTATGATCTACTCTAATCTTTCTTAGTATTTTCATGTTATGAATTTGTTAACATTTTGTGTGTTTGATCACATGATTAAGATGTTTAGATCATAGTTATTCTCACCTTGAAAACTAGCATATTTAGGGTTGTCAAATGTGCAATGTCATACTATGTGTATAGACATATTGGCTAAATCCATCGTTTGCAGTTTGTGTGAGATTGTATGTTTGTTTCTCTAATAAAATTTAATATATAAGGTGTATAACAAATGTCTGTAACTTAGGAGAGAGCATCTCTTAATGTAGGATATAACTCCATTAGTTACGTTTTGTTCTTTCTCGTTCCTTGTACTATGTGTGCAAAGTTGAATTAAAAACTATTAAACATTATCTCATTTAGCGTTATGAAGATATGAAGAATGAATAAACGAAAGAACTCTTTGCTCAATGTGTTTGAGCAATTAGACATTGTTAAAACTATGAGAGAAAGTAAACAGTTTTGGTAAAAATGTAGTAGAGTAATTTTGTATTAACTCATATTATTAATAGTTTATAATGTGCAAATCATAGTTAATGGCATGTGTAAGTTGAGTTCAACAAACGAAGCAATTGACAAAAGTAATTCTAATTTTTGTAGTCCTTGAAAATGGCATAATAGGATGGGATATGTGAACTATATATAAATTATTTGTCATTGTTAAAACTCATAACTTTGCTAAATAACACTTCATCAAATATGACAATTGTAATATTTGTGCTCAGATTATGATTACTAGAATACCATTTAGTATGGCCTCTAGGAGCACACAACTTCTTAAGTCAATACATTCTGATATTTGTGATCTCAGTAGCTTTGTGACTAGATGAGACAATGATTGGTCAGAAGTATTTAATCACCTGTGTAGATGATTATTGAATATTTGTCATATATATATGGAGAATGAATCACTTGTTATTTTAATGAATTGAAATCTAGTTAAATGCTAAGATCAAAAGGTTTCAGATTTGACAAATATGGTGAATATGTTTTAACAATTTTAGAGAAGTTTACATTGGGCATAATCTCTAGTGCACTATATTCACTACAGTCAAAACGGTGTTGATAAAAGTTAGAATCAAACTCTTGGTGAAATGTTGAATTCTATATTATTGATTGTTATTTGACTTTGTATAATTGTGGGTGATATTATATTGTTAATCATATTCATAATATGTTAATACACTCTAACTTAATTACACCATGTAAATTATGGGATAGAAACACAAATAATTTTGTTAAAGTGAAAACATGTGGTGTGGTACATTTGTTAGAGTACATGACCCTAGAAGGCCTAAAGTAGATGCTTAGAAATTGCAGAATGTAATTATGTGGACAGATGTTGGGTCTATCTAATTTATGTTAGAAGAATCTAGACTTGCAGAGTTCTTTGAGAATGTGTTCATCAGAGATAAATGAATGAAATTATCTAGTCCTACAGACACGGTCAATGATTCACAGTTGGAATCAAGAACCAAACTTACTGACACTTAAAACTTCAATGGCAAATGAGCCAAGAAGAGTCTTTAGTAGATAGTGAGATGAATTTGTGGTTATACAATATAATTTGAATTAGTTGATTTGCCGAAAGGGGCTAAAACTATAGTAAGTGAGGCTTGTAGAAGAAACTTAATTTGGCAATGTGGGGAAGATTTGTTTGAAGTCTACTCACATGTATGTTATTTTGCTACAATAAGTATTTTTCTTGCCCTTACATCTATTGAAAATTTTGTTATTCATGAAAGATGTTTAAATAGTTTTGTACTAAAAGTTTTGTACTTGATGTTTTGTATTGAAAAATTTTGTACTAAAGAGTTTTGCACTGAAAAGTTTGCACTAATATGTTTAGTGAACAAGATTTACAAATTGGTAAAATCATTGTATGTTTTAAAATATGTGTTAAAATTGAGGCACAAATAATTTGACAAAATTCTAAAGAGCTTAGATTTGAATCTAGTAATTCAGATAAATGTCTTTAATTTTGTGGTGAGTCAAATATAATGGCCCTCATTTATTTGTATATTGTTGACATGCTTGTTGGTTGAAAGTGACCTCTCTATTACAAATGAAGTTAAAGTTGTGCTATATAAAGAATTCAGCATGAAACACCTAGGTATTGTGGACACCATAGGTATACGGGTGAGTTTCGGTTGGCAAGGGATAACCCTGAGTCAAACTCATCAAATCAATAATGTGTTTCAAAAGTGGGGATATAGTGATTGAAAGTGTGTTTTGAAACACCTTATGATTATGATAAAAGGTTAACACCTAATGATGGTGCAACTATGAGACAGGTCGATCATTCTAAAAGAATTGAAAGTCTCATGTATACAAAGATCTGCACTAGAATAGACATAGCCTTTGAGGTAGGTATGATCTGCAGATTCACTAATAATCCCATACACATTTAAGTGCCTTTAAGAGGCTAATGAGATACATGAGTGGTACTCAAGAGTTTACTTTGTGCTACTCAAAGTTTAGTGAAAGTCTACAACTAGTGAATATGTGTTCACACTAGGAGGAGCAGAAAATTATGGAGATTAAAAGGAAAACAAGCATTGCATTTTCATCCAAGAAATCAGATCTCTATATGTTTTCTTCTGCAGGGGAAGAGGCTGAGTGGATTGAATGACTTATTGTTAATCATCCATTGAAAAGTTTAACGTAAATTCTCTAATTCTGTTATGCGACTATCAAGCTATAATGCACTGTAGCTCATAACCCACTCTATAATAGTAAGAGAAGTATATTAAGGCTGAAAGAAGCCTAGTTGAACTTTCTCATAGATAAAGTGTAATTGCAACAAGTATGACTAATGCTCTTTCTAAGAGACTTGAAAGTGGTCTAATTATCAAAATTATGGGAAAATGGAGTTAAAAGTTGTTGAGTCAAAAGCTTTAATATCCAAGTTGTTTTGAGATTTAGAATCCAATTGGAGTCATAGAGAAGTTCAAACTGAAGCATCAATTTTAGGCAGTTACCATACTTTAGATAATTTGAAAAGTTCAATGTAAATTTGATCAGTATATAATTTCATTCCAATTTTGATGATGCTATATATTTTCATAATTTACTTAGAATCATCTTATTATTCCAAAAGAAAGTGTGAATTCTTGTCGATGTGTTTCCGATGTTTAGAATGTCGTTATATCTTCAAATTTTGATGATATATCTCTTTATGGATTCTTGTTTCATTCCAATTTGATGATTCAGAACTAACCATAATTGATTTGACTGTTCTATCATTCCAATATGAAACATAGTATAGTTCTTGTATAGAAACTATAATAGTTCTTGTTCTTTATTTTGTTAAAGAAACTTGATTGTGATGTTTGCGTTACATTTTGCTAAGCTATCGTTGAATTGTAATAAGTTCTTTAGTGGAACTAGATACTTTATGAAATTTGCTAGAATTCTTAGAGATGTATCTCTTAATATTCTTGTTTTTAATAAGCTAGCAAAGATGGAGAAGTTGAATCTATCAACATAGATCTCAAAATAATGATTTGCTCAAAATGAAGGTGTAAACATAAAGCAGTGTACAAGGATAGAGTTTCAGTTTATTTCTTTCGAGAATAAATTAGTCACTTGCTTGGTAAAACTTCTTTTAAGTTCACGAATCTTGTTTTCATTGAGCTTAAAACTCTTATTTTTTTTGTTGAAGAAAAGGTGGAGTCTGGCCATCCTGTTTCATTAATAAGGGATTAATAAAACAAACTCAGAGTACTGAGCCCACTACAAAGTCCTACAATCAAAACAAAAGTACATAAACTCCACCCAGAACATGATGGGTGGGACAAAAGAAATATAGAGTAGCCGCAAAGAAATACATCATATCCCCCCAACAAATCCTGGGGTGGTGGGTATCTATGGTCATAGTAGGTCGTGCTGGCTATCATTCGATTGTCGGCCCGATCTCGATCTCCACATCATCAAACTCCTCAACCTGGAATACGCTCGCAATCCTTTTCCTGGGACCTGCTACGGCCACAATAGCCCAAAATGAAATGAAATGCATAATGTGAGTCAAATTTCCAGAAATACTATTGCAAGTTCTACGAAAGTAAAGATTATTTCTGCCTAGCTAAAGAACCCAGGTCATTGCGGCGATAGTGATATACCATGCTTCTCTCATAAAACCCCTCTCCGACGCGAACTTTAGACCTACCCACAGGTCCTTGTATGTACTAGGATATTGAGTTGTCCCTAGGACGCTGAGTACCTCTATGAGTACCGCTTTGCTCCTAGAACACTGTAGAAAAAGATGGTCTCTAGTATCCAGGGCAGCATGGCTCTTAAAACTCTTATTTTGTTCTTGAAGTTTATTTGCGTTGTTTAATTTTGAAACTATGACAGATTTCTCCAGTTGGTTTAGTCATTGTGAACTATTTTGTTGTGATATGGTTTGAGAACTATTTAATTATTTTGGTTTAGTCTTTTTTGAAATATTCAGATTTATAATTGATTTAGTCCTTATGAACTGTACATCGAGTGATGCATTTTTCTATTTAAAGACCGCTATCAACCAGTCAGCTTCATGCTAAACTGATGAGATAACCCAGTACATTTATATATTGACAATATAGGAGGAGATTGTTGGATATATAGGTATATTCTCACTATATGAATAATATTATGTGTAACATTATTCTATGGGTAACACGTGTGTTACACGTACTAATTGTATGTATGTCAGAACGCGGGTTGAGTGGGTTAAGAACCCAGTACCCAAACCAGTATTTATTCTATAAATACTGGCCTGTGATAGTAGTCTGGGTATTTCAAATTTGATACCTAGGGTAAATATCTCAAGCACCTTAGTCTAGGATTTTAACCCTAATTTCTATTGTTATCATCTCTCATAATCTCTAACAGATTATACCAATTTAATTCATTTGGTTGGTTAGTCCTGGTTTTTTTTTTGATTGAATATGAACAAGTAAATTAGTAGTGGCATATTCTAATGTACTCTTACCATTACCTCTAGAAGTAGAAGAAGAAGAAGTAACTCCACTAGTTGTACTGCAAAAGTTCTATAATAATAATTATACAAGTTGTTCAATGTCAATTCAAATCTAACTAAAAATTCATTACAATCTTATTCAGATTCATCTCCTAGTATAGTAAAACAAATATTTCAATCACACTCCTCGTACCCGCTAATTTGATACAATGATCCATAACAGTAGCGATACAATATAACATAAGAGAAGGATTAAAATACTTCAAAAGTTTATTAGCGGGAACAATAATATAACAAATGTATTCGTCCAAAATCATAACTTGAGAAGTTTGCATCATAGTAATTAATGAGATAAAAATACTACTAGAAGTAGAACAATAAGATGTAGAAAACTTCACAGTTGTGGTTTTAAAAGAATCCGGAAATCGAAACAAAGATTTGACAAAATACCATGATTAGGGAGTCATTTGAAAATTTTCTATGTTTTTTTTGCAAGAAAAAAATAATTTATAATATCTTTGTATTGAGTTACAACATTTAGTAAATCGAACATTGAGTTCCATCGGTGTTTAACATCTCTAGGATATTTTCTAAAATCTATGTGTCTAAGTTTGCACCATTCTTTAAATTCTTGACGCATAGTACTACTCAAAGCAATAAAATGTACACAATTTCTAGTTGAAATTATATATGGATCACTACTTTCAAAGCATCTTGTATACATAAATTTAAAATATGACATGCACATCTAACATGAAAATTTTCATTACATGGAGGAGCTAATTGTGTTATTAATGTACTAATCGAAGTATTGTTGTTAGATACATTATCAAAACTAATAGTGAAAATTTTATCACGAATATAAAATAAATCACAAATTTCTAAAATATGTGTTGCGATAACCGTACCACTATGAAAATATGGCAAAACGGCAAGTGATATAGTTCTCTTTTGAATCATCCAATCACTTTCGATCTAATGACAAGTTATGTTCATCATTAAAATATCATTACAATCTATGTACAATCGGAAGTTAACGATACTCTATAAGTCAAAAAATACAAAAGTGCAATTAAACCGTCTCATTTCGTTGTAAAGTTTAAAACAATCAGATTTCAGTGTGTTTCTAGGAATTCTTCTAAAATGTAGATTTAGTGCATTTTGGTTAAATGCCTCTACGCTCCTACTCTCGGAATAGGAAAAAAGTAACTCATCCTTAATAACTAGTCGGGTCATTCCATGACGAACATTTTCGGGATCATAGGAGTGGTTATCTATTTGTCCGGTCTTAGAGTTGATTTTTTATTGTCTTGTTGGTCATATACGAGTGCGGGGTGTTCACTTAAAATGTGTCGTTTAATTGTACTCGTTTCTTCTATACCTGAACCCGAACCGGGTCGAGGCAGGTCGGGTTGAGCGGGCGGGTCGCGGGTCGACCCGACCCGTCCCTAGTCCAGACCAGGCTTTGAAATTGTATAGTGCTCCTTTAAATGTGATTGTTTCTTTGGGGTCTCCATTTTCAAACAATAAGACATGATCCGCGTATTGTAGGATTGTACATCCGGGGTGATTTTTTCTATTGGCTAGTGGGTTAGTACAAGTTGTCTTTCTTAGTTCTCCCTGTCCGTTTCCTTCATTATTTTTCTAAAATCTTTGGTATATTAGGAAAGTACAAAAAGTTCAAATCAAATATAGCACTTAGAATAATAAAGGACTAGTATCATACACGTGCATACGTGCACGTGGAAAAAAATGAAGAGATAATGAAAAGGGGAAAAAAGAAAATAATTTCCAAACTGATCCACTTTCGAAAATATTTACGAAACTGGTCCACTGTCGAAAATATTTATCAAAGTTAGTCCATAACCCAACACGTGCGTTGCACGGGTTGGGTTAAGGACTAAGGGGTTCTCCCATTATATAATATAATATAATATATATATATATATATATATATATATATAAAGGATTAGGGTTCCGTTTTCGTCGTAGTTAGTAATCTCCGCATCTGACCCTCAACCTGATTTTTAACATGTAGCTCCATTTTTTCATTGAAAACAACTTGTATCTATTAAAATGAACGAGCGAACAAACTTGAGACCACTTAAAAAAGAGATGAGGATTGTGATGAAATATGTGGATCCTCTGTAGGGCCGGCCCTGAGTTTTCCGAAGTCTAGGACGAAAGGTCCAAATAATTCTTTTTGGGACCCCTAATTACAATATATAATTTTTTTTACGTGCGATAGACTTGACTTTATTTACAAGAAAAATACAAATTTTAGAGCTCCCTAAAATTATAAAAAATTTGGGGGCCTAAGCCGCTTCACCTGTCTCAAGGTGGGGGCCGACCTGATCATCTAATGACTTATTCGAAATGATTTCAGTACAGTTTTCTCTCTCACTCCTGTAAACCACATTAGAATATGAAAAATTGTGAATGATTTTGGTAAAATAATATATAAAAACTTAATTATTATCCACAAACCAATTGCACTTGAACAGCCTCCACACTATGCAATTGGAAGCATGCTCAATTCCAGTTGAGCCCATTAATAGCACTCGGCCACCATATCTCTGTGTTCCACTCACAGTGTTGCCCATATGATTTTCACTGCACCAAACTCAACTCCACCCTTAAAATAATGAGAAAAAGAAAAAGAAAAAAAGCTACTTTATTATCCATTAATTCAACAAGAAAATGATTAGAATGTTTATAAAAAGGGTAAAAGGGATATGAGCAACTTGCTCATTTAGTAAATGAGCAATTGATGAGGTGGCATGCATATGATACATTGAGTATCTAATCACTTTTAGAATTTTCTAATCACATGCATGCCACCTCATCACTTGCTCATTTACTAAATGAGCAAGTTGCTCATACCCCTTTTTTCCTTATAAAAAATAAGAAATTGATTAGAAAAAAGAGATTCAATAAAAAAAAAATTATATACATTGGGGTCTTAATTTCAGCTTATGCTTGTCTATTATACGGATCTCGAATTAAGCAAGTTAAGTACGTATTTGGCACGTAAAATACAAATCTCCTTGTTTAAAAAATAGAAATAACTAAGACCACATAAACTCGACTCGCACCAGTGGAAAATGTAGTTCATTTGCCGGGAAATTGAAATAACTAAGACCACATAAACTCGACTCGCACCAGTGGAAAATGTAGTTCATTTGCCGGGAACTAATTTCTTAGAGCATGAAGTTATGAGAACTTCATTCTACCTCATATCTTACGAAGTTTCTTTAATTATCTTGTGGAGAAAGAGTGCACTAATTTGGTTATCTATATAATAAATAAAACACAAAGAAAGCTATCAAGTGGCTCTCCTTCAATTCCTCCAAAAATCAAAGGCCTAGATCTAATCTTACAAAACATATTTCCCCCCCAAAAATTTCTCCCAAAACTCAAATTCAAATCTCCCACCCAAAACAACTCCTATATTTTTTTTCCTCTCTCTCTCTCTCCCTCCTTCTTCTATTCAAAAAATTAAGAAAATAAAAATTTTAAAATTTTTATAAAATTAAAAAATTTAAAAAATTTAAAAATTTAAAAACTTTAAAAATAATTCAAAAAAAAATCAAAAAAATCATATAATATGTTTTTTGCTCTATGTTTACTACTTCAATTAATTTGCTGGACCTCCAAAACTATTTTATATAATCAAATAAGGTGCACCGTTCCGAAGGCGTGCCGTAGGCACGTGTCAATGGACAAACCTAGTAACTTGATAAATGAGTAAAAATATTTTCAAGACTCATAAATATACTTTTGGATTTTCTATAACATGTAGATTAAAATAATGTATACAGAACATTCAATCAGTAGCACAACAGGAAATTTCAGTTTGTAGGAGTGGTGTATAGGATATTTCTTGTTACCTGTCATTTCTTACAAATCACACCCAATCATCACTTAAAATAGTTGGATTAAACAGATGAACAATCGGAGACAAAAGAGAGGATCAACTCAAATAAAGGCCACAGAAAGTTGGTAGTAACTAGTGAACCAAAAGGTGTACTTTTATACCCTTGTTTTTAAGAGCAACAAAACCAAAAAGAGAACAAAAAGTGAATTTGAGAGCTATAAAAAAGAGCCAACTCAAATATCCATTGTCCACTATCCCATGATCCGAAGTTGCCCACTCCCTCATTCTTAGTGTTCTCATCATTTTCACCAAATTTTCATAATTAATCACTCTACTCTTTAGTCTTAGCCCCCATATTTGTGCTCCCTCTACGGCTAGCAAATTCCAGCATTATTTCCTTCACATTTTTATTGCCCCTTTTTAAAGTTTGTTTATTATTGGTCACAGTGAAAAGGTTTGGTAGGTGATCATCCCTTCTCCCGGGAAGTCCTCTACGGCACAACTCTTGCTTTTCATCCCAATTGACTCCATAGTCCTGCCAATTGCACACAAGGTCTCTTTGTCTGTGGGCCCGCCGCCGGAGACCCAGACCGATACCGATACGGTCCGTGGGTCGAACACACGAACTGCCTTTGACAATGCATCGACGATTGATGCCCAACTCTTGGCTGCACATTCGAAGCTCGCATAGCTGTATCCGTCCTCGGGCGTGACGTGAATTGTGGAGTAGGAATCGCCGTCTAGCCCATTCATCGAGTACCCACACGGGTCGAATGCAAACCCAGAAATCAGCGATCTGGGGTTGATGGCATTGATCCCGGTTGCGTTAGTCATCCTTCGACCAACTTCATCGCCTGACAGTTCAATATCGGATTTCTTGCGGTAGAATCCGTCCGCAAGCTGGCGATCGAGGTCGGTCATGCAGACTTCTATGGTGAGTTTGTTGAAATGAGTCATATCAATATCATGATCATCAGCCGAAGCAGAGAACACATGCCAGAAGTGGCGAGTGTTGGACGGGAGAATGCAAGCCTTGCGATGGCGAAGATGGGAAGGAAGAACTCGGTCCAAGTAGGCAACCTCATCACGGAAACACGAATAAGGGAATGGTTGGGCATCGGGGAAAATGAAAGAGCCACGAGAGTAGCGACAGAAGGAGAGACTGAGTCCTAGCATAGATGATGCGACAGGCAGAAGTAGAGGAATTGATTTGAGGAGTTGAGTCGTTCCACAAGTTTTGATTATTATTTTGTGCGGGAACAGAAACAGACTTGACTCGGACAGAACGTAGGAATCAAAGAAGCGGTTACCAACCGCTGAGACGATGGTGCATTGGACGGCGGAGAGAATTTGGTTTAGGGTTGAAATAGGGAGCCGTCGGAGGCCTAGTGAATCTTCACCAAGAAAGTGGAGCTCTATGCGTTTTTCGAAGCCCTCGAAACCCGAGAGAGCCATTGATATATATATATCTTGATGGTAAGACACTGACTGGTAACTTAACTAAGAGAGAGAGAGAGAGAGAGAGAGAGGGAGCATTGAGATGAAGTTGGATGTGAGCATGATTTATAGGGGATTTGGGAGGGTGGGATTGATTGAAGTTAACTAAGAGAGATGAAGCATGCGTGCGAGGCAAACATGGATAATGATTGTGAGCATAGTGAGAGAATTCAGCCCATGCGCATGGGATAGTGGAGGGAGCTCAATAGGTGAAAGGCATTTGTTTGAGATGGGGGCTTATTTTTTAATGGAGATATTGTTTGTTTGTCCTCTCTCTCTCTCTATATATATATTAACAAGATTATGTGTTTATTATGAACTATACATATATGAGAGGAGAAAGAATTAATGGAAAGAGGACAAGTGGTGACATAGTTGAATTAGAAGAGTAGCTTTCGCTAATCTTTTTTGATGGACACTTGGCTAATTCCAACTCTAGTAGCATGCTAAAACTCAACACACATTATCTATTTGGTATAGATTCTATCAAAAAGATCTATTTGGTTGAGAAGGTGGATAACTCTGAACCTCCAACCCTTCCTTTCTCTTTGTTGGTGCGGCCATGAGCATTAGCATCAACCCACCAAGCACAAAGTGTTGAAGAACTATATACAAAAAAAAAAAAATCTTTCTTTACCATTAATTAACACTAGTAATCTACACATGCAATGCATGTTATAATTTTTTTTTTAATAGAGTAAATAATAAGATGTAATCTTACCTCAAACTTGAGACATCCCTTTACTCATACATACTATCTACAAATTACCCATACTGACATAAACTTTTATTTTATATGAGTGGCAATTTTGTAAATAATTATGTCTTAAATAAATTTGAACGTTGATATGGCTAAAAATGAGGTTAAATCAGAACCGTTCAAATTGGGCACGAATCTTAAAATTACAAGGGCAAGATGGTAATTTCACCTACAGACGGATTCGAATTGGAAACCGGGTCTCCCCTCTTGGATCTGCTAACCCATGAACGGACCTGTTCAACTAAGAACGGGTCACAACCCGCTAAGGACTAGGTCAACAGGATATGAGGAAATCCTGTCTCGTCCTTATCTACTGGAGGTGGTTTCAACCACTTCTATCCAGTCACACCGGGAAGTAGGAATTCGTTTTTATCCCGAAGCAGATCCCCACGGCGACTATAAATACCCCCTACCTCCTACCATTACCAGGTGATCACTCTTTGTCTACCTAAGCTCTTTCCCCTTTCTTTACTGAGTATTGACAAGAGCATCGGAGGGTTCGTCGTCGGGATCCATCCCGGTGTTTCGAACGTTTGTGCAGGTCCACGGGAGCACTAAGGAGTCAACTTGTCAACAAGGGAAGAAGTCAGATTCAGCCTGTTCGAGTTCCTACGAATCCATAAATTCTGTCTATTGCCCCCACACCAGATTTAGCGGCAACAGATTGGAGCCGTCTGTGGGAAATTCTCGAATGGCAATCTGACCTTCCTCTTTCTACCAAAGCTACTCCTAGCAATGCCTCCCAAGAGAAGTCCACAAACTCCAACCGAAGAACTACCTCCACTATTCTTCCTCCTCCTCCTCCGCCGGAGGATCTCCCTCCGTCCGTCCAGATGACCCTGCAGCTCGAACATCCTCAATCCGTTCAGCATGCTCTAGGGCCCCAAGCCACTGTTGGGGAGCCCTCTCGGTGAAGTTGCAAGAAGCATCCTCTCCATCAAGTTCGGGTCTTTATCCACAACGCCTGCACAGATTCCATGGCCTCCCATAGCCCTCCAACGCCAAAGGATCTGCGGGATGTGCTCAACAACCGACAGAGCGAGCTCGAGCCCGACCTTTGTGTCCGTTTGGAGGGAGGCGGACCTGTGAAGCGAACCCTCGCCGAGAGCACCAGAGGGACCGGTCTCCCTTCGAACAGACCACAGGGGGTCCAACTCTCCTCGGAGGCGAAGAGAGTCACCCCGGCATTGCCCAAGACGAAGCTGCTCCCCGGCTGGCCGTCCTACAGCTCGAGTCCATCGCGAGCAGAAGGCCCCGTCACGAGGGCGAAATTTCAACAATTCCAGGAGGCGGTCCTTCGGGCGCTCAAAACCGCCCCCAACAACGGCCATCGGGCTCCCAGCCCTCAGCCAGCTCCTCACCATCATCGCCGCTCCCACAATCCTCGGCCGGCTTCGAGCCATCACCGCCGTTCCCTAAGTCCTAGGCCGGCCTCGAGTAATCGCCACCCTTCTCCTGATCACCGCCGCCGCTCCCGAAGTCCCCGGCCCACTCCGAGTCACCCCTGTTATTCTATCAGTCCACCACCTACTCAGAGCCATCGCCGCTACAGCCCCAACCCTCCTCTGTATGAGGACGAGTCTCGGGGCTCAGTGAGGTACAACCGAAGGGAGGACTCGGTCTACCACCGTCTCCACGAGATGGAGAAGCTACTCGGCCATCTGGACAGAGACGAGGAGCAACGGGCGAGGAACCTTCGCTCGAGCAGGCCCCATTCTCCCGCACCATCATAGAGGCCCCAGTCCCGAAAAACTTCAAGCCTCCACACTTCGAGACTTATACCGGAGAGTCGGACCCCGTAAATCACATTGAGAGTTTCAAAACTCTCATGATGATCCATCATGCATCCGATGCTCTCCTCTGCAAGACCTTCCCGGCCACACTCAAGGAGCCAGCTCGGAAGTGGTATTCTCGACTCGTACCGACATCTATTTTCTCCTTCGACCAGTTCAAAGGCCTCTTACTCACACATTTCGTGAGCAGTCGCTGCTCCGAGAAGACAAGCACCTCACTGCTCTTCCTCAGCCAAAAGAAGGGCGAACGACTGAGGGACTATGTCAAGCAGTTCACCGCAGAAGCCAGGTCCATTACCTTCTTAGATCAGTCGGTAGCTTCAGCTGCCTTCCAATCCAATGTCATCAACCCCGACCTTAGGGCTTCCTTGGCCAAGAAGCCTCCTCGGAACTTCTCCGAGCTACTCCTTAGGAGCGAGAAGTACACCCGAGCCGAAGAGGCTCTCAATCGCCCCACTCTGGAGGGGTCGTCTTCTGGGAACAAACGGAAGACTACCGAGGAAGAAGGAGCTAAGAAGCTCCAAAAGGATAACGGAAGTCAGTGGCGCCCTCTCCCCCACTTCGAGAAGTTCACTCCACTCAATGCGAGTGTCTCCGCCATCTTGATGGAGATTGGGAACGAAGGTCTCCTGCTGCCACCTCCGAAGATGAACACCCCGGGAAGAAGAGAAACCGGGACAAGTAGTGCTGCTTCCACTGGGACCATGGGCACGACACTTATGATTGTCGGGCCTTAATGGACGAGATCGAGGCCCTTATCCAGAGGGGGCAACTCACTCGGTTTGTGAGGAGGGACAAATCAGATCCGCCTCCACTGCCCAGGGAGGCTAACAGGCAAACAGAGCAGCGCGTGGAGACCCCAGAGGCTGAAGCATAGGCCATCTTGCACCTTATACATGGAGGCCCAATGGGGGGAGATTCTAACTCCTCCCGAAAAGCCTTCGTTAGGGAAGTCAACTCTGTTCAGAGCCATCCTCCCCCCAAGGGCCTAGGGGTCCCTGTGACATTCTCCGATAGGAACTTGGAAGGTGTCCACATTCCCCACTGCGATGCCCTCATCATTAACCTCAAAATGGCCAATTTCAATGTTCGTCGGGTGCTGGTGGACAATGGAAGTTCAGTCAATATCTTCTTCGTGGAGGCATTCAAGGGCCTCCAGCTATCAAGGGACCGGCTCAAGCCAGCTGGCTACAGCCTTCATGGGTTCACCGGGGTGTCGGTGACGATCGAGGGAGTTATAACTCTCGACGTCACCGCTGGCAAATCCCGGGTTACCCGCACAGAGCCAATGGACTTCATGGTGGTGGATGTGAAAGCCGCCTACAATGTGATCCTGGGTCGACCAGGCCTCGCTGCACTCCAAGCCATCTCTTTGGCTTATCACATGAAGATGAAGTTCCCCACTCCCATAGGGTTGGGAGAAGTGAGAGGGAGTCAGGAGGCGGCTCACAAGTGCTATATGACCTCAATGGGAGGCCTGGTCCTCTCCCTAGAAGCCTTCGAGCTCCCATCGGAGAGTAGCCAGACCATCTCCGAACCAGTGGACGAACTAGAAGAAGTGGCCTTCTCAGAGGAAGATGCCACCAAGACGTTTCGGGTCAGCAAGGCACTTTCCCCCTCCATCAAAGAAGACATCTTCCAGTGCATAAGGGATAACCGTGATCTCTTCACCTGGACTGCAGCTGATATGCCTGGGATCTCCGAGGAGCTCCTAATGCACCATCTCAGCATTGTCCTGGGTGTCAAGACCGTTCAGCAGAAGTGATGCATGTTCGCTCCCGAGCATCAACAGGAGATCAAAGAAGAAGTCGAAAAGCTCCTTAACGCCCGATTCATCCAGGAGGTGAACTATCCCAAGTGGCTATCCAATGTGGTAATGGTCAAGAAAGCCAACGGGAGCTGGAGGATATGCATCGAATTCACCAATCTCAATAAGGCATGCCCGAAGGACCCTTTTCCCCTTTCCAGCATCGACGCCCTAATTGATGCGACCTCCGGGAACGAGCTCCTCAGTTTCATGGATGCTTTCTCGGGGTACTACCAGATTCGGATGTTCCCTCCCGACATCTCGAAGACCTCGTTCGTGACAGATCAGGACCTATATTGCTACAGGGTTATGCCGTTCGGCTTAAAGAACATGGGAGCTACTTATCAGCACCTCGTGAACAGGGTCTTCCGAAACCAGATTGTTCGAAACACAGAAGTCCATGTAGATGACATGTTGGTCAAGAACACCTGAGGGTAGGAGCATGTTCTCGACCTCCAAGAAGCCTTCGGGGTGCTCAGGAGGCATAATATGAGACTGAATCCAAACAAGCGTGTGTACGGAGTCTCATCCGGCAAGTTCTTGGGGATCATGGTCAGCCAGAGGGATATAGAGGCCAACCCCGAGAAGATCCAGGCCATTCTCAAAATGGCTCCCCCTCCGATGTTAAAGATGTACAGAGGCTCACTGGGCACCTCACGGCAATTGGGCGATTCCTTTCCAAATCCGGGGAGAAGTGCCTCCCTTTCTTCAAGGCCCTCAGGGGGGCTAAAGGCTTCGAATAGGGACAACAGCAACAAGAGTTCTTCGATCAGCTCAAGGCATACTTAGCTAACCCCCCACTCTTGAGCAAGCCAGTGCCTGGGGAAGTTCTCTACCTATATCTCGTCGCTTCGGAGCTGACCCTCAACTCGGTCCTTGTAAGAGAAGAGAATAGAATGTAGAGGCCCATCTATTATGTGATTAAGGTCCTCTGGGATGCTGATCTCTGTTACTCGAAGCTGGAGAAGATGGCTCTTGCCTTGATTATGGCGGTGAGGAAACTCTGCCCATACTTTCAATATCATTCGGTGGTCGTCCTCACCAACCAACTGCTGAAGCAGGTGCTCCACAAGCCCAAAACGTTGGGCTGCTTAATGAAGTGGTCCATAGAGCTGAGCCAACACGACATCAGCTATCAATCCAGAACCGCTATCAAGGTGCAAGCCCTAGCGAAATTCATTATGGAGTGCACTATCCCCGATCCTAACGAGTCGGCTGCCGAATCCCTGGTCTGGACCGTTTACATGGATGGCTCCTCTTGTGTCGACGGAAGTGGGGCTGGCATCATCTTGACCGGCCCAGACGCTTTCATCCTGTAATACTCCCTATGCTTAAACTTCCCTGCATTGAACAACGAGGAAGAGTATAAGGCCCTCATAGCCGGGCTCTGTATGGCTTACAAGGCAGGAGCCAAGCGCGTAAGGGTCTTCAATGATTCACAGCTAGTCATGAACCAGGTGTCCGCGGAATATGAAGTAAGGGACGAGCGCATGGCCAAGTATTTAGCGAAGGTTAGGGGGCTTCTAGCCTTATTCGAAGATGTTCAACTCCAGCGGGTTTCTCGAGAGGAAAACACACAGGCATATGCTCTCTCTAAGCTCACCTCCTCGTCCTTCCAAGGTCTAGAACAGACCGTCTTGATAGAGGTCCTCCTTAGACCAAGTATCTACGAAGATGGCCTAGAGCCAATGGAAGCCTTGCCCCTAACACTTGGGAAGAACTGGATGAAGCCCCTCCTAAAGTACCTTAGAGATGGAATCCTTCCAGAAGACCTAAAAGAGGCGAGGAGGATCAGGATCCTAGTCGAGCAGTACACACTTCTTGACGGAGTCATGTGCAAACGCTCTTACACTCAGATTGGCGGCCGACCCTATCTGAGGTGCCTCTCCCCGGAAGAAGCGCTTTATGCCCTAAAGGAGGCCCATGACGGTCTGTGTGGTGCACACTTGGGAGAAAGATCCGTCGCTCGTAAACTCTTAAATTACGGCTACTTCTGGACCACACTACTGAGTGACTCCGAGGAGCACGTCTGCCAGTGCGACTCCTGCCAGAAATTTACCCCGATCCGTCGCCTGCCTCAAGCACAACTCACCTCATTGGCAAGTCCAATCCCCTTCGCAATGTGGGGGATGGATTTGCTCGGACCCTTCCCTCCAGCACCGGGCCAGCTGAAGTTCTTAGTCATGGCGATAGACTACTTCTCAAAATGGATCGAGGCCAAATATCTTTCGACGATTACCAAGAATAAGTTCCAGAAGTTCTTTTGGAAGAACATCATTTGCCGATTCGGGGTTCCCAGCATCCTCGTAACCGACAATGGGACTCAATTCGTAGGAGCAACCTTTTGCAACTTCTGCACCGACCTCGGCATCCAGCAGCGGTTCTCCTCGGTAGCCCACCCTCAGTCCAATGGTCAAGCAGAGAATGCCAATCGAAAAATCCTCTCTGGACTGAAGAAGAGGCTTGATAAATCTACCAAGGGGCTGTGGGTCGAACAGCTCCCCAACGTGCTCTGGAACTATCGCACCACTAAAAGAACTCCAACAGGGGAGTCCCCCTTCAACCTAACCTATGGTTCCGAAGCCCTCATCCCCTTTGAAGTGGGTCTGTCTTCACCCCGACTGATAGCCTACAGTGAAGCACAGAATGCGAACTAGCTTCGCAACTGCTTAGACCTCATAGACGAGGTCCGCAAGAGAGCTGCCATTCGACAGGAGACCTACCGCCGTAGGATCACTCGGTTTTACAACAAGAAGGTTCGGCCAACCAATCTTAAAGAGGGAGACTTAGTACCCCGAAAGTTATCGATCTCCAATCCGAGCAAAAAGGGCAAGTTGGCACCCAATTGGGAAGGACCGTATAGGGTCTCCAGAGTTATTTGCCCAGGCGTGTATCAACTCGAAGACCCGGGGGGCAGGAGAATACCAAGGACATGGAACGCCGAGCACTTGATGAAGTACCAAGAGGGTGTCTAAACACCGCTCCAAGCAACTTTCCCAAGAGCGCTCCATAAAACATGTCAAAAGTTTTTTTTTTGTATTTTCTTTATCAAAGTGTAAAGAGGCTCGCAACTGAGAAGAGACCACCTAATTGTTTTCAATAAAAGCCATCTTTCCCCGCTAGTTCCATTTTTGAGCAGTCTAATTGTACTTACATTTTTTTTTGCATTAATAAAGGCACGCTTGGAGTCCAACACTTAGTTCGACTTCGCTTCAACTACTTGCTTCTAAGTGATTACGAAGTGGATCACCATTCAGAATTGCTCCTACAGCTGTTGATATTTTCTAAACGATATACTTGGAGTCTAACACTTGGTTCGACTCCGCTTCGACTCTGCTTCAACTACTTGATTCTAAGCGAGTACGAAGCGGATCACCATTCGGAATTTCTTCTATAGCTGTTGATGTTTTCTAAACGACGCGCTTGGAGTCCAACACTTGGTTTGACTCCGCTTCAACTACTTGTATCTAAGCGAGTACGAAGCGGATCACCATTCAGAATTACTCCTACAACTGTTGACAATTGCGAGCGCTAGCAAAACACACAAGTTCAAGAAACAAGTACTATTTCATTAAAGTTTGAGATACAAGTCTAATTACAGACCAACGACTCATCTTTACATCGAGATACAAAACTTGTGAAACCAACATTACAAGATCATGAAAAGCTACTTCACCCCTCCCAGGGTCGGGGATACTTCTGTTAAGAGACACACGTAGGCGACGAACGCTGTGCTGCCGATGCCCTACTTCAATGGATGTCCCTGGGCCAGCGAGCCGAGAAGCATCGTCCGCACCTGATCTAATGGTGGTCCCAACAGATGCTCTGCTCGATGAAGCTGCCACCCCACTTTGCGCATCTCCGGGGTTTCAATGTATAGGGGGCGAGCGAAGAGCGAGCTCGCGGAACGTTATCCCCCTATCATACTCCTCCCAAGTGCAAGAAGTAGTTTAACAGTGCGTCCCTCAGATTGCGGTCGAAGATGAGCATTCTCCGCCTCAAGCTCGACAATTTGCTCTTTAAGCGATTCGTCCGTCACAATTATCTTCAAACACGGCAGTCGCATCGAGCCTGCACCACGAAAGGCATCAGTGATTGTCCGCCAAAGATGAGCAACCTCCATGCTCTTATCGAGAGTTACCTTCTTCAGTTCGTCCCTCTCCTCTGTCACCTTAGACAAAGAGTGACAAGGTTGGCAGCCACCGACGAACCCACTTCATCGTCTTTGGGGGTCGTCTCGTTAGTCCTCTCTTCTAATCGTCTCCTCTCTATGTCTCGATGAACTAAGATCAATCTCAGATGATTCAGCTCATGCTCCACTTTACAAAGCTCCCACTCCACTTTGCGAAGCCGCTCTTGGTTCCTAGCAAGCCCCAACCTCGTCGTCCCTAGACCAGCCTTGAGACGTGCCACTTCGGCCACCCAAGGCACTTCGAAGAGTTGTAGCGCTTCGAAGATCCGAAAAAAGCCAGAGCACGGAGCTACTAAGTTTACACGACTCGTACCCAACAACTCACAACAACAAAGAGACTGTTAGACATAACTACGACACTTAGACAAAAAATTTCATTTCATTGAATACAAAAGGCGGTGGCCAGTCCGTAACAAGGCAATACATAAAAAGAAAGCAAAAAACAAAAAAGTCAAGGAGCCACCTCGAGGTGCTGCTCCGAGGCACTCTTGCTCGACATTGTCACGAGCGCCCCTTCCGGATTTGCCACCTATTCTTTGCCTCCTTTGGCTTCTTCACCCCCTCCTTCGGGCTCGACCTCGGCTAAGGGAATGAACTCCTCGCCTTCTACCGGGTCGTAGAGGTGATACCCTGAGCTGTCGAAGTCGGGGAGATGAGCTGCGACATGCTTGAGGGCCCGAGCATAGGCCTCCTCCATGTTGGTCAGCATGTGGGCCTCTGCCTCGTCTTGGATGGCCTTCTTTGCTTTGGCCACCGTAGCCTCCCGCTCCTTTAGCGCCTCCTTCGAGGCCTTTAAGGCCTTCTCCAGCTCCTCCTCGGTGCGAGCCTTCCCCTTCTCCAACTCTTCGGCCCTTGCCGCTTCGGCCGCTGTGTGCTCGTGCGCCTTGGCCAGAGCTGCTCTAGGACGGCGATCTTGGCAGCTCGGGACGCCGAGAGTCGTTGCTCGGCCTTAAACAGATTCACTGCCTTGGCTCGCTCTGCTCAGTCTCTATCGCTCGTCGCCTTCAGCTCCTTCTCCTGCTCGGCGAACTGTTCGAGCATGTGGCTGAAGTGGCAGGTGATTTGAAAACCAAAGGCAAAGAATGTGAAAATAAAAAACTGGGTACCCTAAAATTCAAAAAAGCAGGGTGAAAACACTTACCGACATCGTGGCCTGAGCGATCTCTAACGCGTCGTCGCCTTCCGTGCCAGCCTTCAGCGCCTCGTGATCCTTCAGGGTCGGCAGGTGGCACACGGCCTGCATGCTCATCGCTGCGTCGCCAAGGAAGCCATCAAGGTTCATCACTGTCCAGTCTGGGACGAAGAGCTTCTTATTTTCCTCGGTGAGAATGGCCTCTGCTTCGGCCATAAGCGGCGGCACCTCGAGTGCCAGTGCAGCTCCGATCGAGAACGCCCCGCTCGAGGACTCAGGGGTTGCGGCTGAGAGGAGTGTGACGTGGGGAGCGAAGGGGGAGTCGCTGACCAAGTCAACGATGGCCGTAGGAGCCAAGGGTGCCTGAGCTGCTCGGTCGGAAGGAGGTCCCGTCGTTGTCCTCTTTCTTTTCTTGTTTTCCGGTGCCCTCATTGCTGCCGCACTCCTCTTCGCCATCAGAGCCTTGAAGTCCATGCCGGGGGCTTCTGAAGAAGAAAAACCAGAGAAAGAGTTAGCGATAGAAAAGATATATGAACAAAAAAGAAGCAAAAATAGGCAAAGCGTACTAGGGTCGATCGGACTGAGACCCCACCAAAAAGGACCTCCTCGGTGATATATTTCCAACCCAAGGTTGGAAGACCGAGGATCTTCGACACGACCCCCTCTTCTTCCTTAGTCAGCATCAGCTCGGCCTTTGCCCACTTCGGAACATCCTCCTTCTACCCCGTCAGAAAGCTCCACGGCTTGGGACCTCGAATCAAGAAATACTTCTCCTTCCAATGCTTGATGGATTCCAGGTTCTCGATCAGCTTGACCCCCATCCTCGGAGACAGGTAGTACCGATACTCCATCTTTCTCATACGGCAGATCCGATAGAGGCTGCGAAGTATGACGAGCTGAGGTTGGACGCCTACCGCCTGACTTTGGAGGATGAAGGCGATGACATGCCGCCACATGTTTGGCATGAACTGCACCGGGCTCAAGCTGTACCATTGTAGCACCTCGACTACGAACGGTGGTAGGGGTAGCCGAAGGCCGGCGTTGAGTGCGTCGTATGGGAAGACGCATGTGTCTGGCGACATTCCCGTGCATGCTCAAAAGCCCGGACCGGGGAGGAGCAAGGCATACTCCTTCAAAATTCGGAACCCCTTCCTAATATGATGAAGATCCTCCTCGGTCAGAACCGAGGGGATCTCGTCTCCCTCAGACGGTTCTCCTCGTAGGCGGCAAACCTCCCTTGCACCACCTTCGACAGAATGTCTCCGGAGTAGCTCCTAACCATTCCGAGGTTCGACTGGGTCGACGGTAGCCGACCTAGGGCACCAGCCCCCCTCGCATTCCCCACTATTGTCTTGACGATGGCTGACCTCGCCACTTCCTTCCCCTTGCCCGAGGGGACCACTAAGGGTCGGTCGGTCTCTCGGTCCGAGGTGGAGGTCTCACTCCCCGACGACACTCTAGACGTCTCTAGATAAGATTAAGATAATTTACCTTGATGTGACGTCTACGGTCGGAATAGCTCGCCGGAAAGATTATCGCCTGGCCACAAATGCTAGTAGCACCGTTCGAGAGCAAAAAATGACTTGAGTGAAAGTGAAGAGTGAAAGTGAAAAGTGAAATAAGGAGATGGGGGAGGCGGTGAAAACTTATAGCTCTAAGGCATATTCGGGTGGGCTTTCAAATGCTTTGGGCCCCCACAGAGGTCCATCAGAAGCCTAAATGCCAAAATCCTCGAGATCCACACATCTTGCCTCGAGATTCGCTCCTAATCTTCATCAGACGGCCCAGATTGTGCCATGTCGCTCGGAACCCAAATCCGAGCAACTATGAAACCGAGATGCGTATTGGAGAAAAATAACTTTCTCCTCGTGATTCATGCCTGATCTCAATCAGACAGCTCAGATCTTGCCGCATCGATAGAAATCACGTTCTTCTCGAGATCCACGCCTCTTGCCTCGAGATTTGCACCTGATCTTCATCAGAAGGCCCAGAGTGTGCCACGTCGCTCGGAACCCAAATCCGAGCAACTGTGACACTGAGCTGCGTATTGGAGAAAAAAATTTCGCCTCGTGATTCGTGCCTGATCTCAATTAGACGGCTCAGATCTCGCCGCATCGACAGAAAATCACGTTCTTCTCGAGATCCATGCCTCTTGCCTTGAGATTCGGGACTGATCTTCATCAGACGACCCAGACTGTGCCACGTCGCTCGGAACCCAAATTCGAGAAACTATGACACCAAGCTGCGTATTAGAAAAAACAACTTTCTCCTCGTGATTCGCACCTGATCTTAATCAGACGGATTAGATCTTGCTGTGTCGACAAAAATCATGTTCTTCTCGAGATCCATGCCTCTTGCCTCGAGATTTGCACCTGATCTTCATCAGACGGTCTAGATTGTGCCACATCGCTCGGATTCCAAATCTGAGCAACTGTGACACCGAGCTGCTCATATGGAGAAAATGCTGCCGAACCATGAGAGGTGTTTGATAGTCTCAAAATTCGTGCCACAACCTGACGAGCATCCCTGATTCAGCTATGTGGTCGAATACAGATCCACCGTCGGATTGTCAAGATATTTGTGCCGATGCCAGATGGATGCCCTAGATTGTGCCACGTCGCTCGGAATCCCAATCCGAGCGATTGGCGCACTGAGCTACTCATATGGAGAAAATGCTGCCTGTGACTCCTCTTTGTTTATCATCGATGATCTCATGTTTCGACTTATTTATTACATGATCTAAGAGTCACAGCCATTCGTTGATATACTTGTTCATAACTAGTATAATTACGATACATTTCATGCAAAAAGTATCTTATTTGGTTTATGTCCTGTCTTGGCTTACTGTTTCGACCCCGATTAAACCAGAATCTGAACTTGAGTCCTGAATATGAAACTTAGGCCTAGACGTCTAGTTTATTATCCTTTTGACTTGAATTCCGAGTTACGGTTTAGGAGATATCGCAGTTTTACTGCTGCTGTGTTTGTAATCGCAGATTCATAAAAAACTGCTGCTTACAATTATTTTAACTATGCTACCAGTAAGTAAATGACTTGAAATTTTTCATGCTAATACTGGACACCCTAGAGAACATTTCCTAATTTTCTTGAAATTAATTAATGATGTTTCAACCCTGTTTCATATGTATAAACTCAGTTTTACAAATTCTGACTGAACACAAATGCTGTATAGTTTGCTGTTTTGAAATTAATTACTTAAACTTTTATGTGTCTTAATTATATGCGTTGGAACCGGGCAGAAGCCTAGTTTCTTAGACTTCTGACGGATCCAAATTTTCTATCTTGTAGCAACGAAAATTGTAGTTTTGGTGCAGCAACGTCATGCTGTCCAGAACTGCAATTCTCGTAGTTTTTGATAATCTTAATTTGTGTTGACCCTCGAATATGATTTCCAATTATCTTAAACTTGTTCCATGTTATTGATCATGTACTTGACCTGTTTCGCACACTTTCATGCTTGGTTAATAATAATAATAAATAACAAGCCGGGGTTTAAGGAAAATACCATAGTAGTGACAATATAGGTAAGTGTACTCCGAAGGGGGCCCGTGTTTCACAATACTTGATTCATGAACTTGTTGTATCTTGATCGTATTCATGAACTTGTTGTGCATTCATGAATCAACGGTTGGTTCTTGAAATTGTTAGTGTATTCACGAACTTGGTTCGTGAACTTATTACATTATTTTCGTATTCATGAACCATGCTTGCTTGATACTTGATGCCTGAGTACATCGCCCTATAAAATCCACCACCAGGCCTAAATGTAACTGATTGTATGTGGAAACCATGTAGTAAAAGTATGGATGCATGAAGTGCTACCTAGATAGAATTAAACATTAGACTTAAGATTAACTTGTCACTTGTACACACTTGATACCCTACTTGATGCTCGTTACTTGAGACTTGTTACTTAAGACTTGTTACTTGAGACTTTTTACTTGTTACTCGACACTTGTACGTGATACTTGTTACTTGATGCTTGATACCATTACATGTTCACTTACCATTTGTTCTACTACTAGTACTTGTTACATAGTCTTGTCACTTGAGTTGTCTTTCTTGCTAGCTAGTTTCATGAATCCCACTACTTGTTGCATCCCTATTATATTATGTTATACATTCTTGATTCCAAATCTTGCTCCATATTTTTTGCACTTATTTTCATACCCTTGATTGTACTACTTGCGGCTCTAACTTGCACTAAGGGCGTTTGTCTTGTTTTCTTTATTTTTCTTTTTTATATTTATATATACAGACTTTGGAGACGATTTGCCTGCTGGAATTGGTCAGAAGACGTTCTAGGCTTCGCTTAAAGAAAAGACTTGCTTTAAATATTTTGTTTTTGAGTTATTTATTTCTTTTGCTACTTGAATCGTGTAACGAGCTTATAGTCCCGAGTTTTATCTTTTGATCCAGATTTGAAAACTATTTGGGATATTAATATTTTATTTCAATTGTTTCTGTTGATTAATAAATTATTCATGCATGCGTGGTTGTGTATATCTTGTTATATTTTTTGTTATGATGCTGAGTCGATCCTATAGCTTATGAATGATGAAAATTATTCGCTGGGCTTCATCACGCACTCGTATTCCGTATTTTTGGAAAGCGAGGCGTGACACTGCCGAACCATGAGAGCCGTTTGATCATCTTAAAATTTGTGCCACAACCTGACGAGAATCCCCGATTCAGCCACGTGGTCGAATACAGATCCACCGTCGGATCGTCAAGATATTCATGCCGATGCCAGATGGACGCCCGAAATTGCGTCACATCGCTTGGAATCCCAATCCGAGCGACTGGAGCACCGAGCTGCTCATATGGAGAAAATGTTGCCAAACCATGAGAGCCGTCTGATTATCTCAAAATTCGTGCCACAACCTGATGAGCATCCATGATTCAGCCACACGAGCCATCAAATCATCTCTAAACTCGCGTCATGATCTGATCAAGGCTCCAGATTCACCCACGTCGCTCAGCACCGCCCTACCGTCTGATCATTCATAATTTTGAGCCGACCACTGATGGATGCCTCAGATCGCGCCACGTCGTAAATATAATGATTAAAATTATTTTTTATTTATTAAATTCGAATTATTTATTTAAAAATTCAGGAAAATTAATTAAAAATTCTAAAAAATAATTATAAATTTGGGAAAATATTTTTGAGCCCCAGGTAAATAATTATTGGTTAGAATAATTAATTAGTGCTCCCGAAAAATAAATCATCGCTTTACAAAATTGAGTAAATGATTCGAAAAAATAATTTAAAAAATCGTGAAAAATCACCAAAAATTCAGAGGAACCTAAGAGCAAACTTGGGCACGTTACTAGATCAGAAAAGCACCATCACCCCTCAAACGAGATTCGAACACCCTTTGAGAATTCCGATAAAGCCCTATACGCCATTAAAACAAAAAAAAACTACTCCCTAAAGGCCGTAACACAAAGTCTTAGGGAGTGGGGGGCTCGTGATATGGCTAAAAATGGAGTTAAATTGGAACCGTTCAAATTGGGCAAGAATCTTAAAATTACAGGGGTAAGATGGTAATTTCACCTACAGACAGGTCCGAATTGGGAACCGGGTCTCTCCTCTTAGATCCGCTAACCCATGAACGGACCTGTTCAACTGAGAACGGGTCACAACCTGCTAAGGACCAGGTCAACAGGATGTGAGGAAATCCTGGCTCGTCCTTATCTACTGGAGGTGGTTTCAACCACTTTTATCCAGTCACACCGGGAAGTAGGGATTCGTTCTTATCCCGAAGCAGATCCCCACGGAGACTATAAATACCCCCTACCTCCTACCGTTACCAGGTGATCACTCTTTGTTTACCTAAGCTCTTTCCCATTTCTTTACTGAGTATTGACAAGAGCGTCGAAGGATTCGTCGCTGGGATCCATCCCGGTGTTTCGAATGTTTGTGCAGGTTCGCGAGAGCACCAAGGAGTCAACTTGTCAACAAGGAAAGAAGTCAGATTAAGCCTGTTCGAGTTCCTACGAATCCATAAATTCTGTCTATTGCCCCCACACCAGATTCAGCGGCAACAAACGTTGAGGGTACTATGGTAACTAACAACAATTGAGTAAATGAATGGTCAATATAACTCTCACTTAAACATGAATAGTTGAAATTAGATGGTTGAATGAATATCTACAAATTACAGGTTGTTTATAAATGACAGCACCAACTCTTCCATTATAGTATTAGAAATTTATAAAGAGACTTAGTTTCTTCAATTTTATCTTGTAATAACAAGAAAATTACTAAATTGAAATAACATAAAAAATTGGGCTGCACCATGGATTAGATGAGAGATGTTACTCACATGAATGAATCTAACACAAATATAGCAGAAATTTATATTAGCGCATGTAAATGTCTATGCATTCTATAAAAATTGTAAGCATTCATATTTACAAAGTCACGAAACCGCCTAGAATTTGCTTTGAAAATTAAGAATTCCTTTAGGGGGCATTTGGTACGTGGGAATGTGCAAGAGAATTCCATATTCCCTCTTAGATTACCTTATTTAGTATGTGGCAAACATAGTTTTGGAAGGAATGATAAATTCCCAAGGGAATCAAAATCCTTTATTGAGAAAGATTTCCATTCCCCCCAAAAACCATGGGATTGGAGGATTCCCATGGGATTTCCATAACAAACAATAAAATAACCAAAAAACTAGAATAAAAAATATATTCCTCCCTAAAATCATGGGATTTGAGCATTCTCATGTGATTTTCATTACAAACATAAAAAACCCCAAAAAACTAGAATAAAAAATTACAATAATAAAGGATTCTTGGAAATGCAATGTATTATACCAAATGCGATAATGTAACATTCCTGGGAATCTTCATTCCCACCCTCACATTCCCGAGAATCCTTTCATTCCTAGGAATTTTTCAATCCGTGTACCAAACGCCCCCTTATTGTTTCATTTTGATCGAATGACCCCCCACATGACGTTATCTTATCTTTTTAATATAATTTTTCTGATAAATGAAATAACCAAAATATCCCTGCACAATATTTTTTTAAAAACAACCTCATTGCCTTCTTTCTCTTTCAATTTTTTTTTTCATTTTAATATAATATATGGGTATTTTGGTCATTTCATATATTATAAATAGTGTAGGGGTGAAGTATTCATATATGTTTTTTTGTATATTTATGAAGGGGCAATGACCATAATTAGAACAACCACATAAGAGAATAACGAATCCCTATTACAGGAGATTTACACCAATGTTCAGCTTTAAGCCCCTAACTTCTTACTTTGGTTATGGATGAATTGACGCGAGGAATACAAGATGAGGTGCCTTGGTGTATTTTTTTTCCCAATGACGGCGTCTTAGTTGACGAGACTAGCGCATGAATCAATGCTAAATTAGAATTCTAGAGAGAAATTTTGGAAGCAAGAAGCTTTAGAATAAGTATAAATCAAACCGAGTATATGGAGTATAATTTTAGTGATATTTGAAACACAAATAAGAAAGTAGTGAAGCTTGATGGTAAGGAGATACCTAAGAGAGACCGTTTCCGATATTTAAGCTTAATTATACAAAGAGATGTGAAGATTTGTGAATATGTTATACATATGATCCAAGTAGGGTGGCTTAAGTGGAGACTAGTGTTACCCTGTACAAATTGCACAGCCCAAAATAGTTTTGAGGGACTCATAAAATTATATAGAAATCCCGAAGGCTATGAGAGAATTGGGAGAAACTTATGAATATCATTCATACCGTAATGACTGAAATCTTTATTATCATCCTCACATAAGCAAATAGTTTAGACAGTGTGACACCCCGCTTCCAAAAATACGGGAATACGAGCACGTAACCGAGACCTAGCGAATGATGTATACATCATCCATAAGCAGTAACAGTTTAACTCAACAATATGAAATAAAATCACAACCACTCATGAATAAATAATCATATAAACGATGAGTAAACTTCAATAATCCACGAAATAAATCCACAAATATTATCCAACATCTGGGAGAGAATAAACTTCGGGTCTAAAATGCACTAAATACAAAGTATGAAAAAAACAATAATACTAAAAATGAATAGCATGAACGAGGTAATAAAATTGACTAAAATCTTGGCTCCATTCTTTAGAACATTTGCTCACCAGGTCCTCCAGTCAATTCTCCTCGTGTACTTGCAAGTTCAACAACTAGATTGGGGGGGGGGGGGGGGGGGGGGGGGCAGGGGGTAGAGCATGTTACGGACATCAAGTAATAAAAAGCAAAAAACAAGAAAACATGGTATATTAAGGAATAATGAACTAGTCAAAAAATCAAGGTCAATGAAAAGGGTTGATAATACGATCAAGAGTCTACAATTAATGATGCAATAATCAATGACTACAATCAATAATCAAGGTAGATAACAATAACCATGATTAAAATGCAAGTGTCAATCTTACGTCTACCAGTCTTTTGTTATCTTATCTAATGCACATAATTCTGTGTTCCATACCACAGGTTCGGTGTATACAAACAGTGATCGTTCAGACTATAGTGGTGAATTCTACAGATTGTGTACTCGGCAACAATAATCAATAATCAATTTTCAATAATCCGTAATCAATATTCCATAATCATAATCAATAGAGCAAGAAGGGACCCTTCTCCGAGTACAGTTTCTGACGTTGTCACTACTAAGTCGACCCTTATTACACCGGCTTGTTATTATTTTATTATACTCAAATATGCACATGCAATGAGTATAGAAGTATCGAGACAATGTCAAGAAGGTGTCAAGACTATGCATGCATGGTATATTTAATCTTATTCATTTGATGCAAAATCAAATATGTTTATATTTAATAACACAAAAACACGCATTCTGGACAACAAGACATTGTTGGATGAAAATTAACTTTTCCGTTGCTACAGAAAAGTAAATCAGGTTCCATCAGAGGTTCTAGAAATTAGACTCCCTTCGGGTTCCAACGCAGATTCACATAACACGTTTTGATTATAATAAATACAACAAACAATCAATTCTTTACGAGTCTGCTGTTTAGGAAGCAACTCAATACAAAATTATTACATGCATAATTTTACTAAAACTTACTAAAAGTTCTTGGAAAAATTATAATCTAGTTCCTGAAATTGTTCATTAACTTCTTGCAAATCTTAGGTCATAATTCTTAAGTTAACCTACTAATTTAGTTAATTGAAAATGACAGCATATCTTTAAAACAAAACTCTGGAGTTAAGACATTACAGTGGTAGAAAATGAATATTTTGCTATCCAAAATTCATATCGTAAAACTGTCAAATGGTATGAATTCCAGACACAGAGAGATACAACTTTTATTTAATAAGTTCTAAGTGATTTTATCTGCAGCTAGGCCAAAATTATGGTTCTTTACTAATCTAGTGTGCTGGCAGAAAGCTAGGGTCAAATTTTTGTATGCATAACAAGGCTAGAAATTCATCAATTAATCTTATAAAAATTTTATAAAAAAACTCCTAATTATGTCTAGCAACATCCTGGTATTTAAAATTTTGATTCTACTTTAACATTTTATTTTAAATTGTAAATCGTGTCGATGTGCCTTTAGACAACAATCTGGAATTTAAAACCTAACAACACTAAAAATAAGATAACTTCCAGTCTAAAAAACAGAATTTAGATCCGTAAGAAGCTCTGGAAACTAGATTCAGTGGGCTAAAATTTTGTTTACAAATTTATTGTTTATTTCAACAGAAACTGGGTCATAATCTTATTACAACATGAGATAAACAGCAGGACGACAGTAAAATGCACTCCTATGCAACAATCAAGATATTCAATCCACATATACATATAGCAAGAAATGAACTAGCGTTTATACTCAATAATTAGGATGGACTCCTACTATTAACATGGAAAAATCATTATCACTATAGAATTAAATTCACGAATCTAGTTATAATATCATATACAATCACAATGTATTCAAATCATTATTTCTTCTACAATAGGTGTGTCTAGTTCGTATTCGTGTAGTGTATGCATATGGCGACGAATAACATGGCTTATGATTGAGTCAAGGATATGACATGAAAAGAGAACTACTACTTGATTTCGCTGATGAATCCGTAATAGTCTCTTCGAAGGGTAATAAGCAAATTAAGATACAATAAATGAAATAAAGACTACTTGCGGAGATCAAAATAATTCTTGAACTAAAGCAAATAGTTGCTTCAAGAGAACTTGCCTTATAAGTGACGATTTCGAATACGAAAGATGGTCGGAGATGAAGCGATGGTGGCGGTACACAATAGCGACACAACAACAACAACAATGGCGAAGACGAACGGTGACAACAACAAGCAACTCCGAGCTATAAGGAGTCGATAGCAAGGGACAACAAAGTAGTGGAAGGAGCACGCAGTGGATGGTCGGAATGCTGCAATGCTGATGTAGGGTCGCCTTTCGAAGGTTGGTGTGAGGCAGTGGGTGCGGGAGGCAGCTATCACGAGGATGAGAAGGAGCAGCGGTCGGTGTGGAGGTGGAAACGAGGGTGGTTGTCAGGTTGCTTCGGTGATGATGTAGGAGAGGTAGCAACAAGGTGGGGTTCGGCTTCATTCAGGGCTGCGATGGAGGCAGCGAGCAAGGGATACGATCGGGGGTGCAGCAGGTTGTACTGTGGTCGAGTGCTGGAGAAGATGGGTTCGGCAGCAGTGGAAGCTGGGCGACAATGGCGGTGGCAACTGGGAGTGCTCGGCAGTGGAGGGTGGTTTGCAGTGGGTTGCGGTGAGGGTGATAATAAGGAGCAACGAGGCGTCGGGATGCTGGCTGCATCGGTGTGGGGGCAATCGGGGGCACTGGCGGTTGATCGTGCGCGCGCATGAGAGGGTGAGGGGAGAGGAAGAATATGATCAGGAGGCTGCAGTGGTGGATGGTCGGGGGTTCGAGAATTTGAAGAAGAAGAAGAAGAAGATCAGGGAAGTGGCTGATAGAAGGAGGATTAGGGTAGATTAATTAATTAGGGTTAGAGTTAGTAAGATATTATATAGGGTATTAAGGTTAGTGTGGGCTTGGGTTTCAGATGACTAGACTTTGATTGGGCTTAATAAATCAAAATAATAAAAATACACTTGGTTTGGGATTATAAAATAAATAATTAAATAAACTAATTGTAAAATTGATTAGGAGTTTGGGTTTCACAATATAAATGTACAATAACATAATAAAAGAGAGAGGATTTGGGTTAAAAATACATAATTAATAAAATGAGAAAGAAATAAACTTATAGAATGGAATAAGATTCATGTTAAAATATACAATCATTTGAAAATAGTTACAAATACAATTGAAGATTGGAATGGACTTTAATAAGAGATCCAAAATGAATTTGAAACAAATATCAGTTTAAAACAAAATGATTTAAGAGCAGAAAAGTATTTATAAAGAATTGAAATATAGAAAATACACAGAAATTATGTATAGACGGAAACAGGGGTTATAGAGAGTCACTGTCAAACCATAATGTATATAATTGAATATTACTAAAGCTATTGTGGGGTTGCAGAAGTAGGGATAGGGGTGGGTTTGGGAAGAGTCGTGAGATTTTGTGATGTTGAGAAAGTGAGAGGGGAAGAGACTATATTTGAGGGGTTAGTTTTATTTTGTTATTGTTATTTTAATAAAAAATTATGCATAGTGCACGTGTTAGTTTAATAGGAATCCCTACTTTTACTCTCCCTTCTTTATTTCAAAATAAAGAAAGGAGGGAGTAGACTGTCTCTCCTATTAGTATAAGATATATATATAAAGTGCTAGTGATGTTTTGTGTAACAAACACATACCTTTGAAGTTGAAGGATAAAATTTATAGGACGGCTGTTAGACCAGCAATGATGCAGAATGTTAGTTAACAAAGAAACAACAAGTCCAAAAAATAAATGTGGTAGAGATGAGGATGCTAAAATGGATATGTGGTAAAACCAGGATGATAGAATAGAAATGAGCATTTACGAGACATGGTATAGGTTGCTCTTATCCAAGATAAATTTAGAGAGAATCGCCTCAGGTGGTTTTGATATGTCACACGTAGACCTAGTAGCGCTCCCATTATAAAGAGTGATTTCATAAGTATTGAGGGTAGAGTTCGGGGTAGGGATAGACATAAACTTACTTTGGTGGAAACGATGAGAAAATAAATGATAGCTTGTGGCATTACAGAAGATATTGCGCTAAACCGAGCAGATTGGAAAACCAGGATTTCTGTAGCTGACTCCAACTAGTTGGGAAAAAAAGCTTTATTGTTGTTGTTGTTGTATTTTTAACATAGTGTAAAAAAAACCCACTCATCCCCTTCTCTTTTTCTCCACCGTCCGATCAAGCACCCCATCACCACCATATAGTGTAGGGATATTTTGGTCATTTAGTATGTCAAAAAATTATAGTGTAGGGGTGAAGCTTTTATTTTGTTTTTCATTTTTAATATAGTCTACTGGTACTCTTTTCCTTTCCCTCAGAAAATTACAAAAAGAGAAGATGATTTCATACGGATGATCATTTGATCGATCAGGGGTCTTTTAATTTTTGGAGAAACGTTGGGAGGTTAGTGATTTTTATCCAACCATAAAAGACAATTTTAGAAAAATATTTGCAGTTTATCCGTACAACTTATTAAGTAGATGAGTGTAAACAAAAGGAAGAATACGGTAAAGCATGGTCTTGACAAAAAGGAAGGATACGGTAAAGCGTGATCTTGCTCCTTTTCCATCAATATCTTGAGTTAATTAGATATATGGGCTACTTTTTGAAACTATCTGCACAAATGAGTCAATCTCGAAATTATTTGCATATAAGGGCTAGTTTTCAAATAAATTTCTATACTTCCTATTCTATAATATTTTATATAGGATGTGTGTTCTTTCTGCAATTTTAAAATTTTGTTTTGCAATGTTTTCTATTTGAACTTTTGCATTAATTTCTTGACTACTTATAATTTACTAAATATTTTGAGAAAACCAGGTAAGCGTTACTTACTTAGAAACAAGACTAGAAAAGAGAATTTTCTTTTGAGGCAAGCGCAAAAGACACTTATTTCGCAAGCCAACCCGGCTAGCAGAACTGGAAGAACATGAGCAGGATCAGCACCATACGTGACAACATAAGGGATGCGCAACATGAAATAGTTGTGATTACCAGTAAAAAAGAAACAAGAGAGTATCAAAAACCTTTACAAATGATATTCTTCTGTAAAATCATATTTTTGAAAAAAACATACAATATCATTCTCCAAAATATTAAAATAATCAAGCATAACTTCAAAATCTCTCATAGCTTCTGATTCTATTTCTGATAATTCACTATCACTTTCATATGGGGTTTCTTCCATTTGTTCGTTTCCTTCCTCTATATGTTCATTTTCTTCAAGAAATTGCCTGTAAGCTATTGTAGGACTCCATATATAACTACTGAATTCCCTATTTTCATAAAATAATAAAGATCTTTCATGAAAAGTTAGGTCATCAATTATTTGGACATTTACATTACTAGTTTTTCCAGGAATAACTTGATTTATTGTTATAATTATTACTCGTTGTACGCTAAAGGAAAATAATTTAAACCTCACAAAAATCAACTGGGCTTGTTATACTTTGAGGATAATAAACATTAAAACCCAAATCCTACCACTTCCATGATAATTAGTCATTAATTCTTAAATTACCTCATGATTGGAACTATTAACATTATCCATTCTTTTTATGATTTTGATGAATTTAAAGCTTGAGACAACAGATATGAAAATCAAGTGTAGAGAGAGGTTTCTAAGGATACCATAAAATCAAACAAAAGGGTCCAATATGCTTCCAACCTAGCTAAGCTTCTTTGAGCTGCCTTATACCAGTTACTACCAGTGGATAAAATACATCTGTTATTCATTGCTCCTTTTATGTTCCTCCCTTCCCAAGACTATTATGCTCTTCAAGAGATCTTTATCCAAAGGATACGTCTGTAACAACTAGTAGCACTTCAGTACAGACAACCACAACCTAGCTCATTTCCTGCTACTAGGTGTACAACTTAACTATAAAAGGTTGCAAATGGTTTTTTTGCAAGATCTTTTAGACAGAGCCTTACAAAACTCTCCCTGAGGAAAATAAATTTATTACTCATACCTTATATTGAATAATAGCTGATTGAAAGATAATCTTTATTCATTCATGACTTTTCACAAACTAAACTCACGAAACTCTTCTTACAAGATTATATGAAATTTTTCTCCTAAAATTCTCTGCCTTCTTTCTATCTAGGCCTACTCTTTTATACAAGAAGTGACGACTTTACATTCTTCATATCTTACATCATCTCTTACTGATATGACTAAAAATGGAACCAAATCGGGACCGTTCAAATCGGGCACGAATCTTGAGGCTCCTAGGGGTAAAACGGTAATTTCCACCACAAACGGGTTCGAAATGGGAACTGGGTCTTTTCCAAGTCCAATAACCCAAAAACGGGTCTGTCCTACTGGGTTAGAGTGAGAGCCCATTATAAACTAGCACAGGTCATTTAAAGAGTAATTCAAATTCATGATTATCCTTAGGGGCCAATTTAAACTAAATCTCTTCTCATGAAACGATTTAAACTCTATATCTTATCCAAAAATACCATGACATAGAGATAAATGATTATCTCTAAACTGTCTCTAAAGGTGATTATCAATACCCTTCTCCCCCACCGTAAAAAAGGTAATCAACATTTTTTCCACAAATCGCTCTTTCACAATCTTCCTTATTACTGACTTGAGCGTCGGAGGGTTCGTCGCCGAGATCCATCCCGGTGTATCGAACTTTTTGCATGTTAACGGCAGCAGTGAGAGACAGTCAAATGCCGGTGAAAGTCAATAGGTTTGCCTTTATTATTTCCAGAAGAATCCATAAAATCATCTGTTTGCTCCCACACCGAAATTAGCAGCGAAAGATTGACGTCGTCTGTGTAAAACAGAAAAAAGCAATCCAACCTTACTTCACCAGCAAAAATAGTTCTAGTCATGCCTCCGAAAGGAAAAGGGAAGGCAACGGCGTCCAGCCAAAGAGTCACTCCTCTCCCTCCTCCTCTTCCACTCCAATATGTTCTTCCTCAACCAGACCAACAAGTTCAGTAACTACAGCCTGAATAGAATTTTTCTCAACAGCCTCCTCCCAGGTCCAGCGGGGCTGCCACGAGGGCTCCCGTCGAAGCCATCAGGAACAACACTCCCACCATGACCACATCTCAGTCCATAATCCTTCGACCGACTCTATGGCCTCTCAAAGTCCTCCAGAACCGGGAGATCTCCGTCAAGTCATTGTTAACCATCAGTAGGGGTAGACCTCCGTACTCGCTTGAACGAGAGGCGAGCCCATGATGAAATTTCTCATCCCGAGCACCGAAGGATCCGGAGAGTCCGGTCCTCTAACAGGCAAAGAACTAGAAGAACCCCCTCTCCAAGGAGGCGAAGGGAGTCCCCTCCGCATCTTTAGCAGAGAAGTTTCACCCCAACAAGTCGATCAGCACCAAGAGACCGCCAAGATGGAGGGGCACCGGTCATTCAGGCAGAATTCCAAAACTTCAAAGACGATATCCTGTGAGCCCTTGACATCACCCCAAATCACACCGACAAGCACACAGCCCTCGCCATGCCACCACTCACGAAGGAGAGTCCCGAGGGTTGACTAGATCCGACCAGAGGAACGACTCGGTCCATCACCGCCTCCAAGTGATGGAAATGCATCTGAACATGATCAATCCCGAAAAAGAACAACAACCAATAAGTTCCGCCTAAGCAGACCCCCCTTTTCCAAGGCCATCATGGAAGCTCCGGTCCCAGAAAACTTTAAGCCGCCCCGCTTTGAATCCTACAATGGGGAGTCAGACCCGGCTGATCATATCGAGAGTTTTAAAACTCTCATGATGATTCATCAAGCCTCGGATGCGCTTTCCTGCAAGGCCTTCCCAGCAACGTTGGGGGGACCAATGTGAGAGTGGTACTCCCTTCTATCCCTAGCCTCCATCTTCTCATTTGACCACTTTGAGGAGCTCTTCCTCACCCACCTCGTTGGCAGTCGCTGAGCCGAGAAAACAAGTGCATCTTTGCTGGCCCTCAGCCAAAGAAACAGTGAACGCCTAAGAGATTATGTTCTGCAGTTTACCACCAAAGCTCGGTCTATTGCCTCTCTCAACCAATCAGTAGCTTCTGTAGCATTCAAACACAACGTCAATAATGCCGACCTCAATACGTCCTTTGCCAAGAAGTCTCCTCGGGAATTCTCGGAACTCCTGCTTAGGAGCGAGAAGTACATCCGAGCAGAAGAGGCTATCAACCCCCCAGTCGAGAGGAGTCATCTTTCGAGAACAAATGAAAGAATACAAGCAAAGAAGGGTCCCAAAAATTCTAGAAAGATGATAATGGCCAGCACCGCTCAACTTCTCATTTTGAGAAGTTCATCCCCCTCAATGCTAGTATATCAGCAGTTCTTATGGAGGTATACTCTGCGTCCCCTAGAATGGATACTCCAGCAAAAAGGAGGAACATAGAAAAGTGGTGCCGCTTCATAGGGACCACGGTCATGACACAGATAATTGTCGTGTTCTCAAGAAGGAGATCGAAAAACTCATACAGCGGGGACACCTAGCCAAGTTTGTCGGAAAGGACGGGGTCGGTCCTCCACCACGAAGAGCCAATAAGTGAACCGAAAGGCCCGCTAAGTTTTAAGACTCTGAACCTGGGGCCATCCTCCACCTTATCCATGGATGTCCAATGGGGGGAGAATCAAACTCTTCCTGAAAGGCCTTCATCCGAGAGGTGAGTTCGGTCCAGAACTTTCCCCCGGCCAAGAACCCTGGGGTCTAGGTGACATTCTCAGAAAAAGACCTAGAAGGCATCCGAATGCCCCACTGTAATGCGCTCGTAATTAGTCTCCACATGGCCAACCACAAGGTGCGCCGAATCCTAGTCAACAATGGCAGTTTTGTAAATATCCTCTTCCTGGAAGCCTTCCAAGGCCTCAAACTTTCTCGAGATCGTCTCAAGCCTACTGGATACACACTCCACGGGTTCTCTGGGGTTTCGGTCTCTGTCAAATGAATATTCACTCTTTATATGACCGCAGGAAAAACTCCGACTACCCGGACAGAGGCGATGGACTTCATGGTCGTCGATGTAAAGGCCGCTTGTAATGCTATCCTGGACCGACTAGGCCTAGCAGTACTTCATGCTGTACCATCAGCCTTTCACAAGAAAATAAAGTTTCCAACCTCTACATGGGTAGGAGAAGTCAAAGGAAACCAAGAGATAGCTTGGAGGAGCTACACAACCACAATGGGGGGCTCGGTCCTCCCACTTGAAGCATTAGAGCTCCCCCAACGAAACAGCCAAGTCCTTCCCAAAATAGTTAATGAACTCAAGAAGATCCCCCTCTCCGGGGAAGGCGGACTTAGAATACTGAGCATCAAATAAAGTACCACGAGGGTGCCTAACACTCTCATGGAAATAGGTTTTCCGTTTAATAAGCCCGCCACTAGTGATATGGCCAAAGCATATAATAAGGCTCGCACTATTGGAGCGTCCACTTAGTTTGTTTCAATAAAACTTATCTTTTTTCTTTTGAAAATTATTGCATTGGCCTCATGTCTATCTCTCTGAGTCACATCTACAACTCATTGAAACCCCCAAATAACAAGTTTGGAGTCCAGCACTTGGTTCGACGCCGCTTTAGCTGCTTGTAAACAAGAAAGTGCAGAGTAGCTCACCATTCAGAATTGCTTCTAAAACTCGTTGAAACCCTCAAACAACAAGTTTGGAGTCCAACACTTTGTTCAACACCGCTTTAGCCACTTGTAAATAAGAAAGTGCGGAGCAACTCACCATTCGGAATTGCTCCTACAACTCGTTGAAACCCCCAAACAATAAGTTTGGAGTCCAAAACTTGGTTCGACGCTGCTTTAGCCGCTTGCAAACAAGCAAGTGCGGAGCAGCTTACCATTCGGAAATGCTCCTACAACTCGTTGATAACTTCGAAACAACTAGTTTGAAGTTCAAAATCATGGTTCAAAATTGCCTTAACAGCTTGCAAGTATGCGGTTTCGGAGCTCAAAATGTCCATTCAAACTACTCCCACTACTAGTTAAATTTTAAAACAAGCAAGTTCGAAGACCATCTCTTTTCTAGGGCTATCCCCATAACTCGAACATACCGAATCTATGTCTTAGCTCGCCTCGGGAGCTGCTCCCTCAGCTAGACAACTCTCATCAATGAGTTCCAAGCATAGTTCCTTTTCTAAGCCACACCAGCAACTCCCTAATTCCATGTGATGGTGTTGGAGCCCAACTCTTCTTAAGAGCTTCTCCTGCAACCTGTTCAGCTTCAAGCATTGGATATGGTGTCAACCCCCTCCACGGGTTTCTTCTACAATTTTTTCTGGCTCAAACGTCAAGTTTGGAGTTCAACTCTCCCATAGAGTTTCTCCTCAAGATCGCCTCCCGAATAGCTCTCTCCTAGAGCCTGGAGATGCTCTTCACTCTGCTCGCCTCCCGAGCAGCCTTCTTCCAAGCGAGTTTAGAGCTCAACTCTCCCCTAGATTTCTCTTCAAACTTGTCTCCCCAACGGATCTCTTAGAGACTGGTGATGTTCTTGTCCCACTTTCCTTCCGAGTGGCCTTCTTCCAGATGAGTCCGGAGCTCAACTCTTTCCTAGAGTTGCTCCTCAAACTCATCTCCCAAACGGCTCCCTCCTAGAGCCTGGTGATGTTCTAGTTCCACTCGCCTTCTGAGTGGCCTTCTAGACGAGTCCGGAGCTCAACTCTCTCGTAGAGTTGCTCCTCAAACTCATCTCCCAAACGGCTCCCTCCTAGAGCCTGGTGATGTTCTCGTCCCACTTGCCTCCCGAGTGGCCTTCTTCCAGACGAGTTCGGAGCTCAACTCTCCCCTACAGTTCTCATCAAACTCGTCTCCCAAACGGCTCTCCCCGAGAGCCTGGTGAAGCTCTTTGCTTCACTCGCCTATCGAGTGGCCTTCTTCCAAACGAGTTTGAAGTTCCACTCTCCCCTAGAGTTGCTCCACAAACTCGTCTCCAGAACGGATCTTTCCTAGATCTTGGTGACGTTCTTCATCCAACTCGCCTCCTGAGTGGCCTCCTTCCAAATGAGTTCAGAGCTCAACTCTCCCCTATAGTAGCTCTTCAAACTCGCCTCCCGAACGACTCTCTCCTAGAGCCTGGCAATGTTCCTCCTCCCGCTCACCTCCTGAGTGGCCTTCTTCCATGAAAGTTCAAAGCCTAACTCGTCTAGAGATGCTCCCTAGCTCACCTCCAAGAATTGATCTTCCCAAGAGTCATAAAGCTCTTCTCAACTTCATGAAGACAATGATGTTGCGGGACTATTTTGACCATGAAGAATGATGATTCTTCAACTGACTTATGAAGAGAAATTGTAGATCTTTGGGTCAGCTTCAAAACGAAGGGTCAAATGCCCCGATTGGACATCCGTAGCACCGGAAAAGTGGGTTACAACACAGCTGCACCGAGTCAACAAATCGTTGACTGGTCAACGATCAACGATCAAACTGGACACGTGTCAATCAGCCGAACCCCTATAGCGCTTCAGTGGTAGGATCCGAGAAAATGCATCACTGAACGCAAAACACGCAAAATGGTCAATGGTCAAATGACCCTGTCACACAGTCGAGCAACCATAGCTCTTCAGTGGCATGACCCGAGCAAACGTGTCCCCGAACGAGAAATGGGGGAAAATCTTTGCCTTGTGATGCACGCCTAATCCAGATCGACGTCTCAGATCTTTCCACGTCATTCGAATCCAAAATTCGAGCAGATGTGTCCCCAAACGAGAAATAGGGGAAAATCTCTGCCTCGTAATGTGTGCCTGATCTAGATCGACGGCTCAGATCTTGCCACGTCGTTCGGATCCAAAATCCGAACAGATTTGTCTCCCGATGCGAGCTTGATCCTGATCGAAAACTTAGATCTTGCCACGTCCTTCGGATCCAATATCCGAAAAAATCCACCTCAGATGCGAGCTTGATCTTGATCGATGCCTCAGATCTTGCCACATCATTCGGATCCAAAATCCAAACATATATGCCTACAGATGCGAGCTTAATCTTGATTGACGGCTCAGATCTTGCCATGTCATTTGGATCCAACAGCAGAGCAAACGTGTCACCGTACTGAAAAATAGCGAAAAAATTTCTCCTCCTGATCCATGCTCATCTTGATCGTCGACTAAGATTCGCCACAGGAAAAAGGCAAAAAGTCAACAGTCAACATTGACCACCACATGTCGACATGGCGAGCGCTCTCAGCGCTGTTCAGCGCGATCCGAGTAGAAGTGGATCCGAACAGGAAATGAGAGAAAATGCTCTGCCTCCCAATGCGTGCTCGATCGTGATCAATGGCTGAGATTTGCCCCAAAAAAACCAACAAGTCAACGGTCAACGTCGACTGCCACGTGTCGCGTTGGCGAGCACTCACGGAACCGTTTGGCGCAATCCGAGCAGAAGCGGATCCGAACGAAATGGAGGGGAAAAAATTTGCCTCTTGATCCGTGCTTGATCGTAATCAACGGTAGTGATTAAATCAAGGTAATTTCTTTTATTTAATTCCTATATTTAATTATTAAATTGAATTAATTATTTAAAAATTCCGAAAAAAATATTTAAAATTTGAAAATATTAGTTAAAAATTCTGAAAATAATTTTTAATTCGGAAAAATATTTTTTTATTCTGAAAATAATTATTTTATTTTTGGAATAATTAATTAAAATTAAAATTTATTATTTTTAAAATTTGGAAATTAAATAAAACATTCAAAAAAAACGATTAAAATTGGAAAAAATTCAGAAAAATATGGAAAAAACACTAAAATTCCAAAAAATTCTAAAAATAATTTTGAGTACTTTACATGCTCAGAAAATTACCGTTACACCTCGAGGAAGATCCAAACTCCCCCGAGAACGTAGATAAATTCTATAAGCCATTAAAAATGGACGAACTACTCCTCAAAGGCTGTGAAACTCAGTCTTCAGGAGTGGGAGGGCTTGTGATATGGATAAAAATAGAACCAAAATGGGACCGTTCAAATAGGGCACGAATCTTGAGGCTCCCAGGGGTAAAACGGTAATTTCTACCACAAACGTGTCCGAAATGGGAACTGGGTCTTTTCCAAGCCCAATAACCCCAAAACGGGTCTTTCCTACTGGGTTAGGGTGACAGCCCATTATAAACTAGCCCAAGTCATTTAAAGAGTAATTCAAATTCATGATTATCCTTAAGGGGCAGTTTAAACTAAATTCTTTATGATGAAATGATTTAAACTCTACATCTTATCCAAAAACATCGGGACATAGAGATAAATGATTATTTCTAAACTGTCTCTAAAAGCGACTATAAATACCCATCTCCTTCCACCATTAAAAAGGTAATCAATATTTTCCCACAAATCGCTCTTTCATAATCTTCTTGATTACTCACTTGAGCGTTAAAGGGTTTGTCGTCGGGATCCATCCCGATGTATCGAACTTTTTGCAGGTTAACGAAAACAGTGAGAGACAGTCAAACGTTGGTGAAAGTCAACAGGTTTGCCTTTATTGTTTCCATAAGAATCCACAAAATCTTCTGTTTCCTCCCACACCAAAATTAGCAGCAACACTTATATCAATGATTCATTATTGCTCTAATTACATCATTGCTTACATTATAGGTCAATAATTATGGTCAGTACGTCAATGCTTACGTTACTCTAGAAAGAGAGATTCCTCCTGACCGACATCTTCACATGCTCCACATTTATATTGGTGCTCTATCTTCATCAGACTACAGTGGTATCCAGTTATATGTTCAGTCATTGCTCCTGTAGATAATATCAGTAGCAGTTGTCAAGTAGTTAACGTTTATCTTATGCATGTTTTATTTTTTCTATGCTATACATTATTATTTTCTCTGGATCCGGACTGTTATAGATCCATATTTTGCTGTCTCTTAAATTTATGTCTTTTAGTTCATAGTAAATGTTTCTGAATCCCATTGCTATTCTTTCTGGGATTAACTTCTCAAATTCTTCAGCTTTGTATGGTATAATGTTAGATGCTCTATAGATTACTTGGGTAGTCTTCCTATTTTTATAACATGTTCTGCTGGAAGTTCTTCACATTCTCTGAATGGATAGATGCAATGAATAAGTCCTCTTTCAAATACTGCCCGCATTGTTCTTGGATTAGCTCCTGGTAGGATGATGGCCTTGTTCATATGCTGCTATGATATAGTCTTAGTGAACTGGTTCACCCTGGTTACTTGACATAATTTCTCAGTATATTGTAAGAATAATATTTTCTTTGATACTTTGGTAGGAGATTTCTCAGTGAGTAAAGTCTCCTTGTATGTAGTTTTATTCGAAGATGTATTTGCATCTACTTTTACTGTTGCATGAGTAGGTTCGCCAATTTCACTCATCTTTTCACTAACATTGTCCATCATATTTTCTGTAGTTGCATGCTAATTTATGTATTGATAGAATAGATTTGAAGAAAGCATATTTGTAATTTTAATTGATTAAATACTGCCTTAATCTGCTCCATATTTTTCTTGAGAAAAATTATGTTCTCTTCTATTTGCTAAACTCTAATTACTATTCTGCAACAGATAAAATAGTTAATTCCTTGATAGAAAATCAGCTAAAACGTTATATTTTTCTTTTATATATTATAGTGTAAAATCATAATGTGCTAATTCCATTTGCCATCTTATCAATCTTTTATTTACTATAGTTGGATCTATTATTTTGTTTATCCATGATTTTGTTTGAGTATTATCTGTCCTTATTGTAAATTTTGTATGTATTATGAATAATTCAAACTTTCTTATTGATTTTTAAATCGATAATAATTCTTTTTTATTTATGTGGTAATTTTTTTTGGGGCTGTGTGAATGATCCACTAGTGTATGTGGCTAGTCTTTAATCTTTTTCACCTATTTCAATAAATTTTATTATTGCTCCCCAATTATCGTCACTTGCATCTATTTCTATTATCCAAGTACATTCCTTAACATGTGATCTTAATTTATTTAATTCTGAAGTTTGCTGTTTTAATATTTTAAGCTTTTCTTTATCTTCTGAGAACCATTCCCATTTTCGGAACTTTTTTCAGTTTTTGGTGTAGCCAATTTATTTTTGCTGGCAAATTTGGTATGTATCTTTTGTTTGGTTTAGTAGTCCGATTATGCCTTGTACTTCTTTTTTATCTTTTAAAATATTTGAAATGTCTTTATTTTTTTGCTATATGTGGATGTAGTTCTATTCCATCATGCGATCATTGTTTTCCTAAGAATTCTATCTATGTTTTGAATAGTTCAATTTTCTTTTTTGATAATATAATTCCTGCATTTTTCACTATTTCTATGAATTTTACTAAATATTCTTTATGTTGCTCATTGTTTTTTGATCCTATTAGGATATCATCTATATATACTAGTACAAAATTATTGTATTTTTCAAATATCTTATCCATATATTATTGAAATACTCCTAGACTGTTTTTATATCCGAATGGTAATACGTTCCATTTATAATATCCATGTGATGTACTAAATTTTGTTAACTATTTTAATTCTTTTGTTAGCTTTACGTGGTAAAATCCTGATTTACAACCAAATTTTGAATGTGTTTTCCTGGTTCTTACAGTGTTTAATAGTATCTACATATCTGGTAGTGGATATTCAAATCTTTTAGAATTTTTATTTAATTCCTTATAATTTACTACCATTCAAGGTTTACCTTTTTTTTCTTCTGAATATTTTCTTGCTATAAATACTGGTGATGAATGTGGACTTTGTGATTTTCTTATGTTATTCTTTTCCATTAGTTCTTTTATATGTATTTTAAATTCTTCTAAATCTGTTGGAGTATATCTTATATGTTTAATTTTCATTATTTTGTTTTTATCTATAAACTCTATATGTGTTGTGGGTTTACTTAAGTGCAATTTTTCTAAAGGATCTTCTTCACACAGGTCTTCTAATTATTTTTGTAAAATTTCTTGTGTAATTGTTTCTTGAACTTGCTGTATTCTAGTTTTATTTAGTAAATAATGATATTCACCACGCTGAGTTGAAGAAACTCTAATGTGTGGTAAGTCTGTCCTAGAATAAGGTTGTGTTATTCTATTTGCTATTACTTGGTATTTACAAGGTGTTGTAAAAATAACTGTTTTGTGTGATATAGTCATAGGATAGTATTGTTGGAAAAGTCATTTCCTAATAATACATCATTATTCATATCATCAAATTGGTATATTATTGGTATTTTTATGATGTAATTACCTACTTGTATTGAAACATTTTGTTGGTACTTGTCAAGTATAACAGTTTGTCCTATCAATCCAGTTATAGCTTTTTTATTATTTGCATATTGTTTCTATTTTGGTAGTACATTTCCACGGCTTAAGTTAGTGCATGCTCCAGTGTCTATTAGATTATGATAGTTTCTTGATTTGTATCCTTCATATACGAATTCTGTTGGTATGTATAATGTATTTTTTATTGCTTTTAATGGATTCATTTAGACAATATCCTATTTATTATTATACTTTCATTACTTACTGTTATCAATATTTTTTCTTCTTATATTGAGTACGGTTGTACTGATGTAAGGAAGTCGGTTCCAAATAACATTTCATTAACATTGTGCTCTGGGTCTACATGTAAATGTAATAGTATTTCATCTCTATTGTTTATCCTTAGTGGTAATATTATTTTATGGACGATTGGATGTCTATTGTTATAGTAGTCCAAATAGTAATAGGGATTTTCTAATGGTATCAATTCCTTTGTTTTCATATTTGTTTGTTTAATATGTGAATAGTAGTTCTTGTATCTATAAAGGGGAACTACTATTCATACATATTATATGGGGCCTATATAAGTTTCCACGCTCTTCGTTAGCTGAATCAAGACAAGTGACTGCAACTTACATTATCTGAACCTATTTTCCTTTCTTTCCCACCAACGGATAAGACTGAAAAACCACTAACCAAAACATATGAATTGCTTACTAACATAATGACTGCTCGCTATGAACCCACTCATTCTTCCTAGCAATGCAAGGGAAGCCGCATACACTACTTTTTGAATCTAGCAAAGCTTGCCGCCTTGTGATACACTTCTTCGATTTAGGTTATAGTTGCTAGCATGCACGTCTAAGCAAGCTGGCTGGCCTATTTTCTTCGAAAGTCTTCTTCATATTCTTCGAAAGTACTCTACTACTACTCGAACAAGCAGATCTAATCTTCTTAAAATCAATCCCCGTGACGCTAGGCCCTTGCCAAATAGCTTGGCTTGATCTTTCCGAACTTAAGAAAATAGGATTCCCGGGCGATTGAATGACTCTCAATTCCTTCTTAAAGGAGATGAGATCCTCTTCTTTATATTATATTACAACACCAATGGAAAGAAAGGCAAGTCTTTAACTCGGGTTCGAAACAAACCACGATATTCCTCCCATCTCATAAGAGTGAAAATCAATCAACTAGCATACCTAACCCATACCCATGAGTCATTCTATCCCTAAAGAGATTGGATAAGAGTCACTAAGATAAGAATTCCATCTTACTATATGATTTAATGAAAATAGTTTATAGTCAGTGTGCCACTAATTGGCATATCTCTTTATTGTCGATTAAAGACCTTCCTTTCCCTGCTTAGGGCTATATGATAGCACCCAAATGGACTTATTCTATTTGAACAAGACCACAAGAACCATAGTAACACAGTCAAGCGAACCAAAGCCAAAGCAAAATCTATTTCCTTATGCTAGGCCTTTGAAGGCAAGGAAAGGAGCTCTATACCCAATTCCTACTGCTAAGTTCACATCTTCTTTTTCTGTATACTTGGCAGCTAGGTATGAATTTTTTGAAGCCTTTTGCCACTTAAAGACCACTCCTCGCTTAGGCAGACAAGACATCAAATCAAGAGGAATATAGAAGACTAAGTGGCATTTTCTTTCACTCAAAGAAGACCCTAGCAACTTAACTCCCAGGAACCTTAGCTAGATTAAAAAATCCCATGAAATCTACTATAAAGCCCAACCCACCAAGACCGGTTATGTCAACCGAACCAAAGTCAAGGTAAACCGAAGCAATGCCTTAGCGAAGACCTCTTTCCAATTCCCAGACCAGTGTAGGCTTGCTTAGCATAGGCTACACAAGCTAGGTTCACGCTTTCAAGACATAGCTAGTGTAACAACTACCGATTCTTCTCACCCTAGGGGCACTGAACCTACCTTAACCTAGGAAATGACTTTGATAGGCCTCCCTCTCCTTTGCTGTTTAAAACTAAGGGTTTGGCAGACGAAGCTAAATGTGTGATTTTAAGCTGTCGTCCCAGGACCTCTTGCTTATGAATACCTGCTTCTTTCACTCTTAAAGACTGTCGGATGGTCTTGGTTGTTCCGTAAAGCATTTCCTGTTCGCCCCTTAGCTTCGTTCAATCAAAAAAGCATTTCTCTCCCCATCAAGCATTGATGGATCCCTTATATGGCAAATTCGGTATTAAGTCATAAATGTGCCTTTCGACTGGCATTCACTCCTCCAACACCAACTGATTCAATGCCACTTAGGATCAGATCCTTCCTAAATGCACTTCCACTAGAGCAGGGTTCTTTCCTTCTGAAATCGATGATTCTTGGCTACTTGATTAGGCATCTCCATCTCTCAAACTAGAAAGCGATTTAGCTTAGGAAAGCTCCTTACTTCTTTTTATACCACAAGTGATGAACTATAGGTGTAAGCCCTATTTTCGGATTTTACTGTATTTTGTTTTCTTTTAATTATTGTATTTGGATTCCTTTATTATGGTATATTTTGACTTTTCTTGGGTTCTTTTATTCTCTCTTGACTGATCTGTGTTCTTTGGTTGGATTCTGTTCTCTTTGCAAATTTTGCTCTTTCTATTTTGAGTCTGATTTGTTTTCTTTATGTTTGTCTCATCTCATTGCATTCATTTTTCTATTTTTTGGAGCCAAAACCGATACCCAAAATGCACAAAATCTTAACCCAAAACCCTATTTCTTGATCCCCTATATATACCCTATTAAATAAACCTTAATTTATTCCCCCTCTCTCTCTCTCTGCCATTTTCTCCCTCCCCGATCCTAATCCCTCTCTTTCCCTCTCTCTGTTTCATTGCGCCTAAACCCAACCGAACCCCACTCCCGTTGCCATCTCCGACCACCTTCCACTGTCACCATCATCGTCTTCACCATCCCCTCGCCACCGCAACCTCATCACCCTCTATTGTCACCCCCGTCATCGCCATTACCCGCTCAAACCCATCTCGCCGTAACCCACCACCCAAGTTTCATCCCCGCCGTTCCTCCACTCTGTGCACCCCAGTGCCTTCGCCGTCCCTCATCGCTCACCCTCGCATCCACCACAGATCCCTAGCATCTCTGTCCAAGCCCCGGAGTCGTCGGCGTCGTCTTCCTCTGTTTTCGAGTGAAAACAGAGAGTGCACGTCGGAGTCTCGCCGCTGCTTCGCTTTTCGTCCGTAGCGTTGCCTCCGTCGTCTTCTTCATTCGTCGCGCCACTCCACCATCGTCCAAAGCCCCATCACAGTCACACCCGTTCTCTCTCTCTCTCTCTCTACCGAAGGTTGAAGACGCTTACCGATTGGTCAATTTCTGTGTTCTGTGTTTTGGCACAGCGGATTCGAGATCGTTGTTTGCTGTTCGGGCCCGATCTAGTGTGGAGTTTTCCCGATTTGCTGCTGTTGGTTTCTTCGCACAGGTTTCGCACATGCACCTTTGGGATTTTCGCCGGGATTCCGATCCCGTTATTTTATATTATTCGAATCTGCAATTTAATAGGAAAGTCTCCTCTTGAACTAATATTTTGTTTTGTTCAAGTTTATTTGATCTCTGTAAGTAGATCCAGTCCCTTTCGTTATCATACTGCTTTTGATAATTTCGTTAAGTTTATCGAGGGTTTACACGAGCTAACCCGACATACTCTTAATATCGTGTCATTCTCTTTGATCTAAAACCTAGTCCCTATTGTTTCATGCATATGCACTTACATGTTCATGCTATAGACTTGTTGATGAATTGTATGCATGTTAGATTGAATTTGATTGATGAATATATACCATGCCTGTGAAATTGCATCTTAAACATAGAAATATGCATATTGACACCTAGGATCACTTTGATTACCCATTTGTATGAAATATATGGTTGCATGATTTATTTATTGCCCCTTTTATGTCAAAACAATTTCTGGACTGCTAGTTGTTCCATTTTGAATCAGACTTTCAACCATGCTAATGTCATAATTTGAATTAACTTCCTGAATATGAAATTTAGCCTCTGATGTCTAGTTCACTTTTCCTTTTTGCGGATTTGAATTCCGATGTGTAACCTGTTAGATATCATCATTTTAGTACAGCCATGTTAGAAATTCCAGATTCACAAATGCATGCGTATCCTGCTGTTTCTTAATTTAATTGACCATGCTAACAGTAAAAGAAAAATCTGAAATAAATCTATTGAGCCTAGACACATGTAGAAATCACCCAAAATTTTTATAGATTTTATTGATGAGTTCTCTGACCCGAAACAAATAGTTGAATACGAATTACTGCATGCTACCTGAACATAAAACCTGAATAGAATAGAGTTTTCACCCTAGTTCCTGTATCTTTTATATGCCTTAATTATATTCACTGGAACCGTATGGAAGTCTACTTTCTATGACTTCTGACGGATTCAGGTTTGCTATTTTTTATTGGCTGTACTCAATATTTTAGTACAGCAAGGTCATGCTGTCCTGATTGTGTGAATTGTGCTTATATGATGTGTTTGCTTCATGCTTTGTCTGTAACGCTTAGAATTAGACACAATTATTATCATAAAACATTGACACCCTCTTGCATGATCACATAGGATGAAACTAAACTAATAACAAGCCAGGGTATTATGGATAGACTTGGTAGTGAACGATCGGGAAATGTACTCGGTAAGGCCTTCTCGCTCGCATGAACACTTGACATGGAAGGAGGAATATTGATTGCAATGATTAATTGTTGATTCTTGCATGTAAATCATTGTTATCAATGCCGAGTACACGATCCTTGAATTCACCATCGGTCTAAAACGATCACTGTGCTTGCGCTGAACCTATGGAATGGGACGCAGTAGTACGTGCACTAGATAGATTAATAAAATACTTAATAACCTACATCTCATGCTTGATCTTGACTTGACATCACTCATTACACATGTGATTATTGTAAACCGTTGATATTATTGCCTATCATTACTTTGTTTTTTGACTTTGATCCTGTCCCTTTTCTTTGATATTCATGCTTTCCTTTATCCTCTGTTTTTCTTTGCTTGCTGCCCACGACTTGTTCTAAGGGCACTCTTTTCTCTTTTTTTAGATCAAGATTTTACAGGTGCTGAAGGATCAATCCCCGAAGAAATTGGTGAGCAACGTTTCTAAAGATGGAACTGGATTGCACTACTTAAATTTATTTGCTGCTAGATTTATTTCTCGAATATTGTTATGACTTGTACTTTGTTTTGGGCTTTATGACCCGGAGTTTTTTTTATCCCAGATGTTGAATATTTATATTGTTTGATTATTTCATTTATTATTGGAATTTATCTTTAATTCAAGTGGTTATATTTCTTGCATGGTTGTACTTTGTTGTTCATATTGCTGAGTTGGTCTGGTACAGCTTATGGATGGTTTCTGCATCATTCGCTGGGCCTACGTTACGTACTCGTGTTCTGTATTTTGAAAAGCGGGGCGTGACAATAGGAGTGTTGTCCTACTTTAGTTTTTTTGTTAAACCTCACCCAAGTCAAATCTCTCCCCATCAAGCATTTTCACTTGAGCAGAAATAGCTGAACAAGAGACAAGACTCTCCAGACTCCATTTCTCCCAAGGCTTCTAGAGAGTCTGACTAATGTCATACTTCTTCAGTCGAATGCTCCTCGGCAAAAGGAATATGACATAGACTATGCCGTTTATTCAAAAGAGCCATCACAGCTTATGAAAGAGCAGCTTGGAGGCGTCATTGGCCTAATGCATCAGAAGGTTTGGTTCGAAAACTCCATTTTTTTGCTAGATAAAGCAAAAATTACTTTATAGGAAATAAATCCAAGCCTTAAGGGAGCTGCTTCTTGGTGATATATACAATTAGATCGATCCCACATTCGCAAGTGGAAGGACTTGGTTTTACCCTTCCTCAAGTAGTACAAGCATAACATTGATGTGGCCCCAGATCACATGGATCTCCAAAACATGTAGGAAAGGGGGGCCGAAGGCTAAGGCAATGCATTACTTTGAAGTAATAGTGCTTTCTTCTTTCAAGCAGAATCTTTTAATACTCCTTAGTTTCAAAGTCCTAAAAGATATTATTTAGAGATGTAGAAAATACAATGCGTTGGATGCCAAGAATAAGGTCTTTGAAGGACCCACAGGGAAGGGCTTAGAAGAGATTAGTGTTTTGATTAAGCTTTGGCTGAAATTTGCCCTCGTAAGACCGAGGTAATTAACAAGTCACCATGGTCAAAGAGTCTTTTGGGGTTGCCTAGGAAGTTAATTCCCGATAAGGATATCCCCATAGTCAATCTATTAACTATGAAAGAAAGGCACCCCAATAGGAAAAGCACCAATGAGAAAGGGTGAATCACCCACAAAAGTTGTGGAAGTAGGATTCAAGCGATGAATAGCCCTAGCCTAATAGCTTAGAGGAGTCTTCTTTCAATGACATATAACCTAAGTGTGGGGATCTGAAGGACACTTTGATAGTCAACTACAAAATGCCGGCTTCAGTCAATATAAGAAGAAAAAGTGGAACGAAGAGTTAGTGTTCATATAATCACCATTCAGTCAATTTGGTCTTGGGCGCATGATGGAGTCACTTCTCCTTATTCAGTAAGGAGGGGAAATGGGACAAAGCTATCATGCTTTCTATTTGGCGAGGGGCCTTAATAAAACTCACTCAGGAGCTACTGAGTCCAACCTAGTTGATCCCACGATAAGAACCCGTGATCTATTTCTATCATAAATGGACTATTATTTTGGTTATCTAATGTGTTTATTGTTGGTAATAGTTCTAATGCATGTTGTTTGTTTCTAATTGATTGTGATCTTTTTCCGAACATTATTTGTGGTGATATTCATTTTGCATTATCTTTTGCTTTCAAATTCTATATAATTTGGTATGGTCATTCCAGAGTTTTTTCTAGCTGAGTTTTCCTCTAGCTGGTTTGTATCTTACAGTTTCTCAAAATAGTGGTTCTATTTTAAAGTTATGTATATTTCTGTTTTTTGCTTCATGCGTACTTATAAAAGTATAAATATTTCTTATTTGTATACTCATAATCTTACTCTTTCTATCATTTCTATTCCCGATAATATGTGATATATAACTAAACTTTTGTCATTATTTTTTTCTGCCATGCTTATAGAGAAATTATTTTATATTGTAAATTTTATTATTTGGTACATTAGGTTTCCTTATACTATTCCTATTAAGGTATCTTTTGTGCTTGATATTATCCTAACATCCATTAGGTATATTTCAAAGTGTGTATTTATTCCTTCCTTAAATTAAGCTTTTATTATTTTTGTACAACTCCTAGATGTAATGTCTTAATATCTTTCTAGTTTTCTCACTTATTTTTTTTCCATTTTCTGTCTTATTATTATTTCTGTTATCAATGGAATTATAGTTTTTCCTTGAGCTTGTTCAATATCTATAAGTTATTCATTATTTCTAGTTATTATTATGGTTTTTTTTTTCTTTCAAATATTAGAAGTCTAAATATCTCTTTCGGGTTTACGTCTAGTTTAGTTGCTCTTATTTTTCAAAACTTATTTTTTGTCTTACTTATTCATTATTTTTTTCTCTTTCTAATTGTTCTCCTATTTCCGTTATTTCAGTCATCATATTTATTCATAATGCTCTATTCATCCTCACCATTTCCACTATCTTTTTCCATTTCCATTATTTCCTCATCTTCACTTATTTCTGACCAATCTTCTTCATATTCTATAAGTTCATAGTTTATGTTATACATTTCTTCAATTTCTTATACGCATTTTACATTTTTTTCCATTCTTTTAGGACAGTTTGGTGATATCTGTCCTACTTCTCAGCATATATATATCAATTACATTTCTTTGGATTTTTTGGATATTGTTTGTTTTGTATTTATTCTACTAAAGCATCTTTTATTGAGTTTTTTTATATCTCTTAAAAGTTTTTCTGTATTTTGGTTTATATCTTTACATTTATGTTTATACTTATTTTTATAAAATTGTAGCTATTTTTACATCCCCAATAATTTGGTTTTGCTTCTTTACAACAAATTCTTTGTTTATATATTCTATAGTATTTTATAGCTCATCTAGCTTCTTGGTACACTTTATCCCTATAATCTTTTACAAATTGTGTTCTATATCCTTAAGTATATGTTTCTGGTTTTACTTTCTCATTTATGTATGCACTATATATATTTATACTCTATGGATTTGGTAGTTTCAGGAAAAATGAGTCTAAGATTGGACTTTTTCTTGTTTTATATAATAACTATCTTGAAAATATTCTTGGAATTTGCAAGCATAATTGTAAAAATAATACATGTCGCATATTTCTAAATTGCTTAATCTCCATCTTGCTTGGTTCTTTTTATATATAGTGCGTCTTTCTATTTTTTCATAGACACTAAATTTTGTTCTTATTGCTATCTCATAATTTATAATTATTTCTTTTAGTCATACGGTTCGTTATGCTGAATTTTTTTCGTTCCTGTATCATCAACTTTTGTTGATTTTCTGATATTAGTTCTTTCTTCTGTTAGTCCATTCCCCCATTTTGCTACTAATCCTACAAAGATTGCTTCTATAAATTTCTCAAATGTATTTTCTGAGAGGTTTTGCCTAAATTCTACTATTAGGAATGCTTTTACCCAATCTTTTATTATTCCATTTGCATCTTTTATACAGTCTAGGTCTAGTCATTCTCCGTTTCCTGCTATTCATTTTTCATATTGTTCCATGGGTTCAGATTTTTTGGGTTTTCTTTCTTTTCCTAACTTTTTTTTTATTTTTTCATTTCCATGGGTAGGTGATAAGGTCTTTTATTAGGTGGTGGTCTTAAGTATTCGTACATATTAGTTGAATTTTTTGGTGGTTTTGTTATAATCTAGTCTTTTTCGTGATTTCTAGATTTTTTAAGGCTTTTTATACTTTTTCTGAATTGAAATTTGCTATTAGATCTTCTATTTCTAAATGTTTATATTAAGTTTTATTATAGGTTCTAACTCCTTCACCTCTTCTTCTGTTATGCCTAGTTCTTCCTTAGTGCCATCTACTATATATCTACTTAATTCTTTTACATTGTTATTGATAATTTGTAAGTCTTTTCTTATATCTCTTACAATTTTTGAGCCATTATTATTTTCTTCTAATTCTTGGATATTTATCATATTAATCCCCAATTCTATTTTTGGTATATTATCCATACCCGCTTAATTCTTATAGTTTAATATTTTATGTGCTAGTAGATGTTAGTAATACCAACTTCCTTCTTCGTTTCTATACTCTAATACCTTATATGCTATTACTTTTATTTATTTATTAGGTAGTCTATCGGTTACTTTACTTATAATTACTAAATAATATGATATTTCCTTAACCGATATATACTTTCGTTTCATTAGTATACTATCAACATGTCTTATTTTAAATTTTGCAAAGATTTTTTAATCTGAGTTTTTGTATTTTTTTTGAAGTATCCAATTTTTTGATAGGGTAGTGAATTATGTAATTAACTTAGTTTTGAGGTTGTATAAATAGTTTGAAAGGTAAGGTTCTGTTTACAAAATTATCTCCAACAACTACAAGCCTATTTTTACAAATACTTTGGCGAATGGCCTATATTCGTAATTAATTTCTAAAAGTGGCTTACATATGAGAATCAATCCAATCTTTACCTACTATCTGGTATTTGTTCTTTACTTTCTATCTTCATCTCCGTTTCCTGAGACGACAATGACTTTCTATGTACTACCACCACTCGACAGATAAGGAGACAAACACATGGAGAAAAAAACTCGTAATTATAATATAGTTAAAAGCATATATGGTTAAGGATCACGATGCATGAATGTGGTGAGAAGTTAGTATAAGATCCCATATTATAAGTGCCAGCTTGTCTCATTATGAATAGGGAGAGGCTCAGACTAGGGATGTTCCCCATTTAATGGGACACCATTTTCAGCTCTTCCATATTAAGCTCACTATATAGGGTAAAAGGGATATGGACAACTTGCTCATTTAGTAAATGAGCAATTGATTATGTGGCATGCATGTGATACATTGGACAACTAATCCTTTTAAGACTTTTCCAATCATATGTATGCCACATCATCAATTGCTTATTTACTAAATGAGTGTTGCTGCTGATTTTGGTGTGAGAGCAAACAGACAAATTTGTGGATTCTTGGAGAAAACAATAAATCAAACCTGTTGACATTCACCAATGTGTTAACTGGTTTTTTGTTGCTGCCGTTGACCTGCAAAAAGTGCGAAACACCGGAATGGATCCCGGCGACGCACCCTCCGACGCTCTTGTCAGTAATCTGAATGATTATAAAAGAGCTTTAATTGAAAAAAGATTGATTACCAGGTAACAGTGGGGAAGAGGGATATTTATAGTCGCCTTAGGAATCCGTTTCAAGATAAGAACATATCTCTACTTCCGGTGTGAATGGATAGAAGCGGTTAAGATCACTTCTTAGGGATAATTATGAATCTGAATTCTTCTTTATCCATCTGAACTGGTTTGTAACGGGTTGGGATCCGTATCCAGTAAGACAGATCCGTTTATGAGTTATTAGGTTTTGAAGAAAGACCCAGTTTTCATTTCAGACCCGTTTGTAGGTGAAATTATCGTTTTACCCCTGAGCTTTAAGATTCATGTCCGATTTGAACGGTCCCGATTTAATTCCATTTTTAGCCATATCAATGAGCAAGTTGCTCATACCCCTTTTTCCCATATATATATATATATATATATATATATATATATATATATATATATATATATATATATATATATATAGTTATATATATATATATATATATATAGTTATAATTTGAGGATGAAGCATTTCTTATGGAGATTTTGGTGGATTGTTGTAAATAATAGTGGAATAGATCAGAACCACTAAGTTAGCTCTGATGGTATAAAAGGTTGAAATGAATAAAGTAAGATCTCAGGTTCAGAATCAGGCTGTAAATTTCCTTAGGGAGAGGGGTAAATAGGGTAGAAATTTTAAATAAAAAAAAACTTGAAGTAAATGTCTAAAGTAAGAAAATAGAGTTAGAGAAAATAAACACAACAAAAAAGCAAGACACAACGACTTAAGTGGTTGGACCCTTTGGCTCAATCCACTATCCTCTACTTGCAGCAATTCTCTGCCGCAAGTGTTCCACTATACTTAAACTCCGTACAATGAGTTCTCAGTATTCAGGCCAAGATTCCTATTATACCCACAAGACTTCTATGTATAAACCCCGTAAATCAGCTTAATCCGAAGCAAAAAAAAAAGTGAATAAACAAGATCAACGTCTTGACTAAGAAAACAATAAAAGCATTGTTCTATCTTGATCTTTGGTAAAGTGAAAAGTTCTGAAGTATAAGATTCAAAAGAGATAAAAGAAAAATACTATTAATCCCCCTTTATATATAAGAAATCATAATATTTATTTCTAAAAGAAAATATTCATTTGTTTTTGAATTGGTCGTCGATTGTAAATGTTGACAGTCAACCATCAATTAATCTCGAGAAAGTCGAGAGAATCGACCAATTTCAACTTGCTTTAACAATCGACTGCCAAACCATGCGATCGATGTTAGTTCACAAAAAATATTTTTTCAGGGAAATAATAATATATCTTTTCAGACTTATCATTTGTCAAGGATCTGTTTACAAAATTATTCCTAAGGGTCATTGATTGGATATGGTTCATCTCCCTGTGGTGAGCAAACAACAGCCCTCCGGTCAGGTGGTGTAGCCTTGTCCAAATGGCTACTACATCATGAGTTTTGGGATGATGCTGACGCTACAAGTACAGTCCTCCTTCGAGGTGCGTGCCTTTTGCTTCTTTTTAGAGTGCTTCTTTCCTCGGAGCTCTAGTTTCTCGAGCATCACTGGCGATGTGCTCGACCGGGTCTCCGGTCCTATTTTAGATCTGTCACTGGAGCATAACAACATTGAAAGGAAAACTGACAGATGCAGTGGTAACAGGTCAGTTTACGATATCCATCGGTTGGGATCATCGCTTGACGTGTTTCATTCGTCGAAAAGAATATTTCGGATTTGATGCTCTAATAGCATAGCGTTTGGAGGTTGAGGCTCATCCGAATGTTTCGGGTCGCACTCGTCTACCCACTTGGGATATCTCGAGGGGAGTAAACACAACAATGAATCACGATGAACCCTAAGACGACCCATTTAATATTAGGGGAGATCCTTAGTAATGGAGACCCTTTAATTCTTCTGCGGACTTGTACATGTACTGAATGCTTATACAGGAAAGTTCACTCATGGGTCTGGCACGGGGGGGGGGGGGGGGGGGGGGGGGTTCTCAGAGAAATCATTTCTTTCTCATCAACTGAAGGGGGTACGGACAGACCTGCGCGGACTACAAGTGACGATTATAAGAATGGTGGGGAAGGGAATATTACCTGACGACATTTAGGGATGAATGTATACCTATCGGGCAAGGATAATCATTACGGTCTTGGGAGAGGTGGAGACACCCATATGAGCTTGTCTTCTTTCTTTCTTTTTCCACCAACAACGAATAGGAGTACTCTAGCACTACCACAACTTAGTGATTCAACCTCAACTACTTCCTCAACTGGAGCAGCTCAGGCAGAACAACGTATCCAGAGAGGCAGAGCAAATAACAAACTAGGAACCAAATAAATCTGGTTGAACAGTTCTTCCATGATTCTCCCCCATCGGTAAATCGGTGATTAGGGCTATAAATGGTACCATCCTAGTCAATTCTTACTAGGTTGGTAAAAACCGATTCATATTTTGAGAACTCCCTAAATCGATACCTTGCCCTCTCTTCCCGCATTCATTTTGTTCCCGAAACAAATAGAATAGTAAATAATCAGTGAATCTCTGGCTTTTTGGGGATCAATCACATATTTCTTTTTGATAGATCTTTCCCAATTTTTGCGTGATTCTTTTCCTTTTACTTTGATTATGAAGATCTTGAGATTTATTTGAATTCATTTCTATATTGGCTTGTAAAGATCTTAGTTGAAGGCATTAGATACACATGTACATATTTTATATACATCAAACATATAGTCAACAATATCCCTATTTTGGTGTAGACAAAACATGCTAAGAGTTTAAAATAAAGCTCCCCCTTAATTTGATACCCCCCCCATCTGATACATGAATATAAAATAAATTATAAGAACATATAAGTGTCTTGATGAGATCATATGCATATGTGTGAAAAACATGCACACAATCAATCAGGAGGTGAATATTTCAAGAGCATTTATCAATAGTGGAGTAAAATGAATTGAGTACAACCTATTTCATTCCAACCAAAATATTCATACATGATATGACATTCGAAAGCTCACGTCTATAATAGAATTACCTTTGATAAAGTGAAATGCAAAAAAATGATAAAATCCTAATAACATAAACTTCAAATAAAAACAAAGATAGTTCAAGAATCAACAAAAAAAATGATACAATGCTCTTCAAGCCCAAAAAAATCCCCCCCTTTATGGAACACACCGAAAGGGAGCTACCAACTATCACTGTCCTCATCTTCACCGCCATCATCCTCCTCAGATGTCATAGAAAGAATAGATAATAGAAAAAATTTAAAAAACTAAAAATGAAAATTGTAACTATGTTTACCCTTTTTTACCAAAAAAAGGAAGAAAAAAAAAAAGAAAAATAAATGTGGGGATAAACATGACCAATGAAAACATTCAGAAAATTAGAGAAAGTAACAATTAAACAAGCATAAATATCAATAACATTCAATTCACCTCGTAATAATGAAAATATTTTTCATCCAGTAGTTTAGTAAAAATATCAACTAACTGCAGAACAGTCGGAACATATTGAATTATGATGTCACCTTTAATGAAATGATCCTTCATAAAATGGAAACAGATTTCTATATACATTGTGCGACAATGTTGGTCAGAATTTTCATTCATGTGAACCGTACTAGTATTATATCACTTAATTGGAATATGATTAAGAAATACCTTTTAGTCCTACAATGTGTGTTTCATCCATAATACATGTGCACACCATGATACTGCATCTATTATTTAGCTTCGACGGTGGATAATGTAACGGAATTGTACTTCTTTGAAGCCCATAGCACTAGTCAATTTCTAAGAAAGTGACATGTGCCTCTTGTACTTTTTGTGTCAGTTAAATCTCTAGCATAATCGGCATCCGAATATTCTGTAAGAGGAAATTTTTTATTTTTCGGATACCAAAGTCCCACATTTGGAGTAGGTTAAGGTATCAAATGATACATTTAATGGCAAACAAATGTGATTCTTTAATACACGGTTGAAAATGGGCACATAGACAAACACCAAGCATAATGTCAAGATGAGATGTGGTAATATAAAGTAAAACTACCTATCATGCCACGATATGTAGAGATATCAACGTTTTAACCATTTTCTTCCTTTGAGAGTTTTGCAGTAATAGCCATCGACGTTTTGTATGCGTTTGCACTTTACAATCTAAACTTCTTAACCAATTCTCATGCGTATTTAGATTGATGTATGAAGACTCTATCTTTTGTTGTACTTGAATACTAAAGAAACATTTCAACTCATCCATCATGCCCATCTCAAATTTATCGTGCATTTTCTTTGAAAACTTCTTGCACATATTTTCATTAGTAAATGCAAAAATAATATAGTCAACAATCATATTAAATTTGAACAATAAAAATTTGAGCAACCACAATTTCTTTAAAACAATGCTTGAAAACAATGTAGTGTCTACTTTCTCTTTTGAGAAACCTATGTGAGTAAGGAATGAGCTCAAACGTTTTTACCAAGCTCGATGTACTGGTTTCAAATCGTATAACGCTTTATCAAGAAGGACATGTCCAATTTAGTATGCCTCATTATGCAAATCACATATATAACATTTAATATATAAATGATCATAACAACAAATAAAATCATTCTCATCTTATTGTTCAAAACTCTCCCATTTTTTGTTTGACGTTAATAAGAGGCATAAAAATAAATTAGAAAATAGTTGACGAAAATCAACCATTTGTACTGCATTTAGTAAAATATTCATATTTTTTTTGTACAGAGCTCTGAATGGACTAAAACCAGTTGTATTTAAAATATCTTTTCGAGCTCTTACAAAATAATACCTTATTTGACGAATTTAGTAAGAAAACGAGAGAGAGATCAGTTCTACAAAATCATCATATCAATAAATTCAAAAATTGCATATTTCAATCAAATCAAAATTAGATGTTAAGAATCTTTGGTCTAGTTTGACTTCAATTAAATTATAAAAAAATAGTTGTCAAATGTACATCAGTTTGATAGACATATTTAGAGAAAATATAATATACAAATATGATGGAAATCCTCTATCTGTTTGAATGCAAATATAGTTTTGATTTGGAAATCCATAATAAATTCAAACTGATTCCAAATAATGCAAAACTCCATAAGAGATCAAAATAAGAATAAATGACAACTAAAGGACACTAAATCAAGTGACTTGCAAAAATAGTATTAATTTGAAATGAAAATATGAATCAATATTTAAACATGATAATAATGCATGATTTGAAAAGACATGATAAAATAAAAAAAGAGTATACAAAAGTATAAACACATGTGGATATAATTTGCTCATAATATGCAAAACAATATTAATAATCTCTAATACTATAATGCGAGAGTTGAGATAGTGTAATTTGTAGACAAACCAACTTGATTGATCTAGTATCAATCACACATTTTTAAGTGGGAGTTATAATCATCTATTTACTCAATTATTGTCAGTTAATATAATATCCTCAAAGTTCAAATTTATGTACGACATAATTATTTACGAAAGTGTCATTCATACGAAATAAAAGTTTGTGCCACCAGGGATAATTCGTAAAGAGTAACCACTAAGTTGTAGTGGGTAAAGGGATGTCTCAAGTTTGAGATCATACTAGTAACAAAGATGTGTATCGCACGTGCACATTGTTAGAACCCGATTTTATAAATATGAAAAAATACCAACAGCAATTGTGAAGAACTAAAATACAGGAAATAAAAATAGTAAACTGAAGGCTTTGCACAAAGTCGAGATGAAAAATCTCTCTCCTTAAAGCAGAATTCGCCCCGTAGTGTGACGGTGGCTGGCGAATTGCTTTTCAGGATACAACTGTACCTTCTCTGAAGAGCAGCACCCTTGCTTCAGAGATTCCAGCGAACTGTTATATGTGATGTACTCTTAGTTGACACAGAGGAGAAGAAGAAGAAGAAGAATGAAACTTGGACTGTCTAAAAAACTCTGCAGGATTCAGTAGGCTTATAAGAGAAATGGAGACTCTTTAGAGGCCCATAACTCTGTAACAGCAGAGTAATGGTCCACTACTCTGCAACAGCAGAGTGGTGGTTCAGATTCATAAACTGGTGAGCCATTACTCTGCTATTATAGAGTAATAGTATCAGTTACTGAATGTAAAAAGCCTCATCAGTTTACTGGGGGGAAATAATTTTTGTCTGGGCAAAATTTTTTTTAAGCCAGAGCCAGAGCCAAGCCAAACCAAGCCGAAGCCGAAGCCGAGGCCGAGGCCGGAGTGGAGCCGGGCCAGGCTGGGCCCGCGCGTGTGTGTTTGTCATTTTGACTAATTCCTCTCTCCACTACATGTTAGTGGTAACCCCCGGACCACGCCCTTTAGTTCAGTTTTCTAGTATATATACTAGAAAAAATCTTTCCTAATTTTCGATATGGGACTATCCATTTTCTCAAAGTTGCCAAGTTAGCACATTTTAAGTACCCAACTTTGTACCAACATTTCTCATTCATACGGAATTCGTTTTTGGCAAGTAAATACACCACGGAATAGTACTCGTCGAGAAGATCGCAATCCACTCAATTTTCAACGCCGCCGGTGGCCGGAGCTTGCCGGAATCCGGCCCGAAAAACTGTAAAAATTAATTACAACAATCTCCCACATGAATGGAAATTACCAGACCATGTAATCCAGACACGACAGAAAAACAAAAATATGACAGAAAAACTCTGAGAGTACAATCGAAAAATCATTGCATCAGGAATGGTAGTAATTTTTCAACTTTGAACCACCCTTAGTAAGTAGCTATCAGATTCACTTGACCAGGTAGTGATCATAATGTCTTGAACTACCCGGACTTTGATGTGTACCTAGACAATAACTATCACACAGTTTCATCTCCTCACAGAACTAAGTTCTCTTGTTGTGTTCATTTTGGCCTTGAACATCCCTGGTTAATCGTGAGTGAACTTGGAGAATGTAGCCTCTCTTCATTCTCCTAGAAATGGCCATATTTCACACTCACAAGGTGATTGCCCATAAAGAGTATCCTGCTATACCCCACTTTTATTTCAAAGCTATGGGAATTATTAAAAGCCAAGCTTATCCTAACTCTTTGCAGGCAGCACTGTTTTATCATCCTAAGAGTGGGTATAAGTTTTTAATCTCTCAGTGCTCCTGTCGATTTAACAAGATCTAGTTGTCCCTTTGAACCTAGATCTTGGGATCTCCAATTCCTATGTAGGGTTTCCTTAAAGTATCCTCTTTCGTCATAGGCTTTAAACCCATTCCTCTTGATGATCTCACAACCTGCTCTCGCGACAGATCTTTAGTAAATGGATCTGCTAGGTTGTCGGCCAATTTTATATATTCTATAGAGATTACTCCATTTGAGAGCAGTTGTCTAATAGTTTTGTGTCGCCTTCTGATATGACGAGACTTACTATTGTACATACTATTCAGTGCCCGTGCTATAGCCGATTGGCTGTCACAGTGTACACATAAAGCAGGCACCGGTTTTTTCCACATAGGAATATCCTCTAAAAAGTTTCGAAGCCATTCTGCTTCCTCTGCCGCTTTGTCTAATGCAGTAAACTCAGATTCCATGGTGGATCTGACCAATAGCGTTTGTTTAGAGGATTTCCATGGCATAGCTGCACCACCCAGTGTGAAGACATATCCACTTGTGGATTTTGAGTTCTTGGAGTCCGATATTCAGTTGGCATCACTGTAGCCTTCTAGTACTGCTAGATATCTGGTGTAGTGCAGCGCATAACTCTGAGTATGTTGCAAGTAGTTCAATACTCTAGTTATTCCTTTCCAGTGACTTCGTCCTGGATTACTCGTGTATCGGCTCAGTACATTTATCGAATGTGCCAGGTCCGGTCTTGTACAATTTGTTAGGTACATCAGACTACCGATTACACATGCATATTCCAGTTGTGATATGCTTTCGCCTGTGTTTTTGAACAAGTGAAGACTTAGATCGACGGGACTTTTTGCTGTCCCATTGGAGTAATTCTTGAATCTTTCAAGTACTTTCTCAGCATAATGAGCTTGAGACAAGGTAATTCCCTCAGATGTCCTGAAAACTTTGATTCCTAGTATGACATTTGCAACTCCTAAATCTTTTATGTCAAACTTGCCACTAAGCATGCTCTTAGTTTGTTTGATAATATCGTTATTGCTTCCAATAATGAGCATGTCGTCTACATAGAAACAGACCAGAATGTATCCATTTGGAGTATCTTTGATGTAGATACACTTATCACATTTATTTATTTTGAAACCATTTGATATCATAACATTGTCAAATTTTGCATGCCATTATTTTGGAGCTTGTTTCAGTCCGTACAGAGATTTTACAAGCCTGCACACCTTGTTTTCCTGTCCAGGAACTACGTAAACCTCAGGTTGTTTCATGTATATTTGTTCTTCTAAGTCCCCATTTAGAAATGCAGTTTTAACATCCATTTGATGTATTTCCAGGTTACGTAGAGCTGCAATAGCTATCAACATTCTTATGAATGTTATTCTTGTAACTGGGGAATATGTATCAAAGAAATCTAGATCTTCCTTTTGCCTAAATCCTTATACCACAAGTCTTGCCTTATGCTTCTCTATTAAACCATCTGGTTTCAATTTTTGTTTGAAAATCCATTTGCATCCTAGAGCTTTACATCCAGAAGGTAAGTCGACTAACTCCCATGTATGATTTTGCATAATGGAGTCTATTTTACGTTTGATTGCTTCCTTCCACATAGGAGCATCAGGCATAGACATAGCTTCCTTGAAAGTTCTGGCCTCATTCTCTAACAAAAAGGCCGTCACAAAGTCAGGAGCAAATAATTTTGATGTTCTAGCCCGTTTACTTCGTCTAGGATCATCAGTATCATGTTCTGGTTCATCAACTGAAGTGCTTGCATTCCCTTGTTCACGTGTACATTTGGGGTACATAGTATCCTTGCACGGAAATTCATGTTCAAAGAAGGAAGCATTCTTTGATTTTATTATTGTATTCACATGGATATCCGGTATATCTGATTTATATACCAAGAATCAAGATGCACTACTGTTGTGTGCATAGCCTATGAATATGCAATGAAACTTCTTAGGTCCGATGGTGACCTATTTCGGGTTAGGTACTGCAACTTTTGCTAGACACCCCCACACTTTGAGGTATTTATACGAAGGTACGTTACCTTTCCACAGTTCGTATGGTGTCTTGTCGGTTTTCTTGTGAGATATTTTATTGAGAATGTAGTTGGTAGTCAGCAACGCTTTCCCCCACATATTTTGGGGTAAGCCAGAATTCAACAACAAGGCATTCATCATCTCCTTTAGAGTTCGGTTTTTACACTCGGCAGTACCATTTGATTTGGATGAGTAAGGAGTAGTTGTCTGATGAACTATTCCATATTCTGAGCAGAACATATTAAATGGTGCATCATATTCTCCTTCTCTATCACTCCTAACGATTTTAATCATTTTGCCAAGTTGATTCTCAACCTCAAATTTATATTCTTTAAATTTATCCAAAGCCTCATTTTTGCTATGTAACAAATATACATAACAGAATTTTGTGCAATCGTCTATGAATGTCACAAAATAATTTTTGCCACCTCTGGTCTGCACATATTTTAAATCACACAGATCTGTGTGAATTAGACCTAGAGTTTCTGTGCTTCTTTCTACAGAACGTGATGGAGTTTTAGTGAGTTTGGCCTCCGTACAAACTTCACATTTTTCCGAGTTATCTACCTTAAATTTTGGTAGCAAATTTATGTTAATTAATCTACGCATAGAATTGACATTAACATGGCCTAGTCTTTCATGTCAAACAGAGGAAGACTCAACAACATAGACAATAGGAGTTATTTCATTAACATTGGAAACAGCAGGAACAATAGTTTTAGGGATGACTGTCATTACATTAAACTTGAACAGTCCATCCTTTACATATCATTTACCCAAGTATACCCCATTCTAGACAATACAAAATTATTAGAAACAAGAACAACCTTAAACCCATTCTTACTTAGCAAAAAACCTGATATCAAGTTCTTTCTATTATCTGAAACATGCAGCACATTTGTGAGTGTTAGTTCTTTGCTTGAAGTCATTTTCAGCACTTTCTTTTCTGTTCATGCAATTTTGGAGGTGGAAGAGTTTTTCATGAATAGCTGTTCATCTTTGTTGCACTTCTGGTATGAAGTGAACATTTCCTTGTCCGAGCAGATATGCTTGGTGGCCTCAGTATCGTACCACCATTCACGAGGATTGCTCCCCACAAGATTTACCTCTGATACTACAGCACAAAGGTCCAGGTCAGAGAGACTAGTGGACAAGTTCTCAGCTATGTGTGCGTGGGATTTTTCATTCCCTTTTGCATGTCCTGTTCCTGAACGATTGTTGTCCTTGCTGCGGCACTCAGAAATTTTGTACCCCAGCTTACCACACTTGTGGCATTTTTCAGCAAACCTCTTTGCAAGAGTTTTTTGTTTGAGGCCTGTGGCAGAAATTTTCTTTTCTTGCCCTTCTGTTCGTACTCCACCACGTTGGCCTTTTCTATAGACAGATTTCCATAGGACCTGTTAGCCTTGCGATTCTCCTCTTTAATCCGCAACCTGACAATTAGGTCTTCAAGAGACATGTCCTTTCACTTGTGTTTGAGGTAGTTCTTGAAGTCTTTCCATCCAGGTGGAAGCTTTTCGATGAACGCTGCAACCTGGAATGGTTCGCACAGCGTTATGTTCTCTGCAGCGATGTCATGCATTATGACCTGTAGTTCTTGGACTTGACTCACAACAGTTTTGGAGTCAATCATCTTGTAGTCCAGAAATTTACCGACTATAAACTTCTTGGACCCGGCATCTTCTGTTTTGTACTTCTTTTCCAAAGATCCCCACAAGAGTTTTGGCATCTTGAAGACACAGTAGACGTTGTACAGGGGGTCTACCAAGCCATTCAGGATGTAGTTTCTGCAGAGGTAGTCGCCCTGAGTCCACACATCAACCGCAGCAACATGCATCCATCTGTGCCAGCATCGGGGCAGATTCAGTGAGAAATCTGTCTAGCTTGAAGGTGGTCAGGTAGAACTGCATCTTCCCTTGCCACTTTTTGAATCCAGTTCCATTGAACTTCTCCGGTTTTTCTCCCACGGTTATGTGCATGGGCAGAACGACCGAAAGTGCCGCAACCGATTGTGCAGTCACATTTTGGGTCACCGATGTTTTGGTACTGATAAGCCCACTGGCAATATCACTTTGTGTGTTCTCCATGTTCTTATCTGAAATAGTTTGAAACAGAACTGTTAGTTGTTGTTTTTTCCGAATTGATAACAGTACCTGTAAATAAACTTTACAAAAAACTGTTAGAATCAGTGAAGAAAAAATTCTGCTTTAAGATTGTTAGAACCCGATTTTATAAATATGAAAAAATACCAATAGCAATTGTGAAGAACTGAAATACAGAAAATAAAAATAGTAAACTGAAGGCTTTGCACAGAGTCGAGATGAAAAATCTCTCTCCTTAAAGCAGAATTTGCCCCGTAGTGTGACGGTGGCTGGCGAATTGCTTCCCAGGATACAACTGTACATTCTCTGAAGAGCAGCACCCTTGCTTCAGAGATTCCAGCGAACTGCTGTCTGTGATGTACTGTCAATTGACACAGAGGAGAAGAAGAAGAAGAAGAATGAAACTTGGACTGTCTAAAAAATTCTGCAGAATTCAGTAGCCTTATAAGAGAAATGAAGACTCTTCAGAGGCCCATTACTCTGTAACAGGTCCACTACTCTGCAACAGCAGAGTGGTGGTTCAGATTCATAACTGGTGAGCCATTACTCTGCTGTTACAGAGTAATGATATCAGTTACTGAATGTGAAAATCCTCATCAGTTTACTGGGGGAAAATAATTTTTGTCTGGGCAAAAAAAATTTAAGCCAAGCCAAGCCGAGGCCGGAGCCGGAGCCGGGCCGGGCCGGGCCAGGCCGGACGCACGCATGTTTGTTTGTCATTTTGGCTAAGTCCTCTCTCCACTACACGTTAGTGGTAATCCCCAGACCACGCCCTTTAGTCCAGTTTTCTAGTATATATAATAGAAAAAATCTTTTCCAATTTTCGATATGGGACTATCTATTTTCTCCAAGTTGCCAAGTTAGTACATTTTAAGTACCCAACTTTGGACCAACATTTCTCATTCATACAAAATTCGTTTTTGGCAAGTGAGTACACCACGGAATAGTACTCGTCGAGAGGATTGCAATCCACTCAATTTCCGATGCCGCCGGTGGCCGGAGCTTGCCGGAATCCGGCCCGGAAAACTGCAAAAATTAATTCCAACACACATTGCTAGTAACATAAATGTGACAAAGATGAATTAATTAAAAATGATGTAAAGTCTATAATTTTTACCTTAACAATTGTTACATGACTATCTCTTCTTAATAGGGTTGCAAGAAATCTGCCATTTATCACTGACAACCATTATTAATCTGTCTTTTTTTTTCTTCTTTCAAACATCAATTGTTGTCGCAAATCTATTAACAGGAGTAGATGCATCTTTGGGTATCCAAGTCTGTGTGCCACCTGCAGTGTTAGTTTTTCTAACCCAAACAAAGTTAGTAGTTCTTGTCAAAACACAATTAATGTCATAATCTACAACAATAATTGCAGGTAATATGATTTTGTCTTGGTTCATATATATTTGAATAATTATGCAAATGAGTAAGAGAAAATTGCTTAGAATTTGATGTTTCGGTTAATTGTTGTAACTAAGTCATCTTTATTGTAGGCCATCCTTGATTGCTTTGCCGTAAATAAGTGGGACCGTTTTCGTTGTTTTCAATAGTTGCTTCGAGCTCAATTATTGTGTAACAATGTCTTTTTTTGTACGATCATCATCTTTGGTATCCCAATGAAGATCTAACGAAGATTATCGAATGCACTATCAAGTTTTTTTTTTGTTTTTTTTGTTTAAGAGCTTCTTCACAACCTTCCACAAATTTATCAAATTTCTTTTTGCAATAATCAAGTTATGTAGTATAGATCACTTTTAGATTGTCATTGAAACATGAAGTCCATATTCCATCTTTTCTCATTTTTTTTATGTGAGTTATATATATGATGCGGTGGGTTGCCACCATTCCCTGGATAACCTCGACATCTCTCCCCTCTTGTAGCTGGAGGGCAATCCATGGTGTGCCCTGACCAGGGCTCAAGACGAACTCCCGAAATGGGGCCTCCCATACAAAAAAAAATGTATACAAAAAAGAACTTCTTCATTATGAGAATCCCCCCATTTATTTTCATCACTCACATTCAAATCTTGATGTTCTTGAACTTCTTCTTCATTAGCATTACCACTCGGTCCACTATTATTCTCAATCTCTATTTGTTTATCAAATGCTCCAATTCGAGATTGTATAAATTTATCTTCTTCTTATTTCTTATTTCTTATTTCTTATTTCTTATTTCTTATTTCTTTTTAACGCTCCAGACACATATTTACAAGGTATAATAAAATTGGAAAAAGAAATAAAATTTTGAATTAAGCCCTAACATATCAAATTTCAATAATTAAGTCATAATCTATTCAACTTAATTAAGCAACTTAATAAGCAACTAAGAAATAGCTACCGATAAGCCCTAACATAAAATTGAACTCATTAAGAGCCTTAACAAAAAAATGAATATAAAATTGAACTCAATATTCAACTCATTAAGCAATTGTATAAAATTGAGTAAGAAATAGTTACCAATAAGCAACTTAGTCCACCGGCCACCCACTGCACCACACCCACCGGCCACCAGACACTACCATTCCACCACACCCACACGCCCACTGACCACTGTCCCACGAATTTGAGATTTAGATTTTGGATTTAGGGTTAGGGTTTTGGATTTTGAAGGAAGTGGATTGATTGGATTTAGGATTGAGTCAAAATCAACAAGTTTGGGGAGAAGAAAATAAGGATTGGAGAATTAGAGTTGATTGAATTTGGGAATTGAGAGTTAGAGATTAGGGTTTTTAGAGTTACAGATTGGGAGACTAAAGAAAGGGGAAGAACGCAACACATGCTAAGAAAGAGGTTATTGTCTAGTTGGAAAATTGGGGAGAAGAAAGAGGGTAAGGGTATAAGTGATTGGGTTGGGTTTCCGGTTTGGGTTGTTGGGTTTGAATGTGAGTTTCGGGTTTGAGTTTCTATTGATTTGAATGTGGATTTGTTTTAAATCACCCAATTTTAAAGCCTCAAATTCAATCAAGCTCAAACCCAAATAATATTTTAAAAAAATCTAAAGACAAATAAATATTTTTTGGGGTCCCTACTAATAATTTTTTTTGCATGCAAAATATGTGTCTATATTTTTAATGAGGATACAAATTTGGGGCCTCTAAAATTGTAAAAAATAAGGGAGGGTCCCCCCGGGGGGAATGGGACTAACTGCTTGACACCCAGTGGACCCACACAGTAGGCTCAAAAGGGCCTTACTTAAGGTTGAGATGAGGAGCTAGCACCGCGGAAACAGAGATGGGAGTGAGTGTGTGCATGCATGCGCGCATGAAACATCTCTCTCTATTTGGTATACATTAGGTTTTACTTTTTAGTGAATTTCTCAGTATTTTCACTAATTTTATTGAGACATATTAAATTGTAGGGTTAGAAAAGTTTAATTCAAACAATTTATATACGCTACAAAAAAATCTTTATGTGTGCTTTTCATTTTTAGCTGAGGGAATTTCGACAGCCATGCAGACGTTATGTTGTTTACATGCACAGGCGAGGTAAGGGAATGATCGATATGGGATTCTTAATTTAATGTCTAAAAATTTGCATTCTTTGTCTAATTTGAAAATTCTCCTTGCATTCTACATGGAGAGTTCCAAAATTAACTTGTTTATAAGCTCATGTCTCTCGTAATCAAAAGAAATTCTTGTCCAAAAAACAAAAGCTCATATCTAGAAGGATGAGAGTTCAAAATTACACTTAATATTTATGAATGAGTAATGCTTCATCCACTACCAATTTCACTATCATTATCATTCTCTTCTCTTCACTACTTTAAGTGGCACGTACAATCTTATTGGAGAGTTCCCCGACCTACTATCTTTTCTCATCTATTGGAGTGCTACCTGTAATGAAGATAAATGTAATGAAATTGATACTGGGTATAACATTACTCTTTCCCGTGCCAACTCAATCAATGTGGCTTGCATGTTCTTCTCTCTCACACAAAACTAAGAAAATTTTGTTTTAAACCTCTGATTAGATTGTAATTATTGACAAGTTTTTTACTACATGCAAGAGGGTGCAATTAAGCGTATCTGTTCCACGTCGACCGCCCGTGGTTTCAGTTGCTTCAATGCCGGCATCATTCTTCCAGGGGGGCCGGCTACGGTGGATGCACTGACAGGTACTCATCATGCATGCATGCCACTGATTTCACCTTAGTCATGTGTGGTGTAATTTTGTGTGCCCTAATTCCTTCCCTCCCAAACCTCCAAAATGATTCTCATTCCTAATGATCACCATCATTGATTGGGCTGCTTTCCCACAATAATCCAAGGCATGCTACTACATACTGAGAGAGAATTTGAAAAGTACCGAGCCACACTTTTCCAGAAATCATCGGTACTTGGAGCACTCGGATGAAATTTATAAGAAATTCAGATAATTTTATGTACTGTATACATAATGTAACCATTCGTCAGTAATTTGCTGCATTTGACGCAAACCCCTCATTAAACTGGTGGATGCTTATTGTATAACATGTGCATTTGCTTCATAGTAAAAAAATAATATATCGGAGAAGATTGGAATCCCTTCATAGCTATGGTCGACATTGAGCCTACACATTCTCAACTGCGCGATAGAAGAATTCCCAGACAAATATTTAGGGCTCCCACTCCGACCAGGGAGGCTCACTAAGGTTGACTGGTTGCCTATTATAGACAGGGTGGAGGACAGACTGTCTGGATGGAAAGGTAAATCACTTTCTCTTGGGGGCAGAGTGGTACTCATCAACTCGGTATTATCCAATCTGTCCATATACTACATGTCTTTTTTTGAACTCCCAAAGTGGGTGATTCAAAGGATTGACCGAATCAGAAAAAGATTCCTTTGGAAAGGTGCAGACTCAAATAAGGGAGGCTACCACCTTATTAAATGGAATATCGCATGCATGAAGAAGAGGCATGGATGGCTGGGTATCATTGACCTCAGAGATATGAATATGGCCCTCCTGGGAAAGTGGTGGTGGAAAGTGTTTCATCACTGCGGGGAAGGATGGCAGGACTTTATTCAACCTTACCTCCGAGGAAAAGGGACAAGATGTTTAGGCTTCCGAGTTGGGTCTAAAGTCTCTCGCTTCTGGAAAGGAGTTGCCAAAGCCAGCGGACCTTTCAACTCAGCAGTTTTATCTTTTATTGGTAATGGTCGAACCACCAGATTTTGGTGGGACAAATGGTGCGGCCCTCATACTCTTAAGGAATGTTTCCCAGAGTTGTATGATAAAACGACTCGACCAAATATCTCGGTGGCAGAAACCTGGAAAAGGGGGACTTGGAGACCGCCGTTCCAAGGAATTCTTTCACCAGGCTTGCTTCAGCAGCTGCATGAATTACAAATGCGCATCGTCCAGTCCGGGGTGATGTGTACCCAAGGCCCAGATCAGATGCGTTGGGGACTCGAGAACAAGGAAGTGTTCTCGGTTAGATCACTTTACCACCAAATTCACTACCGAGGTTGCAGACCCAGCTGGGCAGCGGTATTATGGAAGGCAAAAACACCTCTGAAAATTAGAGTCTTCCTCTGGCTTGTGCTCAACAATGCCATACTCACTAGGGAGAACCTAGCCAAGAGGCAACCTCACATTGCGACTGATATGGCTAAAAATGGGGTTAAATCGGAACCTTCCAGATTGGGCGCGAATCTTGAAGCTTGGGGGTAAAATGGTAATTTCACATACAAGTGGATCCAAAGCGGGTACTGGATCTCCTTCGCACAGATCCAATAACCCACAAACGGATCCACACTAATTGGGTACGGGTCCCGACCCGAGGCGAACCCCGACCAACAAGAGACAAATCAGGGCCACTGATTTGACCAAGTCAACGGGCCTGATTTACTCTCACCGGGAATCAGGGATTAGTTTCCTAAACAGACTGTGAGGATTTTTCTCCTAGCAGTTATACAGGGAATCAAGTCCCTAATCACTCCCCTGGCGACTATAAATACCTCCCCTCTACCACTGTGACCAGGTAATCACTCTTTTTCCACCTTAAGCTCTTTCTTTAATCACCACTGGTTACTGACAAGAGCGTCGGATGGTGCGTCGCTGGAATCAACCCCGGTGTTTCGCACTTTCTTGCAGGTTGCGGCGGGAATTGGAAGGCTTGGATCTGCTGTTCAGGTTTTCTCGAACTCACAAATTCTATCTGTTTACCCCCACACCGAAATCAGCGGTAACAGATTGGCGCCATCTGTGGGAACAACCACACGAACAGCCTCAGCCTCTTCCTCGTCGTCTCCTGCAACCATGCCTCCGAAGAAGGTCAGATCTAGAGGGTCCAACCGCAGGCCCAATCCCGCCGATCCTACAGAGGAAGCCCCTGTCAATCCTATTCCACAGCCCGAACTTCCTCCCCCGGCTCAGCAGGGCCAACCTCCTCTTCCCAAACAACAACCCCCCAATGGCCCTTCCGGTCACAATGGTCGAAGGCAGAAGCAGCCCCTCAATCCGGACCATGTCTCGGTTCACAATGAATTCTCGGATTCAATGGCTTCTCATCACCCCGACCTCCGCAACACAGTCCTGAACCGCCAAAAAGAGGAGGACCTTCGCACTCACCTTGATGAGAGGCGGGCCCGAGAGGGAGCCTCCCGCCAGCATCATGGTGAGCGGTCTCCTCACCGCCGAGACAGTAGGAGGTCTCCGGACCGAAGGGGCCGAGCGGCATCTCCCGAGCGCCGAAGGAGGAGGCCGCATTCTCCCGCGGATCGGCATCATCCGAGGAACAATGAGGCACCTATCACTCGTGCCGAGTTCCTACAATTTCAGGAGACCGTTCTGCAGGCCCTCAACCTTCGCCCCAACAACCAAAATGCCCAGAGGGCTCCAACACCCCCGAGGGTTCCCAGTCCTCGCCGCCGATCTAGAAGTCCTATCCCGGCTCCCAGTCGCCAGCAGCAGCAGTATAGTCCCCGCCGATCCCAGGACTACCGGCGCCGCAGTCCTCGCTCCCCTTCCTATGAAGAAGAATCCAGGGGGTCATTCGATTATCAGCGGAGGGACGACGCACTCAACCGCCGTCTCCATGAGGTGGAAAGGCGCATCGGGCGCATGGACAGAGAGGAGGAATCCAGAGCAGGGACCGTCCGTCCCAGCAGACCTTCCTTCTCTCGGACGATCATGAAGGCCCCCATACCGAGGGGTTTCAAACCTCCGCAGTTTGAAACGTACTCAGGGGAGTCCGACCCAGTTGATCACGTCGAAAGCTTCAAAACCTTAATGCTGATCCATCAAGCTTCCGACGCCATGCTCTGCAAGACCTTCCCCGCCACCCTCAGGGGGTCGGCTCGGGAATGGTACTCCAGGCTCGCCCCCTCTTCCATCTTCTCGTTCGAGCAGTTCGAAACGCTGTTCATAACTCACTTTGTGAGTAGCAGGCGAGCCGAGAAGACGAGCCTCTCCCTACTCATCCTGCGGCAAGAAAGGGGAGAGAAGTTGAGGGACTACGTGAAGAGATTCACAGCAGAAGTCAGGTCTATCGCCTCCTTAGACCAGTCAGTGGCGACTGTTGCGTTCCAGTCGGACGTCCTCAACTCCAACCTCCGGTCGTCCCTCGCCAAGAAGCCCCCGCGCAACTTCTCCGACCTTCTCCTAAGGTGCGAGAAGTATATCCGGGCGGAAGAGGCCGAGTGCCTCCCGAACTTCGGAGGATCGGCCTCCGGATCGAAGAGGAAGGCGACAGAGGAGGAGGGGTCGAAGAAGATGCAGAAGGACAATGGCGGCCAACGCCGCCCTCCCCCTAGGTTCGAGAAGTTCACTCCCCTCACCACCAATGTCTCCACCATCCTGATGGAAGTGGAGAATGAGGGGGTCATCCCTCCAGCCCCGAGGATGAACACCCCGGCTAAGAGAAGGAATAAGGAGAAATTTTGCCGTTACCACAGGGACCATGGCCATGACACCAACGACTGCTGGGCGTTGAAAAATGAAATAGAGGCCCTCATCCAGAGGGCGCAACTGGCCAAATTTGTAAAGGCAAACGATCGGGCGGATCGCAGCACTCCTCCGCCTCGGGGGGCTAACAAACGCTCCGAACGGCGCGAGGAGACGCCCGAGTTTGAGGAAGAATGGGTCCTGCACCTCATCCACGGAGGGCCTATGGGGGACTCCTCCAACTCCTCTCGGAAGGCCTTCGTCCGAGAGGTCAACTCAGTTCACAGCGCCCCTCCTCCTAAAGGCCTCGGAGTCCCGGTGACTTTCTCCGATGAAGACCTCGAGGGGGTCCGAACTCCCCACTGTGACGCCCTCGTCATCGACCTTCGCATGGCCAACTTCAAGGTGCAGAGGGTCCTAGTAGATAACGGGAGCTCGGTGAACATCCTCTTTCTCTCGGCCTTCTGAGGCCTGCAGCTGTCTCGGGACCGTCTCAAGCCGGCCGGTTACACACTCCACGGGTTCACGGGGGTCCCAGTAACTGTCGAGGGAGTGATAACCCTAGACGTAACTGCTGGAAAGACCCCTACTACCCGGACCGAGCCGATGGACTTTATGGTCGTCGACGTCCCGGCCGCGTATAATGTCATCCTAGGCCGACCCGGCCTAGCTGCCCTGGAAGCTGTCCCCTCAGCGTACCACCTTAAAATGAAGTTCTCCACTCAGTCGGGAGTAGGGGAAGTCAGGGGAAGCCAAGAGACGGCTCGGAAGTGCTACATGACACTAGAAATCCCCGAGCCGAAAGTTCGGCCAACGTCCGAGCCGGTGGATGAGTTAGAAGAAGTGCTCTTCTCGGACGAGGACCCGAACCGAAAATTCCTCATCAGCAAGTCCTTGCCGACTGTGCTGTGCTCTGACCTGGTTAAATGCATCCGGGATAACCGCGACCTGTTTGCTTGGTCGGCCGCGGATATGCTCGGCATTTCCGAGGAGTTGCTAGTCCACCGCCTAAGTGTCAAACCGGGGTGCAAACCGGTTCAGCAGAAGAGACGAAAATTCGCTCCCGAGCGACAGCAGGCCATCAAGGAGGAGGTGGATAAACTTTTGAAGGCTAAGTTCATACAGGAGGTAAACTACCCCGAGTGGCTCTCCAATGTTGTAATGGTCAAGAAGTCCAACGGCTCTTGGAGAATATGCATCGACTTCACCGACCTGAATAAGGCGTGTCCGAAGGACCCATTCCCTCTTCCGAACATCGACACCCTCATTGACGCCACCTCGGACCATGAGCTCCTTAGCTTCATGGACGCCTTCTCCGGCTATAATTAAATCCGAATATTCCCTCCGGACATTCCGAAGACCTCCTTCATCACCGATCAGGGCCTCTACTGCTACCGGGTCATGCCGTTCGGGTTGAAGAACGCAGGCGCCACCTACCAGCGCCTCGTCAACAAGGTCTTCCAGAGCCAGATAGGCCGGAACATGGAGGTGTACGTTGACGACATGCTTGTCAAGAGCATCCGAGGCACTGACCACGTGGCCGACCTCCAGGAGGCATTCGGCGTGTTGAGGAGGCACAGCATGCGGCTGAACCCGAACAAGTGTGCGTTCGGGGTCTCTTCGGGAAAATTCCTCGGCTTCATGGTGAGCCAGTGAGGGATCGAAGCCAATCCCGAGAAGATCAAGGCCATATTGGACATGGCCCCGCCCCGAAACGTCAAGGAGGTGCAAAAGCTAACGGGTCGGCTCGCTGCTATCGGCCGGTTCCTCTCGAAGTCTGGGGAGAAGTGCCTCCCCTTCTTCACTCAGGGGGGCTAAGGGTTTTGAATGGGGCCAACCACAATAGGAATCGGTCGACCAACTGAATGCCTACTTGGTGAACCCCCCTCTGCTCAGCAAACCTGTCCCGGGGGAAACTCTCTTCATCTACTTGGCTGCTTCCGAGCAGACCCTGAGTGTTGTTTTAGTGAGAGAGGAGGACCGGGCCCAAAGGCCAATCTACTACGTGAGCAAGGTGCTTCGGGACGCCGAGCTCCGCTATCCGAAGATAGAGAAGATGGCCTACGCCCTGGTCATGGCGGCGAGGAAGCTCCGGCCGTACTTTCAATCTCACTCGGTCGTTGTCCTCACCGACCAACCTCTAAAGCAAATCCTCCACAAGCCTGAGACCTCGGGCCGGCTAATGAAGTGGTCCATAGAGCTGAGCCAACATGACATCTCCTACCAACCTCGGACGGCAATTAAAGCACATGCCCTCGCCGACTTCATCGTAGAGTCCACCATCCCTGAAGTCAGCCACGTCCCGAATGGACCCCCCATTTGGACAGTCTTCGTGGACGGCTCCTCCTGTAACGAAGGAAGCGGCGCCGGTATCATCCTAAACGGCCCTGACGACTTCGTCCTCCAGTATGCGATCCGTATGAACTTCAGGGCCTCGAACAATGAGGCGGAGTACGAAGCACTCATCGCAGGCCTCGGACTTGCCCGAAGTGCTGGGGCGCGACGTCTCCGAATTCATAGCGACTCCCAGCTTATCGTGAACCAAGTCTTGGGCGAGTACGAGGCCTGAGACGAGCGGATGGCGAAGTACCTCGCTAGGGTCTGGGCCCTCATGAGCCGGTTCGAAGAGGCGCTCATCCAACGGGTCCCTCGTAAGGAGAATTCGCAGGCCGATGCCCTCTCCAAGTTGGCCTCATCATCCCTACAAGGTCTTGAACAGGCCGTTCTGATCGAGGTCCTCTCTAAGCCGAGCATAGAAGACGAGACATCCGGCTCGGTGGAGTCGTTGCCGGTCATGTTGCAAGATAATTGGATGAAGCCGTTGGTGGAATTCTTAAGGGACGGGCTCCTGCCCGAGGATCCCAAAGAAGCACGCCGAGTCAGAATCCGGGCCGAGCGGTATGTCTTGATCGAGGGTATCCTATACAAACGTTCCTTCTCTCAAATAGACGGCCGACCGTACCTAAGGTGCCTCTCCCCAGAACAGGCCGACTATGCCCTACAAGAGCTCCACAAAGGCATCGGCGGGGCACATTCCGGATCCAGGTCCTTGGCCCGGAAAGCTTTGAATTATGGATACTTCTGGCTGACCCTCCTTCAAGACGCCGAGCGACACATTCGGCAATGTAGCTCTTGCCAGAGACACTCCAGCATCCGACGCCTCCCTCAAGCCAACCTCGCCTCCCTATCAAGTCCTATCCCCTTCGCAATGTGGGGGATGGATTTACTAGGGCCTTTCCCTCCGGCTCCGGGTCAGTTCAAGTTCTTGGTCGTAGCCATCGACTACTTCTCGAAGTGGGTCGAGGCCGAGCCCCTCGCCACTATAACCGAGAACAAGGTGGTTCAATTCTTCTGGAAGAGCATCATCTGCAGATTCGGCGTCCCCCGTGTCCTCGTGACGGACAACGGGACCCAGTTCACTGGCGCAGCATTCCGAGCTCTGTGCGACGACCTTACCATCCAGCAGCGCTTCTCGTCCGTCTCCCACCCTCAGTCGAACGGACAGGCAGAAAATGCTAATCGGCAGATCCTCGCAGGCATCAAGAAAAGACTGGACAAATGTTCCAAAGGCTTATGGGTCGACCAACTCCCCAACGTCCTATGGAACTACCGCACGAGCAAGCGGACCCCCACAGGAGAGTCCCCCTTCAACCTCACCTATGGGTCCGAGGCGGTGATACCCTTCGAGGTCGGAATACCTTCCCCTCGGCTCGCAGCCTACGACGAGGAACAGAATGCCAGGGACCTCAGGGCAGACTTAGATTTAATAGATGAGCTGAGGGAAAGAGCGTCGATTCGGCAGCAGAATTACCGAAGAAGGGTCGAGTTGGCGTACAACAAGAAGGTCCGACCCACCAACCTTAAGCAAGGGGATTTAGTTTTGAGAAAACTGGCCATATCCTTCCCCAATCAGAAGAGCAAGCTGGCTCCGAACTGGGAAGGGTCGTACAAGATTACAAGGGTAGTTCGGCCAGGAGCATATCATCTAGAAGATCTAGAGGGCAGAGAGATTCCGAGGACCTGGAATGCCGACCACCTCCTGAAATACCAAGAAAGCGCCCCAGCGCCACTCTAAGTATCACAGGATATCGAGCCATTCCTCTCCTCTAACTTGTAACCTATTTTCATAAATTGTAATATGTAAAACGGTTCGCCGTCGATTATCAATGAAGAAAGCTCTTTCATACTTATAAATTTGCATGCCTCTCTCCGCCCTTATCATCTGTTTTTTCAAATTTTAATTTCAACCAATGGTTCGGAGTCCATGTCCGGCTCGACTTTACCTCCTCAGCTCGTCCCCGGACGAGCCAGAGGTAGATCGCCGTTCGGAACTGCTCCCACAACCGTTGAACTACACCGATGGTTCGGAGTCCAACACTCGGCTCGACTTTACCTCCTCGGCACGTCCCCGGACGAGCTTGAGGTACATCGCCGTTCGGAACTGCTCCCACAACCGTTGAACTACACCGATGGTTCGGAGTCCAACACTCGGCTTGACTTTACCTCCTCAGCACGTTCCCGGACGAGCCAGAGGTAGATCGCCGTTCGAAACTGCTCCCACAACCGTTGAACTACACCGATGGTTCAGAGTCCAACACTCGGCTCGACTTTACCTCCCCGGCACGTCCCCGGACGAGCCAGAGGTACATCGCCGTTCGGAACTGCTCCCATAACCGTTGAACTACACCGATGGTTCGGAGTCCAACACTCGGCTCGACTTTACCTCCTCGGCACGTCCCCGGACGAGCCAGAGGTAGATCGCCGTTCGGAACTGCTCCCACAACCGTTGAACTGCACCGATGGTTCGGAGTCCAACACTCGGCTTGACTTTACCCCCTCGGCTCGTCCCCGGACGAGCCAGTGGTAGATCGCCGTTCGGAATTGCTCCCACAACCGTTCGGAATCGCTACGACCGGCGAACTCCACCATGGAAAAGAGCTCGACTCACCCCTCGACTTCGCCGGAAGAGGGAGACGGAAGCCCCGAGAAGAAGGGTCGGATCACGTTGCCTCCGGTCGGGTGCCGAGCAGGTGCCATTCCGATCCTGCAAACGGGGAAAACTCACTTTCTCCTCAACTTTCGCGTAAGATCCCGATCAGACGGCCAGGATCTTGCCAGCGATGCTAGACGACAAGATAGCATTTTCTTGGGAACAGAGCCGTCTCGAGATTCGTGCCAAAATCTAACGGCCCAGATCTTGTCAGCGCCGCTAACGAAAAGATAACGTTCCCGTATAAACTAGCTCGCCTCGAGATTCTTGCGGACGGCACTATGCGCTCGGCTCGTAAATCTCGGCATGACCAACACACTCACAAGCAAAATAAATACGCAGAGCAACGAAAGATGTTAATCCTTAAAAGAAAATTTTATTAATAATCAGGACACAATACAAAGCAATCTTTCCATGGTTACAGAGTATTGGAAAACAAAAATACAGCGCTGACCCATTACACTTAGTCCTCAAACAGAAATGTCTTCACTGATCTCTTCGGTTGCCAGCCCATCCACTTCAGCTGTTAGATCCTCCGCCTCTTTCCGAAGCTTAGCCTCTACAGTCTGTAAGTGATGGATCTCGGTGAGCAAATCGTCCCGCTCGGCTAATATCTTCGACTGATTGTGCCGAATACACTGAACCCGAAAAGCGTTGCTAAAAGCTGTCTGCGAGTCATCATCCTCCCCTACGGGGGTCGCCTCAATGATCCTTCCCTCCAGACGCTGGATCTCGGCATGTCGTTGGCCGAGGACGGACTGAAGGTGGGCCCGCTCGCCCTCAGCTCGACGTAACTCCAGCTCTACACCACGACGCCGCTCTCGGCGCTTCGTCGAGCGCAACCTCGTCACCCCTGAGGTTACCTCGGTTTCAGCTTCATTGTCCGAGCCGTTGGGATCGGTGTGTTGGTCTGACACCACGAGCTGAAAAGAAGAGAAAATGAATAGCAAGATTTCAATACACTTCCGAGGAGCAACACTTGAAGAATTTTCCAATCAAACTTTCAAATTCATATTCAGATATAATAGCTCCACATACAACCAGACCGACTCTACAGCAAAGTTTAGCAACAAACGGAAGAAACACAAAACGACATGATCAGGGTCTCTTCGGAAGGGGAACGCTTCGATTCAAGGAAACGCGAGGACGACGAGGCCTCGCCTCCGAGCTCGATCCCAAACCAACGAAGCGTGACTCCCCTTCGCCACTGACCCTGACTGTGGCGCCGACCGAGGCCCCGCTCGACGACACGGCCACGCCACTCTGAGCATCGGCAGGGCTCCGCCTAGCCACAGGCAAACGTGTCGCGAGTTCATAAAAGGAAATCCCTCTTTCGCTCTCTTCGCGAGTGCACGATATACTGCGGACGTTGGCCCTCTCTGGCAGGGGCTTGAGTGATGTGACCTCCTCCTCCAGTTCGATGATTCTGTCTCTCAAAGCGTCGTCCTTCGCCAACTTCTTCAAGCGAGGGGGCCTTGACGAGCCCGAGACGTTGGCACTGTCGGTTGCGAGCCGTCGGAAGTGGGTGACCTCGATCCCCCTATCTATTGTGATCCTCTTAAGCTTGTCGACCTCGGCCAACAACTTCTTGCGCTCGGAAGAGGCCTTGTCCAGTTCGGAAGTTAACTTCTCTTCCGCCGCCGAGCGCTATTTTTCCGCTAACTCCAAGTGTTGGACCTCGGCCAGAAGCTCGTCATTCTTCCGCTCGGCGACGGTAAGCTCCCTACGAAGCCGCTCGACCTCATCCTCGGGACAAGGAGCTTGGGGTTCCTTCCGCAGTTGCTTCAACTCGCGAAGATGCCCCCTCACAGCTGCCTTCGTCTCCTCCAGCTTCAGGAACATTAGGAACCGCCTCTATCGGCTATTCGAGAGCTCGCCCTTCGTTTTGGCCAACTCCTTACGGAGGTGTGCAACCTCCGTAACCAGACCGAACTTTACCTGAAAATCAGAGATAAATCCGAGACCCAACACTTGGAGAATTCTACGCCTATTCAAACACAAAATCCGAGACTCAACACTTGGATAAATTTTGGCCAAACGAACTGTTTTCATTCAAAACCAAGAAGAAAGTTTTACAAAAAGCGGTGGCCAGTCCGCAATTAGGCTTACAAAAAGAAACAAAACAATAAAAGACTAAAGAGGCAACTGAGTCAGGGGTTGACCTTTTTGTCGTTCGGGTCTGTCGACCCCTCGGCCTTGTCCTCGTCCTCGCCTTCGCCTTCGTCCTCGTCCTCGCTCCCACTCTCCTCCTCGGAGTCATCCTCCTCTTCTTCCTCGGCCCCGGTCTCGCCCGGGCCTCCGACATCATCCGTCTGCCCCTCGGGGCCGAGCATCCCCAGGGGTACCTCCTCCTCCCCCTCCACGGGGTCGTAGAAACGGTAAGAAGACGTGTCGAAACCCGGATTCCGAGCGGCGATGTGGAGAAGTGCCCGGCTGTAGGCGTCCTCCATGTTCTTGTACATGTGGAGCTCGGCCTCCTCCTGGACAGCCTTCTTCACCTTTGCCACCTTGGACCGGTGCTTGGCCATGATCCTCTCGACCCTCTTCCGAGCCCTCTCCGCCTCCGACCGAGCATTGGCCAGCTCCTCCCTCAGCTCGGCGTTCTCCTTCTCCGAGGCCTCGAGCTTGGCTCCCGTGTCCTTCGACAACTGAATGACGTCGGCCAACTGCTTCTCCAACCCCGCCGCTTCGGCAGCCCTTTTTGACGAGAGGAGCTGCTCGGCATCAAGCAACTTCGTGGCTTTGACGCGCTCCACTCTCTCCCGCTCATACTCCTGCTCCTTGCTCGCAAACTCCTCGAGCAGGAAGTTGAAGTGACAGAGGGTCTGAAAAGAGAACAACCCATCAGAATCCGAACGCAGGGACTTGGAAAAATCTCAGAAAAAGTTTCAGTGAGAAAGAGTTTGGTCCCCTTACCGACATGGTGTTCCGAGCGATCTGCATCGCGGCATCTCCTGCTAGTCCAGCCTTCAGGGCCGCTCGATCCTTCGGGGTCGGCAGGTGCCTCACCGCCTCCATGCAGATATTGTCGTCGCCCAAGAAGCCATCGACATTCATCACCTGCCAGTCAGGGACGAAGATCTGCTTGTGCCTCTCGGTCAAGATCTTCTCCGCTTCGGCAGTAAGGGGCGGGACTGGGAGAGACATCACCTCTTTCACGCCGAATGCACCGCTCGACGACCCGGCTACAGCCCCCTCCACCGTTGGTGCCGGCGCACCGGAAACTGGAGGGTCAGTAGCCGCAGACTTTTCCTGCACGGGGCCGGCCACCGGGGCAACGGCCTTCTTCGGGTCGCTCGCCTTCTCGACCGAAGGAATCTTCGGGGCTCGGCCGCCCTGGGGTCCCGTCGAAGGCCTTTTCTTCTTCGTCTCCTGCTCCGCCGCCCTGGCCTTCGCCATCAGAGCCTTATAGTCCATCTTCATCGTCTCTGCACAAGCCGAATGAAAAAACTTAGAAAAATTTTCGTAAACTCTAAACAAAGGGTATAAATACCAGAAGCGTACTAGGGTCGATCGGACTGAGACCCCCTCGGAACAGAGCCTCCTCGGTATTATCCTTCCAGCTTAGCGCTGGCAGAGCGAGGAGCTTCTTGTGGACCTCTGTTTCTTCGTCACTCAGCACCCGGCTCCTTCTTGGCTCGCTTGGGCAGGCCATCCTTCGCCTAAACTATCGGAATCACCCACGGCACAGGGGCTCGAATGATAAAATACTTCTCCTTCCAATGTTTGATTGAGTCCGGATTCTCGATCAACTTCACGCCCGTCCGCGGCGAAAGATAGAACCTTTGTTCGTTTCGGCTTGGCTGACAATGTCGGTAGAGGCTCCGAAAGAGAAACATGCTCGGCTCGGCACCGACCTCTTGGCACCGGAGGACAAACCCCGTGACGTGCCTCCAGGTGTTCGGCATCAGCTGGGCGGGGCTCAAACCGTACCAGTTCAAGACATCAACTACGAACGGATGAAGGGGAAAGCGGAGTCCGGCAATGAGGGAGTCGAAAGGAAAGACGCACACATCTGTCGAAGACTTCGTATTGGCTCGGAAGCCTGGCCCGGGGAGGAGCAGCCCGTACTCGGTGGGGATCCAGAATCCCTTACGGATCAGATGTAGATCGGCCTCCGTAAGAGATGAGATAGTATGGTCCACCTCGGACAGCTCCCTCGGTTCATTCTCCTCCACCGATTTAGCCGTGCCTTGGGTCACCTTCTCCAAGATATCCTCGGCGTAGTCCCGAACCCCTCCCACGCTCGACAGAGCAATAGGCTGCCGACCGAACGCCCCCGCCGTCTTCGGCGTCTCGACGATCGTGACCACCGCTTTACCCTTATGAGACGCCGCCGCGACCTCCTGAGGTAGTTCGGCTACTTCACCCTCTCTGTCCGGCCGAACGACACTCTGATCGGTCGGCTCCACTACCTCCTTTCCTTTGCCCGCTCGGTCTACGGCTTGCTCCGAGGCGGGGGTCTCATCCGAGGAAGTAATCTTAACCATTTTCTAAAGAAAGGGGAAGGAGACTGACCTTGAAGTGACAGCTGCGGTCGGAAAAGTTCACCGGAGATAGAGAACACCTCGCCGCGACAGCTAGCACCACCACCCAAGGAGCTAAAAACTTCGAAGGTGAAAGTAAAAACTGGAGAGAGAGAGAGAGTAAAAGTGAATAATGAGACCTGGATTAAGGGGGGGTGAAGATTTATAGTAAAAAAGGAACGTCCCTTGGACTTCCAAACGAAGGAGCGCGACTCTTGGGCCGCTCTCGAAACGTCGCGAAGGCCCAACACAACTGTCTTCTTCACCAAGTCAACTGGCTCGGCATAACGGGATCTGAATCCGAACTACACGCAATCCGAGCCCACTTGCAAAGAGCCCGGTCGGCCACCGAGCAAGTGCCATTCCGAGCTTGCAAACGGAGAAAACTCGCTTTCTCCTCAACTTTTGCGTAAAATCTCGATCAGACGGCCCAGATCTCGCCGAGGACACTAGACAACAAGATAGTGTTTTCTCGAGAAATGTGCCCATCTCGAGATACGCGTCGCCATCCAACGGCCCAGATTGCGTCAAATCGCTCGGACTGCCTACACTTGCCCCATGTCATCCGACGTCTCCGGTTGCGCCACGTCGCTGGGATAATCGTACCCTCGGACGTCCCACCTCTGTCTGAAGAAACCAGAAAAAATTTCAATTCAAAATTTTAAGGCACCGCCTTCGGCGAGCCCCCCAGGCCCCAGGTCTCGGTCGGTGTTCCGTCGACCCATGGGGCCCGGTCAAAATCAGATCGGCACCCCCCCATCTCTAACTCCTTCGGGCTGGCAACCATCGGAAGCCGTCAGCCCGGAAGGAAGACAGAGATGGGAAGAGACCCATCATTCCGAAGCCACTGCAGTCCCTCGGATCCGGACTTGGGTCATCACCTCTTCTACCGTGATCTTCCCCGACCCTGACACCCACAACGGGGCAGTCAGAACCGAGAGAAGACCACGGTGGAAGAACGATCACCCGTCCTCCCGAAACAAACTCTTCCCTCGGGCCGGACTTGGGTCATCACCTCTTCTACCATGACCCTCCGATTCAGACACCCACGCCGGGGCCGTCAGAATCGGTAGAAGATCATGGTAGAAGAACGACCACCCGTCCTACCGAGACATATCGCCCCTCGGATCTGGACTTCGGCAGTCAACCCTTCTGCCAAGATCTCCCCTGACCCTGACACCTCCACCCGGGCCGTCAGAGTCAGGAGAAGATCTTGGCGGAAGAGCGACCCCCCGTCCTTCCGAATCGCATGGTCCCTCGAGCCCGGACTTTGATCATCACTTCTTCCACCATGATCTCCCCCGACCCTGACATCCACTTCGGGGCCGTCAGAGTCAGGAGAAGACCATGGTGGAAGAACGACCACCCGTCCTTCCGAAGAGCAACCACCCGAAGCAGATTCCTCCGAGGGCTAAAACTCTACATTGTTGTGATTAAAATGACAAAGGGAGTGGGATACTTATAAGCTATCCTCCAAGATCTGGCCATTATGACCCTCGAAAATTGAAACGCCACGCATTAATTGAGGGAACCATTCTTAATGACACCGGGAAGATGGAACGCCGCACAAACCCCGGGGGACCATTAATACCCTTGGAAACAGGATCGTCTCGAAACTCGTTGCGCCACCTCGCTCGGACTGCCGAAGCCCCATGCCTTTGGTCGGCTGCCGAGCAAGTGCCTTTCCGACCCCGCAAACGGAGAAAACTCACTTTCTCCTCAACTTTCGCGTAAAATCTCGATCAGACGGCCCAGATCTCGCCGAGGACACTAGACGACAAGATAGTGTTTTCTCGAGAAATGTGTCCGTCTTGAGATGCGCGCCGCCATCCAACGGCTCAGATTGCGCCACATCGCTCGGTCTGCCGAAGCCCCATGCCTTCGGTCGGCTGCCGAGCAAGTGCCTTTCCGACCCCGCAAATGGAGAAAATTCACTTTCTCCTCAACTTTCGTGCATGATCTCGATCAAACGGCCCAGATCTCGCCGAGGACACTAAACGACAAGATAGTGTTTTCTTGAGAAATGGGCCCGTCTTGAGATGCGCGTCGTCATCCAACGGCCCAGATTGCGCCACGTCGCTCGGCCTGCCGAGCCCCTATCCCTCTGGTCGGCGGCCGAGCAAGTGCCATTCTGAACTCGCAAACGGAGAAAAAAGACATCGAGCAACTACGACCGTTGGATCTTTCAAAAATTCGTGCTTCTAATGATGAACGGTCCAGATTGCGCCACGTGCGCTAAAAGACAAGATAGCATTTTCTTGGGATTCACACCATCATCCGACGGCTCAGATAGCGCCACGTCGCTCGGCCTGCCGAGCCCCTATCCCTCCGGTCGGCGGCCGAGCAAGAGCCTTTCCGAGCTCGCAAACGGAGGAAAAAGCTTCCGAGCGATAACAACCGATGGATCTCTCAAAAATTCGCGCCCATCTATGATCAACGGCCCAGATCGATCCACGTCATAAATCGGTATTTAAAATCATTTTTTATTTATTTAAATCGCTTTATTTATTTAAAATTTGCGAAAAAAATTGCTAAAAATTTGGGAAAATTAATTAAAAATTCTAGAAAATAATTAGAAATTCGGGGGTATATTTTTGAGCCCCTGAACGAACAATTATTGCCTAGAATGTACTGTTAAGGCCCCCGAACAATTAGTAAACACATCGCAAAATTAAATAAGTAATCCAAAAAAATAAATAAAAGCCGTCAAATACTCGATATGGCTAGAGAACAGCACATGGCATCAAAAAATCACCTCACTACCCCCTTTGAGATTCAGACTCCTCCATTCGGACTCCGATACAACTCCACTAGCCACCAAAACAGTTAAACTACACCTCAAAGGCTGATCACACTCAGTCTTTAGGAGTGGGGGGCTCGTGATATGGCTAAAAATGGGGTTAAATCGGAACCGTCCAGATTGGGCGCGAATCTTGAAGCTCGGGGGTAAAATGGTAATTTCACATACAAGTGGATCCAAAGCGGGTACTGGATCTCCTTCGCACAGATCCAATAACCCACAAACGGATCCACACCAATTAGGTACGGGTCCCAAACCGAGGCGAACCCCGACCAACAAGAGACAAATCAGGGCCACTGATTTGACCAAGTCAACGGGCCTGATTTACTCTCACCGGGAATCAGGGATTAGTTTCCTAAACAAACTGTGAGGATTTTTCTCCTGGCAGTTATACAGGGAATCAAGTCCCTAATCACTCCCCTGGCGACTATAAATACCTCCCTCTACCACTGTGACCAGGTAATCACTCTTTTTCCACCTTAAGCTCTTTCTTTAATCACCACTGGTTACTGACAAGAGCGTCGGAGGGTGCGTCGCCGGAATCAACCCTGGTGTTTCGCACTTTCTTGCATGTTGCGGCGGGAATTGGAAGGCTTGGATCCGCTGTTCAGGTTTTCTCGAACTCACAAATTCTATCTGTTTACCCCCACACCGAAATCAGCGGTAACAGCGACCAACTGTGGGTTCTGCAACGTACACGTGAAAAACCTGAACCATCTATTTCTTCACTGCACAAGAAGCAAGGCCATCATGATAGAGGTGCTAAGAGCCCTAGGAACAAGTGTCTATCCTAGAGACTATGAGGAACTATGGGTTGGCCCCAGATTTGTATCAATCCGACATGGCATGAAAGATGCGTGGTTTATAGCCATTGCGGCAGCCACATGGGTGTTATGGCTAGATAGGAACAACTTTTATTTCCGTGCTTCATGTAATTCTATTTCTAGTAACCTTACTCATATCATGCATCTGATTTCCTTTTGGGCTACAGCTGCGGCTTCAGGAGCGAGAGGGAGGATTGCAAGGGTATTCCAGGTGGAAGAGTTTGACGACGAGGAGATAGAGTTCGGGCCAACTCTGGACTGAGGAGTGGGCACCTGCCATACTATCCAGTATTTCAGTAGATGCACGCTCTGTCTCTATATATTTTGTATCAGGCCTTTGTATTTTGGTTTTCTAAGGTTGGACGATGTAACCCACCCCCCAGGGTTTTGTTGGGGGTTATGTTTTATTTCCTGCACTGCACTTTTATTTTCCCGGGACTTCGGAGTTATTTATTAATCTCTTATTAATGAAACAGGGTGGCGTTATTCCACCTTTTACCTCAAAAAAAGACATTGAGCCTACACATGCATGCATGTGTGGAGATGTTTTAAAAAAAATTCTCCAATATGTAATAATAATACTCCATCCGTTTAAAAATATAAATCATTTTAGCCTTTTTATTCTTTTTAAAAATATAAGTCACTCTAGATTTATGAGACAAATGTCTTATCATTCTTTAATGTCCATCTAATATTTTTTAATGAGATTTCTAATTTTATCCTTATCTTTTTTATAAAAGGAGTAATTACGAAATTATAGAGAAGGACAAACTGGACATTTTATAATTGATAGCTCATTTATGCATTTTAAAAAACCAAGAATGCTAGTCTGTTTGGTTTGGTGTTTTTTTTTCTTTTTCCAAAACCCCAAAACTTGTTTAGTTAGGGTGTTTTGTGAAAACAGTTTTCACAAAACTCTACTTCAACTATTTTCTGTTTTTTCATGTAATGCCCCTATTTTCATTTATGAAAATTATTTATTTTTTTTCTTTGCACGTAGTGTGCACGTGCAATTTTTGTAGTATAAAATCTTATAATTATCTTCTTTATGAATAATGTGTATATGTATATATACGAATATGTATTCTCTAATTATTCTTTTATATAATAGGCCCATTTTCTTCAAATAAATAAAAGCATTTCCTTTTATTTTTTTTTAAAATATTAATTTGGCCCATTAAATAAGGCTCATGAACTATTCCTTATTTAATTACAACTTGTAATGTTAAATATTTATAAGATTATTTTCATAAAATAAAATGTACATATTTTTGGGAACTAGTGAGTGCACGTGCATTGCACATATACGTGCATGAACACACCAAATAAGGGAGGCCGGTTTGTGCATTTGAGTGGAGAGGGTGTGGGTAGTTATTTGAGTGTGTGGGTGGTTGCTACAACTTCCTCTCTTATCCTAACCCTCCATCCTATAACTATCTATCTGATCTTAGCCCTCCAATCAACTCCTAAATTGTATATAAATACCCCTCCCATTTAATTATTTTCTACACTAAAAATCTACTAAGAGTAATTTTATAAGAGACATATTAGTGTGAGTTGAGTTGTTCTTGGAGGCCGGCCACCACATCTTGGAGCTTTCGGTGTTGGCAAGGAGGATGAGGCGTGCATTGCAATCTAGGAGGCTCTAGGGAATATTTCTTAATTGGGTTTTCTTCAAAGAGGTGGGTGTTTCTCATGAATTCTAAAGTAGAAATCACGCTAGGATTGAAATTGAATTGTTTTTATATGTGTGATAAAGTTAGATTGATTGAATGACTGTCAATAGATGTAATGACAATCTTCCATGCTACATATCATGGGAAAATTTGAATGAATGGGAATAATTAAAGACATTTCTGAGCAATTGGAAAATTAGCGGTACAATCGACTGATCCGTCGAACAGTCGACTGGTCTAAGAAAATGAAATACATACACAGTTCGAAACTCCATGAAATGATAGGAATAATGTGCATTATTATTTTGATTTTAATCTAGCATGCTAAATCGGAGTTGATATTTATCTCTGTAGAACAACAATGACTACGGGAAAAATATGTTGTTAGAAATCGGGGTTGTGTGGTAAATACTAGTCGTAAGAATGCATTTTCGTAAACAAATGATTGATTGCTTAGTGTGTAATAAATTAATAAAACAGAAGTTTTTATAAAGCAAATGATCATTGTGAATTATGGGTTTACTGTGAATTTTAAGTAGATTGCAAACTGGAAAGTTACATTTCAAAGAGAAGAAAATATATTTGAGACTTGAAAAACCCCACAGCACAGCCGACTGATTACATGTAACAGTCAAATGTCCTAGCCATTTTGATTGAGACTTGAGAAACTCGCAGCACAGCCGACTGATCACAATTAACAGTCGACTGTCCTGATCATTTATTTGAATTCAAAATCATAGCGGAACAGCCGACTGGCCATATGAGACAGTCGACTCCTCCGTTTATTTTATTCTCGAGCTTTAGAAACTCGCGGAACAGCCGACTGGTCATGGTTAACAGTTGACTGTCCCGAAGTTTCAAATGATATATGTATTTTGGGAGAAAATCTCTATAATCTGAGGCTTTGTATAAGTGAGACTATTTTACAAGAGGAACATTTTTATTAACTAAAATTGTTTCTTTAAGAAATTTCGAATGGATTGTTTAAGAAGCTTAAATTGAGATTTTGGTAATGAGAAATTTGAAAGGTGTGAATTGTGAAATAATTGAAAATATGAACTGAGGATTTGGAATGGATTGAAATAGAATTATGTGAGCTTATGAATGTGACATGCTTCTTTTCCCAAGTATCTATGCATTGAATTATTGAATGTGATGAGTTATGAAAGATGTGAATACATGATTATTATGCTTTTGAACATGAATGGTGATTAATCATGAAAAGGAAAATCTACTGTAATTATGAAAAATGAACTTATGAGTTTGAAAGACTCGATTCTTGGAAATTGTGAATTGAAATTGAAAACTAGAGGGTAGCTAAGTCTCACACCGGCAATTGAAAAGAAATGAATTGAAATGAATTGTTGAAATGAACGACCAAGGTTTGGGTCATGTTAAATGAATGATTAAGTCCGGTATAGTGGAGAGGCTAACTTTAGAGATTTGATTTTGCTCATGATTCTATTAAATTAAGGATTAGATACATAGTGGAGATGTGATGAAATTAAGAGAAAAACATGAGTATGAGGGCCATCGAATTGGCGGTGTGAGAGTGTTTCACAGGCTGTCTTCACGATGCGTCGTAACATGACGTGAGCACTGCTCCAGAATTATCGTCCCGGTGGCGACGCTTGTGAGATGTTTGGTGACTGCGGGTGGTATCATGTCCCATGACGGAGGCTGAATTGACCACAAGCTATCTTCACGATGCGTCGTGACATGACGTGGGATCCCCTCCAGGCTGTTTGGATATGAGCTCGTAGATCATAGAACATCTAGGATACTTACCATAGTTACCGTAGTAGTTTAAATCATAGCGAGGGATTGAACCCTACAAGATGAAGTACGATTAAGGACTTGCCATCGGACCTATGTAGTATGGGATGCATAGAATCCGAACAAGTGCGCATTAGTGTCATATAACATAATAACTGCATTAAGGACTAAGTGCACAATCACAACACGACATCAACAGGATAATTCCCTTTAGATTTGTTTGTGAACAAGTTTGTGGTTTGTCAAGAAATGAGAATCGTTATAATGTTTCCGGCATAGAGAGGATGACCGTATATAATTTTCGTCGGTTGAATAAACTGACGCACCCACAGTTTTGTATGCAGTATAAATGGCTGATAAAGATTAAAGGAGAACTGATGCTCATAGATAATTCATTGTTGTATCTTTGTATAATGTTGTAAATTGCTTCCGCTGTCATTACATGTAAATTATTTGTGATATATGCTTCCGCTGTAAAATGTAAAGTGTAAAAATCTCATGTAACTCTGATGTAAAGTGAAAAGTTTTTATTTCCTTATAAAATTGTACTAAATGAAGTGTAAAGATTCGTGGAATCTCGAATTCAGTTGTATTTTGGAATTCGGGGTGTTACATTTCACATCCTCTCTCTAAATATATTTATATATATATTATTATTATTATTATTATTATTATATATATATATTTATAATATATTATTTTTACATATATTATTTTTTTTTATTTTTTAAGATATATATATATACTATTATTATAATATATATTATTATTTCATATATACTATTTTATATATACTATTATAATATTCTATTATTATTATAATATATATTATTATTATTATATATTACTATTATATATTATTATATATATTATTATATAATTGATTATTATTATAATAAATTATTTAATATATAATTATAATATATTATTATTACATATATATTATTATAATTATTATATGTTATTATATGTGTGTATATAATTAAATATGTTTATTATAATAAATTATTTTATATTATTATGTAATATAAAATTATTATAATATATTATTATTTTATTTATACTATTTTATATGTACTATTATTATTATTATATATATTATTATTTTATTTATAATATTTTATATATAAAATTATTATTTTATATTATTATTATATATATTTTTATTTTATATATACTATTTTATATATACTATTATTATATTATATTATTATTATGTATTACTATTATATATTATTATATATATTAATATATAATATATTACTATTATATATTATTATATATATTATTATATAATATACTATTATTATAATATATTGTTATATATATTTATAATATATTGTTGTTACATATATATTATTATTATTATTATTATTATTATTATTATTATTATTATATTATTATTATTATTGTTATTATTATTATATATATTATATTATTATTTTTATTTTATTATATATATATATATATATATATATATACACACACACACACACTATTATTATAATATATATTATTATTTCATATATACTATTTTATATATACTATTATAATAACCTATTATTATTATAATATATATTATTAGGGTAAAAGGGATATGAGCAACTTGCTCATTTAGTAAATGAGAAATTGATTATGTGGCATGCATATGATACATTGGACAACTAACCCTTTGAGGATTTTCTAATCACATGTATGTCACATCATCAATTGCTTATTTACTAAATGAGCAAGTTGCTCATATAACCCTTTTCCCCATATTATTATTATTGTATATTACTATTATATATTATTATATAATTTATTATTATTGTAATAAATTGTTTAATATATAATTATAATAGATTATTATTACATATATATTATTATAATTATTATATGTTATTATATATATGTATATTATTAAATATGTTTATCATAATAAATTGTTTTATATTATTATATAATATACAATTATTATAATATAATATTATTTTATATATACTATTTTATATATACTATTATTATATTACATTATTATTATATATATTATTATTTTATATATACTATTTTATATATATTATTATTATATTATATTATTATTATATATACTATTATTATATTATATTATTATTATATATATATTATATTATATTATTATTTTATATATACTATTTTATATATACTTATTTCATATATACTATTTTATATATACTATTATAATAATCTATTATTATTATAATATATTATTATTATTATTATATATTACTATTATATATTATTATATAATCTATTATTATTATAATAAATTGTTTAATATATAATTTGAATATATTATTATTACATATATATTATTATAATTATTATAAATTATTATATATATGTATATAATTAAATATGTTTATTATAATAAAATATTTTATATTATTATATATCAGTATGTATGTATATGTATACAACATGTATGTATCAGAGTATATATAATGTATACAGTATATACATACAACCAAACTTATACATACATTATACTCTCATTTTCAAAAAACTGCTTTCATAAAAAATTATTACCAAACAGTTTTTACACTCTCATTTTCAGAAAACTAATTTCAGAAAATTCTTTTTAGAAAACTGTTTTCAAAACAACAAACCCAACGCAATTTATCGTTGGATCAAGGAAGGTGATGGCAACGCCACCTTCTTTCATAACTTTGTTTCGCATCGGCAACGAATCAATTGCATCACCTCAATTATCGACAATGGTAATAAGTTGACGACCGATTCTGAATTTCATGTCACTTTCCTTAGCTTTTTTAAAAACCTGTTGGGCTCCCATAAACCTCGTTCTTTCCAACTTTACTGAAACCAATTGTCTGGACAGTAGGCCCATGATCTGTCCAGCCTAGAAGAACCCTTCTCTCTAGATGAAATTAAACTGGCTGTTTTCTCTCTAAAAAGTGACTCGGCCCCTGGCCCGGACGGTTTTGCAGCTTTTTTCTTCCAAAAATTCTGGGAGAGTCTAAAAGATGATCTATTCAAAATGTTCACTGATCTACACTAAGGTTCTTTCTCTTTTGACCGGATTAATTACGTGCACATCGTCTTCATCCCCAAAATTATGGGAGCCAATTCGGTGTCCAACTTTAGATCGATTAGCCTCATCAACACCACTTTTAAGTTCATAATGAAAGTTCTTTCGACTTGTTTGAGTGCTATTATTTCTCCCTTAATTGACTCGGCCCAATCGGGCTTTATTAAAGACAGGTTTATCCTGGACAGTGTGGCTTCGGCCCAAGAAATTATCTCCGAATGTTATAGATCCAACTCTGAGGGTATCCTGTTAAAGTTGGACTTTCAAAAAGCTTATGACAACATTAGTTGGGATTTTCTTTTCGATATCCTTCTTAATCGTGATTTTGGTTCTAAATGGATCGCCTGGATCAAATCCAGCCTATTTGTCGGTACCTCCTCGGTTATCATCAATGGATCGGAATGTCACAAATTCAAGTGCAAGTGTGGCCTCCGCCAGGGCGATCTTATCTCTTCTCTTTTATTTTCCCTTGTTGCCGATGTTTTCAGTAAATTACTCCGCAATGCTTGGGACGCAGGAGTCATCGAAGGTCATGGGGGAACACTCAGGTTTCGAGGTGTGCTGAACCTCCAATATGCCGATGGTACAATCATCTTCGCTAAACCCAATGGGTTTTCTTTGCGTAACTTGAAGTTACTCTACATATTTGAAAAAGCTTCCGGTCTAGCCATTAACTTTCAAAAATCCTTTGTTCATTGGCTTGGAGGGTTGGTTAACTGGCAAGTGGAAATAGCTCAATTCTTTAACTGTGCCTCGGCATCTTTTCCCATTCAATACCTTGGTATTCCCCTAAGATGAGGTAAGCTTCATAAGTCTGATTGGATGCCGATGATTGAAAAAGTTGAATCCAAGCTTAATGCTTGGTCCGGAAGGCACCTCTCTCGTGAAGGTAGACTCGTTCTGGTCAACTCCGTTCCTTTTTTCGTCCTCGCTTGGGTTATTAAGAGGATTGACAAAATTAGAAGGACTTTCTTCTGGTCAGGGACCGATCTTTATAAGGCTGGGTCCCATCTTTGTAACTGGAAGTTGATCTGCACTTCTAAAGTTGCAGGTGGTTTAGGGGTTATTAACCTCATGCAGCAAAATTTAGCCCTTCTGGTGAAATGGTTATGGAGAATTCTGGTTAAAGATCAACTGCCTTGGGCTAGACTCATTTCTATCAAATGTTTCTCTCGGAAAAGGATTTCAGAATTCTCCCCATCTCTGTCCCGCAAGGCCTCCCCATTCTGGAAAGGGATCTGGAAAGCGGCCAGTTCGTTCCGCTGCGGGATCTACCATAATTGTGCCAGTGGGTCTAACACCAAGTTCTGGGTCGATTTATGGTTTGGTAACATTAAGTTAGCTTTGGACTTTCCTTCCCTCTTCCAATTCGCTTCCAACCCCCCTCAGCGACGGTAGCAGATTACGTGACCATCATTAACCCCCAGAAGTTTTGGTCTATACCCTTTCTCTGTGCTCTTCCAGCGCACCTTGAGTTGGAGCTCAACGAGCTCTTCATTAATCTCAACCAGGATTCTTAGCATCCCACGGATATTTCTCTTGGCATTGGACTAGCTCTGGAATTTATTCGGTTAAGTCTTTCTACAATTTTCTTAACTTTGGTGGAATGTATTCCACTCTTGCTAAACTATTATGGAGTAGTTGCACCCCCCTGAAATCCAAAATTCTCACTTGGCTTGCGCTTAATAACAAACTTCTCACCGTCGAGCTTCTCAACAAAATGGGAAACTTTGTGCGTTGTGTTCAGCCAAACATGAGGATGCTGATCACCTGTTCCTTCGATGCAGCTTTATCCAACCCCTGTGGACTATAACTGTTTTTGCTTGGCAGGCTCCTTCTATGCCCGCTGATTTCTCGTCCTATTGGAGATCGCATTTGCCTAAGAAAGAGTACCGCAAACCTTGGTTCCTCTCTGTTATGATCATCATCTGGGTGATTTGGTCGGAAAGGAATAAACGTATTTTCTCAAATTCCGCTTCTTCGATGGATTCGATGATTGATGATTTTTTATTTTTCGCTAATCTGTGGCCTTCCACTTTAACGATCGATAAAGTAGCTAACTTACAGTTAGGCCGTCTTCATGAGGCCTCCTTCATCTATCGTTCTAATCTTACTAATTATAGTTAGCATTATACGTTCTAATATTGTATCTTTTCTCCTTCTCTCTGCAGATCTGAGATGTTACGTCCGTTATTAGTTCTATCTTCTCTGGGGCTCTCTGGTCCATTATTTTGGTGGTTGTTGCTTTGCTTTTGTTTTCTGGGAGCATCTATCGTTACTGGATCTCCTTATTTTATTCCTGACTGTTGTATAATTATATTGTAAGTTCTGTTGTTCTCCAAACTAGCTTGCTCTTGGTCTTGATGGTACTTTGAGCTATACTTAATTATGTTCTGGATGTTTGCTTTATTTTGCTTCTCGATCTGTACTTTGGTTTCAGATCTGTGCTATGATATGTTGCTTGGTCTTATTGTTATTGTTTGTGGTGTGGTTAAGTCCATCTGAGGTTCGGCTGCTCTTTGAATTGTATCATTTTGTTTGAGTTTTGCTGCGCCAGTTTCGTTGGTCGGAGGCGCCATTTTGCTGGCTGAGTTCTGTTTTTCTGTCCTTATCTTCGTTTTGTTGTTATTATTGAGTTGGTTGTTGTTTTTGTGTGATTTTTGGTTATGTTGTTGGCTCTGCCTTATTCTACTCCTCCTAGCAATTTGTTGGCGCATGAGTGTGTGTTCTTTGTTGCGTGGATCAGCGTGTGATCCTGAGGCTGGGCTCCAGGATGCTCCTTACCTCCATCCCTGTTAGTGTCCACCTGTTTCCATCCTTGCAGTTGGCTTTAGCTGCTTTTGTTGTCATCCCTTTGTGTCCTCTTCGCGTGATTCAGCTGGTTCCGATCCAACCGCTATTTCATTAATCGGCTTCCCCCTCCTTTGCTCCGGCTCAATGTTCAGAGCTTCGACGTAGAGGATTGTGGGCTGCGATGCTTTTCGAAGTCCCTGCATTTTGATCCAGTTGGTTCATCTGCTTCAGTGGAGGTCTGTTCGACTCGCTTCCCTCTCTTCTCAGCAACACAACCTTTCAGTGAGTCTTCGGATCTGCTCTTCCTTCGGATGCCAGATTTGGTTATCGGCCGGTTGTCTTTCTGCGGTCCCTGCTCCTCGGATCCCTTAGCCGTTGTTTAGGGTCTCTCCTAATAATGGATGGTGTTATTGGTCGAGGCGATTAGCTCCATTGCTGGTGTCTGTAATTTTTCATTTATCTTCGTTGGTAGCTTTTTGTTTTACAGATTGTAAAATTTAGTCTCGTTGTAACCTTCTTGGTTTTGCTTTATATATATTAGGCTGGAATCGAACGATTCTATTCTCGTTATCAAAAATAAAAAAACCAAGAATGTTAGTACTTTTTGTAATCTTAGATTTTTTTTAAAAATATGCGTTTAGAAATCTATAATGATTTATATTTTGAAATGGACGGAGTACTATGCAGTAATTTAAGTTTAAATTAAGTTGTAAATTACAAAGCAGGTCCATCTCCCCCTCCCAACTCTCTGCTTTTGGTGTCTTTGATTCTCTTGTCAGGCGTGAACATGTAAACTTGAAAGCAATCATGTCTCCTCTCTACCTAATACTCTTTTCTTTCCACGAATAGGGAAGTCGAACGGTGAGATTATCGATACTTACATCGTTCAAATTAAGTCATTCTAATGTAAAATGCAAAATAATGATATATCATGACCGACCTTAAAACTCCCCTTTATTACTGAGTTATTGTGAGGAATATACGGTGAAACAAAACTTGTAAGCCGTTAAAAAGATCGAAGAGCTTATTGAAATAAATAACTCTTACTTTGTAATGTTTTTTTGAGTAAATACTTTGTAATATTTGTACAAATATATTTATACATAAGGGTGCAAACAATACAGATTTATAAATTGGGGTTTTTCATATAGATCGATGTGAACTAATTACAGGTTTTCTTTTTGAGTAGTAAAACGAATTATAGTACAGGAATTTGTTTATTTTTACGCAAGTTGGGCTGCCCAATCAAGTAAGTGTACCACCAATGCCACCTTCCATGCAGAGATCATATTGATGCATTAGTTGTTCATAAACAAAGCTTCTCGAAACAAATGTGTGGAGCAGGACTTGTATGTGAAGAAGATTAATCAGCGAAAGCTTTTTCGAAGGAATTAATGACAGTAAGTCACGATATGCATGTCATTAAAAATAATTTAGAGGGTTGACATCAGAATGATATACATAAAAAACTCTTTTGTAAAATCTTGTTAACGATTGTTTTTTTTTTTTTTCTGTTTTAAAAAAATAAATAAAAGTGACCCCCGATCACCGATTTCAATAATGATAATTAATGAGAGATTGTTTTTTGTTTTGTTGAGTGAGATTGCTATCATATTATTGTATAAGAGTGAAGTCAATAATGAAGAATGCATGAGCAAAATTGGTAATTATAAACAAATTAAAATGTGGGGTGAGAGAGGCTCGAACTCTCGACCTCAGGATAACTCAAACTTAAGCTATGAGACCTACGCGCTAGCCAACTGCGCCACCACCCCATGTGACAACTCAAACATTAGTACCTATAAGTAAGATTACCATTTCCATATTTTAGTTCACAGCCCACACTCGTTGTGGGAAACTGACTTCAATTTTCAAGGGAAAATAACTTATGCACCATCTTGCAGTTGATTTCCTGTAACTTTTTGACATTATTAATGTGAATGTAAATAATCGAGGACTTTGATGAAGAAAAGGTTACATCAAAAGCATGTACGTAACACCAAATTATAGATGGCAATTTCACTCAGTCAGAAAGCCAATGCAAACATGTATACTTCAAGATAACTACAAAAAGATCACAATAGTTCTCTGCCAAATCATGAAAATTATGGAGTACGTAGTTTCTCTATTTAGTATAAATTTATTACAGAATCAATTTTCCGCTTTAGACTCGATCGTATGATGTTTTACGAGAAAGAAAGAAACCCAACATACATGATACACTAGTTTGTTTTAGCAACAGTGCGTCCACAGCTGTCTGCTATGTAGATCTCTAATCTCTAATCTCTAATCTCTAATATTATAATGGGAGAAGACCTTAGTGTCATTTGTAAATCTACCGTCTTACGTGCATTGCACGTTCAACTTCAACTCTTTCATTATATATTTTATTTAAATCTACCACTTATGTGCATTATACGTACAACTCAAACTCTCTCATTATTTTCTTTATATTAGTTTAAAAATTATATATTGATTAAAACGTGCATCGCACGTGTTAAATACTAGTATATATAATGTGTATTATCTATATGTGCATGCATGAGCACTATAATACAGCGACTTTGAGACAAACTCAAAATAATGATACAGATTCAATTTTTAAAGAGACCAACATTCAACACAAGATCTCATGCATAAAGCCACTGAGCTTGATCAATCAAGAAAGTTTAAGATCATGTTTTTTTCTGACGCTAGCTAGTTTGCACTCTTTATCGATCTTCCACTTGATTCAATCTCTCAAATTCAATCCTGCGCAGAGAAGATGAGCTTAGCATCTCTCCGGCCACTTGTTTCTCCAGGTAAAATTAAGATCGACAACTTCCACCTACAAAAGACATGAATATGACTTGCCGATAAGTTTAATGTGTTTACTTACTTTAGTGCTAGCGGAGAGTTTTCTCCCTTCAATAATCCACAAACAATAAATCTCAAGTTTACCTACCAAACTTGGAGTTTAGCAATGCATATATATATAGGTCAGAGGTACGACTGATCGAGGATAAAAAGAGGGAGAAATGGATGGGCATGTATGTATGTACACACGTCTGATAATTAAGGGCAAAGTTTTGGAGAATTTTAAACCAAACTATCCCACTTTTTGTAAGTATGTACGAAACTATCCCAGTTTGAAAATTTAATACCAAAACATCTCTGTCGCTAACTGAGTTAGCGCGCCTAGTAATTTTCTTCGCGTTAACTTAGTTAGCGTGCTGCAGGAGATACAACTTTTTCCCTCTTGTTTGGGTGTGGTAAAAAACTCGTCTAATATAGACACGCTAACTCTATTAGCGTGCGTGTTTAAACCACTCACGCTAACGGAGTTAGCGTTCGTAGATGGAACAGTATTGGGCACTACCCCAAAGAGGGGTGTGGGTAAAAAATTACTAAGTATAGACACGTTAACTCAGTTAACGTGCCTATTATTACCAAGGCCGTTAACTGAGTTAACGACTGTGAAGATTTTCAAGTTTCCAGAAAGTTGAAACTTTTTGGAAATTAAAGATACTCACACACGTTAACTCAGTTAATGTGCCTCTTATTAGCCGTTAACTGAGTTAACGACTGTGAAGATTTCAAGTTTCCAGAAAGTTAAAACTTTCTGGAAATTGGAGATACTTACACACGTTAACTAAGTTAACGTGTCTATTCTTACCGAGGCCGCTAACTAAGTTAACGAGTGTGAAGATTTTAAGTTGAAACTTTCTGGAAATTGGAGATACGTACACACGTTAACTCAGTTAACGTGCCTATTCTTACCAAGGCCGTTAACTGAGTTAACGAGTATGAAAATTTTAAGTTGAAACTTTCTGAAAATTGGAGATACCCACACACGTTAACTCAGATAACGTGCCTTATTTTACCAAGGCCGTTAACTGAGTTAACGTGTATGCCTATCTTCACAAACAAACAGACAGAGATTTTTGTACATAAAAAATCACTAAGTATAGACACGTTAACTCAGTTACCAAGATCGTTAACGTGCCTATCATTACCAAGATCGTTAACTCAGTTAGCGACAGGGATATTTTGGTATTAAATTTTCAAACAGGGATAGTTTCGTACATACTTACAAAAGTGAGATAGTTTGGTAAAAAATTCAGTTTTGGAAGGAGTAATGGGATTGCAATAAAATAAAGAGGATTGCAATAAAACCTTGTCTTTTAGTGAGAAGTGGGCCCCAATGCATTTATAATGTATGTTTGGGATAAAAACTCATGTATGTCTAGTATTTTGCTAAAATAAATGAAGTTAAAACTAGGAGTAGAACATAAATGGATCGACTTGGATAGACGTACACACAGTTAATTAAGGACGATATGATCATGTGTTGTGTTAATTGACAAAGCTGGAGTAATTGGCGGCCCTCCACAGATCGAGCTGAATGGAGAAATAAATTCAAGTATACTAGTAAATACACGTGCAATGCACGTCTGAACAATATTTTTTTATATTCTATTTATCTATATTATAATGGAAGAAGCATGTGCAGAACACGTAAAATAATAGACTGACATTCACTGTTCATAATCCTTCTCCCACGGGGCAGGTGCAGAGTGAGAGGGAGATGAAGAGGGTGAGAGAGTAATAAATTTAAACGTGTACAGTACGTATTTTATTGGTTTATATTGTAGAGTTTAATTAAACGTGCATTGCACGGGTTAAGATATAGATAAATTACAGTAAGACCTTCTTCCATTATAGTAGCAGAAATATACAACCCCAAAGATTTGGCCCGGCCTCCACAAAGTATTTTTATACTCTTTTCGAAAATAGGGAAGTCGGTGATATATTATCGATACTTACATCGTTCAAAGTCAATCTAATGTAAAATGCAAAATAATGATATATATATCATGACCGACCTTAATTAAAACTCTCCTTTATTACTGATCGAGTTATTGTGAGGAATACGGTACCGAAACAAAACCTGTAAGCCGTTAAAAAGATTGAAGAGCTTATTGAAATAAATTACTCTTACTTTGTAATGTTTTTTTTTTTAGTAAATACTTAATTTGTAATATTTGTACAATTATATTTCTACATAGGGGTGCAAAACAATACAGATTTATAAATTGGGGTTTTTCCACATAAGTCCCCACCAAATATAGAAATTCTATATTAGTCCCTCACAAATCACTAATTTCATGTTAGTCCCTTAATCAATTTTAAAAATGATCAAAGGCGATCAATTTCAAAACCACGTGAAACGTTATCAAAATTCTGACCCATTGAACTAATATTCATGAAAATATTTTAAGTAGAATGGTCTAAAACAGAATTAGATCGCAAGGGTTGAAATACTATATTCAGAAAAGGAGACATTTCCACTTAAAGTTTTTTTCTCTCTAAAGTAGGTTCAATTGATCAGAGTTTTCATGATGTTGAGATTTAGGCTTTGACCGATCACTTTTGGTGTTAATCGAGGGACTGATATGAAAATAGCGATTGTTGGGAACTAATATAGAATTTTAATATTTGTTGTGAACTTTTGTGAAAAATACCTTTAGAAATTTGGAGATAAACTGTAAATTTAAAATTATGAGTGCAAAAAATTTTAGTTTTCCTTCAAAGTGGGGGAAATGTTTACCAAAATGATCCACTTTTTGAAAGTATTTACAAAACTAACCCACTTTCGAAAGTATTTACCAAAATGACCCACTCTCTATCTCAAATAGCGCGTTTGGTGAAAATTCCCGCGCTGTTTGAGATAACGAGTGTAGACATAGGTGTTTTTCCACAACTTGGCAAAAAAAAATTTCAAAGTAAGACTCGATGTCTGAAATAGCGAATGTAGTTGTTGTTGGATATATAGGTATACTCTCACTATATGAACAATATTATGTGTAATATTGTTCTATGGATAACACGTGTGTTACACGTACTAATTGTATGGATATCGAAACGCGGATTGAGTGGGTTGAGAACCCAGTACCCAAACCAGTATTTAGAAATAAATACTGGCTTGTGATAGCAGTCTAAATATTCCAAATTTTGATACATAGGGTGAATATCTCAAGCAACTTAGATCTAAATATTAACCCTAATTCCTAATTGTTAATTTCTCACAAAACCTAACAATCTTGAGATATATTAATCAATTTGTGAGATTAATTAAGAGGGGAAAGGAGCTCCATCGGATCTCGTCGAAGCCCTCGAAGCCATCGTCGCTACCGTCCCCGACCATCGCTGTCATGGTCGGAGTCGCTCGCCGCCAGTCGTTGATCCTACAACTGTTCGCCATGAATCGTGGTCTTCTTCGTTCGAAGCCGATCCCGATCTGTCCGCTCTCGTCGTCTTGACTTGTGGTTGATCGACGGTGCCGAAGAAGATCCGATCTCGATCTGGTGTGACGTCAATTGCGCCGCTCTCGTCGTCTTGACTGGTCGCCGATCGACGGCGCCGCAACTCCATCAGTTGTCGTGCCCAGTAATCCTCCTCCAAGGTTGAACCCGAATCCGTTTTGGGTGTAGATCCGAACTCCCGATCTCGCTTGCTGTGTATTGGGTGTAGATCTGAACCCGAAGATTGAACCCAAATTTGTTTTGGACTTTTGATCTTCAGTTGTCACTTGCAAGATCTATTCTTGTGTTATCGGATCCGAACCCGATCCATTAAGAATTCTGGTGAAGGAGATAGGAGAGGAGTACTCTTGTGTGGTCCCCAACTTCGAGCTTCATCCATGGTTTGTTATGGAGAAGTCGCCAAATTGGTTGAATTTGTTGAGGGATTTGTTTGCGACTACGCCTTCTACTGCAGTTGGAAGCCTCAGAGGAGCTTGCAGTTTAGACGCACACAAGGTATTCGATGCTGGTTCTCTTTGGCGCAGAATGGTTTGTTGTTTGGATTTGTTCCCAAACAGACACGAGTCTATTCAATTGAAGGGGAAGAGATGGTGAAAGATAAGTTCTTTACTTTCCCCATATTAAATTTCTATTAAATATTTTGCTATGTACTAGAAGTTCAAAATATTCGTTTTAAGTTTATGTTTTGAATTATAGAATTACTATGATGCTAAGTGGTTAAGTTCAAGACTGTATTAATCATTTGTTTAATTAAATACAAGTTGAACAGTTGTTTTGGCTATGTGCTAAAACCAAATATCTGTATTTGATAAGTTAAACTATATGTTTTGACTATAAAGTTTGGATCTACAAATTAAATTGTTGCTAGAATTAAACAGTGTCAATAATTCGTTTAATTGGCTAATCTTTAACAATTTGATGAATGTAGGAACTTAAAAGTTACTTACAAATTGTGTGTTGGAGACGATGGATATGCATCACGGATGAATAAGTCTGCACTACGCAGGCTTCTCCATCAAATTTGGAAAACACTTCTAACTTGATGTTTTCGCTATGATCTACTCTAATATTTCTTAGTATTTTTCATGTAATGAATATGTTAACGTTTTGTGTGTTTGATCATATGATTGAGAGTTTTAGATCATAGTTATTCTAGCTTTGAAAACTAGCATGTTTAGGGTTGTTAAGTATTTTATCATACTATGTGTATAGATATTTTGACAAATCCATTGTTTGCAGTTTGTGTGAGATCATATATTTGCTTCTCTAATAAAATAAAATAAAATATTTTATGTATAAAATGTATAACAAATGTCTGTAACTTAGGAGAGAGCATCTCTTAATGTAGAATATGACTCTATTAGTTACGTTTTGTTCTTTCACGTTCATTGTACTGTGTGTGCAAAGTTGAATTATAATATGTTAGTCATTATCTCATTTAGCGTTATGAAGATGATGAAGAACGAATAAAGGAAAGAACTCTTCGCTCAATATGTTTGAGCAAGTGGACATTGTTAGAACCATTAAAGAAAGCAAACAATTTTGTAAAATGTGATAGAGTAATTTTGTATTAACTCTTATAAAGTGGATATATTGTCAATCGTATGTATAAGTTGAGTTTAACAAATAAGACAATTAATAATAATAGTTCTAATTGTGTTCTTAAACATAGCATAATTGGCTAGGATTTGATAACTATATATTCAATTGTTTGTGAGGAAATGTGATCTAATTTTCAAAACTATGGGGAAATAGAGTTAAAAGCTATTGAGTAAAAAGCTTTAACATCCTAATTGTTTTGAAATTTAGAATCACTATGAACTATATATTAAATTGTTTGTTCTTGTTAAAAATTATAATTCTACTAAATGACACTTCATTAAATATGATAAATGTGAAGTTTGAATTCAGATTTTGATCACTAGAAAATCATTTTGTATGGTCTCTGGGAGTTCATAACTTTTTGAATCAATACATTTTGATATTTGTGATCTCAGTAGCTTTGTGACTATGTGAGATAATTGTTAGTCAGAAGTATTTAATCGCTTTTGTAGACGATTAATATAAGTCTGTCATATATATATAAAGAATGAAGTACTTGTTATTCTTAATGAATTGAAAATTATAGTTAAATGCTAAAAACTAAGGGTTCAGATTTGATAGAGGTGGTGAATATGTTTTAACAACTTTAGAGAAGTTTGCATATGGCATAATATTTACTGCACACTACTTACAACAGTTAAACGATATTGATAAAAGTTAGAATCAAACACTTAGTGAAATGTTGAATTGTATATTATTGACTGTTATATGTCATGTGTAATTATGAATGATGTTGTATTGTTAATCATATTTCTAATGTGTTACTACACTCTAAATTGAATACACCTTGTATATCATGGCATGAAAACACAAATAATTTTGTTAAAGTGAAAATTTGTGTTGTGATACATCTGTTAAAGTACATAACCCTAGAATGCCTAAAGTAGGACCTACAACAAATATTTGTGTGGGCTTAGAAAGTGCAAAATATGGTTATATGGACAGATTTTAGATCTATCTAATTTTTATTAGTAGAAACTAGACAAATAAATTTTTTGAGAATGTGTTCATCAAAGATAAGTGCATGAAATTATCTAGTTCTACTGACATAGTCAATGATTCACTGTTGGAATCAAGAACCGGTCATAATGACACATAAACTTGAATGACAAATGAGCTAAGAAGAGTCTTTAGTAGACAATGAGATGATTTTGTGTCATACAATAATACTTTAATTTAGTTGATCAGCCGAAAGGGGCTAAAACTATAGTAGGTAAGTGAGGTTTTGTAGAAGAAACTTAATTTTGATTGTTCAGTTGCAATTTTAAAGCATTTTAGTAGCTAACAGATTGACTGAGAAAAATGAGGTAGATTTATTTGATGTCTACTCACATGTTTGCTACAATAAGTATTCTTCTTACCCTTACATCTATTGAAAATTTTGTCATTCATAAAGGATATTTAAAAAGTTTTGTACTTGATGTTTTGTACTGAACAGTTTTGTACTGAAAAGTTTTGAACTAATATGTTTAGTGAACAAGATTTAAAATTTAGTAAAATCATTGTATGTTCTTAAAACATGTGTAGCCGACAAATAAATAATTTGACAAATTTTTGAAAGAGCCTAGTATATGAATCAAGTAATTCAGATCAGTGCCTTCAACTTTGTGGTGTGTCAAATATAGTGGTTATTATTTACTTGTTCTGTTGACATGCATGTTCTTGGAAGTGACCTCTCTATTACAAATTAAGTTAAACTTGTGCTATCTAAAGAATTCAACATGAAAAACCTAGGTACTGTGGACACCATAGATATAAGAGTAAGTTTCAGTTGGCAAGGGATAACTTTTAGTCAAACTCATCAAATCAAAATGTGTTTCAAAAGTGTGGATATAGTGATTGAAAGTGTGTTTTGAAACACCATATGATTATGATAAATGGTTGACACCTAATGATGGTGCAACTATGAGACAGGTAGATCATTCTAAAGAAAATGACAGTCTCATGTATACAAAGATCTGCACTAGAATAGACATAGCCTTTGAGGTAGGTATGATCTGCAGATTCATTAATAATTCCATACACATTTGAGTGCCCTTAAGAGGCTAAAGAGATACCTGAGTGGTATTCAAGAGTTTACTTTGTGCTACTCTAGGCATTCTTCGAATGAATGGCTGATCTGATGCATTATGATACTCAGAATTTAGTGAAAGTCGATAACTAGTAGATATATGTTTACACTAGGAGAAACAAAAAATTTATGAAAATTAAAAGGCAAACAGGTACCGTGCTATCATCTATGAAATCAGACCTCTATGTGTTATCCTCTGCAGGGGAAGAGGCTGAGTGGATTGAAGAACTTATTGCTAGTCATCCATTAAGAAGTTTATGTAACTCTCTAATTCTGTTATGCGACTATCAAGCTATAATGCACTGTAGCTCATAACTCACTCTATAATAGTAAGAGGAGTATATTAAGGCTGAAAGAAGCCTAGTTAAACTTTCTCATAATTAAAGTGCAATTGAAATAAAATATGGCTAATACTCTTGCTAAGAGACTCGAAAGTGATCTAATTATCAAAACTGTGGGGAAAATGGAGTTAAAAGCTGTTGAGTCAAAGCTTTAACATCCTAATTGTTTTGAAATTTAGAATCCAATTGGAGCCATAGAGAAGTTCAAACTTAAGCATCAATTTTATGCAATTGACATATTTTAGATAATTTTGATGATTCTACATAAATTCCACAAATATATAATGTCATTCTAATTTTGATGGTATTATATATCTAGAAAATTTACTTAGAATAATCATATTATTCCAATACGAAACATGAAAACTTGTCGATGTGTTTTCAATGTTTAGAATGTCGTTATATCATTCCAATTTTGATGATATATCTCTTTTATGGATTCTTGTTTCATTCCAATTTGATGATTCAGAATTAACCATAATTGATTTGACTGTTCTATCATTCTAATATGAAACATAGTATAGTTCTTGTGTAGAAACTATAATAGTTTTTGTTCTTTATTTAGTTAAAGAAACTTGATTGTGATGCTTGCGTTACATTTTTGCTAAGCTGATTATAAATTGTACTAAGTTCTTTTGTGGAACTAGATACTATGTGAAATTCGTTGGAATTCTTAGAGATGTGTCTCTTGATATTCTTATTTTCAATAAGCTAGCAAAGATGGAAAAGTTGAATCTGTCAACATAGATTTCAAAAATAATGATTTGCTCAAAATGGAGGAGTAAACATAAAGCAGTGTGCAAGGATAGAGTTTCAGTTTATTTCTTTTGAGAATAAATTAGTCACTTACTTGGTAAAACTTCTGTTGAGTTTAAGACTCTTGTGTTCATGAGCTTAAAACTTATATTTTGTTCTTGAAGTTTATTTGCTTTGTTTGATTTTGAAATTATAACAGATTATTCCAGTTGATTTAGTCATTGTGAACTATTCTCTTGTGATATGGTTTGGAAACTATTTAATTATTTTAGTTTAGTCTATTTGAACTATTCAGATTTATAATTGATTTAGTCCATATGAACTGTACATTGAGTGATGCATTTCTTCTATTTTAAGACTGCTATCATCCAGTCAGCTTCATGTTGAACTGATGAGATAATCCAGTACGTCTATATATTGAGAATATATGAGGAGATTGTTGGATATATAGGAGGAGATTTTTCGTCATTTTCTAGTTCGGGGGCAGGTTTGCTTAGCGCGCGCCACCGAGCTTCGGCGATGCTTCAGATGGTCGACACGTGGCGGTCAACATTTGACCGTTGACTCGGTCAACGTTGACCATTGACAGTTTTATGGCATTTTCACGATTGGGGGCGCGTTTGCTCGGCACGCGACTCCAAACTGCCTCAATGCTTCAGCGTGCCGACACATGGCAGTTTAACCATTGACCCATTGACCCGGTCAACTTTTTGTTAGCTCGGTTCAGCTATATTGTAACCAGCTTTACCAGAGCTACAGAGATCCGATCGGGACGTTTGACCCCTCATTTCGAATCTGACTCAAAGATCTACATTTTCTTTTCAGAATTCAATTGAAGAATCATCCTTCTTCAGGTTCAAAATAGGCCCATAATATCTTTGCCTCCATGAAGTTCAAGAAAAGCTTTGTATGACTTTTGGGGAGATCCGTTCTTGGAGGCGAGTTTTAATGAGCGTCTCTATACGAGTTAGGCTTCAAACTCTTTTCGAAAAAGGGCGCTCGGGAGGCGAGCGGAGCGAAGAGCATCACCAGAGCCATTCGGGAGGCAAGTTTGAGGAGTAACTATATGGGCGAGTTTAGCTCCAAACTCGTTTAGATGAAGATCGCTCGGGAGGGGAGCGGGACGAAGAGCATCACCAGGATCTAGGAGATAGCCGTTTGGGAGACAAGTTTGAGGAGCAACTCTAGGGGTGAGTTAAGATCCGAACTTGTTTAGATGAAGATCGCTCGATAGGCGAGCGAAACGAAGAGCATCACTAGGCTCTAAGAGAGAGCAGTTTGGGAGACAAGTTTAAGGAGCAACTCTAGGGGTGAGTTAAGCTCTAAACTCGTTTAGATGAAGATCGCTCGGGAGGCAAGCGGGACGAAGAGCATCACCAGGCTCTAGGAGAGAGCCGTTCGGGAGGCAAGTTTGAAGAGCAGCTCTAGGGGTGAGTTAAGCTCCGAACTTGATGTTTGAGCCTGGCAAATTTGTAGAAGAAACCCGAGGAGGGGGTTAAATTGGTTGCAAGAGAAGCTCTTCTGAAGAGCTGGGCTCCAGCACCATCGCATGGAGTTAGGGGTTGCTGGTGTGGCTCGGAAGATGAGCTAAGCACAAAACTCATTAATGAAAGTTGTCTAGCCGAGGGAGCAGCTCCAGGGGCGAGCTAATCCCTAGTTCAAGTAAAATTTTGGAGATAACCCTAGGAAAGAGCTGGTCTTCGAACTTGCTTATTGAAAATTTTAACCAATAGTGGGAGTATTATGAATGGTCGTTTTGAGCCCCGAAACCGCATACTTGTAAGCTGTGAGGGCAATTTCGAACCATGATTGTGAACTTTTAACTAGTTGTTTCGAAGTTATCAACGAGTTGTAGGAGCAATTTCGAATGGTAAGCTGCTCCGCACTTGCTTATTTGCAAGTAGCTAAAGCAGCGTTGAACCAAGTGTTGGACTCCAAACTTGTTGTTTGGGGTTTCAACGAGTTGTAGGAGCAGTTCCGAATGGTGAGCTGCTTCGCACTTGCTTGTTTTCAAGTGGATAAAGCAGCGTTGAACCAAGTGTTGGACTCCAAACTCGTCTTTTGAACCTAGCAAGTTGTAGGAGCAGCCCTGTTGGACAAGCTGGACTCTGAACTTACCGTTTAACGAGTCGTAGATGTGACTCAGAGAGATAGATATGAGGTCAATGCAATAATTTTCAAAAGAAAAAAGCTAAGTTTTATTGAAATAAACTAAGTGGCCGCTTCAATGGTGCGAGCCTTCATTACATGCTTTGGCCATATCGCTAGTGGCGACCTTATTGAAAACTGAAAACCTATTTCTACGAGATGGTGTTAGGCACTCTCGTGGTACTTCATTTGATGCTCAATATTCCAAGTCCGCCTTCCCTAAAGAGGGAAGTCTCCTTGCGTTCATTAACTAGTTCGGGAATGACTTGACTGTTCTGTTGGGGGAGCTCTAATGCTTCAAGTGGGAGGACCGAGCACCCAATTGTAGTTGTGTAGCACCTCCGAGTAGTCTCTTGGTTTCCTTTGACTTCTTCTACTCCTGCAGCGGTTGGAAACTTCATTTTCGTATGAAAGGCTGAGAGTACGACATGAAGTACTGCTAGGCTTGGTCGGCCCAAGATAGCATTGTAAGCAGCCTTAACATCAACGACCATGAAGTCCATTGCCTCTATCCGAGTAGTTGGAGTTTTTCCTACGGCCACATCAAGAGTGACTATTCCTTCGATTGGGACCGGAACCGAATAGAACCCGTGGAGTGTGTATCTGGCAGACTTGAGAAGATCTCGAGAAAGTTTGAGGCCTTGGAAGGCTTCTAGAAAGAGAATTTTGACGGAACTGCCATTGTCGACCAGGATTGGCGCACCTCGTGGTTGGCCATGTGGAGACTAATTACGAGTGCGTCACAGTGGGGCATTTGGATGCCTTCCAGGTCTTTGTCTGAGAATGTCACCGAGACCCCAGGTTTCTTGGTCGGGAGAAAGTTCTAGACCGAACTCACCTTTCGGATGAAGGATTTTCGGGAGGAGTTTGATTCTCCTCCCATTGGACCTCCATGGATAAGGTGGATGATGGCCCAGGTTCGGAGTCTTGGAACCCAGGCGGCCTTTCGGTTCGGTTGTTGGCTCCTGGGGGTGGAGGATCGGCTCCGTCCTTTCTGACGAACTTGGCCAGGTGTCCCCACTGTATGAGTTCTTCGATCTCCTCCTTGAGAAACCGACAATCATCCGTGTCGTGGCCGTGGTCCCTATGAAACCGGAAACACTTTTCTATGTTTCTCCTCTTTGCTGGAGTATTCATTTTAGGGGAGCATGGAGTAGACCTTCCTTATCCACCTCCATTAGAACTGCTGATATACTAGCATTGAGGGGGGTGAACTTCTCAAAACGAGGATATGGGTGGCATTAGCCATTGTCATCTTTCTGGAATTCTAGGACCCTTCTTCGCTTATATTCTTCTGTTTATTCCCGGAAGATGATTCCTCTCGACTGGGGGGGGAGGGGGTTGAGAGCCTCGTCTGCTCGGATGCACTTCTCACTCCTAAGCAGAAGTTCCGAGAAGTCTTGAAGAGACTTCTTGGCAATGGACGTCTTGAGGTCGGCATTGTTGACGTTGTGTCTGAATGTTGCAGAGGCTACTGATTGGTTGAGAGAGGCAATAGACCGGTCTTCGGCGGTAAAGCACCGAACATAATCTCTTAGGCGTTCATCTTTTCTTTGGCTGAGGGCTAGCAAAGATGCACTTGTTTTCTCGGCTCGTTGGCTGCTAACGAAGTGGGTGAGGAAGAGCTCCTCAAACTGGTCAAATGAGAAGATGGAGGCTGGGGATAAACTGGAGTACCATTCTCTCACTGATCCACTCAATATTACTGGGAAGGTCTTACAGAGGAGCGCGTCCGAGGCTTGATGAATCATCATGAGAGTTATAAAACTCTCGATATGATTGGCCAGGTCTGACTCCCCGTTGTAGGATTCAAAGCAGGATGGCTTAAAGGTTTCGGGGACCGGAGCCTCCATGATGGCCCTGGTGAAGGGGGTCTGCTTGGTAGGAACTTATTGGTCCGTTGTTCTTCTTCGGGATTGATCTTGCTGAGGTGCATCTCCATCTTTCGAAGGCGACGGTGAACCGAGTCGTTCCTCTGGTCGGATTTAGTCGACCCTCGGGACTCTCCTTCATGAGTGGTGGCATGGCAAGGGCTGTGCGCTTGTCGGCCTTGACTTGGGATGGTGTTAAGAGCTCGTAAGATGTCATCTTTGAAGTTTCAGAATTCTGCCTGGGTGACTGGTGCCCCCCCATCATAGCGAACCCTGGGTGGTGATCGAGTCACAGTGGTATGGCTCATTTGCTGTTGACGGGGAGAAGAACCCCTTCGCCCCCTTGGGGGAGTGGATCTTCTAGATCTCGTCCTTCGAGGAGAACAACTCCTCTGAATTCTCTGGCGTTCTGGATGAGGGACCTTGTCACGAGATCGTCTCTCATTCAAGCAGGTTCGGAGGTCGATCCCTTGTTGGCGGTTGACGGTGATTTGACGGAGGTCTCTTGACCCCTGAGGACCTTGCGAGACCATCGAATCGGTAAAAGGATTGTGGACTGAGATATGGTCATGAATAGGATGATGTTCTTGACGACTTCACTGGGAGCCCCCAGTGCAGCCCCTCTGGGCATAAGGCGAGCCTGTTGGGGATGCAGCTGCTCAGATTGAGGTTATTGAACTTGTTGATCTTGTTGAGGGGGGATATCATCAAGTGGAGAAGGTGAAGGAAGAGGGGTGGCTCTTCGGCTGGACGCCGCCGCCTTTCCTTTTTCCTTTGGAGGCAGGCTGGAAACTACTTTCACCGGTGAAATACAGTCGGATTGCTTTTTCTGTTTCCCACAGTTGGCACCAATCTGTTGCTACTAATTTCGATGTGGGAGCAAACAGATGATTTGTAGACTCTTCTAGAAATAATAAAAGCAAATTGCTGACTTCTTGTCGGTGTTAACCGTTTCTTAACGTTGCCGCTGAACTGCAAAAAAGTTCGAAAACCGGGATTGTTCCCGGCGATGAACCATCCGACGCTCAAGTCAATAATCAAGAAGATTACGAAAGAGCTTTTGTGGTGAAAATACTGATTACCTTTTTTATGGTGGGGGTAGATGGATATTTATAGTCGCCTTTGGAAACAGTTTCGAGATAATTATTTATCTCTACTTCCCAGTGTTTTTGGGTAAGAAACAGAGTTAAAATCGTTTCATGATATGAGATTTGGCTTAAACCGTCTCTTAGAGATAATCATTAATTTGAATTACTCTTTAAATGTCCTGGATTTGTTCATAATGGACTATCACCCTGACCCATGAGATAGACCTGTTTTTGGGTTATTTGGCTTGGAAAAGACCCAGTTCCCATTTTCGGACCCGTTTACAGGTGAAATTACCGTTTTACCCCTGAGAGCTTTAAGATTCATGCCCGATTTAGTTCTATTTTCACCCATATCATGAGACATGTTGGGAACCATTAACTTCACTTTTATAACTCCTTCCCTATACGTTTCCTGTCTCACGGTACAAGGCACTAAAAATCTCATACTGTGTACTACATGAAAGTCGTGTCCTAAATCTAAATGAAAGTACTTTTCATGCTTAATTTGTATGTCTAAAGTTTGATTCTAGCATTCAGCCTAATAACTAAGATTTTCCAACTCATGTCCTTGACTCTACGACCAAATGTAGGGATGGCAACCGGGCCGGGTTGTCCCGCAACCCGCCCACTCCAACCTGGCCCGTAATTAAGCGGTTCGGGTCCGGGTTGAACAAGTTTAGCTAAACAGGTCGACTCGGGTAGCCAAGTTCGTAACGCCAAACCGCTCGATCCGACCCGCGAACCCGTTGACCTGGTCAAACCCGTCCGCAACCCGCTTGTTTAACCGACGAGTTAAGAGCCGTTGGACCCGTGGGTTGAACGGATGACCCGTGCGGGTCGAACGTTCGACCCGCGTGCACAACGACACTCTGGGTTGGGCCTGACGCTGGAGCAAGCAAACAAAGAGCAACGACTCTCTGTTGGGGGGGGGGGGGGTGTTGTTTGTTTGTTTTTTAATGATTTATTTGGGGTTTTTTCTCTATAAAATCTCCCTAACTCCAATCAATTTTTTTCACACCTTACTCTCATACTCTCTCTACTACTACTACTCAGTTCAATTAATTTCGGTCAGTGATTCAACAATACTCTCGACTACAAACTCTCTCAATGAAGAAGCTCTTTATTTATTTTCTATGACTACCGGACTACGACTACGTCTACTACACTTCTCAATCGACTACATCTAATTCTACTAATATTTTCTCTTTCATTTATATATCCAATTATTCCCGGAGTACGGTATGAAAATTCACAACCGTCTCAACTCTTTGTTTTTGTTGTAGTTCCAATTTTTAGTTAGGAACTGTTTGTTGGTTTTTTGCATTTCTCTCTCTCAACCATCTTATTGTTTTGTAGATTTTTTTTAAACATATATCTTCTAAATTGTTTTTTATTTTTTCACATACACTACTAGAACACTATAAATTGTTATTTTTTCACATACACTATTGTCATGTCTAGATCACGAGGTTGCGGCCGTAGTTAAAGTGGACAAGCTTCCACCGGTTCTTCACGTCGACCTCCACTAGTCCCACAAATAGAATCCGAATTTACACTGAATCCTATGGTAGGATCTCACGATATCCCTCTAAACGGCATAGAAGAAGAAATGTATGATGTTGACACACAAACCCAACAAACCAAACACACTAGTAGTAGAAAAATTAGGGAGAAATCTAGTGATTGACACAAATTTTATGACTATCCCCGAAGAAAATAATTTGGGGTGTAGGACATAAGATTTGTAAAACTTGTTCTAAGAGTTACAAATGGCGAAAGGGTGAGGGAACGGGTAAAATTAAATGGCACATTCAAAATGAACAAAAGGGTCTATTACAAGACCAACCCGGCCAACAAAAAATCCATCATAGGACCATACATGTAGATAGCCACCTATATGATGAAGAAAATGTTCGACGGAAAATTGCCTTACTAGTTATTAAGGAGGAGTTACATTTTTCCTATTCCGAGAATAGGAATGTAGAGTCTTTTAACCAAAATGCACTAAATCCCCATTTTAAAAGAATACCTAGAAACACACTCAAGGCCGATTATTTTAAACTTTATACTGAAATGAGAGAGATTTTAATTGCACTCTTGTAATCTTTGACTTATAGAGTATCGTTAACTTCCGAATGTTAAATAAGTTATAACGATATTTCAATGATGGACATAACTTGTCATTGGATCGATAGTGATTGGATGAATCAAAAAAAGATCATATCACTTGCGGCTTGGTTGTATCCCCATAGTGGTTTAGTAATTGCAAATTGTATTTTAGAAGTTTGTGATATCTTTCATATTCGTGATAAAAAAAGTTTGTATTAGTTTTAATAATGCATTCTAACAACAATGCTTCGATTAGTACATAAAAAAAACATAATTAACTTCTCCATGTTTAGAAATTTTTCATGTTAGATGTGCATATCATATTTAAAATTTATGTGTTCAAGATGCATTGAAAATAGCCGAACCATTTGTACATAACATTAGAAATTGTGTACATTTTATCGCTTTAAGTGGCCATACGCTTCAACAATTTAAAGATTGGTTTAAGCTTAAGGGTGTACATTTTAGAAAATTTCCTAAGGATGTTAAATACCGATGGAACTCTAATTTTAATTTATTAAATGTTTTTACTCAACATAAAACGTGTATAAATGATTTTTGTCTTGCAAAAAATATGAAAAAAATTCAAATAACTGAATAATCATGGTATTATGCCGAATCTTTGTTACGATTTTTATAACATTTTAAAACCACAACTTTGGAATTTTCAAAATCTTATGATTTTACTTCAACAGTAATTACTATGATGCAAACTTTTCAAGAAATGATTGATGATATTTACATTGGTCATATTATTAAACCTGCATACACTAAAATTTTGAAGTATTTTAGTTCTCCTCCTATGTTATATTGTATTACTACAGTTATGGATCCTCATCAAATTAGCTGATACGATGAGTTTGATTGAAATGTGTTTTACTTTACTTGGAGATGAATTTAAAATTGATCACAACACATTATTAGCTAGCTTTGAATCGACATTGAATAACTTGTATGATTATTATGATAGAACTTTTGCATATACTAGTACAACTAGTATAGTTACTTATTCTTCTACTTCTAGGGGTAAGGGTAAGAGTAAATTATACGATGCCACTTTTAATTTACTTGCTCAAATTCAATAAAAAAAATATAGAACTAATTAACCTATTGAATTACATTGGTATAACAGCATCCACTGTCGTTTTCTAAAAACCCAGAAAATAGCATTTGAGTTAAAAAAACCCTCACCATCGTCAGGGGCGTATTTGAGTTTCAGGGGGACCTAAGCAAGTTTTAAAATAAGGCCCTTTGTAAGTTTACAAAATAAAAAATTAGAATTATTTAAATTCAAACAATTGCATTATACCTAACACTAAATAATTGCATTAATTTCTCCAATTACATTAATTTAATCTCAACTAGGGGAGATAACTGAAAAATGAAAATAAAAACAAGAAGAGAAGATGTAGCGAATAGAGAAATTAAAATTACCTAACACAAAAATCATAAAACCTAACTGCAAAACTACAATCAAACGTGAAACATTCAAACAGTTGATCAAGCTAGTAGCATTGCCACATCCATGCATTATGGATACTTCTAACAGAAATAAATTCTTTAAAAAATTGCAAAATAATCAAAGCAACGAAGAATCGCAATATACCTTGCAATTAGAGACCAAATCCATCGCTCCACCTAACGAACACAAAACCTCGACAAGATTAAACGATCGAGAACCAGAGAGATCGAATGTTGAGTTGAATTTGCAGCATAATTTCTGGGAATCGGGATCGACTAATGGGCGACGCGGCGGCGACGGGCGACTCGCGACGCAGCGATGGGCGATGCGCGACGCGACGACCGGCACGGGCGACGCTGCGAGATGGTCCCTCTGATAGTGGTAGTTGTCTAGATTAAGACAGATTTCAATAATCAAGAATCAAGATGAAGAGAAATAAGGAGATGGAGAGAAAAGTTGGAACTTGGGAGTTGATTGAGATGGAGAGAAATCAGGAGAATAAGAAAGTAAAACGTCCAATAAGGAAAGTTGATTGAGATGGAGAGAAATCATGGAGCGACAGTTGGGTTTCCTTTCTTCTTCTTCTTCTTCTTTTTTTTAAAATTTTTTTTAAACTAACAGTGAATAAAAATAAATTAAAGGGGGCCCTAAAAGATTTGGGGGCCCAAAGCAGCCGCTTGGGCTGCTTGGGCCCAGATCCGCCATTGACCATCGTTCGCTATATACCCAAAATTTGGAATATGAGTGAACAGTCATTCGCTAAACTTAGAAATTGCTTTGCATAAATGCTAAAAGTAGAAGACGGATGATCTTCATCCGTTTGAGAAAAAAAATCGGACAGACATAAGATGATGCTCCGTCCGTCCCAAAATTTATTATTAAAAAAAATGAAAAGATGAGAGACGGATGAAGGAGCTCCGCCTCCCTCTCTCTCTTTTTAAAGTAATCAGAATTTTTTTCCCAAAATTACGAAATGCAATTAGTTATTTACCAAATTGCCATTAAAAAATTAAAAAATAAACATAAATTCAAAGCCCAGCATTTCCTCCCTAGTTAATTACCATATTATTACATAAATGCCATCATTTAATTACCAAAAATGCCATTTGATTTGATTTGATTTGATTTGATTTTATTTGATTGATTTATTTTTTTGTAGGTTGGACGGAGGTAGAAGCTCCGTCTGATTTTTTTTAATATTATTTTTGGCAGCTTTAGCACCAACGATAGTAGGCTTCTCCGTCTATTGCTATTTTCCAATTGCTAAATATGCAAATTTGGTTTAAAACGACAATGGATGCTCTAATCAACAAGATAGTGAGAGTTTTAATGCTAAGATTGATGTGCTACAATAGTGAAAAGAACATAAACATGTTTATAATATTCATAAACATATGGCTAAATATTTGCTAACTCCTCATGTCTTTATAGTTGCTTCAGAAAGTGCATTTTCTATAAGTGGCAGGGTTCTAACAGATTACAAGAATTGCTTGATGCCCTAATTGTTGAAGATACTCGTGTGCACGGAATATTGGATGAAGGCTGAAGATATGACTAAAGGAATCGGGGTATATACGTCAACAAGTGGAAACAATTCGGCCTAAGAATAACAACAACAATAGCGAATTGAAGACCAACAACATCCAATAAATTGTATGTGCGAAATTTGTAAAAAAATTATAGAAGTTCAAACGAATAATATATACAATTTTCTTTTACACTTTCATATATATATATATATATATATATATATATATATATATATATATATATATATATATATATAAATCTTCGGTTGCACAATACTTTGGCGAGCACTCCGTGAGCACTCACGAACTAGAGACCCTATGAAAAATCCGAACCGCTCATATCGTTCTATATGCCTTAGATAGCCTAACAATAAAAAATCAAGTAATTTGAAGTTCATTTGCCCATGATTTACATCATCACAAAATTGTATGGCTGACAATTCTAACAACTTGATGGATGGGCAAATGAACTTCAAATTACTTGATTTTTTATTGTTAGGCTATCTAAGGCATATAGAACAATATGAGCGGTTCGGATTTTTCATAGGGTCTCTAGTTCGTGAGTGCTCACCAAAAGTAGTGTGCAACCGAAGGGGACTCTATATATATATATATATATATATATATATATATGAGTTGAAAAAAAACAAAACAAAAAACGCTCAACCAGGCCAATCCGCGACCCAGACCAACCCGAACCGGGTTCAACCTTAAAGGGTTCGCGGGTCGACCAGGTCGACAATTCTATTATCAAACCCGGCCCAGTTAAGCTGGCACCTGACCCGAATCCATCCTGACTTGGGTTCGACCAGTGCGGGTTCGACCCGGCCCTGCCCGATTGACCCGAATGCCACCCCTAACCAAATGCCAAAAAAAAAAAAAAAGAATAAAAAAAATCACTTAAATACTTCCCTTGCTCAACTCAACAATGTTAGTCTGAAATTTCAGAATGGACCATACTCAGGCCCATACGGGCCCACCTCTATTATATGGGCCGGATTTCAAACCCAACCCATTAATCTTCCTTTCCAGTGCTTTTCCACGCTGCTTATTGGCCGTAAGCAGGACGAGGACCGAAGAGAAGAAGAGAAGACATGGCCTTGCTCTCACGTGCTATGCACGTGCTTCCCTTCTTCCTGCTATCTTTCTTCTCAGTTGATGCTTCTTACTCAAGCTTCTCCAATCAAGGTCCATTATTAAAGCTGCTAATGGGTTTTGTTGGGATTTTTTTATACACAAGTTTCTAGTACTAATTGCTGCTTCATTGTTTATAATTTTGATCTACTTAATGTTTTTAATGTATCTTATGAAATGGGTAGCTCTTAGTTTTTGGTTTTAGGACAAGGGTGGAAGTTTTATGTGTGTTTAATTAGAAGGGTAAGGCAAGATTGGAACAAAGTCATTACCTTTTTTATGTAAAAGGGTTGGGGTTGGAATATATTTATCTGCCTACTTGTTTACGCATGTGCGAGATAATATTATTCGTTAATGTTTTACAATGTGTTTATAATTTTATTCCTGAAGAGAAAGAATTTGAATTTACTTGTGTTTTGTGCTAATAACAATACTAAACTAGGAGTATGTTATGTGTTCCTTTTAGGCATGGTTGTTGCTTATATTTGATTTGTTTGAAGAATTGAAAAAGGATAGTTCTTGAGTCATTTATTAGTGAGTAATAGACATTATTCATGTGATCTTGAAAATCTAAATTGTGTAACCTAAATGATTACCTTTGTGAAAGTGTTTTATTGTTGAGAAAACCTGTAGTCACCTTTTTGATAATCACTTGATGCAACGAAAATCAATATCGAGAAGCATGTATATGTACATCAGTGTTTGCAATTGCATATTCCTATTAGATGATACGGTTGTTTTTTTCTCATTTTGGTTGTAACTTATTGTAATGTGTATGCATATACATCATATTCTCATCAACTGACTATTTCTTGTGAAATTGCAATAACTCGAACAAATCTATAGTATTGTTAGAAATAACTCAATAAGCTCCTACACTTACAACAATTCTAGCATGATTCATCCAAAATGGCATCCACAGATAAAGTCCAATGGCTAAGTAAGGCTTGGAAATATGTGAAAGGTTGGATTGAACTGTACCTTAACCAGCATGACATTAACTTAAAACCCTATTCCAATTAAGGGACAACCTAAGATCTTCCCCCCGAACTGTCTTAGCACCCAAATGGTGCCAAGTTATAGATTTTGCTCCTGTAGCATGGTATACATGATAAGAGTTAAGTATTCAGTGTTGAGTATTAGGCAGACTAAGATCTTTATCTTTTCCGATACTATGAGTTGCCATCTTAACTTTACATCTAAGCACAGACATGGGCATGCCTACATGAACATGGTGCAACACGATACAACGACACAACGACACAACGCACAAGCAACATTTTGAAAACTACTCTAAAATATTCAGTGTCCTGTTGGATTTGTGTGTTAGCTACCAAATTGAAGTGTCAGTGCTTCTTAGGCATGTGTAAATTTATTGCTAACTCCACTCGACAAGAAGAAGTTTCCCTTAAGTTTTTCAAATAGTTATGGACTCTTATACGGGTAATGGCAACTGCATTGTATGTGAAAAGGAAGTGGATATTTTTTGCAGGCTTTGTTAGCAAGTGAGTAACTTGACCAAATCATTAAATAATAAGATGCTACATGGCATTGTGTGTCAAAAGGAAGTGGATATTTTCTGCTGGCTTTATTAACAAGTGAGTAACTTGACCAAATCATAAAATAATAAGATGCTACCTGTCTGAAGCAGTTGTCAGTGTTTGTAAAACTTGTGGAATGTGAGTAGGTTTTAAGTGTCTGAATATATGGTTACTCATGAGATGAGTTGTGCCTTACTTAGTTATTGGTAGCTTGTTAGGCCATTTCACCATTTAAAGTGATACTTTCTTAAGAAACATTAGTCACTCCAAATTAATAATTAGCAACTCTAACGTTTTCCTTGGTTGCTTATTGGTATTGCTGTCCTTTACAAATGTATCACTTGTCTAATGTAGTTCCACATATGCTTATCACATTTGAATGCACATTCAGCTCTTATCTGCATGTCTTATGGGATATTCTGTAATGTATTTCTCCATGTTAGAATTGCCTATCTACATTTAATGATCACTAGTCACTGAACTTTTCATGCGAGTAGACTGAGCCTTTATTCAGCGTCTACATAAAGCGCCTATACCTAGGCGCTTCTCCTAGCTATATAAATTATAAAGAAGAACAGAACTGAAAGTAAGGGCTAGATAGAAAATGACTGTAGGAGAATGACAAACCTTGTCAATAAACGTATTGATATGCAAACATAAAATGATACTATGGCAAAGGGTGAAACTAGAAGTAATCAGATGATATACTTAGATAATTAAATTGGAAACTGAAACTCTGCTTCATTTTCTCACTAGTTCTTCTTTTAGTCTATTTCCCTACCTTTTCTCTTTAATGTAAACTTGGTATAGAATTTTCCCCAGAAAGTTAAATATACCATGGACATTGTTGAAATTAGTAATTCCTTAATTCTGATCAAATCAATGCATTTTTTTATTATCTAGATATAGAACTTGAGTTTATTATTTGTTAAGACTGAACTATGTAAATGAAGAAAATGCAAAGAATGATGGAGACAAGTTGGATGCAACAACTTTGAATTTACCTAGGACGAGTTTGTCTTTACTTCTATTTTGGACTTTCGACCTTCCCTTTACCCTTTTTTTCTTGCAGTATCAAACTTCCTTTTTTCAACCCCTAATTTTTTATTTACTAAATGATGAGTCTAATTATGACTATTAAGACATAATGAGTAAGGCTTAAGTGCTTCTGGATGGACCTAAATATAAATCCTACCCATTCAAACTCAACAAGGTGGGTGCATTCAAAGATATGGATTTCTTTTTTCATAAATTGTGGGTATGTATAACATGATTAACAGTAAAGGTCGTTCAGTTTACTAGCTTACTATTAGTTCATTGATTTCCTTGAAACAGTTGGGGTTTTGTTTCGGAAGCACCTGAAGCAAACTAAAAATAATTACTCTCTACAACCTTGAGGTGTTCAAGATTACTTCTTAGTACATAGTAGTAGTAAAATTCTTTTCTTTGTTTTTGTTTTTGGTTACACTTAAACCCCAATCCTCTAGAATTCCATCTTCTCTTTTAATTTTAATTGCACCAGATTTGTTCCACACTCTGAGCTCATCCTAAATGTTGATTGAATGCACCTAGTATGTTTAAAATGGGATTTGATAAGCTTTAGGCCAAGTTTATTATTGGTCAACAGAAGTAAAAGCTATTTTATTGCTTTAGAAAGAAAAAAAAAAAGAGAAGTTTCAGTGTGCTCTTAAGCAAATGCCAAAGCCTTATTTCCCTCCTAAAATTCCCATATAATGAAACCTCAATTATGGCTCTCATATGATTGCCGCCATGAATAAAGATAGTCATTATGTCCTTTAAGATTCAGGTAAACAATATTAACTGAAGCAAAAGACTCTCCTGTTTTTATATTTATTTTTATGTTTTATTGGTGCAATATGCTTAGGCAATTAGTCAAACAAATTTAGGCCTCTTGATAATCCCTATATAGAATAAACTCACGGATTTATAATTATTTGGTTACAGCCCTATTTGAGGGTTAAAACTTTGAAAGCAAACGTCAATTTCTTTTGAGCTCTTACCTACGAATCACGGACACTTCAATTTGGTAGCTGTTGTGTCGGACTCACAAATCTGACACGACACTTTTCATTTTGTTGTAGTTTTCAGTATCTTGCTCATGTTGCTGTGTTGTGTAGCATTGTGTCTGTGTCAGCGTGTTCTTCTCCGTGCTACTGGGGCCCTTACCCTCAAAGACTGTTTCAAATGGCTAAAATGTTTTTCTTCGAAACTAGGGTGGTTCTCAGGGCACCCAGACTAATATACCTTCTAGATCTTAAACTTTTTAATTTTGTGCATTAGTCAGCATCAAACATCAGCTAGTGATTAATGTTTCTGATAAAAATAATTTCTCATATATCTAATATTCTTCGTAATTTTTCTTTATAGATTCTTTGCTGGTGAGGAATATAAGTGATGTACCTCAAAGTAATTTTGGTAGAGGTGGTTTGGCACATATCACTGTGGCAGGTGCTCTTTTGCATGGATTAAAAGAGGTATGTAGTGACGCAGTGTAAGCAGAATAATGCAGACACATTTCTTATTTGAATTTGAGAACCTGCTATGTAGCATAATAAATTGTAGATGTAGGTTTTAGTCAAGCATTAACAGTCTCTTCCTTAAACGATTACCAAAGCTGTATAAGTTTTGTTGTAAAATTTGGTTAATGATTCTGTCACCATAATGAGATAAGTTTCTTACTCCAAGAGTTTCGGCTCTAATTAAATTTCGACAGGGGTTGGTGCCTTGTTCCCTATTAAAGTCAACTGCACACAATTTAATGATGTGCCATTATCTTGATTCCAAGTAGGTAGGTACTGCTTCGGTAGGTGTACCATCTTGTTTAATGGAGGCCATAGTTTGAATCCAAACAGGCCAACTGAAAGTAGTCCCTTTATCTTTCCTTTGCTATATATGTACAAGTCTGTTTGTTATCATTTGTCTTGGTAAAAGCCTTCATAATCATGATCCACAGCATATAGATGAAATGTTTTTTGGACCAATTGGGTCAACCTTCTCTTGTAGTACCAATTCCCAGCCAAAGAGAACTATTGACAAAGGACAGATTTTCCATTTTCACAATTGATCAGTTGGTTTCCTTCCGATCCTCGGAAACTGGAGTAAATCATCTAGGAAGAGGTGTAAAAGACCCTACCAATGGACCAAGATTCTGAAGTTGTGGTAAGGGTTGATTGTTTAATATTTTTATTCGAACACGCCCGGTTGAGGGCCATCTTTGTAGGCCGAGACCTGGACTAGATGCGGCAGTATTTTTTTTAAATCCGCATTTTAATATTGTGTAGCTGGTGGGATTCAAATTTGGGTTGCTCCGATACCATGTAAAAGATCCAACTAATAGACCAAAACTCTAACTAATAGACCAAAACTCTGAACTTGTGGTAGAGGTTGAGAGTTTATATTCATATTCTAACAGAAGGGGAAACAACATTCAACTCTAATGCATAGAAAAAATAGAAAAACTTAGAGCCAAACAAACTGCAATTCCTACATGAGTGAGCACTGCCCCACGTAATCTAGGATGATTTGATGGTTCATTAGTCTGTCTTGTCTTCTTAGATAGTGTTGCATTTATTAATTGGGAATAATATATGGCTCTTTACCTAAACATGTTTAGATATTAATCATAAATCTATATGCTTGATAGGTTGAAGTTTGGCTTCAGACATTTGCCCCGGGAACAAGGACACCAATCCATCGCCACTCTTGTGAAGAGGTATTCATTGTTTTAAAAGGAAAAGGGACTCTTGTACTAGGCTCAAGCTCTTCGCGGTACCCGGGAACACCTCAGGAGTTCCAAATCTATGCAAATAGCACATTTTCTGTCCCCATGAATGATCCACATCAGGTTTGGATCTACGTCACTTTTTTTTAAAAAAAAATATCTACATATATTTTCTTATGGGACCAGGATCAAACATAATATGCTTCTTTGACTTACTACATGATTCTAATTTACTTTCTAACCTCCATCTATTAACTTTTGTCGTGTTTTGCGGATTAAGTACATGATGTAGACATGGATTCCAATGTACTTTCTAACCACCATCTATCAACGTTGGTCATGTTTTGCGGTTTAAATACATTTTGTTGTGTCTACATTTGTTTGTGGAGCAAGTTATGAGACAATGGCTTTAATTAACTGGCCATTGTGGTAATGTAACTTGTATAACAACAAAGCCTTCATTCAAAATGTTGGGTTTTGGAAAGTTAAATGTGTCTAATCTTTGTGAATGTCTTTTTCATATGAGCCCCTAATTGATGAATATTTTATAAGTTTTAAGTTCCGGTTATGCTGCAAAACATGCCTTTTTTACATTAAATCACGTCATTAAGTTGCCATGCGAATGATAAAAACCACATAATTGGAGAGAAAATCAGGTCAAGAGTCCAGAGATTTGTACCAAAATGCACTTCCAGCATATTATTGTAATTTAGAAGAATTCTTCTGCCTGCAGCATTAGTGTACCTTTTATACTAGAAAGGATGACAATATATGCTTGAAAAGAAAGGTGTGATAAGCAAAGTTGCATAGTTTTTCTAATAATATACTGCAGTCTGAGTAGAAATATTCCATTGCATAGGATATAAGTGCAAATTTTCCAAAGCCATATCCATTTTAAATTGGTTATCTACATTCAGCTCATGGATGTTACAAATGTTTACTCCTGCAGGTTTGGAATACAGATGCTAATGAGGACTTGCAGATGCTCGTTGTAATATCCCGCCCACCAGTCAAAATGTAAGTTGTTATCTACCTATATGGTTTTCCTCTTGAAAAATTAATTTTTCAATTTCTTTCAATAGTGATGTAAACTTAACCCTAATTAGAGAATTTCCAAGAATATTAAATGAGTAAGTTTACCTACAAGTAACACAGATTAAGTTAGATATTAAAACAATTAATTGGTTCGATAAATTTTTTAAGATATGAGATAAGTGTAACAAGCCCAATTAAAGATTCAATGCTAACAATCAATAATTATATACCTAAGCGTTCGTAGCAAGTCAAATATGCAATAATAATTTGTACTCTAATTAGCAAGTATAAGCACTCACTCAATATGGACGATAGATAAATCATATAATATCATAGAGATGATAAAACAGTAATACAAATATTTAAGAAGTAGAAAAAGTTTATCGGGGTTGCAGATAGGGAGTCGTCGCTCAGGGTTGTTGTCGCAAGAGGCAGCATCCAGCAGCAAGGTAGGTGGCAACGACAACGGGGCGTCGGGGCACTGCAGTTGCAGCGGAAGGTAGCATTGGCTGAGGGAACGTCGGGGGATGATGGAGACGAGGTGGATGGCGGGGCAGCGAGCGAGGAGATGCGTGAGGCGGGTAATGATGGAAGGAGGCAATGGCGATGAGGGTGATCGGCGAGGGTGGCTGCGTGGTGACTGGAGGGCGACGAGGTGCAGGTGATGTTAGGAATGTGTCTTGAATACTTGTGGTTCAGATTAGAAGAAGGTAAGATGAAGCACGGAGGTCGAAGCGTCGAAGAAAGTACAAGAAAACAGAGCAGCAATAGTGCAGGCATAGTTGCGGTCGATTGTTCTAAGTTGCGGTCGACCGCACCCCCAATCGCACACCTGACCACAATTGCACAGGGTTTGGCTGGGAGGACGGTTGACCGACCGCGATGTTGTGTTCGTTTTGAGCCTCGATTTGTTAGGTCGTTTCAGCTCAATCTTTAACTCCAAGTTAGATCGTACGGCTCCTATTCAGTTACTGCTTTTCCAGGTTATATCGGACGACTGAGAATCAAGATTAAACCTAGGTTTCTCTCTATTCTTCTATATATATTGTAAACTCCTCCAAGATGAGAGTAGAGTACTTCATAGATTATTTTTTTCATTGCAAAGAGAGGCTCGAGAGAGAGATAGTTCTTGGTGAGTGAATCAGTAACTCTTTATAATCTCTTCTAGTTGAATATCAGATCTCCCTATATTTTCTCCCGGATTGAGCAAAAGTTAACCGGGATAAATCATTGGTGTGTTTGTGTTAGATTGGTGGATCTACTTGCTTGCTCAATTGATTCGTCTCATCTACTTCGACTTCTTCATTGCTCTATTTAGTTCCGCTTCAACAACGGGCGTTGGTTGAAGCCCCAATCCCAATAGGTGAGCGGGGCAGCAAGGTGGTGGAGGGCGACGGGGTGGAGCATCGGATGTTGGGGCTTCGGGGATGGGTTCGGAGGTTGAGCGGGGAAGAGAAGGAAGGAGAAGGGTTAGCGGCTGTAGGAGATTAGATTATGTTAATTTAATTAGGGTTAGGATGTTTAATTTGGGGATTTGGGTATAGTTTTAGAGTTTATCAAAAACCCTAAATTTGTATCTCAATGTCTCACACAAAAAGATGAATGAAGAGCAACAACTCAATCACAATAATTTTTTAATCAAAAATAGCATAATTTCTCATTATTCTCAAGACCTATATATAGGCTCAAAACAAATCTTAATACAAATCTTCAAAATATTCTAATGTATAAAATAAATGATGCAAATTGCAAAACTACTATATAGGATTAAATCTCAAAATAAAACAAAACGGAAACGATGTCCTCATCAAATAGATTATAAATAAATAAATAAATAAATAAATAATGATAATAATAATAATAATAATAATAATATCTTCCAATAATTGATTCATAACTTTTGCTAGTCAAGCTAATTCTTTTAGTTTTCATCAAATTAATGTACATTTTATCCTCAGCTGAAGTCAGCTTTAATTCTTTATGGATGTACTCACAACTTATCTTTTAGTGATTGAAAATGCATTATCTGCTCTTGTTCAAACATCGTTTTCTCATCTTTTGTGACATATTTGTTGGGTTTATGTCTTGCATATGATGTTGGATAAGAAGACGATAAGGCGATGTAGGGATCGAGACGATTGGAAACGAAGTAGATGCAAGAAGGAAAAAGTCAGCGACAACAGCAGAGGGAGGTTGCGGTCGATCGCAACTCATGTGCAGTCGACCGACCCCTGTACAGTGTCATCTCGCTAGGAGGACAGTTGACCGTCTTGTTGGACAGTCGACCGTTTGCGGCGCTGATGGGTTTTGGGCCTGAGTCTGGCTAATTTATGATTCGTGAAAAGCCCAACTTGCTCTTCAAGTTAGATCGTGTGGCTCTTACCCTTATGTACTATCCAATGGCTATTGTATCATGATATCAACCTTAGGGTTTTCTCTAGATCTATATAAACAATTGTAATGGCTCATAGATCCATATGATTCTATTGAGTGCCGAATAGAAGAAGATAGTACTTCATCTGAGAGGGTGAGAAAGTTTCTCCATTGTAAGTAGCATCAAGTTCCAGTTAGGCTTGAGAGAGGGTCGTGGTAAGAATTGTAATATTCTTGTATTTTCTCTAGTTGAAATAATATCTCGATTCTTCCTCCCCGGATTAAGGCGAAAGCCCCAACCGGGACAATTCTTGTGTGCTTTGTGTGATTGGTGCGATCTATTATTTTTTTATTTTTATTTTTTTTTGAAAATAGGGTAACCTCACCTCTGATTCATTAATGAAACGTTAATGAAAAGTACAATTGAAAGTAAAATACATCAAAGTTCTTACATGAAGATCCTATAATGATCTCACAACTCAAAATACAAAAGCACCTGTCAGTAATACAACTCAAAATAGCCAGTGATGTCCAATCCTGCCTTTAGCAGCGCAGCCATGACCTACTACTCCTCCAATCGTATCCTCTTCCTCGTCCCTGCTATACCAGACCAAGCATTAACAAACACAAAAATTTTGTGTATCATAACTGAGACTATTATTAATTTGACGAAAGCACAAATCATTTCGGTCTAGCCAAAGACCCCAAATCGTCGCCGCAATTGAGATGCCCCATGCTACTCTATTAACTTTCGTAATCTGCCTCCCTCTCCATTCCCCCCAAACCTCGCTAATCGACTTCGGACTAGTTTGCAGATCGAAACCTATACAGATAACCTCCCAAACTATCCTAGCTTTAGGGCAAGAGAAAAATATATGTTCCGTGCCTTCTCTAAGAACCAGACATCTACTGCACTTGTCGTTTACCGGAATGTTTCGCTTGATCAGGTTTTCTTTTGAAAGAATCGCATCGTTACTAACCAACCATAAGAAGGCTTTAACTTTCAGCGGAGCATATGTTTTCCACATTGTTCCGACATCTCCACTTCTTGCCCCACCGTTGTTAAGCCATTTGTATATAGACAACACCAAAAAGTTACCACTCGCTTCTAATCTCCATATTCTGCTATCCTCCACTCCTTGAAATCGCAATCCATGTTCCCGAATGTACTCTTTAAGGAGCTCAAGTTTATTAATACAGTCTTGAGATGGTTGATTAATAAGTTGAATTCTTACCCTTCCATTTCGCCAAACGTCTTAAATTATGGAGTCCACATTGATGGTCTCTATAGCTACTTCAGGGAATAGGGATTCAATCGTATTTTGACCACACCATTTGTCTTTCCAAAATTTAGTATCTTTCTCATTGGCCACCTCGCAAAAGGTGTTTTGCATGAAAAGACTCCCCCACTTTCGCCACCCCTTTCCACAGGCTAGATGCCTTACCAGATATGCTCCTCCCTCCGAATGTGCGATCTAGTTTTGCTTGGTGGTTTGTGTTGATTGTGTCGAAGACTCAACAAAATACTCAAATTCCTAGCAATATTAGCGACAACCTTTTAATATCAACAGTTATAGTGTAAGTTTTTTAATATGTGAAGAACAACTTGGAATATAATACTATTTTCCTTACAAACATGCAAATTAAGATTTTTTTTCTTTCCTAGTTTCATTTTTCTAATTCCTTTTTTTTTCATATGCAGATTCATTTATGATGACTGGACTATGCCTCATACTGCAGCTAAATTGAAATTTCCTTATTATTGGGATCAGGAACGTTACGATGCACCCAAAGATGAACTATAATATCCGTTACTTCCAAGTTATGATGCCAATGTTCATGCTGTTCTCACTGTATTTTGAAAGCCTAACGGCAAACTGTATGTACGCTATTTACCTTTATTCTGTGCAGTCATTTGTGCTTCGCAAATTGATACAGTATTCACTGGCTGCCCATTGGAATAGTAGTAATTTGTATTTCATGGATTGATCAATAAATCCTGCAGGTCTCTTCTGCTTGTTGTCCCATGTGCAATACTTTGTGCTTGTTATAACGATTACAGTTATGGATGCAATATTAATTTAACTTTTCCATAGAGTAGAGAGGGGCCACAGTTTTGTTTATGCCCAGGAGTGAATGTAGTAAAAGATTTGTTGACATTACATGAATGAGCTTCTTTATGCTGTTGTTTATGCCGGACTGTGCAGCCAGGTTTGCATGCAATGGCTACTTTATTGTATCGCCTTAATAGTCCAGACAAATTTTACTGCGTTTTATCAACAATTGGCAATGTATTATGTGATTGATTTGACATTTGCAGTCTCAAACAGCTCGAAACTTGACCAATAGAGACTGGACCGAAATGAGCAGAACGAAAAGATATGCAGTCAGAATGCATTCACTTGTGAACAAATCAAACACTGCTCCAAATCTCAGCAATTTCCTCCAAATCTCAGCAATTTCCTGTACCCTCCCACTCTTCAAACCTCGATCCTGAATGAATGGCTGACACTTTCAGCATGGTTTAAAGTCAGGCCCATTTAGGCCCACCATTGTGGTTGTTGCTGCTAATTTCGGTGTGAGAGCAAACATATGATATGTAGATCCTTCTAAAAACAGTAAAAACAAATTTACTGACTTCTTGTGCAAAAAGTTCGAAACACCGGGATTGTTGCAGGCGATGAACCCTCCGACGCTCAAGTCAGTAATGAGGAAGATTATGAAAGAGCTTTTGTGGAGAAAATACTAATTACTTTTCTTATGGTGGGGGTAGAGGGGTATTTATAATCACCTTTGGAAACAGTTTCGAGATAATCATTTATCTTTTTTCCCGGTGTTTTGGATAAGATGTATAGTTTAAATTTCTTCATGATAAGAGATTTGATTTACATCGTCTCTTAGAGATAATCATGAATTTAAAAAACATTTTAAATATTTTGGGTTTGTTCATAATGGGCTGCGACCCTGACCCAGTAAGACAGACTCGTTTTTGGGTTATCGGGCTTGGAGAAGACCCAGTTCCCAATTTCGGACCCGCTTGTAGTTAAAATTACAGTTTAACCCCTGAGAGCTTTGAGATTCGTGTCCGATTTGAACGGTCCTGGTTTTAGTTCTATTTTTAGCCATATCACAAGCCTTTCACTCCCGAAGACTGAGTTTCACAGCCTTTGGGGAGTAGTTCGCCCGTTTTTAATGGCTCATAGAATTTATCGACATTCTCGGGGACGTTCAGAGCTTGTTTGGAGTGTAACGATGCTTTCCTGAGCTTGTAAAACACTTAGAATCATCTTTAGAATTTTCTGGATTTTTTGCGAATTTTTCAGATTTTTCTGAATTTTTTTATTCAATTTACGAATTTAAAAAATTAATATTCAAAAATTTTAATTAAACATTCTAATTTAATCATTATATTTTTGGAAATTTTAAATTATTTTCCGAATAAATAATTATTTTTAGAATTTTTTAATTATTTTTTTCGAATTTCAGTTATTTTTCAGAATTTTTAAATAATTAATTCAAATTAATAATTAAATAAAGGAATTAAATAAAAGAAATTTCATTGATTTAATCACGACCGTTGATCATGAGATGACTCACGAGCTGATGAGATCGAGTGGCCAGGGTGATCTGGCGAGGCAGCGGCGTAGCTCGATCTGAGCCGCTGATCACCATTGAGCGCAAATCAGGAGGAAGGCAACTTCTCTCATTTTCAGTTCGGGGGCGAGTTCACTCAGTTTTTACACCGAACGACGTGGATGGTTCGGCTAAGCGACATGTGTGCTTTGACCGTTGACCGTTGACCGTTGTCCAGTCAACGGCTTTTGCGTGATTTCACGTTCAGGGGCATGTTTGCTCAGTGCTTGCCACCAAACGTTGAAGATGGTTTGGTAAGGCGACACGTGTCCTGTTGACCGTTGATCATTGACCAGTCAAGGATTTTTGTGTGATTTCACGTTCGGGGGCACGTTTGCTTGGCGCTTGCCACTGAACGCTGAAGATGGTTCAGTGAGGTGACACATGTCCCGTTGACCATTTACCAGTCAACGGCTTTTGTGTGATTTCAAATTCAGGGGCACATTTGCTCGGTGCCTGCCACCGAATGCTGAAGATGGTTTGGCAAGGCGACACGTGTCCCGTTGACAGTTGAATAGTCAACGACTTTTGTGTGATTTCACGTTCGGGGGCACGTTTTCTCGGTGCTTGCCACCGAAGGCTGAAGATGGTTCGCCGAGGCGACACGTGTCCCGTTGACTGTTGAATGTTGACCAGTCAACGGCTTTTGCGTGATTTCATGTTCGGGGGCATGTTTGCTCGGCACCTGCCACCGAACGCTGAAGATGGTTCGGCGAGGCAACACGTGTCTCATTGACCGCTGACCAGTCAACGACTTTTGTGTGATTTGACGTTTGGGGGCACGTTTGCTTGGTGCCTACCACCGAACGCTGAAGATGGTTCGATGAGGTGACACGTGTCCCGTTGACCGTGGATCAGTCAATGACTTTTGCGTGATTTCACGTTTGGGGGCACGTTTGCTCGCGCCTGCCACCGAATGCTGAAGATGGTTCAGCAAAGCGACACGTGTCCCGTTGACCATTGACCGTTGACCAGTCAACAGTTTTTCCATGATTTCACGTTCGGGGGCACATTTGCTCGGCGCCTGCCACTGAATGCTGAGATGGTTCGGTGAGGTGACACGTGTCCCATTGCTCGTTGACCAGTCAATGGCTTTTGCGTAATTTCACGTTCGGGGGCACGTTTGCTCAGTGCCTACCACCGAACACTGAAGATGGTTCAGCAAGGCGACACGTGGCTTGTTGACCGTTGACTAGTCAATGACTTTTGTGTGATTTCACGTTCGGGGACACGTTTGATCAGCGCTTGCCCCCGAACGCTGAAGATGGTTCAGTAAGGCAATACGTGTCCCATTGACCGCTGACCGTTGACCAATCAACGACTATTGCGTGATTTTACGTTTAGGGGCACGTTTGCTCGGCGCCTACCACCGAACGCGGAAGATGGTTCAGCGAGGTGACACGTGTCCCGTTGACCATTGACCGTTGACTAGTCAACGACTTCTATGCAATTTCATGTTCGGGGATACGTTTGCTCGGCACCTGTCACCGAACGCTGAAGATGGTTCGGCGAGGCAACACGTGTCCCGTTGACCGTTGACCAGTCGCTTGGTATTCCAGCCTGTATGAATTCTCGTTGCTTGGCCTTCGTGGTCATTTGGGCTTCCCAGTATTGTGGGCCTCTTCAACCGTTGGGGCCCAATATACGACACCTCTTGCCAATATTAAAACCCCAACCCCACCCCCACTCCTTCATTCTTTCCCTTCCATTCTTAAAAAGAAATTTCTTCTCTTGGGCGGCTCTGCTAGCAGTCGTGGCTAGGCGTTGAACTTTTCTGTCGATCTTTTCCGACCGTTGCTGTCACATAAAGGTAAATATATATATATATATATATATATATATATATATATATATATATATATATTATCAAAGATGTATGGGGTGTCTTCGGGTGATGAGACCTCCCCCTCGAGCCATAGTGGAGGTCGGTAAGTAATTCTCTCCCTGAGATTGGATAAGGGGAAGGAGGTGGTGGAGTTGGTGTTCGTGGAGACGGTTGTTGAGAGAACAAGGGAAGCGGGGGGCATTAGGTATGCTTCCGAGCCCTTTGACGAACCTAGGTGGAGTTCGAGATTAATCGCCCGACCTTTTGTCGAGAGTGGTCTACGGAATGGCCCCTTCGTACGAAGAGAACAGACCGTGCTAGAATTCTGAGGTTGATGACATATCATCGATACTTTCGGAGGAGGATTTAGGTCATATTCGATAGTGCTTTATGATTTCGAGGGATTTCGACCTTCTTCTTCCAGGGTCGGGCGTTAGGGTTTGTATGCCGACCTCTCCCGATGCCTGTTTCTTTCCGTCTGACAACTTTCTCGTAGGTTTTCGTCTCCCTCTTCCACCTTTCATGACTGAGGTTCTAAAGTGGTACGCCCTTAGTCCGATTCAGTACATGCCGAACATGTGGAGGCATGTCAACGGCTTCGTTCTTCAGTGCCAAGCAGCAAGGGTCGAGACGCGGCTGAGCGTCCTTAGAAGGCTTTACCGACTTCACCATAAGAGTAAGATGGAGTATAGATTTTATCTTTCACCTCATTGGGGGGTGAAGCTGATAGATAACCCCGATTCCATCAAGTTTTGAAGAGAAAAATTCTTCCTCATTCGCAGTCGCGAACCATGGGCAATCTCCACAAGGTGGAGAGACGAGGTGCCGAGGAGGGCAAAGGCCAAACCGGTTTTGAGTCCCGAGGAAGACGGGATGGTTATGAAGCTTCTGAGTCAGCCTCCTGTAAGTTGGAAGGATGTAACCAAGGAGTTTCTCTTCAGGGGGGTCTTTGTCCGATCAACCCTAGTATGAGTCTTTGATATGTATTTTTTGTAGATGTCTTGTCTTCTTTCATTTCATACTTTAACATTTTGCGACTTGTCTTGCAGCAACTGTTGGTATGGGCTTTAAAGCAATGATCTCCAAGTGTTCAGGGTTGAGCGGCAAAGCCCTTGAGGAGAAAAAGAGGAATAGAGCGGCCACGAGGCCTTCGTCGGTGAAGGCTGCTAGAGGTTCGGCGCTTACTTCTCCGGAGTGAACTTGGAGTTCCCCCTTCTGCTTCTCATGCCCCATCCTCCAGGGGATTCACGCTCGGTGCAACTCTTTCACTAGAAGCTCCTCCTGTTACCGCGACGGCGGAAGCGATTCTGACGGAGGAGCACAAGAAGGTGTTTGTCCCCGATTGGCGTGTTATGAAACACGATGGGTTCCTTGGGGACTCTGCCACCTGCATGCAAGTGGTTCAACATCTCCCGACTCCGAAGGATAGAGCTGCCATGACAGCGGGGTCGGTGGGCGACGATGCTCTGGAGATTACCAAGGCCAACATGACGGTAAGATCTCAATTAATTTGTCTTGGCACTTAGCTTTTTCATGATTTACTAGAGTCAGTCTTTCCCTTTGTAACTTCCCACGTTTCATCTCTTGTAGATCACTTGCTACTTCAGCAACCTGTTGAAATGGGTTACAGAGCAAGAGAAGGAGTTGAAGGCTGTGAGTGACCATGACCGAGCCGAGCGGGCAAAGACAGCTAAGGCGTTGGAAGAGGCGATGTGCTTGTCAGAGTCACAGGCGTCGCAGATCGCTTGGCTGGAGTCGGCCTTGGCGAAGGCCAACGACTAGGTCGCCCAAGAGAAGGAGCAGACCGAGGGATGGCTCTTCTATCCGAGGTGAAGGAGAAGGTCGTGAAAGAGAAGGAGGATGCGGTGAAGGCGGCGAGGGATGAAGCCGAGGATCATCTGGCATCGAACATGGTGCAGTCATATGATAGGGCTCTTCGACACGTCGAATTGTGCATCCCGGGGTTCGACCGTTCGGGATACTCCCTGTACGATCCTGTTCCTGAGAACGAGGAGAAGGGGGGCGAGGAGGATGAGGAGGATGAGGAGATAGTTGTAGCAGACCCTAAATCTGCCTTAGTATTCGTTCCGAAGGCTGTCGAGGGGAGCAGTCGCGAGTCTACTCTGCCCGTGGATCAGTCGGCCGAGGTGGGCCCTTGAATCCTCTCCTAACCAATTGTATATTTTTTTGGTTTTTTGCTTATGTATAGATGCCTAATAGCGAACTGGCCACCGCTTTATTATATCTTGGCATTGCAATGAAAACTTACTTCATTCTCGTCTCACGCGATGTTTGATTCTTTATTTGCATTTTTGCGCATCTTGTTACTTGGTTCTTTCTGGTGGAGTGATCTATAATTTAGTTTCATCAGCAGGTGGACTTGTATGATGGAGGTAGTCGCTACTCGTTTGAAATCAAACGCCTTTGAACCAAACTTCAAAAGGTAGAACTGGGACTTAGCCGCTCGCGAGAGTCTTTTTAAAGCGGAGATAGAGCTTGGCCATTTTAGACGAGTATTGTCTCGGCAGGACATAGAAGCGAGGCATAGGGAGGAAGTCTTTTGAGAGGTGTCCCCAATGGGTATAGAAGATCATCCCTCGGGGGAAGTGATTAGTAGAGAATCTTCGAGGGTCGAGCTCCTTCACCACTCCTTACTCTCTGCTACTACTGAAAGGGACGAGTTGAGGAATGTAGCGCTCGAGAGGAGCTTAGAAGTGGCTCATCTCAGGAGAACAGTTCTCGAGTTTTCTGCGAGGAGCGTACCTCGTCTGACCTTCAAAGTGAGGGACAATTCTTCTAGAGAGAGGATCATCGAACTAAAGACATAAACTCATCGGCTGAAACGACTTCTCGATGGTGGAACGTTAGGAGCACTTCTTGTTCGCGTGAGGAACACGCCCAGGGGAGATCATTCCATGAACTGGCCATACGCTTGCCTGAAGTCCCGCATAATCCAGGGGACGCTCAGAGCGGAGTGGCTGGTTCTTCTAGTGGGTCGTCAATTGGAGGGGCGGCAAGAACGGTAGGCCCCGAAGGTATGACTTGGCTCGCGGGTCTAGAGATCTCATGAGGGGGCTCGGGAGATCGAAATAGCGCCCGTGTGGCAGTTGAGAACCGCATGTCGCGTGTATCTCTTAAGAGGAGCGTCCCTCTTCCTAGAAGATGTTAAGGAGATTTTTGTAATTCTATAGAGGCTTGTATCTTAATAAAGCTTGTAACCGGATTCTTCTTATGGAACAAGATTCTCCCAAGATTTTATTTATGGAATAAGCAATGTTTCTGTGAATCATCTCTTTATGAACTCATACCATCTTTGTACTGTGAGTTTCCATTTTAAAAGTTTCAACGGTTGTGGGAGCAATTCCGAATGGTGAGCTGCTCCGTACTTGTTTGTCTGTAAGTGGCTAAAGCGGCGTCGAACCAAGTGTTGGACTTCAAACTTATCGTTTTAAAAGTTTCAACAGTTGTGGGAGCAATTCCGAATGGTGAGCTGCTTTGCACTTGCTTGTCTGCAAATGGCTAAAGCGGCGTCGAACCAAGTGTTAGACTCCGAACTTATCGTTTAAGAGTGTTGTGGTCACGAAATCGCACATGTATTTTATATGTTGGAACGACAATTCGAATAGAAAAATAAGTCTTTTTTATAAAAGAGAAACTTAATGGCTGCTTCTGAGTTGTGAGCCTTCATTACATGATTTGGCCGTGCCTTTTGCATTGGCCTTATTGGAATACAATAATAGCAGAACAGAGGGACTAGCTTTCTTGGTACTTCATCAAGTGTTCGGCATTCCAGATTCTTGGCACCCTATTGCCCCCCCAGGACTTCAAGTTGATATGCCCCCGGGCGGACAACTTTGGAGATTCTGTATGGCCCCTCCCAATTCGGAGCTAGCTTTCCCTTTTTGCTGGTGAATAAGATTGCTAATTTTCTACGAACCAGGTCACCTTCTTTGAGGTTTGTGGGGCAAAACTTCTTGTTGTATGACTGTTCGACTCTGCACTTGTAGATTTGTTGATGAATGGGTGCCCTTTCTCTAATCTCACCAATGAAGTCAAGGTTGCCCTGGAGGTTGTAGGAATTTTGTTCTTCATTGAAGGCAAACAAGGGAGGAGAGGGCAGACAAACTTCCAGTGGAATGAGGGCTTCAGAGCCATATGTCAAGTTGAAAGGGGATTCTCTAGTCGGGGTTCTCTTAGTGGTGCGATAGCTCCAGAGCACATTAGGGAGTTGTTCAACCCACATCCCTTTCGCTGATTTGTCAAGTCTCTTCTTGAGGCCAGTGAGAATTTACATGTTGGCGCTCTCTGCCTAACCGTTGGACTGGGGGTGGGATATTAAGGAGAATCGCTGCTGGATGTCGAGGTCCGTACAGAAGTTGTGGAAACCTGCACTTGTGAATTGAATCCCGTTGTCAGTTACTAGGATCCGGGGGATACCGAACCGACATACTATGTTCTTCCAAAAGAATTGCTAGATTCTATTTTCCATGATTGTCGCCAAAGGCTCGGTTTCGATCCATTTGGAGAAGTAATCGATTGCGACAACAAGAAATTTCTTCTGACCATGAGCTGGAGGGAAAGGACCGAGCAAGTTCATCCCCCACATGGCAAAGGGGATCAGACTGGACAAGAAAGAGAGTTAAGCTTGAGGCGTCGGTTGGATGGAAGAGAAATTTTGACAGGGAGCACATTGTCGGACATGCCGCTGGGCGTCGCTTAACAGCGTGGGCCAGAAGTAACCATGATTCAGGATTTTTCGGGCGAGAGATCTGGCTCCCATATGGGCACCCCCAACCCCTTCATGGACCTCTCTGAGGGCGTACTGGGCTTCTTCAGGAGAGAGACACCGTAAGTAGGGTCTGCCATCCACTGGAGTGTAGGAGCGCTTGTACATGACCCCCTCAATGAGCGTATATCGCTCGACTCTTGCTCTAACCTTCTTGGCTTCTCTAGGGTCTGAGGGAAGGATTTCCTTTCGAGAAATTCAAACAAAGGCTTCATCCAGTTCTCCCCGTGTGCTGGGGGAGGTATTACCATGAGCCTGAGGTTCTCTTCCTCAATACTAGGCCTCAGGAGGACCTCAATCAAGACGGTTCAATCTAGTCCTTGCAGGGAAGAGGAAGCCAATTTTGATAGGACATCTGCTTGCCCATTTTCTTTGCGAGGGATACAGATGACTTCTGCCTCTTGAAAGGTGGCTAGTAGCTCCCTGACCTTGGCTAGGTACTTAACCATTCGGTCGTCTCGGGCCCTGTACTCTCCTGAAACTTGGTTTACCACTAACTGGGAGTCATTGAATATCTTAACGCACCGAGCATCAACTTTACGGGCCAGAAATAGACCGACTATGAGAGCTTCATACTCTGCCACATTGTTAGATGCTCAGAAGTTTATACGGAGTGGTTACTGGAGAATGAAGTCATCGGTACCGGGTAGGATGACCCCCCCTCCACTTCCTTCAACACATGAGGATCCATCAACATAAACGCTCTAGAACGAGAGCTCTTTGCCTTCCTCGCATGGGTCAAGGATAGTTCTTTCCACAATGAATTCTGTAAGGGCTTGAGCCTTAATAGTAGTCGTTGGCTTAATTCGGTAGACCACTTCATCAGATGCCCCGAGCTCTCTGGCCTATGCAGTACCTGCTTGAGAGGCTGGTAGGTAAGAACGACCAATGAGTTAGCTTGGAAGTATGGGCGGAGCTTGCGGGCAACCATGATCAGGGCGCAGGCCATCTTCTTTATCTTTGAATAGCAGAGTTCGGCATCTCGGAGGATTTTACTCACATAGTAGATTGGCTTATGGACTTTGTTCTCTTCCCTTACCAGTATGACACTGAGGGTTTGATCTGAGGTGGCGTGGTAGAGATAGATGACTTCTCCTAGTCTGGGTTAGCTCAGGAGCGGAGGATTGACTAGATATGCCTTGAGCTGGTCAAATGATTCCTACCGGGATTGTCCCCATTCAAAGCCTTTTCACCCCTCTTAGAGCTTTGAAGAACGGGAGACACTTTTCCCCTGACTTAAAGAGAAAATGCCCGATAGCAGCGAGATGCCCTGTGAGTCTTTGTACTTCCTTGATGGTGGATGGGGGATCCATATTCAATATAGCTTGGATATTCTCCGGGATGGCTTCTATGCCCCTCTGGCAGACCATGAACCCCAGGAATTTGCTGGACGAGACCCCAAAGGTACACTTAGATGGATTGAGCCTCATGTTGTGCTTCCGCAAGATGTCGAATGCTTCCTGAAGGTCGATCACTTGGTCTTTCTTGCAGAGGCTCTTTACCAAAATATCATCTACATAAACTTTCATATTCCTTCTGATTTGTTCCTTGAAGACCTTGTTGATGAGGCACTGATAAGTTGCTCTGACGTTCTTTAAAACGAAGGGTATGATGCGGTAACAATAAAGGCCTTGATCTGTTGTGAAAGATGTATTTGGAATATCGGGAGGGGGGAGGGGGGTTCATCCTGATCTGATCTGATTGTATCCGAAGAAGGCATCTATAAAGCTTAAGAGCTCATGACCAGTAGTGGCATCTATTAGGGCATCAATGCTGGGAAGGGGAAACGGGTCCTTTGGACACGCCTTGTTCAGGTTTGTGAAGTCGATGCAAATTCTCCATTTTCCGGTGGCCTTCTTTACCATTACAACGTTGGTGAGCCACTCTAGGTAGCTGACCTCTTGGATAAACCGAGCTGCTAGAAGTTTATCCACTTCCTCTTTAATTGCCTACTGTCGGCCAGGAGTAAATTTGCGATGCTTCTACTATATGGGTTTAGCTTCAGGGGCTATGTTGAGACGGTGCATGAGTAATTCTTCTGATATACCAGGCATATTGGCAGCGGTCCAGGCGAACAGGTCTTTGTTCCCCCTAATGCATTGGACAATGTCTGCTTTGACTTGGCAAGGGATGACTTTGCTCACTTGGAACGTCCTGGTCGGGTCTCCTTCAGAAAAAGGAACCTCTTCTAACTCATCTACTGGCTTGGTTGCCCCCTTGGGGAGCTCTAGAGTTTCGAGGGACAAGACCGGAACCCCCACCGAAGTCATATAACATTTTCGAGCAGTCTCTTGGCTTCCCCTGACTTCTCCTACCCCCACCGCAGTGGGGAATTCCAGCTTCATGTGGAAAGCTGAGGATACGGCGTGAAGTGCAGCTAGGCCGGGCCGGCCAAGGATGGCGTTGTACGCAGCCTTTACGTCGACAACCATAAAATTCGTTGGTTCTGTTCGGGTTGTTGGGGCTTTGTCAGCGGTTACATCAAGAGTGATGACTCCCTCGATGATTACTAGCACCCCGGAGAATCCGTGGAGGGTGTAGCTGGCAGATTTGGGATGATCTCGAGACAGCTTAAGGCCTTGGAAGGCCTCCAAGAAGAGGATTTTGACGGAGCTGCCGTTATCGACTAGGATTCAACGTACCTCATGGTTATCCATGTGGATACTTACTACGAGCGCATCACAATGGGGTGTTCGAATGCCTTCTAGGTCTCTGTCTGAAAAGGTCACAGGAACTACGAAGCCTTTGAGTGGAGGGCGGTTCTGTACTGAGTTAACTTCTCGAATGAAGGCTTTTCGGGTGGAGTTTGACTATCCCCCTATTGGGCCTCCATGGATGAGGTGGAGAATTTCCTCTGGTTCAGAGTCCTGGGACTCGATGGGTCTTTTAGCTCGGTTGTTGCCCCCCCCCCAAGGCGGAGGAGGATCAACCCTGTCCTTCCTGACAAACTTGGCCAGTTTCCCTCTCTGAATGAGGCTTCGATTTCCTCTTCAAGTTCCTGAAAAACCATCCGTATCGTGACCGTGGTCCCTATGAAAATGACACCATTTATCTCTGTTCCTCTTCTTGCCAGGGGTATTCATCTTCGGTGGAGGTTGGAACAATCCTTGTCGATGTCCTTTTGATTTTCCTTCCTTTAGCTACTCAGATGTTTCAGTTCGCTAAGTTTGAAAAGTCCAAAGAGCGCAGACTAGCCACGGAGCATGGATACGATTTCCGGATCGGAGATTTGAGAATGGCTGAGACACTGGCATTAAGAGGGGTGAACTTCTCGAAACGAGGAGGAGGGCGATGCTGGTCACCGTTGTTTTTCTGAAGCATCTTGGTACCTTCTTCATCCGCACCCTTCCGTTTGTTCCCGGATAGGGGCTCCTTCTGGTCATGGGGATGAAGGGCTTCTTCGGCCCGAATGTACTTCTCACTCCTCAACAGGAGCTCAGAGAAGTCACGAGGAGGCTCCTTGGCAAGGGATGCCTTCAGGTCGGTATGGTTGGTGTTGTGTCGGAATGCCGATGGCTTTTATATAAAATATAAATTCCAATGGCTTTTGCTACTATGACCTTCCCAACCATGATTTTTTATTCATTCCTGGTAAAATACCTGGAAATAAGAAATTCTAGCGATACTAAAATAAATAAAAGAAACAAAATAATGGGTTCCATCGTTTCTATGGTTACTTTGTAAACGGTGAGGTCTATTCGTAAAATTTGTGAAAAATGTCGACTGATCCGTAGGCGTGGACGAATTATAATGATTTGTTCCAATCCGAGACATAAACAGAGACAAAGATAATCTTTCTATAAAAAGAACTTTCTAAAGTTTCTAAAGGAAAAGGAAGGACCATGTCAAAATAAAGGATCTTTTTTAACATGAAATGGATATCTCCATATCTTTCTATATATTTCTGATTCATATTTATGAGATGATAAAATATGGCAAAACCTATACCAAGAATTGGCTCGCATAGGAGTGGACATATTGGTTCACGTAAGAATGGACGTAGAATACCAAAAGGAGTTATTCATGTTCAAGCGAGTTTCAACAATACCATTGTAACTGTTACAATGTACGAGGTCGTGTGGTTTCTTGGGCCTCTGCCTGTGCCTCTGGATTCAAAGGCACAAGAAGAGGAACGCCCTATGCTGCTCAAGCAGCTGCTTTAAATGCTATTCATACAGTAGTGGATCAAGGTATGCAACGGGCAGAAGTTATGATAAAGGGTCCTGGTCTCGGAAGGGATGCCGCATTACGTGCCATTCGTAGAAGTGGTATACTATTTGGTTTCGTACGTGATGTAACACCGATGCCACATAATCGGTGTCGACCTCCTAAAAAAAGACGTCTGTAAAAAGAAAAATGAAACGGATTTCAAGAGAAATAAACGATTCAATGATTTGATCAAATCAAAATATTTAGTATGGTTTGAGAGGAAATAACAGGATCCACTCGAACAATACAGTGGAAATGTGTTGGATCAAGAATAGACATCAAGCGTCTTTATTATGGTCGTTTCATTCTGTACCCGCTCATGAAAGTTCAAGCCGATACCATAGGTATTGCCGTGCGAAGGGCTTTACTTGGAGAAATAGAAGGAACATTTATCACACGTGCAAAGTTTGAGAAGGTGCCGCACGAATATTCTACAATAGTAGGTATTGAAGAATCGGTACATGAAATTGTAATAAATTTGAAAGAAATTGTATTGAGAAGTAATCTGTATGGAATTAGAGACGCGTCCATTTGCGTTAGGGGCCCTAGATACGTAACCGCTCAAGATATCATCTCACCACCTTCCGTAGAAATAGTTGACACAACATAGCATATAGCTAACCTGACAGAACCAATTGATTTGCGTATTGAATTACAAATCAAGAGAGATTGTGGATACCGTATGAACCCCACAAATAACTATCAAGACGGAAGTTATCCTATAGATTCTGTATCCATGCCTGTTCGAAATGCGAATCATAGTATTCATTCTTATGGTAATGGAAATGAAAAACAAGAAATACTTTTTCTGGAAATATGGACAAATGAAAGTTTAACCCCTAAGGAAGCACTTTATCAAGCTTCTCGTAATTTGATTGATTGATTTATCCCTTTTCTACATGCGGAAGAAGGGGACATTCATTTCGAGGAAAATAAAAACAGGTTTACTCTACCCTTTTTAACATTTCCAAATAGATTAACTAATCTAAAGAAAAACAAAAAAGGAATTCCATTGAAATTGATTTTTATTGACCAATCAGAACTACCTCCCATGACCTATAATTGTCTCAAAAGGTCCAATATACATACATTATTGGACCTTTTGAATCAGAATCAAAAGGATCTTCTGAGAATTGAATATTTTCGCACAGAAGATGTAAAACAGATATTGGACACTCTACAGAAACATTTTCAAATCCATTTACCTAAGAATAAGTTTTCGTTTGAAATCTATTAGAATTATTGCATATTATTTTTTGATTGAAGTTCTAAAGAAAAAATTGCATTTCTATCTTCGGCACGATCCGTATTTTTGCGGAATAGATCATAAAAAAATTCATGTATCTAGGGAAGATTTACTTCAAAAAAGTGATTATTCCCTAGATACCTAGATCGTGGTATTTCGCGGTTGAATCAATTTGAAAAAGACCTAAAGTTAGAGATTTATCAATAGGTAATGTTGCTCCAATACCTAACCAAAGAGCTACTGCGGTACCAATCAAAAAAACTGTTGTAGCTACTGGACGACGAAATGGGTTTTGGAATTTATTAACATTCTCCAAAAAAGGTACTGTTAATAATCCTGTTGGTACTGAAACCATTAAAAGAACACCCAATAACTTATTGGGTACTGTGCGGAGTATTTGAAATACGGGAAAGAAATACCATTCGGGTAATATCTCCAAAGGAGTTGCAAATGGATCCGCTGGTTCACCAATCATTTATGGTTCTAGAACTGCTAAGCCTACATTACATGAAATAGTACCTAGAATTACTACTGGAAAAATATATAAAAGATCATTAGGCCACGCGGGTTCTCCATAATAATTATGTCCCATCCCTTTAGCCAATTTCGCTCTTAATACAGGATCATTTAAGTCGGGTTTCTTTGTTATTTGAATAGGTGAATTCTTATGGATCCATCCCCCGAGGGAACCGGACATGATAAGTTTTCATCATCCAGCCCGAGCAAGAATCAAAGGAATGACAGAAATAAACCCATAGAAAATCTATACTTCAGACATATTCACATATATATATAATATAATGACTTAATGACTCTAGGTAAGAAAAGATTTACCAGATTCCATTTCCGGCGTTGCAACTATCCATTGCAAAGAATTCAGTTCTTACAGGTAAATGCTCAATATCTAAGTAGGCTTACAAATTGGATCATAATCAGGTACTTTTTGGACTGTCTCATGTCTTTTGATTTGATTGGTGTTTATCCCCCACAACATCTTGATTTTCTTACATACAAAGTATTTACTTGTTACTAATAAAGTCTAGCCCCGTTCTTCCTTAGATCCCTTATTTCACTCCGATAGTATCATAAATCGAGATCGATGCAGAGGAAATGAATGCACTTCCATACTATAAATAAGTAAGTGGAATAGATAGAACATTGGATCATGCCGCATGACTTATTCTATTCTACAGGATCTTACGGAGCCTTTTCATGCATAACATAATTCGGGTATGATCATAGAAAAGATTCTCCTCAAGCGAACCGGCCTATCCTATGCTACATAGGGGGATTTACGTGGTGGTTGGATGCGGAGACACATTTGGTTGTGAATTCCACCGTGGCGGATAAAATCATATATCGGCATGGCCCAATTAATAGTTCAAGTCACACACTCCCATAATCCATCCTCTCTTCGGAGAATCCACTTCAACTATTTGTATCAAATAATAAAAAATACTTCAGAGTTGAAGAGAAGTATCCAAACAAAATGTCTTATTTGTTCAATAATCCATATTTGTAGCAATAAAATACTAAAAAAAATACTATTTGTCCTCCCCAATATGCTATATGAGAAATTACAATGTGATCCGTCTTCTCTATTCTCTATACTTTTAAACTCTCCAAAGTTATAAAGGACCCGAAATACCTTGCTTACGTATCATTGGGAAGTGCATTAACATAAATACGACTGTAAGAAGAGGTAATACAAAGGTATGTAAACTATAAAAACGGGTCAAAGTGGATTGGCCCACACTAGCACTTCCACGTAATAACTTTTACCAAAGGTGATCCTATTACAGGAATAGCGTCCGGTACGCCTGTCACGATTTTTACTGCCCAATAACCAATTTGGTTCCGAGGTAAGGAATAACCAGTTACACCAAAAGATGCAGTCAATACAGCCAGAACCACGCCTGTAACCCAAGTTAATGGTTAGGCCTGAACTCTGCAATGGTGCTCTTAAGAAAATGTGTTCCTGAGTTAATCTCCTCAGTTTCCATTAACCCGATGCTCTTTATTTCTATCAATTTTAATGCTTTATCACACTGCCTTTTATGAGGTGTTTCATAGACCATACATATTAGAATCATCTATCATTGATATTTTTGTTCTCTCTTTCTATCACCTTTCCATTTATCCACATCCCCTTTTTTTTTCAAATCCATAAAAAAATCAGTTGTTACAACTATATGATTGGTCTGGTCATATAGTGACTGTTTCTTGGGATCTCGACAATATGAAGCAATAAGTTGGTTATTAGTTTTAGGTTTATGTTTATATAGATATTTCTAGTGGGGGTCAGTCTTTTTTGGAAGCCCAACTATAAACTATAAAGAAAAAACTAACGAGTCACACACTAAGCATAGCAATTATATATAAAAAAATTATCGATTTTATATATTCAACCTTATAGAATTAGAATTAGAATTGTTTTTTTTTTTTTTAATTTCACAGAAAGACATTATCTTTTTCCTGCAAGAGATCTTGCGGGAAAAGTTTTGCAAAATTTATCCCATCAGCTATTTCATATGTGACTACAGGACGAACTAAAACAAAATACTTGTTTTTTGTGGGTGTGATCCGTTGGACATAGATCCAATTTTGCAAAATTTTGGATTCCTTAGCATTCTTTTTTTTTTTCATTCTTGGTGGTATCAAAATGCCGCTGTGTCTGGATATCTAATCTGTCTCTCCGGGAAAATGAATATCCCCAGAAAATATTTTAAGCAAATGTGCATTCTCCACTTTTTTTTGGATCGAATAGACAAAACATTTTTTTTCGTTTTTTGATATCTCTGAAATAGTGAATCTTTTTTTTCGGAATTGGGTAGGGAAACCCCGAGAAAAACAAATTTCTTATTTTAATGAGGAGGAGGCAAAAGAAAATGAGAAAACAAACGGAGAGAAAGAAGAGGAAAATGAACGAATCGCAATATCAGAAGCTTGGGATACTTTTATATTTACTCAAGCAATAAGAGGTTCAATGTTAGTAACCCAATCTTTTCTTAGAAAATATGTTATATTACCCTTATTGATAATAGTGAAAAATATTGGTCGTATGTTATTGTTGCAATTCCCTGAGTGGTACGAAGATTTTAAGGACTGGAATAGAGAAATGAACATAGTCCCTCAGACGTTTGCCCTTTTTTTTTGACTGAGTGCCAGCAAAGATGCACTCGTTTTCTTAGCTTGACAGCTACTGACGAAGTGAGTGAGGAAGAGCTCCTCAAACTGATCGAAAGAGAAGATGGAGGTTGGAGATAGAAGGGAGTGCCATTGTCTTACAGGTCCTTTCAATGTGGCCGGGAAGGTCTTAAAGAGGAGAACATTTGAGGCCTGGTGAATCATCATGAGAGTTTTGAAACTTTCGATATATTTAGCTGAGTCCGACTCCCCGTTGTAAGACTCAAAATGGGGGGGCTTGAAGGACTCGAGGATCGGAGCTTCCATGATGTCCCTGGAGAAGGGAGGTCTGCTAGGGGAGAAATTATTGGTATGTTGTTCTTCTTCGCGGTTGATTTGTCCAATCGCCTTTCTATCTCCCTGAGACGGCAATTGACCGATTCGTCCCTTTGGTCAAATCTAATCGACCCTAGAGACTCTCCTGCATGAGGGGTGACCCGAGGAGGGCTAGGTGCACGTAAATCGTGGCTTAGAGTGATGTTAAGTAAGGTTGGGCATCGGTCGGTATCCGACCTAATATTGTAACACCCTGAATTCCAAGGTACAACTGAATTCGAGATTCTACAGATCTTTACACTTCATTTAGTACAATTTTACAAGGAAATAAAACTTTTCACTTTACATCAAAGTTACAAGAGATCTTTACTCTTTACATTTTACAGCGGAAGCATATATCGCAAATAATTTGCATGCAAGGACAGCGGAAGCAGTTTACAACATTATACAAAGATACAACAATAAATAATCTTTAAGCATCAGTTCTCCTTTATTCTTTATCAAGACATTTATCTTGCATACAAAGCTGTGGTACGTCAGTTTATTCAACCGACGAAAATTATATATGGCCATCATCTCTATGCCAGAAACAGTATAACGATTCTCAATTCTTAACAAACCACAAACTTGTTCACAACAAAGCTAAAGGGACTATCCTGTTGATGTCGTGTTGTGATTGTGCACTTAATCCTTAATGCAGTTATTATATTATATGACACTAATGCGCACTTGTTCGGATTCTATGCATCCCATACTACATAGGTCCGAGGGCAAGCCCTTAATCGTACTTCATTTTATAGGGTTCAATCCCTCGCCATGACTTAATCTACTACAGTAACTATGGTAAGTATCTTAGATGTTCTATGATCTACGAGCCCATGTCCAGGCAGCCTGGAGGGGAATTCCATGCACTGACACGATGCATCGAGCAGGCAACCTATGGACAATTCAGCCTCCGCCATGGAACAATGGCACCACCCGTAGCCACTCAAACAACCCACAAGCGTCGCCACCAGGACGATAATTCTGGAGTAGTGCCCACGCCATGTCTTGATGTATCAAGCAGGTAGCCTGTGGATCACTCTCACACTGCCAATCCGATGGCCCTCATACTCGTGTTTTTCTCTTACTTTCATCACATCTCCACTATGTATCTAGTCCTTATTTTATTAGAATCATGAACAATATCAAATTTCTAGAGTTAGCCTCTCCACTATACCAGACTTAAACATTCATTCAACATGACCCAAACCTTGGTCTTTCATTTCAACAATTCATTTCAATTCCTTTCTTTTCCAATTGCTGGTTGGAGACTTAGCTACCCTCTAGTTTTCAATTTCAATTCACAATTACCAAGAATTGAGCATTTTCAGCTCATAAGTTCATTTTTCATAATCACAATAGATTTTCCTTTACATGTTCATAGTGTTCACAATCATAAAACTTTCATAAACTCCATAGAATGACTTGCTTCATAAATTCATGCAAAACAACTAGAATTTATCACACAAAATCTTTATTCATCACAGTAGATGCAAAATCTTTATCATAAAGCAAATCTAGAATTCTGAGATGTCAAAAAAATGATCTGGACAGTCGACTTAGAGCATACTCAGTCGACTTATTCAACCAAAGAAGATTATTCAAGAAACTGCTCGGAAAAGTCGACTAATGCACATGGCCAGTCGGCTTTTCTGCAGCGTTCAACAATTTTAAATATAAATACGGGGCAGTCGACTGTTACTCAAACCAGGCGGCTGTTCTGCAGGGTTTTGATTCGAAAACTTTTAATGTTCAGGACAGTCGACTACTATATTTATTCGGTTGACTGAATAGAGTTAAATTTCGAATTAAGGAAATATCTCTTCCTTCTGTTCTTTGATTAGCGCACAACATTTTTATTAAACTACGGTATGTTCAATATCAAATAAACATGCGATTTATCCAGTTATCATCATCATAACATAGTTTACAATTTAATGTAGAATTCACATGACTAGTATTTTCTTTCACCCAAATGCAATTTCTAAACATACACTTTTCCTTTACCCATTATTTGTCTACGGAGATGAATAATAACTCCGAATTAGCATGCTAGGAAAGTCAAGATAACGACACACATTAAGTACATCTTATCATGGAATTTCGAACTGTACATATTTTATTTCATCGTACCAGTCGACTGTTCAACCTGATCGGTCGACTGTACAGGTAATTTCCAGTTTCTCTAAATGTCTTTAGTTCTTTACCATTCAATCAAATTTTCACATTATATATAGCATGGAAGATTTCAATATAACAATCATTCTATCACTTCAGTTTACACACGCATAATAACCAATCAATCTCAATCCTAGCATGATTTCTATACTAGAAGTCATGAGAAACACCCACCTTTTTGAAGAGGTAAACGAAATTCCTTAAAGCTCCCTAAACTGCGCTGCACGTCTCCTCCTCCTTGCTCCTTCTCAGAACCGAAGCTTCAATCTGGGTCGAATGGTGGCCGGCCTCCAAAATCACACTTAACTCTCTAATAAAATTCTCTTCTTATAAATAGATTTTTAGTGTAGAAAACAATTAAATGGGAGGGGTATTTATATATAATTTTTGGGTGGATTAAAGGGCTAGGATCAAATAGATGGTTATAAGATGAAGGGTTAGGATGAGAGTAGGAGTTATAGTAACTACCCACACACCAAGTAACCACCCACACACCAAATCCGACTTCTTTCCAAAACTGGCCCCAAAATAGTGTGCTCATGCACGTGTACGAGCAATGCACGTGCACTCACTAGTGCCTAAATATGTACATTTAATTGTATGAAAATAATCTTATAAATATTTAACATTACAAGTTGTAAGGAATATTTCATGGGCCTTATTCAATGGGCCAAATAATATTTTACAAAAAAATAAAAAGAAAGGCTTTTGTTTATTTGAAGAAAATGGGCCTTTATATAAAAAGAATAATTATAGAATACGTATACGTATATATACACATATACATATTATCCAAAATGAAGATAATTATAAGATTTTATACTACAAAAATTGCACGTGCACACTACGTGCAAAGAAAAATAAATAATTTTCATAAATAAAAATTGGGGCATTACAACACTCCCTCCTTAGAATAGTTCCCTCCCCAGAACTAAAATCAAGAGCGAGAAAAAAAAAAACAAGCACAAGAAAATACAAAATACAAATCAAACAAAAAGCTCAGGATGATCTCTCAACATCCTCTCCTCAGACTCCCAAGTAGTCTCTTCAACCAAATGGTTTCTCCATACTACCTTGACCATCGGTATCATCTTATTCCTCAAGACTTTCTCTCAACGATCAATAATCTCGACAGGAGACGATGTAATTCAGATCCAACTGCAAACCTTCCGGCAATTCAGGCAAATGATGACTCGGATCTGGAATATAACCTCTCAGCATAGACACATGAAAGACATTGTGTACCTGAGACAACTCTTCCAGTAACTCAAGCCGGTAAGCAGTTTTTCCTATCCTTTTCAATATCTTGTACGGGCCTATAAACCTCGGGGCTAACTTCCCACTTTTGCCGAAAAGGATCACACCTTTACTGGGTGATACTTTCAGAAAGACAAAGTCACCAACCTCAAACTCACGGTCCCTTCTCCGGTTGTCTGCATAGCTCTTCTACCTGCTCTGAGCTTTTACCAACCTCTTCCTGATCAGATCAATCTTTTCAGAGGTTTGCTGAACAATCTCAGGCCCAAACATCTGACGCTCCCCAATTTCGAACCAACAAACAGGTGTCCTACACTTCCTGCCATACAAAGCTTCGTACGGCGCCATCCCAATGCTAGTTTGAAAACTGTTGTTGTAGGCAAACTCTACCAAAGGTAAATGCCTCTCCCAACTGCCCCCAAAGTTTAGTACACAACACCGAAGCATATCCTCAAGGATACGGTTGACTCTCTCGGTCTGCCCATCGGTCTGGGGATGAAAAGCAGTGCCGAAATTTGTCTTGGTACCCAAAGCTGTTTGAAGACTCCTCCAGAAATGCGAAGTAAACTGGGCATCTCGATCAGACACAATCGTCAACGGAACGCCATGAAGCCTGACAATCTCGCCAACATACATCTCAGCCAACTTGTCCATCAAAGCAGCAAGTTTCATTGCCAAAAAGTGAGCAGACTTGGTTAGTCGATCGACTATAACCCAAATCGCGTCATTGCCCTTAGAACTCTTGGGTAAACCTGTAATGAAATCCATACTGATGTTATCCCACTTCCATTCCGGAATAGGATGCATGAAGTAATAGCGAATATAGACGGATGATCATAAAGTGACATAAAACACGATAAACAGAATTTTAAAACTGAAAGAAAAACAAATTTTAAAAAAATATCAAGACTAAGGAAAATAGAAAAAATAAAAGATATATAATAGATTTAATAGTACAAGAAAATGTTTATTTGAAAAAGTATTAAATGTTGAAAAGTACCATGATGAAAATCCACATAAAAAAATTTGAGGGAAAAGTGTGTCTATGTGTAAGGTATCATGAATGACGGTTCAAACCAACCACGCTTCCACTGCGTCACTCTGATACCCAGAGAAAATGAGCTCGCATACAATCTCAAATCAATATATACGAGGAGAGCATCGTGAATGAATTTGAATGCAAATTCAATAGCAACTTCCATTCATGACTCCAGCCATCAAATAGGGAAAGAAAAAGGGAAATATCAGTGTATAGAGCAACACAAATGTAAATCACTTACATTTAAATCTCTATAAACTGAACTCACACTCTAATGTCCACTTCTAGGGTGTCGTTCCTTATAAATTTGTACTACTTAGAAGCGTGGCTCTGATACCACTCTGTAACACCCTGAATTCCAAATACAACTGAATTCGAGTGTTCTACAGGATCTTTACACTTCTTTCGTACAATTTTACAAGGAATTTAAAACTTTTATTTCAACAATAATTACATCAGAGTCTTTTACAACAATACGCAGCGGAATCAATAAAATACAACAATAATAAATGTACAATTGTTACAACTTTAACATTTAAGTAATCAACAGCATCAATTCTCTTTATATCTTCGTGTAACTCCAAATCTTGCATATAAAACCGTGGGCACGTTAGTTGCTTACAACTGACGAAATATTATACACGGCCATCCTCTCTATGCCGGAAACAGTATAACGATTCTTAAATACTTTAGCAAACACAAACTTGATCACAAACAAAGCTACAAAGGGACTATCCTGTTGATGTCGTGTTGTGCGGTGCACTTAGTCCTTAATGCAGTTATTATATTACATGACACTAATGCGCACTTGTTCGGATTCTATGCATCCCATACTACATAGGTCCAAGGGCAAGCTCTTAATCGTTCTTCATCTTGTTGGGTTCAATCCCTCGTCATGACTTAATCTTCTACTGTAAATACGGTAAGTATCCTAGATGTTTTCTGACCAACGAACTCATGTCTAGGCACCCTGGAGGGAATCCCAACACACTGACACATGACTCATCATGCAGGCATCGTGTGGTAATTCAGCTCCTACCATAGACATGACACCACCCGTAGTCTTCAAACACCCCACGAGCGTCGCCACTGGGACAGTATTCTGGAGTAGTATCCTCGCCCTATCATGACTTATCATGGGGTCATCCTGGGATACTCTCTCGCCGCTAATCCAATGGCCCTCATACTCAATGTTTTTCTCTTACTTTCAACACATCTCCACTATGTACTATCTGTAATTTCGATAAGTATCCTAGATGTTCTATGATCTATGAGCCCATGTCCAGGCAGCCTGGAGAGGAATCCCACGCACTGACACGATGCATCGAGCAAGCAATCTATGGACAATTCAGCCTCTACCTTGGAACAATGGCACCACCCATAGTCACCAACATCCCACAAGCGTCGCCACCGGGATGGTACTCTGGAGTAGTATCCACGTGATGTCACGACGCATCGTGAAGACAGCCTGTGCATACCCTCACAACACCCATCCAATGGCCCTCATACTTGTGTTTTTCTCTTATTTCCATTACAGCCTTACAAAATTTGTTTTAAAAGAAAATCATCACAACCTAGAGCTAGCTTACCCTACCGGACTTAAATCAAAACAACAGAGACAGTCAGCCTACCTGGCTACTTCTCAAGAGACGCTCAACCCTCAACGGTTAGCCCTCAAAATTATAAATAAACTGCCGGTCACTAGGGTCTCGCCTAGCCTCTAGATTCCAACATCTATCTCTTTCTAGAGATCAACAATATTTCATAATCAATCTCAATTAATATTTCCATTTCTTTTGTTCACAACTCTTTTCTCAAAAATATTTCTTTTATAATCTCATAACATGAGAACGATTCAATTCGATATCTTTATCAATTTCACCTTTCACATCCTTGTATGCATTTCACAATAAACTCATTCAAGTATTAATAATCATAAAATCTCGTATTCAAACTTAATTAACTTTCATTTGTCAAAATCAAATCCAAACTCAAGAACCAAAACCAGTTCGGTTCATTCGACTGGTGACAGTGTCAGTCGACTGTTCAGCGAACATCAAAACATCTCAGTCGGTATCAGTCGACTGTTCTGCGAATACTTTGAAAACCCAAACACTGAAATTCAGGACAGTAGCAGTCTACTGTGAACGTAGACAGTCCGCTGTTCTGCGGAACTTTGAAACATCAAAAACAACAGTCAGTGCGGAACTTTGAACTATGAAAGAAGATAGTCGACCGTTCCGCCGACGAAAAACAAATTCTTATACTCGCCAGTCGACTGTGGAAATAGACAGTCGACTGTCAATTACACCAATTGCAGCTTGCATATATTTTTCGATATTTTAATTGATTTGTACTTCCATATAAAAATATAGATCATTTCCAGAATGTATCCCTTTTAAAAAATAATATCGTATATGCTCTCAAATTCACAAGTTTCTCATTTTTCAATGAAATATTTAAAATGCATCAAAACATATATCCAATCAATTTTCCAAATAAACTGTTGTCTTTTATCAAAATTACTTTATAAACATCTCTATACTCGTATAAATAAATATTTTGAGGTTAGAATCGCACTTCTTTGCCATATTAACAACAACAATTCTTTTATACACATTTGCATTATTTTAATCAACGTCTTAACATGCATCAATTTCATACAAATCATTTCGATTCTAGCATTTCAAGTTATCAATCATAATAATTTAAAGAATAGATACGCAATTTACTCCATTTAAGATTTAGCAATTGACTACATTAACCTTCATGCAATCTCATCATACCAATTCAATTTCATCAAGTAAATTGTATATCATCTATCATGCAATTTCTACTCCTAAATTAGAAAGAATTTAAGAAACACCCACCTAAAGTTGAAGATTTGTACTCAAATGAACTCCTAGAATTAGAAGCTCCTAAAGAAAACTCCAATTGCAACTCCTCGAGATCCGCGCACCCAAGCAAGGTCTTCAATCCATTTCGGCAAGAAACACTCATCAAGAGCATCTCCATCCCCACTCCATTTCGGCAACATCAAGAACAACTCCCATCTTCTTTCATATACACATACTATGTAGGTACATATATACATTAGTATATATATGTAGGCATGTGGAATAAGTGATTGGGTGGAGAATTGGAAAAAGGCTATGCTGTTTTGATGCTTGGCCTCTTTCGGAAATGTTAGGGGAGAGGGAGGAGAAGAGATGAGAGAATGAAAGACTTAGGAGGTATTTTTATAGATTAGCTAATGGGTAGTTAGAATAACCACCTCTCACATGAACACCACTAACCCCATGACTTAGATTTGAAACTTGCTTTCCCTCCCATTTTAAAAATCCAAAGTTCAGAATTCCCTCTTCTCATAATCAGCCCGGCCCCCAAAGGTGTGCACATCGCACGTGTGCACGTGCACGTGCTTTGTGTACAGAACAATTTATTTATTTAATCATTTTAAAACAATTATTTATATATGTAATAAATATATAAAATTAACTTTAAAATTATAATTTTCATGCACAATTAAAATAGACACAAACAATTTCGTAAAAATTTATTTTGAAGGAAGAACGCGCTTAAACACGTGCACCAAAACACGTGCGTCGCCCGTAAAATCTCAAAAATACAAAAATTGATTTTGTCAACCAAAAAAATATTTATAATTAATTGGAATGCAACATAAATTATATTTAATATACATATTCGATAATATACTCAAACGTATAGAAAGCACGTGTATTGCACGTAGAAAATTTATTTTAATAAAGATAGTCAAAAATTGAATTTTCGTTTACACAACGAATTCAAACATGTTTATAAAAATAAATGATTGAAATCCATTGAAAACTTTGCACGTAACGGTGGAATATCCGAAATTGACACGTGCATCGATAATACGTAAAAACCACGTAAAAACTCAAAGATTGAAATTTAGCATTCGAGTTGTCTCAACGAGATTTTAAGAATATGGGATTGCATAAATAATCGGAATTCAAAATACATATCAAAATGCGTTATGGATATAATCGATAACAATACAAAATGCACGTACGTAACACCCGAAGGCAAAATTGTCAATTAAATTTTGCGGGTGTTACACAAAACATAGGTAGAACAACTACTCGATTTGTATTAAATAAATTAAAGAAGACTGTTTGTATCTCTAAGAAAATGAGAAATGACCATTTGTATATTCAAGAAATTAAAGGAGAACTATATTTTTAATGGACTTATGCATAGAGGTACGGCCGGTTCGGTTTCATCGGTTATTTGAAAGCCCCATCCAACAACCGAACCGGTCCAGTTGGTTATTGAAGATCAAGAATCGGGCCAACCCAAACCCCCAATTGGTTCAGTTAAAAACTGGTCTGTTCGGGTTGGATTGGTTCGGATTGGTCGGTTCGGATAATAGTTGTCCACTCATAATGTTAAGGGCTCATAAGATGTCATCTTTCAAATTTTGGAATTCGACCTGAGTGACTGGTGCTCCCCTGCCCTGACGGATCCTTGGTGGTGATCGGCTCGTTGGGGTGAGACTCCTTTGCTAACGATGAGGAGGGGACCTTCCCCTAGTCAATGGGGAGGGGGATCTTCTGGGTCTCGTCCTTCGGGTAGAACGACCCCTCTGACCTATTTGGTGCTCTGGATGAGGGATCTCGTCCTGGGCTTGCCTCTCATCCAAGCGGGTTCAGAGGTCGACTCCTTATTGGCGTTTGAGGATAACCTAATGGAGGTCTCTTGAATCATGAGGGTTGTGCGAGGTTGCCGAGTCGGTAGACGGATTGTGGATCGAGACGTGGCCATGGAGAGGGGGTTGTTTTTGATGGCTTCGGCGGGAGCCCCCGGTGCAGCCCTTCTAGACATGGAGAGGGTCTACTGAGGGGGCGGCTGTTCTGGCTGAGGTTGTTGCACTTGTTGGTCTGTTTAAGGAAGAACATCTTAAAGTGGTGGAGGACGAGGAAGAGGAGTGGTTCTTCGGCTGGACGCTACTGCCTTTCCTTTTTTCCTTTTGGAGGCATGGCTGGAAACTGCTTTCACCGGAGAAATATGGTTGGATTGCCTTTTCTGTTTCCCACAGACGACGCCAATCTGTTGCTACTAATTCTGGTGTGGGAGCAAACAGATGATACATAGATTCTTCTAGAAATAATAAAAGCAAACCTGCTGACTTCTTGTCGAGGTCGACCGTTTCTTGATGCCACTGCTGACCTGCAAAAAGTTTGAAACACCGGGATTGTTCCCGGCGACGAACCCTACGACGCTCAAGTCAGTAATCAAGAAGATTATGAAAGATCTTTTGTAGAGAAAATATCGATTACCTATCTTTTGGTGGGGGTAGATGTGTATTTATAATCGCCTTTGGAAACAGTTTCAAGATAATCATTTATCTCTACTTCCCGGTATTTTTGGATAAGATGTAGAGTTTAAATTTCTTCATGATAAGAGATTTGGTTTACACCATTTCTTAAAGATAATTATGAATTTAAATAGCACTTTATATGTCCTGGATTTGTTCATAATGGGTTGCCACCCTGACCCAGTAAGACAGACCCGTTTTTGGGTTATTGGGCTTGGAGAAGACCCAGTTTTCAATTTCGGACCCACTTGTAGTGAAAATTATCGCTTTACCCCTGAGCTTTGATATTTGTGTCCGATTTAAACGGTCCTGATTTTAGTTCTATTTTTAGCCATATCAGTGGTCATGATCCAGGTTTCAAATCATATCCATTAATCCTAATAATAGCAAACTAACTCCTACAAAGTCAAGCCAAATCTAAATCTCTCTCTCTCATCCGGTGGCGGAGCTATGTGGGGGCCCGGGGTGGTCCCCCCCCCCCCCAAAAAAATTTTTAAAATTTTCTTAAAATTTTTTAAAAACCCCTTAAATCTATTAAATTTTATTATTTGGCCCTCCCTAAAAATTATGAAAAAATACCTATATATTTATATATAGTTATAGAATTTTTTTTTGGCCCCAGTAAAAAATTTATTCTGGCTTCGCCCCTGCTCTCATCTTCTTCTTCCTGTCACTCTCCCTCCTCGTTGTCTTCTTCTTCCCAAGTTTCGGTCGTCTTTCTATTGATTGCCCATTTAATTATTATATTATCATTCTCGACCTTCCAATTAATTCTTTGTTACATAATGACTTCATATTATCTAACTTTTCTATAAATTGACAAAAATCACAATGAATCAGACTCGAGTTGAATGAGATCATATTGTAGCACATGCACCCAGCTGAGGAGAGAACTACCAATATTCTCGATTAGGGTTCTTAGCCAGTGCTGCTATCAGGTTCTATCGGAATCAACTACCTAGTTCCGGACCCGGTACGCACCTCACGAGTTACAAATCCAAAAATTGGACCCGGATCCGGACCTGCAGGAACCGGGTCCAGATTGGATTAAAAAATCTACCTGTCAGCTCCGGAAGCGGGGAATAAATATTTTCACACAAGTATTTTTGCACACGTTACCCTACGGTTCCAACAATTTTTGAACTTAAATACATGAATAAATATTATATTTTCACATCAATCTTCAACAATTACTATATCTATATAATAAAACACAAAGAAAAGCTATCAAGTGACTCTGCTTCAATAGTAAGGAAATTAATGGTCCAGATCTAAGCTCTCAAAAGACATCCCCCTCCCCAACAAAACAACTCCTTTATTTATTTAGTTATTTCTCTCTCTCTCTCTCCTATTCAGATCAGTTTGCTCCATTTACTTTCCAAACCAGAGAGCTCCAATTTCTCTCTCCCCTAGAATTTTTAAGCCGCTAACTCTAAATCCCTAAAACTATTTTCTTAAACCTTCGCTTCCATTCCATTGGCGAAGCCTCCTTCGTCCTCTCAAGCGCGAATCTCAAAATAAATCCAAATCTAAATCCAATGTCGAACCCCAATCAAGAGGTCTTCGCCGATATATGATCAACTGCTGATTCCGTATCGGCGACTCCTCTCCACCAAATCGAACGTGAATATCAAGTGGCTCCGTATCGGCGACTCTCATCCACCAAATCAAGAGCCTCTAAATGCGATGCAACGAATCTAATTTCATCTCATTAACCAAATTCTCATTCTAATTTTTAATTTTATGTGCAGGGGATTACTTAGTTTTTTACTGACTCGAATTTTGTGTGTGCATGAGATCTAAGTTCAGAGAGGTATGATTATTTTATTTTTTGGGTTTAAAAATTTTTAATTTGGTGATTTATTTGATGAGTTTTTTATTGGTTTTGATTTAAGGTGTACACAAGTGAGAGATGAATTATTTTGTGGCCTCAATTTGGGCTTCCAAACCATAGCAGGACAGGTAAGTTGATCAGCAACCTAAAATAACTTGGCAAATATGCAACATTAGTTTCTTTACTATAAGAGAATATACTATCGTGAAGTGTTCCCTTTACTGGTTATTAGAAACCATGGATAACATAACATATAAGAATTTTTAGTGTATGTTTGGATATATAGGATTGAGATGATTAGAGTTTACCAATGAAGGGTGCAAACTCTCAACTCAAAAAAGACAGCTAAAGTAAATTTGTTATTGATATTTTTTTTATAAAGGTGCAAAGTGAAGATAAAAGAAATGATAATAAGAACTTCATGTATTAAATTTTGGTTGAAATAATAATAAGAGGTATTTCAATTGCAAACTGAGTCTCAGACAAACAAATGTTTAGATTATTGGTATTGTAGATACAATCACACCTGCACTTGGTTACCATTGTATTTAGACATGCTCATAGTGGTTATGAGATTAAAGTAAGCTCTATAAAACCTATATGATCATGTCCTTGCATAACTATTATATGCATATAAAAGTGATGCTGAAGTTAAAAAAAACTCTATGTAGTATTTCTAACAAACTATATGCATTCCAGCAGGTAAGTTCAAGCTAATGAGCGATGGTTGAGCTTAAAGGTAGATATGTTGCTTTCTCATATAATATGTCTCATACTTCAATTAATTTGTTGGACCTCTAAAACTATTTTATATAATCAACGAGCAAACTTAGTACATGTATATCCTATAATCCTATTATTCAAATTTCATATTTTTGGAGGTATTTTTTAACGGGTCTGGATCTAAGCTCGGGTCTTGGTCCAGATTGAATCCGGGTATCGGATAAATGTGGCAGTGCTATTCTTAGCCATGATCTAATTAATTCCTGATTTTCTAGAGAAAAAGGAGATGCAGAAGAAAAGAGTGATTTGGGTATTACAAATAAACTGAAAGTTGTCTCTTTTCCATTTATGCATCCACATAGTAACCCACTGTACCATATACTTTAGAAATATAAAAGGGAAGGGGTTATTCAAATGATTTTTATTTGGACTGTTTAATGTAGTTAATTTATGGTCAAAGAAGGGGTGCAAAAAAATTTACTCAAAATTTAAACGGGGCTAATTTAGTGATAAGTTTCATACAGTTTCATTTTTAGTACTAAATACCCCGAAATGTATTTGTACTAATTAAATACGCTTTTTTTTTTTGCTTTATACCTGTGCCCATAAAGGCATAAACCATTTACTCTGACCCTTTGGTGACCAGATTACCCTTCATTTACTTCTGCTTGCCTATCTTCACATTTCAAACCAATAACAAAAAACCTTATACTGGCTGTAGTTTGTACTTACAATTTTGCTAAACTGACTTACTTATAATTTTATTGGACCGAACTTATTTATCGACCCATCCTTCATGGTTGTTGGAGGAATTTATTGTTTGTACGAGTTATGTTGCTTCATGTATGTTTTATTTTCTGTCTGTAGTTTGTACTTTAGCCCAGTACTCTGGATTTGTTTCGTTAAGCTCTTATTAATGAAACAGGGTGGCCAGATTCCACATTTTCCTTCAAAAAAAAAAAAAAACCTTATACACGGTACTTATTGCTAAACTAGGTTTGCCCGTCGACACATGCCTACGGCACGTCTTCGGAACGGTGCACCTAGTTTGATTATATAAAATAGTTTTAGAGGTGCAGCAAATTAATTGAAATTGCAAACATATTATATGAGGAAGCAGTATATCTACCTTTAAGCTTAACCATTGTCTTATTGATTATTAGCTTGAACTTACCTGGAATGCATATAGTTTGTTAGAAATACTGCAGAATTTTTTTTTAACTTCAACATCACTTTTAGATGCTTATAATAGTTATGCAAGGACATTATCATATAACTTTTATAGAGCTTACTCTAATCCCATAACCACTATGAGCATGTCTAAACATAATGGTAATGCAAGTGCAGGTGTGAAAGGTATCTACAATACCAATAATCTAAATATTTGTTTGTCTGAGACTTAGTTTGCAATTGAAATACCTCTTATTATTATTTCAACCAAAATAAAATACATAAAGTTCTCAAAACTCTAATCAAAGCGAATTATTTCTTTTATCTCCACTTTGTCTCTTCATTGCACCTTATAAAATAAATCAGAATGGATAAATAACAAATTTACTTTAGCTGTCTTTATTGAGTGGAGAGTTTGCACCCTTCACTGGTAAACTCCAGTCATCCCCAATCCTATATATCCAAACATACACTAAAACTTCTTATATGTTATGTTATCCATGGTTTCCAATAACCAGCGAAGGGAACACTTCACGATAGTATTTTTTCTTGTTGTGAAGAAATTAATGTTGCATATTTGCCAAGTTATTTTAGGTTGCTGGTCAGTTTAATTACCTGTCCTACTATGGCTTAGAAGCCCAAATTGAGGCCACCAAATAATCCATCTCTCACTTTCGTATACCTTAAATAAAAACTAATAAAAAAATCATCAAATAAATCACCAAATTAAAAATTATTAAACCAAAAAATAAAGCAATTATACATCTCTGAACTTAGATCCCACGCACATACAAAATTCGAGTCAGCAAAAAACTGAGTAATCTCTTGCACACACAAAATTTAAAATTAGAATGAGAATTCGGTTAATGAGATGAAATTAGAATCGTCGCATCGCATATAGAGACTCTCGATTGGTGGAGGGGAGTCACTGATACGGAATCAACAGCGGATCAGATATCGGCGACAACCTCTTGATTGGGGTTTGACAGGATTCGAATTTATTTTGAGATTTTCAAATTTTCAAATTTTTCAAAATTTCAAAATTTTTTAAATTTTTTAAATTTTTTAAAATTTTTCGAATTATTTTTGTAGTTTTTAAATTTTTTATTTATTTATTTTTTAAGTTTTTCAAGTTTTTCAATTTTTTAATTTTTAAAATTTTCAAAACTTTTTCTTAATTTTTTGAATAGGAGGGAGGGAGAGAGAGAGAGAGAGAGATAATTAAATAAATAAATGAGTTGTTTTAGGGGGAGAATTTGAATTTGAATTTTGGGGGGAAACTTTTGGAGGAAAAATGTGTTTTGTGAGGTTAGATTTGAACCTTGGATTTTGGGAGAGATTGAAGGAGAGCCACTTGATAGCTTTCTTAGTGTTTTATTTTATAGACCAGATTTGCCTGTGGCAACGTGCCTACGGTACGTCTTCAGAACGATACAACATATGAAAAGCTTTGTAAACAGTAAATCAACAATTATGTAGCTGAAGTTTGAATAGTATGACAATAATTTGTTGTAAATAAAAGTCCATATTTCCATTAGTATATGGTGAAAAATAATTATAAATTTCCACACACACACACATACACACACACACACACACACACACACACACACACATATATAGGGAAAGCTTCGGTTGTGCACTACCCCACTGCACACAGCCGTTTGCACTCGCGCTCAGCCGTTGGATCTGCATTTTGATCATGATGCAGATCTAATAGCGCAACTTCGGTCCCGCTCTTCTCACACTTACGGAGGGGTAATTTGGTCAATTACCCCTACCATCTCTTTCTCTCTACCCTTTCATACCCCCGCTCATCCTCCTCACGCCCTCTCTCACTCTCGTTCCCCCAATTTGAAAACCTTACCTCATCGAGCCCTTCTTTCTCTCGATGCTCCGATCGATTCTCATCTCCTACTCAGCCAATCATTGAAGGCGACGAAGCCCCTTTTCCCTTCATCGCAGCGAAGCTCATCGCTTCTCCTTCTCCTTCTCATCGTGTTCGCCAACTCGAAACCCTAGCTCTGAAAAACAGCCAAATCCCCCCACCTCATCGACCACCCTCTCAGCCCCCATCGATTCTCCTTGACTACTCCACCAATTTGGGAAATTGATGAAACCCTACCTCATCGTTTTCCCTTCACCGCTGCTCGCTTGCTTCCACCATCTCCAATCGATCTCAAGTATAAAAATTTTTCCTTTATTTGAGTTCAATCGAAACCCTAATTTCTTCAATGATCAGTAGATTAAAAAAATTAGGGTAAAGGGGAAAAATTATAACTTTTTGAAATTTGGATTGCATATTATAAGTTATAATTTAATATGGGGTAAAACTATTGCTTTGTTAAGAGAAAACTATTGTTTTGTTTGAATTTGTAGGTGGCATTTGAGCTTCACTGAGTCTTTCTTTGTGGCTTGATTCCGACTATAGATATATTTTTTGCCAATACACTGATGCTTGATATCAATTGAGGGAAGTGTTTGATTCTCACTATTCCTTTTTTAAAATTTAATTGCTTACTTTATTGCATGTTGGTATAGGCATGATGACAATCTACAATTTACAAGCATTTGTATGAAGTTTTAGCTGGTTCTTCTGTTTGTATACTTCAGTTGGTATACTTTACAAGCATTTGTACGAAGAGTTCAAGGTTCTGAATAAGTGCTATACTAGTATTTATCTTTTCATTGCTGATTGTCACATTTAAATTTGGTTTAGCTTCAAAAAAATTTGTTTCAGTATCAGATGAAGCTCAGTTTCTGGTTGAGCTTAAAAAAAAATTGTAAACTCCAAAATTGCTCGAAGCTATAATAGAATCAGGAATGAGTATAGCACTTTGTACCTGTAGGCATTGATTTACCTTGTACATAACAAGTTTTGGTTAAGTTTCAGATTAAACTTAACTCTTTTCATTGCTGATTGTCACATTTAAATCAAGCATGAGTATAGCACTTATGTTGTTCCAGGCATAATGAGCTCTGTTTATGTTGCAGATTGTTCTTTCAAAATAATTGAAGATCTTGTAGGCATTGATTTACCTTGTACATAACCAGTTTGAAAACTGATCAAATAAAATCAAGAATGAGTATAGCACTTATAACAAGTTTGAAAACTGATCAAATATAATCAAGAATGACTATAGCACTTATTCAGAAGCATGATCTTTATGAGCATTTTGGTAAGATCTTTATGTTCTTTATGAGCAATTTTTTTGCAGCAGTCGGGCATTGCTAATCTCTTTATGTTCTTTATGAGCATTTTAAGCGCTGACAATGCTTCTTCTATTTATGCTTCTTTTGTTTGTGTGCTCTGTTTGTGTTCTTTATGAGCATTATGAGCAGTTTGTGCTCTGTTTGTGTTCTTTATGAGCTGTTTTAGCATTTTGTGCACTGCTTGTGTGCTCTGTTTCTGTTCTTTATGAGCATTATGAGCATTTTGTGCTCTGTTTGTGTGCTCTGTTGTTCATATGCATAATGAGCTCTGATTTGTTTGAGTCCTACTCGACATTTGTTTGTTCATATGCATAATGAGCTCTGATTTGTTTCAGTCCTACTCGACATTTGTTTGAGCTCTTTGTACAGGCTTCAACGAATATCAAATTATGGATCAACTTGTTGGCATGGCAGGGTATTGTAGCCCGAGTGTGAACATAATTATGATGCTTTTGAGAGTCATGCTTGATTCAGTTGATAATTTTCTAAAACCCTGTTATATACTAGGTTGTGTTCTGAGCCTACATTTACTTAAAATATTTTGAGATTAGTTCTGTTGATCTGTAAGATAAATAATTACAAATCATCTATCTAAACCCTTTCATTCTCATTGCATGCAGTTTGTACAGTTTGAGCTTAAAAAAATTTTGTAAACTCCAAAACTGCTCGAAGCTATAATATAATCAGGATTGAGTATAGCACTTTGTACATGTAGGCATTGATTTACCTTTTACATAACAAGTTTTGGTTAAGTTTCAGATTAAACTCAACTAATAGAATCAGGATTGAGTATAACACTTATTCAGAAGCCCAGATTTAACTACAGGTACCTGGTAATCTATATATATCATGATTAAACCAATATATATATATATATATATATATATATATATATATATATATATATATATATATATATATCATGATTAAACTCATCTAATAGAATCAGGATTGAGTATAGCACTTATTCATAAGCATGAACTCTTCGTACATTAAGTTAAAAAAATTGTAAAAATATTATGAGATTTCTATTGAGTTTGAATTTAAGCTTCCTTTGAAGCAGAGATTATGTATGTACAATAACTAGATAATTAGTATGTGCAATACTGTAATTTTTTTATTTACTAATCTATGAAATGAAGTCACTAACTAGATAACTCAATGAGGACTTCTTCTTCCAACAGCAGTGGAGGTAAATCTTCTTCTATTGTTTCAGTTTCAAAATCTTCTAGAAATCATTTTGCTTTATTAACTAATGTGGATATTTTTGAAGTAGCTAAATTACTAGGATTAAAACCCAAGGGGTAGTATGCTATTGATAAAATTAGAAACTCGTAAAATGAGCTTTTTGATCTTCCTAATTATCAAAGGCTCCCGCTTCCTGAGTGGTCTTTTTTTTCGATGAACTGTGTGTGCTTGTTTTCCTTAATCCTAATTACCATAGTATATGCACCTTTTGAAATAGATGACAGATAGTTGTTCTTCCATGAGATTGTGAAGAGAAGAAGATTTTTGTATGAGAAGTGGGTCTTATGTGGTGATTTAAATGTGACAATCAGTAATGAAAAGAGAAATACTAGTATAACACTTATTCAGAACCATGAACTCTTCGTACAAATGCTTGTAAAGTATACCAACTGAAGTATACAAACAGAAGAACCAGCTAAAACTTCATACAAATGCTTGTAAATTGTAGATTGTCATCACTGCCTATACCAACATACAATAAAGTAAGCAATTAAATTTTAAAAAAGGAATAGTGAGAATCAAACACTTCCCTCAATTGATATCAAGCATTAGTGTATTGGCAAAAAATATATCCATAGTCGAAATCAAGCCACGAAGAAAGACTCAGTGAAGCTCAAATGCCACCTACAAATTCAAACAAAACAATAGTTTTCTCTTAACAAGGCCATAGTTTTACCCCATATTAAATTATAACTTATAATATGCAATCCAAATTTTAAAAAGTTATAATTTTTTCCCTTTACCCTAATTTTTTTAATCTACTAATCATTGAAGAAATTAGGGTTTCGATTGAACTCAAATAAAGGGAAAATTTTTATACCTGAGATCAATTGGAGATGGTGGAAGCAAGCGAGCAGCGGTGAAGGGAAAACGATGAGGTAGGGTTTCGTCGATTTCCCAAATTGGTGGAGTAGTCGAGGAGAATCGATGGGGGCTGAGAGGGTGGTCGATGAGGGGGGGGATTTGGCTGTTTTTCAGAGCTAGGGTTTCGAGTTGGCGAACGCGATGAGAAGGAGAAGGAGAAGCGATGAGCTTCGCTGCGATGAAGGGGAAAAGGGCTTCGTCGTCTTCAATGATCTGCTGAGTAGGAGATGAGAATCGATCGGAGCATCGAGAGAAAGAAGGGCTCGATGAGGTAGGGTTTTCGAATTGGGGGAACGAGAGTGTGAGAGAGCGTGAGGAGGATGAGCCGGGGTATGACAGGGCAAAGAGAAAGAGAGGGTAGGGGTAATTGACCAAATTACCCCTCCGTAAGTGTGAGAAAAATGGGAGAGAAATTGCGCCATTAAATCTGCATCATGATCAAAATGCAGATCCAACGGCTGAGCGCGAGTGCACACGGCTGTGTGCACTGGGGTAGTGCACAACCAAAGCTTTCCCTATATATATATATATATATATATATATATATATATATATATATATATATATATATATATATATATAGGGGTCGGTTCGGGTGAGAACCAACCCTGGGGTGAGAACCTAAGGGCCTATCCCAGCCATTCATCTGTGTAATCTTAACGGTCAAGATTTTTTAAAATTAAACAATAAGATTAATTAATTTTTGCATTAAGATGTCAATCCCTTTAATTAAGGGATGGAGACCGCGTAATAAAAGGAATAATTATAAATTGCCTTTTTTGTATGCGACGGTTAAGGCAAATTTGGTCAAACTGGAGAGAGAAATAATTTATTCCCGTAAAATATTTGAGAAGATTTTGTTTTCCAAATTAATAGCAACTGCAGAATCATTCACCATTTCGTTCCTTACAGTTACTGTTTATTACAGTTGCTATTTATAATTATTACAGTTGCTGTTTAAGTGGTCAGGTATTGCTGTATAATTATTTCAGTTGCTATTTATAATTATTAGAGTTGCTATTTATAATTATTACAGTTGCTATTCGAGAAGATTTTGTATCCCAAATTAATAGCAACTGCAGAATCATCACCAATTCGTTCCTTCACCAATTCGTTCACTATATAGCAACTGACTGTATTGTAAGTAGATACAACTAGTGCATATTTTAGCAGGAATATATATATATATATATATATATATATATATATATATATATATATATATATATATATATATTGTTTGTTTATCAATTTGCAAACTTATGTTGTACATGCTGTTAGTTTTTATATAGCAACTGAATGTTTTTTGAATAGCAACTAACTGCATTGTACGTAGCAACAAAAATTTCATATTTAGCAACATTGTACGTAGCAACAAATGTTGTTCATCCTGATGAAGATTGTGGTTCGGCTGAAAATAAAATAAAAAAGGCAATATATGTTGCCTAATAATCTGTGATCTACATTCCTTTTAAATAGAATAAAAAAGGCAATATATGTTGCCTAATAATCTGTGATCTTTCATTCCTTTTATTACGCGGTCCCCATCCCTTAATTAAAGGGATTGACATCTTAATGCAAAAATTAATTAATCTTATTGTTTAATTTTAAAAAATCTTGACCGTTAAGATTATACAGATGAATGGCTGGGATAGGCCCTTAGGTTCTCACCCCAGGACATGGTTCTCACCCGAACCTTCTCCTATATATATATATATATATATATATATATATATATATATAGAGAGAGAGAGAGAGAGAGAGAGAGAGAGAGAGAGAGAGAGAGAGAGAGAGAGAAAATATAATTAAATAAATAAATGAGTTGTTTTGAGAGGGGATTTGAATTTGAGTTTTGGGGAAAAACTTTTGGGAGAATAATGTATTTTGTGAGATTAGATTTGAGCCTTTAATTTTTGGGAGATTCAAGGAGAGCCACTTGATAGCTTTCATTGTTTTTCATTATATAGAATAGGGATCAAGATATGGAAAATCAGCCAAAAAAGTTTAGTTGCATTATGACTACCCAAACATTTAGAATAAATTACAAGTAGCCCATATAAGATTTTTTTGACAAAAGTATTTCAGATACTTTTGATTTGACAAATCTGCACCGTAAGTTGTGAATCTAACAACTATAGGAGTAAAATCAGCGATAAAATGGTACAAGCGTAGGTAGTTAAAGTGTACCACAGCAGATCCGGATAAATAATAGTGATACTAACTTAATATTATCAAAACAAATTGAAATATGTTATAAATAAATTAAGTGTGAATTGTCTATTGAACTCCCCTCCCCCCCTTCCCCCCCCCCCCCCCCCTTCTTTTCACATTCTCCACCACCACATTGCATTCATTCATATTTATTCATATGTAATAATTATGTAATTGTCTCTTTGTATTCTTTGTAAGCCTATAAATAGGCCATTGGATGAAACATTTGTAAGTGAGATAAAAATATTATGAATGAGAATAATCTTCTTTCCTCTTGTCTCTATTTCTTTTGTTTATTGTTTCTATTATTTTATAACACGTTAACAGCACGAGTCTCTACCTTTCGAGTCTCAAGTTCATCCGAAGAAAAAGAAAAATGTTTGGTCTTATATATGTAAGTATGTTAATCTCGAGTTCATCTTATTATTATTTTTTTTACTTTTGATCATTTCCTTAAGATCAATATAACTTAGTATGCTCTACACTCGCCATTTTTTATTGATCTTGTGTATCAGAAAAGTTATATTTTGATCTCGTTTTTTTTATTTCTAATTATGCATATAATTTTATTATGTTCTTATTTTTCAAAGCTCTTGATAATAATCGACAAGAATTACTTGTCGTGAGTTTTGGATGTTGAAATTCATTTGAATACCGAAAGTCTCAAAGAGACAAGTGATGGATTCAAAGAATCATCGAAATGAGATCATACGAAAGATATAACAAAAACTATAATTTTCTTTTGTCACAATCTCCCTGAAGGAGTGAAAGATGATTGTATCAAAATCAATGATCCTGAAGATCTCTTGAAATTTAAATAAAATATTGTTCATCTAGCAAAAAGAATTATGTGAAAATTTGATATATCAAAATTAAAGATCCCGAAAATCTCTCGAAATGAAGAAAATATTGTTTGTATAATAACAATACAATGAGTATGAATTGATGACGATCCTGTAGATCTAAATATGTATAGCTATGGCTAACTATAAATGTATGAAAAAATGACGATTTCATCTTATATATTGGACATGCTCCATTCCCCGAAGAGAATGTGATGCTATATAATTGTTCTAGTAATTTTAGCCATGAGGGTACCCATCATCGTGGCCATAGATGTGGACTTGGATAATGAAAAGAAATAAAATGTATAAACAATCCATCACTGGCGTATGATGCAAGACCATCGGTCGCGTACATGTAGTACGGTAATATATTTTGTTAATCTATATCAAGAATCATTAAAGAATAAAGGAAAGAATTAACTGATGGTCATAACCTCAATAATATGATACACTTAAAGGTGGCAAATTCCTCTATCCATTCTGAAGATGGAAGTGATAATCACTAGAAGTGATAAATATACTATCCTGAAGATAAAAATCATGATCACCAGAAGTGATCAAAATGATTTATCATTTCAAATTACTTTATTTATAAGTTTTGTTTTTATTTTTCATGTCTATTATGAGTTATGATAATATTCTGTTTATTTAAGTTTAATATTATCATATATGCTTGATATATTGCTTTACAAGTTTGTTTATTTATTTATTTATTTATTTTTATGTATACATTCAAGATTCAAGTTGGAACAAATGTCATGAAGACATTTTTACCACACACACTCTATAATAGCACTGTTAAGGTAGGAGCTGCGATAAAACTTTTTAGCTAGATGTGTGAAGTAGGAATGTCTATTTGAGGCATCAATAATGGAATTAGAACCAAAACAGCCATAAGTAACATTGTAACAGTGTTAGTTTCAGGAATGATATGAATACACAAACTGTCATATGCATACTACTGATTTTGACAGTATAAATGAGAAAGAAAAAAAAAATACTTATTGATTAGAAAACTGGAGAATACAAGGTCTCCTTATATACGAATGAGTGGAAAGTAAAATAATGGGACTAAAAGTCAACCACTATTATAGGCTTATAGCACTTCTTTGACACATACTACGTATGTAAGTATATCTAGATATCCCTGTTTATGTTGAAACTATTTACAATTTTCGAGATTATGAATATGTATCAATCCAAGATCCAAGTTGGGAATATATGTCTTGTAGACAGTGCTACTACACACACCATTCTTAAAGATAAGAAATATTTTTCTAATCTGAGAAATGATCAAGCACATGTCAATACTATAACAGGCTGTGCAAAGATAATTGAAGGCTCCGGAAGAGCAAATTTTATAATGCCAGAAGGCACAAAATTCATAATTAAAAATGCATTATTTTTGCCTAAGTCTCAAAGAAACTTATTAAGTTTAAAAGATATTCGTCTAAATGAATATCATATTGAGACTATGAATAAAAGAGGTATTGAATATCTATGTATTACCTCAACTATGATGGGCAAAAAGTGTGTGTTAGAAAAATTACCAGCTTTCTCATCTGGATTGTATTATACAACTATAAGAATGGTTGAATCATATAATATAGTAAATATGAAGTTTACTGATACTGTAAACCAGAAGTTTACAGATATATTTAAGGTTTGGCATGATCATTTATAAAACGGATCCAATGAATTTCTAGACCAATGCTTATGAAATGAAATCTCCCCGTTTGGGCCTGGGGACATGCTGTTTTACATGCAGCACAACTTATACGGATCCGGCCAACCAGTTATAATGATAATTCTCCCTTACAATTGGTTCATGGTCAGGAACCAAATATTTCCCATTTACGAATTTTCGAATGTGCGGTATATGTCCCAATTAATCCACCACAACACACAAAAATGGGACCTCAAAGGAGAACGGGAATATATGTTGGGTATGAATCTCCATCTATAATCAAGTATATTGAACCGATGACTGGAGATTTATTTACTGCAAGGTTTACAGATTGTCACTTTGATGAATCACTATTCCCAACATTAGGGGAAGATAATAAACAGTTGGAAAAAGAGATTTCATGGAATGAATTATCATTGAAAAGTTTAGATCCTCGAACAACGAAAGTGAATTAGAAGTTCAAATGATAATTCATTTGCAAGGTATTGCAAATCAACTGCTAGACGCATTTACTGACCACAAAAGAGTAACAAAATCTCATATTCCAGCTGTAAATGCTCCTGTCAAAATTGATGTCCCTGAAGGACAACCTATAATTGCTAGTTAGTCTAAGGCATGCTTGAAATGTGGTAGACCACTTAGTTCCAAAGATAAACACCCTCGAAAAGGAAAAAGGAGCAAATAACCATGATTGTCAAATCGAGGATGTCTCTCCAGAAGAGACCATTGACATAGTTAATAATGAAGAGAATCAGGTACCTGAGATTAATGAAAATGAAGAGATCTCGATTAACTATGTCATTACGGGAAGAAGATGGGACCGGAATAACAAAATTGTCGACAATATTTTTGTATATAATATAACGCGCGATATCATAAATGAAAACGGGGATCATGAACCTACCTCTGTGGAAGAGTGTAGAAATAGAAATGATTGGCCAAAATGGAAAGAGGCAATTAAGTCTGAATTAGACTCGTTTGAAAAACGAGGAGTTTTTTTGACCTGTAGTTCGAACACCAAAAGAGATCAAACCAGTAAGCTATAAATGGGTATTTGTATGAAAAAGAAATGAACGAAATGAGATTACTAGATATAAAGCACGGCTTGTCACACAATGTTTTACCCAGATGCCTGGTGTTGATTATGAAGAGACATATTCTCCTGTGGTGGATGCAATAACATTTCGATATTTGATATGTTTGGCAGTGCATGAAAGACTTGAAATGCGCCTCATGGATGTGGTCACGACCTATTTGTATGGTTCGTTAGACCATGATATATATATATATATATATATATATATATATATATATATATATATATATATATATATATATATGAAAATCCCTGAAGGATTTAAAAGTGCCAGAAGCACATAATGATAATTCCCGGGAAAATTTACTCAATTAAGTTAAACAAAGCTTTGTATGGACTAAAACAATCGGAACAAATGTGATATAACCATCTTAGTGAGTTTTCGATAAAGGGGACCATAATAATGGTCATATAAGCTCACATATATTTATTAAATATTCAAGGTCAAATTCTGTTGGAACTCCTGAAGAGTTGTAAAAGCCGTGCAATATTTAAAGAAATATCTTAAGACGAAAAGACCTTGGATAAGCAAATTTCTTGTTTTGTCATCATTTTTGTTTTCAGGTTTTTCAAATTAAAAGTTGGTTTACTAGTAAGATGAAGTCCTCACCAACTCGAAGTCATTGGACTGAGTATTTATCATATCATTATAAAGCCAGATATCAATCAAGAGATATTAGCTCCATGCGAGGCAAGGCATAAATGTGTTTGTTTGATCGGTTTAACTTCTTAATATATTTGGAGAACGTGTCATCCTCAATTGATCAAGAAGTACTCACAACGTTATTTGAAGATAATACAGCTTTAAAGCTCAATAAAAGGAGGGCTACATCAAAGGCAATCAGCTGAAACATATTTCACCAGAATTCTTCTTCACTCATGTTTCAATTAAAAGGGTGAAATCATTGTTAACCAAATAGAATCAAGCGACAATCCAGAAGATTGCTCGCTATGACCCTATCACCTCAACTTTTGGAAAGGATGGTAGAATTGATCGAGATTCGAGATACGACTTTTGAAAGTCCTAATCGGATGATCTCGTCAGGGGGAGAGATGATATGCGCTGCACTCTTTTTTCCTTCACCAAGTTTTGTCCCACTAAGTTTTCTTCGTAAGGTTTTTAACGAGGTAGCATCTTCATTGCATATCATTGTTAAAGATTATGTACTCTTTTTCCTTCACTAGGATTTTTCCCATTTGGATTTTACCTAGTAAGGTTTTAACGAGGCATATTCTTATTTACATTCAATAGACATTCAAGGGGGAGTGTTATAAATAAATTAAGTGTGAATTGTCTATTGAACTTCCCCCCCACTCTTTCCACATTCTCCACCACCACATTGCATTCATTCATATTTATTCATATGTAATAATTATGTAATTGTCTCTTTGTATTCTTTGTAAGCCTATAAATAGGCCATTGGGTGAAACATTTGTAAGTGAGATGAAAATATTATGAATGAGAATAATCTTCTTTCCTCTTGTCTCTATTTCTTTTGTTTATTGTTTCTATTATTTTATAACAAAATATCTACTAAACTACAAGTGTCAGTGTGAGTGTAGTCAACTGATAAATCTCTTCACTGGTCACTAAGAAGTTCAAGAGTTTGAATCTCGCTTGCACGAAAAAAAAATCTCTAATTAATATATTTTTGAAATAAAGGGTGAGTGTATGGCTACGGTCTTATTTAAAAAAAATTAACTAACAAAGTTCATATATAATATGTACAATATATTATGCTAAGACAAATTTTAGTCCAAATATATTTTTTTTCTTTTTCTATTTCAAACAAAAAAAATTGAGAGTAAATGTAAGAGGCAAACCCAACTTTTTCTCCATCCAAAATTTAAACTAGAACCATATCCCTTAATTAAACCCAAAAAATCGTGCGATATTGTATTTATATTATTAGATGAATTTATCAAAAATAGTTTTTTTTAATAATCTTGTGCAATATTGCACAAGGCTATATAATATATTATGCTAAGACCACTTCTAAATTTTTTTGATGGACAAGTCTTGGATCAAACCAGATACCTGGTTTCGAGTTACCACTCACTTACCCACCCCACCCAATACCAATCAGGACATTGCCTATTAGTAGGGCTGCAAACGAATCGAGCTATTCGCGAGCTATTCGGCTCGAGCTCGGTCAAAGCTCGGTCAAAACTCGGCTCGAACTGAGCTCAAGCTCAAATCCGAGCTCGTTTCGTAAACGAGCCGAGCTCGAGCTTGATTTTTTTTTAAGGCTAAGCTTGCGAGCTATTCGGCTCGAATATGGTCAAAGCTCGGTTCGAACCGAGCTCGAGTTCAAAATTGAGCTCGTTTCGTAAACGAGCCGAGCTCGAGCCTGAAGGTATTCGGCTCGGCTCGGCTCGATTGCAGCCCTACCTGTTGGTAAAGACCACTTTTGGTTCAAGATTTTTTTTTTCTTTTCTTTTTAAAATAACAAAAGGAGAGTCAATGAAGGAGGCAACTCCCACTATTTCTCTTTCCAAATTTTAAACTAGAATCATACCCCTTAATCAATCCTCATATATATCGGGCAATATCGTATAGATGTTATTAGAGGTTTTTTTTTTAAAAATAGCTTTATTATTTTTTCATTTTATTATACTAGTTGATTTTAATTGGAAATTAGTACAAAAAATTAATCCAATCCTCAAGTAGTAATTTACAGGAGTTGAGAGACTTGTATGCAAATATGAAAGTCTTAGGGAAGTAAATACAATTATTCATGTTTTGAGAACCTTTCTATAATATGCATAAATAAGGTATGTACACGCAAAAGGACCCAATATCTAAGAGTAAAGCTACGCCTAAATAGAAGGGACTTAATTGTAACAAATAAATGAACTATTTTTTTTGTTGTTTAGAGCTGCTTCACTTCTTTTCCAATTCAAGTGGCACAATACTATTTTCTCAACCAAGTCCGTCCTCCTTCATCCTTCAGATCCGGCGCTCCTATCCTCCTTCTCCCACCTCTCCCTTCATTAAAGTTCCTCTTCTCTCTAAGCTCTCCATACCCTTTTATTTTCTTGGCATCGCGTCACTTTCCTTACCCTATCCTTTTTCCCGCCTCCTCCGGTTTTGTTCCTTCTCGCGTGTTTGGGTGGTGTTTCCCTAGCCTGCTGGCGTCTCTGTTGGCTTGCCTCACCCCCAGTGCGGTGTTGTCCTCCGCGTAACTCCGTCGGATCCTATCTCTGCGCGCCCTAGCGTTCGGCTTCCACCGGGCCTCCCACCGCTGTACCGCTATTGATTGAGTGCTATTCCTCAACAGGGAGGATCCCTGTTGCCGTTTCTAGGCTGAACCCATCACTGTAAGTGTTTCTAGTACTATCTTTTCCTATTCTGTGTCCGTGGTTCTGGTGTCCCTCCATCTCAACAAAGTTGATTTTTGAGTGTGGTCAATCGGGATTGTGGTGGGCGTTAGTTGTTTACCAACTGCGCTTACTCTCTTCTCTTCCTCAGAAGCGTCATTCCCCTTTTCCCTCCATCCACTCCACCTTCGCCGCTGGTTCCCTTTCGCCTGAATTTGGTGAGGCATCTGGCATTAGCTTCACCATTGCCAGGTTCGGAGATCACTGTTATTGGGCCTTTACTCTGAGGGGGTTGCACTTTTGGGCCCATGGATCTGTCATGGGTAGAAGTTGTAAAATATATATATATATATATATATATATATATATATATATATATATATATATTAACGAAAAGAGCTCCAAATCCGATATTTTGACCTCCGGTGTGTCGCTTGGTTTTTCGTTGTCTGGGCCTCCAAAGCCCAGCCTCGAGAACCTTCGGAGAGGCGCTAAGTACTCCTTTTGCCGCCTCTTTACTACTCCTAACCCTGCATCTTCTTTCTCCCCTCTTTCTCACTCTCTCCATTCTCCCACTCGTTGCTATCAGTGCTTTCAGTTCGGTCACATTAAGAGAGATTGTAAGTTCAAGATGAAATGTCTCTTTTGTCTTAAGTCTGGCCATGGGCGAGCTCGATGTTTCGCCCTTCAGAATCTATTGGGTCTCACCTTGGGGGCTCCCATATCGGAGCAGGTTCTGGCTACCCCCGACTTTCCTGCACTTCAGCGTAAGCTTGCAGACGCCCAAGTATCCAAAGCTAAGAAGCAGAAAGTTTCTTCTCGGTCACCCCTCCTTCCCACTCCTCCGATCGCTAGCTGGCTCTCCGGCAAATCTCCCCTTCCTCCTCCCCCGATGATTGCTTCTCCAGTTCCCAATACCAAGCCGTCTGTGATGCAAGTTTTCATTCCTTAAATGGAATTATCGGATCGGCTGAAATTCTTTCACACCTATGGTGCGATATCATTCAGTGGAGGCATGGTACCCCAGTTCACTTTAAATTCCTTCCTTAACATTTCCTGCAATGTGCAAGAGTGGGAGTGGGTACTTAGCTCTTGCTCTAACGGCGATGTTGTCATCCGCTGTCCTTCCCCTATAATATTAGATGAGCTGATTGCTAACTCCTCCCTTACGATCAGTACCATTTCCCTCTCTATCAGGAAATGGGTTCATTTTTCGCCGCCGATGCATCCTCCTAGCACTTATGCTATTAAGGTTTTGTTCCTTGGCCTTCCACCATTCTGTGAATCCCTGCGCCTTGTGGGCGAGATGACTAAATGTATTGGTGAGATCATTAGTATCTCCTCATCGGCTAAGTTGGCTTCGGGATGTCTTCAAGTGGAAGCTATCTTTCGAGTGCTGTCGCGTCAAGATCACATTGAGGCCTTTGTCCTAAATGACGGGTTAGCCTCTTTCCCAGTTTCGGTGCAATATCATGATGCGGAGAACTCTAGTACTGTCCCTTCTTTGTCTTCCCTTGGACCCCCAAAAGCAGCGGCAAAGCCATCGATTTCCTCCGATCCCTTCCACCCCGGCTCATCCTCTTCTTCCAAAACGGAGTGGAAAGGGTCTCAAACGTTCACCTCCAGGAAAAGGTTTCCTGCGTCTACCAAGCATTTCGCCTCTTCTAGCAGCAACAAGATCTCTCCCTCTAAAGCACCAAATTTGGTCTGGATCAACCCCGATATTTCTTCTCACCAGGCAGCGAAAGTGCCGACTTCTGTGCCATCTTCGGCGGCAACCCTTATTCCTCTTCCACCCCCCACCGCTCCCATCCAGCCGGCTCCTCTGGAGAGGCCCCCACCTGCCATGCCTCCCTCCTCTTCTCCTCCCGCTGCCGAATTGCAAGCAGTTTCCTCTCAATGGCCAGCTTGGGAAGTTAATCCTCATTTCGCCTCCGATTGGGAAAACTTTCAAAGCCAAGCGCATTTCCCTAGATCTCGGCCGCCGTTCCGTCTCTACCCCCCCTCAAGGTCAAAAAGTCGTCTTCTTCTAAAAAAGAGGATTGGATCGATCAAGATGACCTGCTTCAAGTTGAGGAAGCAGAGCTAGAGCGTGAACGTTCTCTCAAACAGGTATTGCCTGATTGTAAGTCGTTTATTTATATTCAATTTATCTTCTCTGATCATGCTCGGTTATTGGAGCTGTTGCGGTATTTTAGTGTTATTCCTTATTGCTCTCTCCGGGCCCCTCTCCACCCCCATTACCATCTGTTTATTTTCTCCGTGGGTTCCCCTTTCTCGGAAGGCAGAGGAGGTCTTGCTTCTGAATGTGTTATCTAACACAGGCAGCGCCTATGTCCCGCATCTTCCTGGCTCTCGGTCTAGGGCAGACACAGTGATTTCCCTACCTTCTCTATCCTCCCCTTTTTCTTCCAATTTCTCTTCTTTAGCCGACCCCGACATTCCTTCTTGTCAGTCTCCTATTAAGGAGGGAAGAGACTCTAGGCGTAGATTTTCATCGGATGATAAACTCCCTCTCCGCCTCATTCGATCTAGCACCCGGATTTTAGCTAAAAAAACTGCGAGAACGATTAAAGCTTATGAGCCAAACTCGACTCCGTTAGCAATTGTTGTTCCCAGCAACAAACCTTCCTTCCCCCTTCCCTGCTGCATCAAAATGTTTTGGGTTTTATTTTCCATCCTCAATTTGATCTATTATCCAATCATTAATTGGCAAATTGCGCCAAGGATTTGTGTTTTATTGTTGATCCGGATAATTCGTCTTTGATCTCCTCCTTAAGGCAGAAAGAACTTATCAGAGTTCGGGAACACCTCCTTTTCCATGATTAGTATCTCTTGGAATATCCGGGGTCTCAGTTGTCCAGTTAAACAAAGGGCCATTTATCACCTTATTCACTCTTCTCGTTGTGATCTTATTTCTATTCAGGAATCGAAGATCGACTCACCCTCCCCTTCTATCTTTTGCTCCATCGGAGGATCCATCATCCTCAGGTGGATCTCTCTTGACGCGATAGGATCGAGGGGAGGTATCCTATTCGGATTCAAAGAGTCGGTCTTCTCTCTTATTTCGGTTCAGTGTCTTAAATTTTTCCTTATTGTCCAACTACATGATGAACACAATATTATTCACATTTTAGAGCAATAACTTTAGTGCAATTAGACATTTAAATGCTCTATATATGGTATTTTACTCTCCTTTTCTCTTTTCCACTGGAAACAGCATAAAAGTGCGAAACAAAGCAAATTCAGGATTTCAAGGATGACACATAAGGAACTGAAGAGATCAGTCAACTGATTATGCTAACAGGCGACTGGACAGAGAAGCTGAAGCTGCTCGGCACAGTCGACTCCTCCAACAACAGTCGACTGCGCTGATGAATCATGAAACTACTGAAGTCTCGACACAGTCGACTTATCTCCAACACCAGTCGACTGATCGGCAGCAGAGTCAACAGATAAGATAATTAAAGATTCATCCAAATCCAAATACAAATCAAAGCAGATACGGAAAGAAAGAAGAAAAGAGAAAGATATATATATCGCCAATCAGATAAGGAAAGAAATAAATAAAAGAAGAGGGCGTTTATGCAAAAGAGTAAAAACCCTAAATCTCTAGCCGTGTTCTATAAATACCAACCAAGATACAAGGGATAGGGGGATGCTCGGAATATCTCAAGACGGCTGGACCGACCAAGAAAGGCCATCAACAGCTAGCATCAAAGAAGGAAGACGATTGCTGATTGGGCTCAAGATCAATATCATACAAATCAGTGTTCTTCTATTCTTCTCTTTATTTTCATTTTGTAGTCATGAACTCTATTATATTAATCAATAAAGGTTGTATTATGTGCAACTAATTTAATAGTTGGGTAGATTGAAACTGTAGTCATGTGATGCTTATATTTTTCTAAGTGCTACTTTATTGCTTATTGATTAAATCTGAGAGTATTGGAATAGATTTATAGTAATCAAACTAGTTCAGAAACCTAGGGCAGTTGACTGAAGTGACAGCCAGTAGACTGCAGTCGACTGAAGTGACAGTCAGTCGACTGATCCGAACCTAGGATTACAAGTTTGTGTATTGTAGATCTGAATCTGTTATGTGAGCATATTGAGACGACCCGTATCTCGTGTTCATAACTTGTAACAAGGGAATCTCTAGGGGTTCTTGGTTTAATCAACTTAAGGGATCTAGATCTGATACCAATTTCTAGAACCTTGAGTGTTTGTTCGTTTCCACTGATCTTATGTTTTCTTTAAGTGCAACCTAGTAGATACCATGCTAAACACTTGATGAAAGAAACGAATTAGAGTAGATACCATGCCTAATTCTTGGCTTAGGGAAACAGTACTTTAAGGAGTAGATACCATGCCCTTGAAGGGAACAAACATGAGTAACAAGAGTAGTGGATAACTTCGCATTACTGACTATAGGTGGAAATCAATGCCCAACTACTTAAATAGATATTAGTGACTCAAATCGTGACACTTCTTAATTTAGTTTTAATCTTTTCATTTCTTTTAGACTTTTAGAACAAAACTTTATGATTGGTATTTTCTTAGGTTTTATTGATTAGTAAGTTGAAATCTACAATCTCTGTGGGATCGACCCTTGCTTGCCGCTATGCTTCTTCAAACGATTCGTGCACTTGCGAGGTTTATAATTTGTGTCTAGTTTTGTCTATTTATTTAGGTAACTAGAAACCAACAACACTACACTGGACGGCTCTTAATTGTACCCTCACGGTGATCTCGGTTTATGGCCCCTCCACTTCAGACAGGCGCCCTCTCTTTTTGAACGAATTTCAATCCCTCCACAATTTCTCGTTTGACCTTTGTCTTCTTTGTGGGGACTTTAATGTCACCAGATTCTCTTGCGAAAGATCTACCCCGTCCCCCTATGATTCTCACTCCTCCCTTTTCAACGATTGCATTCGTGATCTCCAGCTGATCGATCTCCCGCTTAATGGTAGATTGTTCACCTGGTCAGACCTGCGTCAATCTCCGACGATGGCCAAACTAGACAGATTTCTCATTTCTTTCACCTGGATTAACCAGTTTCACAACTCCTTCGTCAAGGCTTTACCAAACCCCTCCTCGGACCATGTTCCAATCGCCCTTCACTCCAATTTCTCCTTCCCTCATCATCATAAATTCCGATTCGAAAAATTTTGGTTACAAGATCAACTCTTTGTCAACCTTGTAGTGGAATGCCTATCCGCAGTTACCAGCTCGTCTGGTCTGGGTAGCATTCTCCTTAAACTACATGCTATCAAATTCGGGTGCAAGATTTGGCACGGCGACAGACAAAATAACACCAATTTCCTTAAAAACCTTCTTCTCAGCTCAATAGAGTCTTTCGATCTGATGGAGGAGCAAGGCCCTTTATCAGACTCTGCTCAAGCTGAGAGGCTTTCCTGTAAGCAAGATTTCGCCAACATTCTTAATCAGAACCACATCAAATGGGCTCAAAGAGCCAGAGTTAATTGGTTAAAGGAAGGTGACGGTAACACCGCTTTCTTCCATAACTTTGCCTCCCACAGGCAGCGTTGTAATCGTATCTCCTCCATTTCTGACAATGGTGTCGAACTCAGCACCGATGAGGAAATCCATCGGTCTTTCCTCTCTTTCTATAAAAATCTGATTGGTTCTCACAAACAGCATTCTATTTGCCTTCGTCTCAGGACCTTTCTTCCCTCGAAGCCCCCTTTTCTCTGGAGGAGATCAAATCGGTAGTTTTTGCGTTAAAAAGCAATTCAGCGCCAGGACCGGACGGATTCCCGGCTTTCTTTTTCCAAAGGCTCTAGCACTGTTTTAAAGATGATCTCCTACGTATGTTCTCGGAGCTTCATCAAGGATCTTTTTCCTTCGATCGTATCAATTATGCTCACATAGTGCTCATCCCCAAAATAATGGGAACACACTCTGTTTCTAACTTCCGGCCTATTAGCCTTATCGACTCCACCTTCAAAATCATTATGAAAGTCCTTTCCGCACGTCTCAGTGCTATTATTCCACCACTTATAGATTCCGCTCAATCGGGTTTTATTAGGGATCGTTTTATCCTTGACAGTGTGGCTTCGGTCCAAGAAATTATCTCACACTGCCACAACTCTAACTCTGAAGGAATTCTTCTCAAACTTGATTTCCAAAAAGCTTACGACAATGTCAGCTGGAAATTTCTTTTGATATCCTCCTTAACAGGAGGTTTGGACTTAAATGGATTGTTTTGGATTAAATCCAGTCTCTTCTCTGGCACCTCGTCCATCGTATTAAACGGTTCCAAAGGCCACAAATTTAAAATTAGATGTGGTCTCCGCCAAGGGGATCCACTATCATCCCTATTATTCTCCCTAGTGGCAGATGTTTTTAGCAAACATTTGTGCAATGCATGGGAAGCGCAGGTCATTGAGGGTCTAGGCGCTTCGCGTCTCTTTCATGGTGTTCTCAACCTGCAATACGCGGATGATACTATCATATTTGCTAAACCAAACCCTCAATTTCTCCGTAATCATAAACTCCTGTATTGTTTCGAATTGGCGTCGGGCCTCTTGATCAATTTTCAAAAATCCTCAGTGCTCTGGTTGGGAGGTTCCCCCAACCGCCAGATCGAAATATCCTACTTCTTCAACTGCCTTATTGCTTCTTTCCCCATCACCTATTTGGGTATCCCCTTGAGATGGGGTAAACTGCATAAATCTGACTGGTTGCCGATGGTTGACAAGGTCGAATCTAGGCTTAACATTTGGACTGGGAAACTTCTCTCCCATGGTGGTAGACTTACCCTTCTTAACTAGGTCCTTTCAGCTATCCCTCTCTATATGATGTCATTCTATTATATTCCCTCTTAGGTTATCAAGAGGTTAGACCAAATCAAAAGTAACTTTTTCTGATCTGGCTCTTCCTCTCACAAGCCAGGTTCTCACCTTTGCAATTGGAAACTGGTTTGTTCCTCCAAAGAGGCGGAGGAGTTGGAGTTTTGAACCTTAGACACCATAATTTGGCCCTGTTGGGTAAATGGCTCTGGAGGTTCTTCAAAAGCGATCACTTACCTTGGATCCATAGTATCAAGGCCAACTGCTATCCCAACCGCCAGTGGTGGGCTCTCTCCACCTCTATCCACCGTAATGCCTCCCCTTTCTGGAAGGGTATTTGGAAAGCGGCCGAAGCTTTTCAATGTAGCATTATCCATGATTGTTTCGATGGTTCTAAGACTATGTTTTGGTCTGATATTTGGATTGGTAATTCCAAACTTGCCTCTTCCTTCCCCGCTCTCTTCTGTCTGGCCTCCAATCCCCTTGCCACGGTAACTGAATCCTTAACTCTAATAGACTCGAATAGATACTGGCTCATCCCTTTCTCCGACAACTTCCCGTCTCACTTATCTTCAGACTTAAACGATCTTCTTAGTTCTCTCACCAATTTTAAGTGGCGGCTGAAAGAAGATATCTCTTGGCGATGGAACTCGGCGGGGACTTTCTTAGTTAAATCCTTTTACCACTTTCTTAACTTTAGAGGTATTCTATCCCCATTCGCCGAGTTCATTTGGAAGTCTTGTGCTCCCCTCAAAGTTAAAATTGTTACCTGGCTCGCCCTTAACAACAGGCTGCTGACCGTTGAATTCCTCAACAAAAGAAACTTAGCGTGGGGACAGCTGTATCCCCTTTGCGCTAATTGTTTCGAGGACGCAGATCATCTTTTTGTTAACTGCAACTTCACGTGCCTGTTGTGGAAAATATGTTCCCTAGCTTGGGAAGTTCCTTCGATTCCTCCCAACTTACTCTCGTGCTGGTCTTGTCCCCCCTCGATTAAAAAGTATCATAGATCTTGGAACCTATCGGTTCAAATTATCATTTGGATCATTTGGATGGAAAGAAATAAGAGGTTATTCAAGCACCAGGCTTCCTCTATCCAACTCTTAATAGCAGGTTTTTTATTTTTCTTTAAATTCTGGTCCTCCACCCTTTCGATTGAAACTAGAGACTCTCTCATTAGTCATAGGCTAGATGAAGCCTTTAATTGTCTCTGTACCCTCAATGCTTTATGATCTTTTCTCTTTTACTGCATTGTTCAGGTTAGTCTCCTCTGATTTACCTTTTTCTCGTCTTCTTTTCTCTTGTTCGCAGGCTTGAAGGTGGTAGGGAGCTTCACTTCTTGCACCTCCGCTGATGAGCTTAGTAGCTCGTGTTTTGTTTTTTGTTGCGCTCGTGTTTTGTTTTTTGTTGCGCTCGGCTTTTGTAGCGCAATGGTGGCTATTTTGTTCTGTACTTAATCCTTCTTAACTTTCTCTGTTTTACCTATGGAAATTGCTTTAGGAACTACGCTGTTCTGTTTTATGCTTTTGTTCTTTTGCTGGATGTGGTGATTTTGTTTCCGCTTGCTCCAACCTCCCAGATCTGTTTTGGTACTTGGACTGGTTGTTTGATTTAGCGCTTTGCTGTGTTTGAAGGAATGGTTTTCGCTTTGTCTGCCGCTTGGTCGGGTGCTAAGCGCTTCTTGCTTTGAACTTCATCTGGCTCGGTTATGTGTTTGTTTTTCTGAGTTGCTCGCAAGGTCTTAGCAACCTCCCTTCTTTTAATTGGACTTCGGTGATCCATGCTTGCTCTTGCCGTTTAGTTCTAATAATGAGCGGGTTGTTCTTTAGCTGTTTAAGCATTATTATCGCTTTGGATTGTTCTTTGGGAGTGGCTTTTTGTGATTGCGGCCTTCAAGGGGTGTTGTAGGCTTTTTAACATTGCGTAATGCCCTGGATCGGCTATTTTTGTCCCTACGGTGGTGGTCTGCTGGTCAGGCCTGGGTCTTGGCACCCACGGTCTCCCCAAATTCAAGTATTGGCACCTTTGGTTGGTCGATCTGTTCATCCTCCTCGTCTGCTCCTCTCTTGGGCACCGAGCTGCGCATTGGAGCCTGCGGCCGCCTTCCTGTGCTGCTTCCCTGTCTGTCCCCTTGCGGGTTGTTTTCTGCGTGTGTTATTGTAATTAGTGCTTTGAGAGATCCTACTTTTCGGTGTCGTGCTCGGATGTATTTTTGGTGGCATCCTGATTACTTGGGTTTTACATCTTGTAATACCTTGTTTTACCTGTACTTATTTACATTTATATAATTGGTTGTTAGGCTGGAGTCGCAAGACTCTATCCGGTTCATAAAAAAAAACAATATATATACATTTCGAGAGACTACGTGCAAAAACAGCACAATTTTAAGGGGGTTTTGATACAATTAAGTATAAATTCTGAAATTGTATATTTCTCCATACAAATCACTATTTGCAAGGTTCTGTATAACTGTATAATTTGGTTTTTTTTTTTTTTTTTCTCAAATGAAGAATAGTTACCTGTTAGTTCCCTTACTTTCACTATATGATTAGCTGTTTACTTTGGTTGACTAATTACCAAAAAATCCATAACGACGTAGAAGATTCATCTCACCACCTTTCATATCACAATTTTTTTAGGGCAAAAATTAAAACACCCCCAACGTTTGGTCCGAGTACAAAATGCCCATACAATATTTAAAAAAGTACACTAAACTCATTTCTTCGTTAACTTAACCTCATCCGTTAAGTTATAATTATTAAATTACTTTTTTACTCTTACCCTTTCATAATCAAATATCTTTTTTTTTTTTTTTCTTTTTCTTCATTTTTTTTTCTTCAAATTCCGATCGATCTGTCGATCGAATAAATCAAAGTTCTCTTTTAAATTTATGTATAAAAATGCAGAACCCATCCTTAAAAAGCATTGTGCATTTAATTTACATTTAATTGTTGTAAAAACATGACTTCAAAATAATTTTAGATTGTTGCTAAAAATAATGTAACTATTAACGCCCATTGGACATGTAAATTATATTGTACAAATAATGTATGTCTATTCTGTATTTTTTTTTATTTTAAGAAAGGTAGAGAATCCATACCTCAAACACTACAAAAGATACTGGTTTTACCGGCGATTATTCCCCGGCGTTTTACTAGTAGCGCCGGGGTAGGGAGCGAGTAGGAATTGGGTGCCAGATGGGATGGTCATACACCGGCGGTCGATTTAAAACGCCGGCGTATGTTAGTATTCACCGGCGTTTTACTTAAAAACGCCGGTGAAGTTTATTATTCACCGGCGTTTTTATTATAAACGTCGGCGAATATACGGAAACATTCACCGGCGTGTCTAATTAAAACGCCGGTGAATAACTGCGATAAAACCCGCGAACCCTAATCTTTCGCTCCCATTTTTCCAAATCCCCAATCCCAAAAAAAAAAAGGAAGGGGCGCTTCGTTTCCCTCCTTCCTCGCTCTACTTCCCGCGCGTTTGCCTCCGCCGCTTCGTCCTCTTCGACGGCCTTCGACCTTTCGAAATCGTCCCTTCTTCCCTTCGTCCTTTTCGATTTCCCTCTTCCCTCTCTCTATTTGGAGGTGAATCGGCGGTCGCCCCGCTCTCTCTCTCTCTCCTACGCCCCCGCCCTCGTCGCCCCGCTCCCTCTCTCTCTCTTCGGTATGATCTCTTGATTTCCCTTATTTTTCAAAAAAAAGCAGCTTTTTTCAGTTTATTCATCTTGATTTCCTTAACATGAATGGTTTAGTTGAGATGAAGAATTAATAGAAAAATATATGCTTAGATAATGAAAATTTTCATCTTCTTTTACTGTTAATGAAGCTGATTTCATGCATCTGATTGTCTTCATGGCATGTTTGTTTTTTTACCCAAAATGGGTTCACTGTGAACTGAGGATGCTCTAAGTACGTATGCCAATATCCTCCGGCCGGATATGCACAACAATTGGATTTTAGATTTAGTTGGGCACAGTGAATTAGTAGAGCAACATATAAGCTTAGATAATGGGAAATTTTCATTTTCAGATACTGTTAAAGTAACCTGATTGCAATCTTTGGCATGGTTTTTTAACACAAAATGGGTTAACTTCCAAACTAAGTATGCTGCATAGCATCCCCATTTTCTTTCACTGTTAATGAAGCTGATTTCATGCATCTGATTGTCTTCTTGGCATGCATGTTTTTTTACCCAAAATGGGTTCACTGTGAACTGAGGATGCTATAGGTACGTATGCCAAAATCCTCCGGCCGGATATGCACAACAATTGGATTTTAGATTTAGTTGGGCTAAAGAAGTAGTAGAGCAACATATAAGCTCAGATAATGGAAATTTTCATTCTCAGAAACTGTTAGAGAAGCTGATTGCCATCTTAGGCATGATTTTTTAACAAAATGGGTTCACTTCCAAACTAAGTATGCTGCTAGCATCCTCATTTTCTTTTACTGTTAGTGAAGCTTATTTTCATGCATCTGATTGTCATCTTGGCATGTTTTTTTTGACCAAAATGGGTTCGCTGTGAACTGAGGATGCTATAGGTATGTATGCCAAAATCCTCCGGATACGCACAACAATTGGGTTTTAGATTTAGTTGGGCACAGTGAATTAGTAGAGCAACATATAAGCTCAGATAATGGAAAATTTTTCATTTTCAAATACTGTTAAAGTAACCTGATTGCAAACTTTGGCATGGTTTTTTATACCAAAATGGGTTAACTTCCAATCTAAGTATGCTGCTAGCATCCCCATTTTCTTTTTTTGTTGTTAGTGAAGCTTATTTTCATGCATCTGATTGTCATCTTGGCATGTTTTTTTTACCAAAATGGGTTCACTGTGAACTGAGGATGGTATAGGTACGTATGCCAAAATCCTCCGGCCGGATATGCACAACAATTGGGTTTTAGATTTAGTTGGGCTGAAGAAGTAGTAGAGCAACATATAAGCTCAGATAATGGAAAATTTTTCATTTTCAGATACTGTTAATGTAACCTGATTGTAATCCTTGGCATGGTTTTTTAACAAAATGGGTTCACTTCCAAACTAAGTATGCTGCTAGCATCTTCATTTTCTTTCACTGTTAATGAATTGAAGCTTATCCCATGCATCTGATTGTCATTTTGGCATGTATTTTTGACCAAAATGGGTTCACTGTGAACTAAGGATGCTATAGCTGTATGCCAAAATCCTCCGGCTATGTACAACAATTGGTTCACTCTGAAAAATATATGCTTACATACTGGACATTTTCATATTTCTTTTACTGTTTCTTTTGTTTAGTATTATTATTATTATTATTATTATTATTATTATTATTATTATGAGATAAGTGATTATTAGTAGTCATGAACAGAATAGTTCATGAGTCATCAGATCTTCTTGTTACCGTAGTTACAGCACGACGCGCTCATTATTCGGCCGATTCCTCTTCATCAGCAAAATACCCTTTACCATCATCATCTCCTTGAACGGAAAGCCAAATACAGGGGAGACTATAGTCGATTTTTTTTTATGCTCGAACACAGGGTGTGCGATAAAATACCACTAAGGTGGTTGTGATCATTTCCACAAAAGGTCGTTTAGGGTTCGGTGAATAGAGTAGATTGTGTTAAGATGTAGTTTTTTTTTGTACATTTTTTGGAGCCACAATTTCTTTATTTTACAGTTAAAGATTATATCGTTTATTTATTTGCAGCTAAGGATGGTTTTCAAATAGGTGAAATTTAATATACAAAATGCCTTTTACTGTTATTACTATTTAATATATCAAATTTTAATTTCAGACTGTGTGCTATTGATATAATGGATAGAACTTGGATTAGTAAACCACGATTATCCAAGGAGTACCGTGATGGTATTAAAGATTTTATTATCTTTGCCAAACGACATTCCCGAGATCCCAACCTAATCCTTTGTCCATGCCTCCGCTGTACAAATTGTATGCTGAGGACATGTGACGTAGTACATACACACTTGGCTATCAACGGTTTTCTTCAAGGGTACACAAGGTGGTTTTGTCATGGAGAGGATCATACGGCAGCTCCTGTTCGTCCGGTTGTATTAGAAAATGAAGCTGAGCCCTTAGTGAACGAAGACTTAAGCGTTCCCGATGAGATGCATGCTTTGTTACAAGATGCCATGGGGATTCATAATGTTCCTTTCCACATCAATGACCCAACAACCGAAGTTCACAATGAGTCAACAGAAACAAACCAGATTGGTGGTAGGGTGGACGAGGAAATGTCTGGCCCCACCCCTGAAAATAATAAGCAGCAAGAATCCTTCGCTAAGTTACTTGAAGATGCTAGTACTCCGTTGTACCGCGACTGCACCAAATTTTCTAAGTTCTCATTCATTGTCAGACTATTTCAGATTAAATGTTTAAACGGGTGGTCTGCTAAGTCCTTCACCATGCTACTTGAATTGTTGAATGAAGCATTTCCTGAAATCTGTATTCCAAACTCAGCCTATAAAATCAAAAAATTCCTAAGTTCTCTCGATCTAGGATATGAGAAGATAGCAGCATGTCCAAATGACTGTATGCTTTTCACGAGTGGTAAGGAAAGTCTGGAGAATTACGAAGTGTGTGGTTCTTCGAAATGGAAAGAAAGACCAAATCAAGACGAGGGAGCCAGTGGATCTACTAAGCGAAGTAGGAAAAAGAAGCCTGCCAAAATATTGCGTTACTTTCCTCTGATTCCTAGGCTACAAAGGTTTTTATGTCTACGAAAACTTCTTCTGATATGAAATGGCATGCTGAAGGTCGCACTAATGATGGGATTCTTAGACATCCTGCTGATTCTCAATCTTGGAAAAAATTTGATGAAAGATATCCTGATTTTGCGGAAGATCCTCGAAATGTGAGACTTGGACTAGCTAGTGATGGTTTCAACCCTTTCAGGCAAATGAGTAGTACATACAGCATATGGCCGGTTGTGTTGATACCATACAATTTGCCGCCTTGGAAATGCATGAAGCAGTCCTCATTTATTTTGTCCATGATAGTTCCTGGACCGAAAGGTCCTGGAAATGATATAGATGTGTACCTACAACCGTTAATAGATGAACTTCAGAAGTTGTGGGTGGGTGTTCCAACCTATGATGCTGTGGCTAAAGAAACATTTTCTCTTCGTGCCGTGTTGTCTTGGACAATCAATGATTTTCCAGCATATGCAAATTTATCTGGATATAGTACTAAAGGACGTTATGCATGTCCATGTTGTGCTGACCAAACTAGTTCAAGGTGGTTGTACAATGGCAGAAAGTTTTGCTATATGGGTCATAGGAGATGGTTGCCTGACACACATATATTTCGGGCAGAGGCAGCGACATTTGATGGCACCGACGAGTGGGAACATGCTCCTGGGTCTTCTTCTGGTTCAGATATTTTGAGGCAGGTAGATAGTCATCAATTCAAATATGGAAAAGAACCAGAAGTCAGGACAAAGGGCAAGAAAAGGGCAAGGCCGGAGCAAGGTGAGGAGACCGATCTATATGGCGAAGATGAGGATCAAAACTTGACGAGTTTAGGTGCATGGAAGAAGAAGAGTATTTTCTTCAAGTTGCCGTATTGGGAATTCAACTTACTGCGACATAATTTAGATGTGATGCATATCGGAAAAAATATTGGTGAGAATTGTATAGGAACAGTTATGGGAGATGATCGGAAGACAAAGGACAATCTCAAGAGCCGACTTGATTTGAAGTCAATGGGCATCCGACATGAGTTGCACCCAGAAGAATTGCCGAACGGGAAAGTACTCCTACCTCCTGCAATCTATTCAATGTCAAAATCGGAGGTGGAATTGTTTTGCAAAATACTACTTGAACTTAAAGTCCCCGATGGCTATTCTTCTAACATGGCAAGATGTGTCAACTTTAAAGAGAAGAGGCTTCAGGGTCTAAAGTCACACGACTACCACATCCTAATGCAGGATCTCCTTACTGTGGCCCTAAGTTCTTCAATGTGTGAGCAAGTCACTACTGTCCTGAAAGATCTTTGTAGCATATATAAAGGTATTTGCTCAAGAATGCTTCGTGTTGAAGATCTGGACCAATTGGAGCAGCAGGCGGCATTGACACTTAGTAAAATGAAGATGATATTTCCTCCATCGTTCTTCACTATTATGATTCACTTGATAATCCACCTTGCTGGTGAAGCCAGAATCGGCGGTCCTGTTCACTATCGGTGGATGTACCCCATTGAGAGGTAAAATAATTCATTCATCTTACGAAATTGAATTTTCAAAAGCTCATTTCTTTTAATCCCCTAATCCGCTCTAGTTTATTAATTGTACATGTTCAGGTACCTATACCGGCTAAAGGGTTATATGAAAAATAGAGCATATCCTGAAGGGTCAATAGCCCAGGGATATCTATCAGAGGAGTGCTCACATTTTTTTCCCAGGTATTTGCCTGGTGTGGAGACATCTTCCAGTAGACCACGTAGAAATCCAGACATTTCCAACTTTGATGGTGCTCAATATCTTTTTGATACCGCTGGCACTACTGTTGGTAAAGTTGATGCATTTGAGCTCGATAGCTTAGCATGGGAACAGGCACATCGATATGTGCTAGACCATCATGCATCAGTGGAACCATTTCGAAAGTAAGTTGCTTTTGAATTTAAATCGAATACAGTGAAAACCGCGGAGTTCGATATTTTTGATACTTTTGTTATTCCTAATTTCAATTGCTTGTTTTTTAGCGAATTTGTCAGGGACATCAAACGAAGGGCTAGACCAAGAAGACTACCACCACGTGAACAAAACAAGCTGATGAATGAAAAATTTCATAAGTGGTTTGAATCTCATGTAGGTGAATTACAGTTATGCAAGTTAATCTTTATTATATCTACATTTTAGTTGGTGCTGATACGATTTGCGCAAAATTAATAGGTACATTCTTTGGGTCCTGAAGGTGCGTCATCTGAAATACAAGTACTTGCCAAAGGTCCCTATCAGATGGTCAAAAGATACGGAGGATACATATTCAATGGTTTTAGATTTCGTACTAAGGATCGTGAATGTAATTTGAAGTCTCAAAATAGTGGAATGGTAGTGACGTCTAAGACTAGAAGTTATGCTTCCAAATCGGACACGAGGCCTGTAGATGGAGTCTCGACTACTATGGAGTGCTCACGGATATCATTGAGTTGAATTATTTTGGCCATTTCCATGTTGTCTTATTTCGTGGGGATTGGGCTGAGTTTGATAGGAATTTTGCTAACAACAAGGACAAGCTTGGCTTCACAGTTGTAAACTTCTCAAAATTGATTCACATCGGTACACACATTAGCCATGAGCCATTTGTGTTTCCATCCCAAGTGCAACAAGTGTTCTACATTGAAGATCCAACCCTGCCAAAATCGTATGTGGCTATCCCTATGCAACCAAGAGATGTATTCCAACTGGGCGATACTTCAGACGATGAAGACGGTGAAGACATGAACAGTTACATTGCTTCTGAGTTTCATGTGTTTGATGTAAACACAACCGATGTTGGAATTTGCGGGACTTGGCTCCGCAAGGATGGAGAAGAGGGCGATGTACTGGAAGATGTCGTATTGTAGTTTACATGATTTTCAATTGGGTTTATTATATGTCTGTAATTTTATGTCTTAAATCTTGTTGTAATATTATGTCTGTAATTTCGAATATGTTCATTGTGAATTTAATACACTGGTTTAATTATCTTTCTATTTTCTACTGCTTGGTATTATTTACATTAAACTATGCTTAGTGTCATTTGAACCAAACTATCGTTGTAATTTAATCTGTTACAAATCTCATTTTTTTAATTTTTTTACAATTATGTTGGTTTGTTAATCCTACTAAAGTACAAATTTTATGATAGTTATTATAAACATGTTATTAATTAAATTTGCATATCTAAGGAAGTTATCGAATCTTTGACAGGTACAACATGCCGAGGCGTGGAAAGAGGGTAAATATAAATGATGGCAACGAGAGCCATGGGGATGAGCAGCCACTAAATAATAGTGGCAGTCAAACATATGAGAGTGAGAGTAGCACGCCGCCCACTGTCAAAAAACATCGGTAAGTCTTAAAATTGGTATTTTTAAAGAGATTATGGTCTTGAATGCATGAAAGACACGTACTAGTGTTTGTGAGTCTGCATTGTGGCTATCGTCTATAAGCATTTCGTCTATGTTTCTTAAGTGGACTGTGATTAGAAAGAAAGGGCTGGAGTGGAAATCTGGAAACCCAAATAGAGACATCTCGTTTATTATAATCTACACTTATTGTTGGACCAAACCCCTCTTGCTGTTGTTGCTGATGTCTCTTTGTGTGCGTGTGTTGAAGAGAATGAAGGGATGAGAGAGAGATGAGGAAAATGCCGCTATGTTAGCCTGGTGTATCCTCATTCTCTACCATCCCTCTTTCTGGCTCCATATATGGCTTCTATATTAAATTGGTTTCCTTCCACGATGACAGTCCGTAATACTACACTTGATATGAGCCCATGTTCATAGCTGCACCCTATTGCATACTCACAAACAACTAATACTTGTCGGCCTTGCATCGTATGCCCAACCCCACTTTGGCACATAACATGGTATAGATGACATTGTATGACCTGCAAACAAGGATTGTTCAGCCGTGTTGTTGTACTCTATTTGGAGGATTTTGGTATGCTAGCAGCATACGCAGCATAAAATAGCTTAAGAAGACCATCAGGTTTGTGAAATAAGCTTCACTAACAATGAAAGAAACTGGGGATGCTATGCAGCATACGTAGTTTGGAAGTGAACCCATTTTGGCTAAAAAATCATGCCAAAGATAGCAATCAGATGCATGAAATCAGCTTCTTTAACAGTATCTGAAAATGAAAATTTCCATAATCTGAGCATATATGTTTCTTTAACAGTGACTGTGAACAATTGTTCTTAATTGGGCTGTGATTAGAAAGAGACGAGTTGGAGTGGAGATCTGGAAACCCATATAGAGACATCTTGTTCATAATAATTTATTATTATTGTTGTTCTTGTCGCTCTTGCTGTTGTTGCTGATGTCTCTATGTGTTCGTGTGCTGAAGGGAAAGAAGGGATGATAGAGAGATGAGGAAAATGCCGCTATGTTAGCCTGGTGTATCCTCATTCTCTACCATTCCTCTTTCTGGCTTCTATATTTGAAGTCCTTCCACGATGACAATTCCAGTTAAAACTACACTTGCTATGAGCCCTATTCGTATTTTTCTTCCATGAAGAATTGATCTATGACTACAATCTCCATTCAAAACCCAATTGTTCTATATTTGGTTCCCTCTTGCTGTTGTTGCTGTTGTTGAAGTGAACCCATTTTGTTTTATTGTTAGTGAAGCTTATTTTCATGCATCTGATTATCATCTTGGCATGTTTTTTTGACCAAAACGGGGTTCACTGTGAACTGAGGATGGTATATAGGTACGTATGCCAAAATCCTCCGGCCGGATATGCACAACAATTGGGTTTTGCGATATAGTTGGGCTAAAAAAGTAGTAGAGCAACATATAAGCTCAGATAATGGAAAATTTTTCATTTTCAGATACTGTTAATGTAACCTGATTGCAATCTTTGGCATGGTTTTTTTAACACAAAATGGGTTCACTTCCAAACTAAGTATGCTGCATAGCATCCCCAGTTTCTTTGACTGTTAGTGAAGCTTATTTCACAAACCTGATGGTCTTCTTAAGCTATTTTTTGGTCCCATTTTCACTTAACTGTTAGTGAAGCTGATTTCATGCACCTGATTGTCAACTTGGCATGTTTGTTTTTATACCAAAAATGGGTTCACTGTGAACTGAGGATGGTATATAGGTACGTATGCCAAAATCCTCCGGCACATCAGTTGGATTTTAGATTTAGTTGGGCTAAAAAAGTAGTAGATCAACATATAAGCTCAGCTAATGGAAAATTTTTCATTTTCAGATACTGTTAATGTAACCTGATTGCAATCTTTGGCATGGTTTTTTTAACACAAAATGGGTTCACTTCCAAACTAAGTATGCTGCATAGCATCCCCAGTTTCTTTGACTGTTAGTGAAGCTTATTTCACAAACCTGATGGTCTTCTTAAGCTATTTTTTGGTCCCATTTTCACTTAACTGTTAGTGAAGCTGATTTCATGCACCTGATTGTCAACTTGGCATGTTTGTTTTTATACCAAAAATGGGTTCACTGTGAACTGAGGATGGTATATAGGTACGTATGCCAAAATCCTCCGGCCGGATATGCACATCAGTTGGATTTTAGATTTAGTTGGGCTAAAAAAGTAGTAGATCAACATATAAGCTCAGCTAATGGAAAATTTTTCATTTTCAGATACTGTTAATGTAACCTGATTGCAATCTTTGGCATGGTTTTTTTAACACAAAATGGGTTCACTTCCAAACTAAGTATGCTGCATAGCATCCCCAGTTTCTTTGACTGTTAGTGAAGCTTATTTCACAAACCTGATGGTCTTCTTAAGCTATTTTTTGGTCCCATTTTCACTTAACTGTTAGTGAAGCTGATTTCATGCACCTGATTGTCAACTTGGCATGTTTGTTTTTATACCAAAAATGGGTTCACTGTGAACTGAGGATGGTATATAGGTACGTATGCCAAAATCCTCCGGCCGGATATGCACAACAATTGGGTTTTGCGATATAGTTGGGCTAAAAAAGTAGTAGAGCAACATATAAGCTCAGATAATGGAAAATTTTTCATTTTCAGATACTGTTAATGTAACCTGATTGCAATCTTTGGCATGGTTTTTTTAACACAAAATGGGTTCACTTCCAAACTAAGTATGCTGCATAGCATCCCCAGTTTCTTTGACTGTTAGTGAAGCTTATTTCACAAACCTGATGGTCTTCTTAAGCTATTTTTTGGTCCCATTTTCACTTAACTGTTAGTGAAGCTGATTTCATGCACCTGATTGTCAACTTGGCATGTTTGTTTTTATACCAAAAATGGGTTCACTGTGAACTGAGGATGGTATATAGGTACGTATGCCAAAATCCTCCGGCCGGATATGCACATCAGTTGGATTTTAGATTTAATTGGGCTAAAAAAAGTAGTAGAGCAACATATAAGCTCAGATAATGGGAAATTTTTCATTTTCAGATACTGTTAATGTAACCTGATTGCAATCTTTGGCATGGTTTTTTTAACACAAAATGGGTTCACTTCCAAACTAAGTATGCTGCATAGCATCCCCAGTTTCTTCTTTTGTTGTTAGTGAAGCTTATTTTCATGCATCTGATTGTGATCTTGGCATGTTTTTTTGACCAAAACGGGTTCACTGTGAACTGAGGATGCTATAGGTACGTATGCCAAAATCCTCCGGATACGCACAACAATTGGGTTTTAGATTTAGTTGGGCACAGTGAATTTGTAGAGCAACATATAAGCTCAGATAATGGAAATTTTTATTTTCAGATACTGTTAATGAAGCTGATTGCCATCCTTGGCATGATTTTTTAACAAAAAATGGGTTCACTTCCAAACTAAGTATGCTGCTAGCATCCTCATTTTCTTTCACTGTTAATGAAGCTTATTTCATTAAGATCCAGGATGGCAAATTTTGACTGGGCTATGATTGGATTGTTTAGTGGATGTTGTCTATGTTCTTAATTGGGCTGTGATTAGAAAGAGTGGGCTCGAGTGGAGATCTGGAAACCCATAAAGAGACATCTTGTTCATAATAATTTATTATTATTGTTGTTCTTGTCGCTCTTGCTGTTGTTGCTGATGTCTCTTTGTGTTCGTGTGCTGAAGGGAAACAAGGGATGAGAGAGAGATGAGGAAAATGCCGCTATGTTAGCCTGGTGTATCCAAAGTCTCTACCTTTCTTCTTTCTGTTTCCATTTCTGGCTTCTATATATATTTGGTTTCCTTCCACGATGACAGTGTAGAACCCCGTATTTTCAAATATTGTTTTAATTATTTGAAAATGAATTTTTTAATGATTTTGAGTATTTGATAAATATTTTCTAGAAGATTTATCTTGTGTACACGTGCAAAACACGTGCAAATGACTTTTGAGAAGTTTGAAAAATTAAGTTTTCTTTATGAAAAATCATTGTTTATTATTTGAGAATTATTTAGTATTTTTCCAAATTTTTCAGAAATTAATTATGCCTATTTGCAATTTTTGAGAAAAGAAGGACTTATTTGCAAAATTGACAATTTTGAGGGTTGAAGTGCAAAACGTATTTACTGGACATTCCGATCAGTATTTGTTGAGGTTTAGAAATATATTTTTCTATTAGATCCTAATTTAAAAGATATTTGATTCAGTTTTCAAGAATACAATTATATATGTAAGATGTACTTTTAAAAGGATTATTTTGCAAAGAGAGAATAAAACCCTAATATTCACTCCGGCATATTTAAGGGAAATTCTTTCCAGCCGTCATTGAGTATATTCAGATTTATTGAGAATTCTTTGAGGAGCACAAAGGAGGATTCTTGGATCTAGCAAGGAGAAGCTTTTGTGGATTTTCTTCAAGAACAATGTGAGTTGGTTTGTTTTGTTTTGTTTGCTTTGTTTGATTTGAATGATGAATGAAGTAAGATCTTTGTTATGCCTTGTTCGTGATCGTTACACTATTGATTTGTTAGTCTCATTGTATGTATGACATGGATCTATTATTTAATATGGAGGATGAGAACTTTATTGATATTTGGATCATGTGTGAGAAATGTTAAGATTTGTTGAGGAAGTGTCGATCTATGAGATCGTATTGTTGGGAGACATATTAAGGACTGATTATGTTGTGATCAGATATTAAACATCTGGATCTAGTGATTACAAACCAATCTTAATTATGTGTTGAGGAAGATATTTAGTTTTGTTGAGAAAAACCCTAATGGGAGGATTGAGAGTTTAGATCATGAGGATATGAAATTTGAGTATTTGTTTGATTGAGAAATGTATCCCTGATGGAGATTATTGAGAGTTGTTTATTTGCCTGGATACAAGTTAATTTTATGATCAGTGAATCTTTAGAAAACTTCAGTATGATTTTTTGTGTTCAGATCTGTAGCCGACAGTCGACTGGTCTACAGAGCAGTCGACTGGTACGAGCCTACTGTGTATTTTTAGTCTTTGAGTTTGTTCGGGACAGTCGACCTAGACTGAGGTCAGTCGACTGGTCTTCTGTCTGTAATTTTGTTCAGTCCTGTCGGGACAGTCGACTGATCTTTCCTTAGTTTATTTTTGAGAAATGTTGGATTATGTCCTCTGGACAGTCGACTGATCTGATGTGCAGTCGACTGGTCCTGAAGGATCTATGTATTTGATTGTGAGATATTTTGTTTAGTGTTTGATTTTAAGATGTTCAGTTAAGTATTTGTTTGAGATGTTCAGTTAAGAACATGATTTTGAGATATTTTGTTGAGCCACTTGTTTAGTGGAAATTTGTTCAGATATTTGTTTTGAGTCTCTAGAGGTAGGTGACCCTAGTATACCGGTGTTTGTTCAGTTATTTGTTGAGGCCCATTGAGGCAAATTTTCAGTTATTCAGATTTTTAGTCCGGTAGGGTACACTACTCTAGGAGATTTGTTCAGTAACCCAAACTAATAAGGACAGGCATTAGTAGTGTCATGACGAGTGAGAACTTGAGTTATGCACCTCAGTATGGCTTTTGATGTAGGATTTAATCTCCTGAATTATCCAAGTAGTTAACTTGTGATGTGTGATTTATCTCCGGAATTATCCAGGCAGTTAACCTGTGATGCGAGGTATTTCTCCGGAATTATCCAAGTAATTATCTTGAGATGTGGGATTGAACTACGGAATGATCGGAGTCGAGGCGACGCTTTTGGGGTATTATTGTGATAAGGAATCTATGTTTAGATGTGGGATGATCTCCTGAATTATCCAGGGAAAATACCTGTGATGTGGGATCAATCTCCGGAATGATCAAGCATGGGCAAATTATCATGGTTTATCTTCATCTCTTAGTAGTCATCGTTGTCAGCATGTAGTCATGATGTTTTCTGGAATCACTTTTATGCATTCGGATTTCCTGTTTTTACACACTTGGCTTTTGGTTTTGGTATCACCCATTGTTCTTTTGTCGTACTTCATACTTTAGTGTTTGATTATTATCTGTTGGATATTATGTTTTAAGTTCATTTATTCTATTGGTTTGATTTGTTACCACTCACACCATTTATGGCTGACCCCGTAGTTTTGGGGTTAGGGTTCAACTCTAGCCTCACATGTTGCAGGTTATTGCTTAGATTGGAGGTTGGAAGCTTGAGTGGGCATTTTGAGATAATTTAAATTATTTAGTGATTGGTGTAAAACTGTAAAGGATATTTGAGATCTTTTGAGTTGTATATAAAAGATTAAATTGAGTTGAGATGATTAGACTTCCGCTGTGATATGTAATAATTGTTGTAATAAAGAAGAAAAATTTTAGTGGTGTTGTTGGTGTTTATTGTTGTATTGAAGTGGATTGCTGGGATTTCGCCACTTATTTTCTAAGCTCTCATATTAGAAATTTGGGGCGCTACAGAGATTGGTATCAGAGCTCCGCTTCAATGTAATAATAGACATAGTATGACAACCAACCTAGGTGTGGACACTAGAGAGTGAGTACCTAGGTGTGGATATCAGAGTGTGAGTATCACATAGAATTAAATTATGATATTTGGTTTGAAATTATGGTTTGGGGTATGGTTATGGCTTCGCCATAGGGTAATGATTTGAGTTTGAATTGTATGTGCGCTCTAACTTTACCCTTGTTTTGCAGTAATCACGATGGTTGCACCCAGAGGTAGAAATGGTGGCAACAATGAGGATGGATCGGGTAGTTCTCGAGGAGCGGGAATTGACCTAGAGGCTGAGTTTGCTAAGGTTTATCAGACCTTGAACACATTGATGGCACTCAATGTGGCGCAGCAGCAAGCGCAGCAGCAGAACCCGCCGCCAAATCATGGAGCTGGGCATGGATTGGTGAATGCCGACCCCATCAAGCAGATTGAATCCTTTAAGAGGATGAGGCCACCAGTCTTTGAGGGGCAAGCTGATCCAACAGCAGCAGATGATTGGATTAGGAAGATGGAGACGATTTTCGAGGTGTCAGAGACTCCGGCAGCTAGCAAAGTGAAGTTAGCTTCGATGCAGCTCGAGAAAGATGCTGGTGTTTGGTGGGAGTCACTGAAGAGGACTTTGGGAGATCAGCCTTTGACATGGGATGATTTTCTGGAGGAGTTCAGAGATCGCTTCTTCCCTCTGGATGTTCAAGAGAAGAAGGCGACTGAGTTCATGAACCTTCAACAGGGGAGCGTGACTGATCGGGAGTATGAGACGAAGTTTGCTCAACTTTCGAGGTATGCACCAGAGTTGGTCACGGATGAAGCAAAGAAGGCCAAAAAGTTTGAGCGGGGCTTGAGGCCGAACTTGAGGTCAAGGATGGTTCCGTTGGGTATCAGGAGATTCGAGAAGCTGGTCAGGAGGGCCGCGATGACTTAAGAGGATATGGACTTGTTTCAGAAGAAGCAGGATACATGGAACCGGAACAAGAGGCCAGCATCAGGCCAGAGTGGGAAGGGATTCCCCGCGAAGCAGGCAAAGTTCAGTGGACCGGTACAGAAGGCATCTGGAGCTCAGGGAGTGACCTGCTACTACTGCAAGGAAGTAGGACATTACAGGTCAGCATGTCCGAAGTTGGCAGAGCATGTTTGTTCTCAGTGTGGGCAGACTGGACACTCAAAGCCCCATTGTCCACAACTGAAGAAAGACGGTTCGGGTGGAAGCAAAATCCCGAAGAGGCAAGGGCGAGTATTTGCATTGACCGAGGAGGATGCGAGGAACTCGGAAGATGTAATACAGGGTATGCAGGAATTTTGATTTCTTTCATTTTTGAATCAGTGTAATGAATAAAAGCTTTTATTTCAGAACAATTTAAGATTGAGTATCATTCTTATTGTAACAGGAGTTGTTTTAATAAATGGAATAAAAGCAAAGGTTTTGTTTGACACTGGTTCATCGCATACATTTGTATCGCCAAGTTTTGCAAGGATCTTAGGTTTGGAACCTAAGTTATTTCCAGGCAGGGTTTTGTCGGTGGCAACGCCGTCAGGTGAAGAGCTAGTAGCGGATCGATATTACGAGGGCTGTGATATCGAGATTGGTGGAAGGATGTTCGGCATCGACTTGATCGAGCTACAAGTGTTGGGAGTGGATGTCATCGTAGGCATCGATTGGATGGCTATTTATGATGCCACAATTGATTGCAAGCAGAAGGAGGTGTTGGTGAAGGCACCAGGTGGACCTGCAGTAACTTTCCAAGGGAAGAAGAAGATTCCGCAGGTGGCTGCAATGGTATCTAAGATGGCAATCTCAGATGAAGTCAAGGGCATTCCGGTTGTTCGAAGTTTTCCCCAGGTGTTCTTGGATGATTTTCCAGGATTACCGCCGCAGAGAGATGTGGAGTTTTGCATCAATGTTCAGCCGGGGAGTGCGCCGATTTCCAAGGCTCCGTACAGGATGGCACCTGTAGAGCAGGATGAAGTGAAGAAGCAGATTGATGAGCTTTTGAGCAAAGGGCTTATCAGACCAAGTTCATCTCCGTGGGGAGCGCCAGTGTTGTTGGTCAAGAAGAAGGATGGGTCGATGAAGATGTGCATTGACTACAGGGAGTTGAATAGGGTGACTATTCAGAACAAATACCCACTGCCGCGGATTGATGATTTGTTCGACAGGCTTCGAGGAGCAACGGTGTTTTCGAAGATTGATCTGAGGTCAGGGTATCATCAGGTGCGAGTCAAGGAGGAAGATGTGAGTAAGACAGCGTTCAGGACTCGTCATGGGTTGTATGAATTTTTGGTGATGCCATTCGGGTTGACAAATGCGCCAGCAGTTTTCATGGATATGATGAATCTGGTGTTGAGGCCATTCATTGATTCCTTCGTGGTGGTCTTCATCGATGATATCTTGGTGTATTCGAAGTCGGAGGAGGATCATTCTAAGCACTTGACAGCGGTATTACAGACGTTGCAGGAGCACAGCTTGTATGCCAAATTGTCGAAGTGTGAATTCTGGAAGTCTGAGGTAGCTTTCCTTGGTCATATTCTTTCTAAGGAGGGAGTGGCTACTGATCCTCAGAAAGTGGAAGCAGTGAAGAATTGGCCCAGGCCGACGTCAGTGAAGGAAGTGAGAAGCTTCTTGGGATTAGCTGGTTACTACAGGAGGTTTATTCAGGGGTATTCTCAGATTGCAGTTCCATTGACAGGTTTGACCCGGAAGAGTGTGGCATTTGTGTGGACAGATAAGTGCGAGGAGAGTTTCCTTGAGTTGAAGGAAAGGTTGACTACCGCACCTATATTGGCATTGCCGCAAGCTGGGAAAGATTATGATATCTACAGTGATGCGTCTCTCAGAGGTTTGGGATGTGTCTTGATGCAGGAAGGCAAGGTCATTGCTTATGGTTCAAGGCAGTTGCGTCCGCATGAGAAGAATTATCCGACGCACGACTTGGAGTTAGCAGCTATTATATATGCCTTGAAGTTATGGAGGCATTATGTCTATGGTGAGAAGGTCAACATGTACACTGACCACAAGAGCCTGAAGTATATCTATCAGCAGAGGGATTTGAATCTTCGTCAGAGAAGATGGTTGGAGGTATTGGAAGACATTCGTCCTGAGATCAAGTATCATCCGGGCAAGGCGAATGTAGTGGCTGATGGACTTAGCAGGAAGAGTAGTTTATCGAGATTGATCACTACTCGAAGAGAGTTGGCAGCAGAGATCGATCAGGCAGGTATCGAGGTGGTACTGCGAGGTTTAGGGGCATCTTTGGCTCAGTTGAGGCTGCAGCCGTCTTTGAGAGAGAAGATTGTGGAAGGTCAGAGATCAGATTCAGAGATCCAGAAGATGTTGCAGCAGGTTTCAGAAGGCAAGTTATCAGAATTTCGTGTCCAAGATGGAGTTCTTTGGTTGGGTGAGAGGTTGTGTGTTCCAGATGATGCAGAGTTGAGAGAGAGTATCTTGCAGGAGGCACACAGCACATTGTTATCAGTTCATCCAGGAGGTACGAAGATGTACAGGGATATCAAACCCCACTTTTGGTGGTCTGGCATGAAGCGAGATGTAGCAAATTTCGTGGCAAGGTGTCTGACTTGTCAGCAGATCAAGGCAGAGAATCAGAGACCTGGAGGTTTGTTGCAGCTTTTACCCATTCCGGAGTGGAAGTGGGAGAATATCAGCATGGACTTTATCACGGGTTTGCCTAGGAGTTCGAAGGGCAATGACTCGATTTGGGTTGTTGTGGACCGATTGACTAAGTCGGCACATTTTCTAGCCATGAAGATTACTTGGTCGATGGAGAAATTGGCTGAGTTATACATTGAAGAGATTGTGAGACTTCATGGAGTTCCTGTTTCGATTGTGTCTGACAGAGATCCGAGGTTTACATCAAGGTTTTGGAGAAGTTTACAAGTAGCTTTGGGCACCAGGACTGATTTCAGTACAGCATTTCATCCGTAGACAGATGGTCAGACGGAGAGGGTGAATCGAGTGCTGGAAGATATGTTGAGAGCTTGTGTTATGGATTTCGCTGGTAGTTGGGAGAGATACTTGGCATTGGTTGAGTTTGCTTATAACAATAGTTACCATGCAAGTATTGGGATGGCACCGTACGAGGCTTTGTATGGGCGGAGGTGCAGGACACCTGTATGTTGGTATGAGGTTGGCGAGAGGCAGATGTATGGTCCTGAGATCGTGCAGCAGACGTCGGAACAGATTGAGCTGATTCGCAAGAGATTGGTTGAAGCTCAGAGTCGGCAGAAGAGTTATGCTGACACTCGACGGAGAGATTTGGAATTTGAGGTGGGGATGCAGTTTTCCTCAAGGTTTCTCCGACCAAAGGAGTGATCAGATTTGGTAAGGGAGGCAAGTTGGCGCCAAGGTATATTGGGCCATACAGGATCGTGGAGCGGATTGGCAAGACCGCGTACAGATTGAAACTTCCTGAGGAGTTAGCGCAGGTACATGATGTGTTTCATGTGTCGCTATTAAGGAAGTATGTGGCCGATCAGAAGCATCAGTTGGTAGAAGTTCCTGAAGATCTACAGGTGAACTTGAGCTACAAGGAGCAGCCTGTTGAGATCATTGATCGTAGGGAGAAAGTTCTTCGAAGCAAGGTGATACCTATGGTCAAGGTATTGTGGAGGAACCAACAGTTCGAGGAAGCTACTTGGGAGCCAGAGGATCGCATGCAGAAGGATTTTCCTGGATTGTTTGTATGAATGTATTTTCTTGTATGTGATTGAAATTCTTTGAATGATTGAACCATTGATTGATACGTGATGTAATCTTTTATTTGATTGTGATGTTATATGAAATTATTTGGATTATGATCTAATTATGAAGTTTTGTTTCCTTTTGTTGGTATGTGTTTGAGCTCATTAGTAGTAGTTCTGAGGACAGAACTCTTCTAAGGAGGGAGTGATGTAGAACCCCGTATTTTCAAATATTGTTTTAATTATTTGAAAATGAATTTTTTAATGATTTTGAGTATTTGATAAATATTTTCTAGAAGATTTATCTTGTGTACACGTGCAAAACACGTGCAAATGACTTTTGAGAAGTTTGAAAATTTAAGTTTTCTTTATGAAAAATCATTGTTTATTATTTGAGAATTATTTAGTATTTTTCCAAATTTTTCAGAAATTAATTATGCCTATTTGCAATTTTTGAGAAAAGAAGGACTTATTTGCAAAATTGACAATTTTGAGGGTTGAAGTGCAAAACGTATTTACTGGACATTCCGATCAGTATTTGTTGAGGTTTAGAAATATATTTTTCTATTAGATCCTAATTTAAAAGATATTTGATTCAGTTTTCAAGAATACAATTATATATGTAAGATGTACTTTTTAAAGGATTATTTTGCAAAGAGAGAATAAAACCCTAATATTCACTCCGGCATATTTAAGGGAAATTCTTCCCAGCCGTCATTGAGTATATTCAGATTTATTGAGAATTCTTTGAGGAGCACAAAGGAGGATTCTTGGATCTAGCAAGGAGAAGCTTTTGTGGATTTTCTTCAAGAACAATGTGAGTTGGTTTGTTTTGTTTTGTTTGCTTTGTTTGATTTGAATGATGAATGAAGTAAGATCTTTGTTATGCCTTGTTCGTGATCGTTACACTATTGATTTGTTAGTCTCATTGTATGTATGACATGGATCTATTATTTAATATGGAGGATGAGAACTTTATTGATATTTGGATCATGTGTGAGAAATGTTAAGATTTGTTGAGGAAATGTCGATCTATGAGATCGTATTGTTGGGAGACATATTAAGGACTGATTATGTTGTGATCAGATATTAAACATCTGGATCTAGTGATTACAAACCAATCTTAATTATGTGTTGAGGAAGATATTTAGTTTTGTTGAGAAAAACCCTAATGGGAGGATTGAGAGTTTAGATCATGAGGATATGAAATTTGAGTATTTGTTTGATTGAGAAATGTATCCCTGATGGAGATTATTGAGAGTTGTTTATTTGCCTGGATACAAGTTAATTTTATGATCAGTGAATCTTTAGAAAACTTCAGTATGATTTTTTGTGTTCAGATCTGTAGCCGACAGTCGACTGGTCTACAGAGCAGTCGACTGGTACGAGCCTACTGTGTATTTTTAGTCTTTGAGTTTGTTCGGGACAGTCGACCTAGACTGAGGTCAGTCGACTGGTCTTCTGTCTGTAATTTTGTTCAGTCCTGTCGGGACAGTCGACTGATCTTTCCTTAGTTTATTTTTGAGAAATGTTGGATTATGTCCTCTGGACAGTCGACTGATCTGATGTGCAGTCGACTGGTCCTGAAGGATCTATGTATTTGATTGTGAGATATTTTGTTTAGTGTTTGATTTTAAGATGTTCAGTTAAGTATTTGTTTGAGATGTTCAGTTAAGAACATGATTTTGAGATATTTTGTTGAGCCACTTGTTTAGTGGAAATTTGTTCAGATATTTGTTTTGAGTCTCTAGAGGTAGGTGACCCTAGTATACCGGTGTTTGTTCAGTTATTTGTTGAGGCCCATTGAGGCAAATTTTCAGTTATTCAGATTTTTAGTCCGGTAGGGTACACTACTCTAGGAGATTTGTTCAGTAACCCAAACTAATAAGGACAGGCATTAGTAGTGTCATGACGAGTGAGAACTTGAGTTATGCACCTCAGTATGGCTTTTGATGTAGGATTTAATCTCCTGAATTATCCAAGTAGTTAACTTGTGATGTGTGATTTATCTCCGGAATTATCCAGGCAGTTAACCTGTGATGCGAGGTATTTCTCCGGAATTATCCAAGTAATTATCTTGAGATGTGGGATTGAACTACGGAATGATCGGAGTCGAGGCGACGCTTTTGGGGTATTATTGTGATAAGGAATCTATGTTTAGATGTGGGATGATCTCCTGAATTATCCAGGGAAAATACCTGTGATGTGGGATCAATCTCCGGAATGATCAAGCATGGGCAAATTATCATGGTTTATCTTCATCTCTTAGTAGTCATCGTTGTCAGCATGTAGTCATGATGTTTTCTGGAATCACTTTTATGCATTCGGATTTCCTGTTTTTACACACTTGGCTTTTGGTTTTGGTATCACCCATTGTTCTTTTGTCGTACTTCATACTTTAGTGTTTGATTATTATCTGTTGGATATTATGTTTTAAGTTCATTTATTCTATTGGTTTGATTTGTTACCACTCACACCATTTATGGCTGACCCCGTAGTTTTGGGGTTAGGGTTCAACTCTAGCCTCACATGTTGCAGGTTATTGCTTAGATTGGAGGTTGGAAGCTTGAGTGGGCATTTTGAGATAATTTAAATTATTTAGTGATTGGTGTAAAACTGTAAAGGATATTTGAGATCTTTTGAGTTGTATATAAAAGATTAAATTGAGTTGAGATGATTAGACTTCCGCTGTGATATGTAATAATTGTTGTAATAAAGAAGAAAAATTTTAGTGGTGTTGTTGGTGTTTATTGTTGTATTGAAGTGGATTGCTGGGATTTCGCCACTTATTTTCTAAGCTCTCATATTAGAAATTTGGGGCGCTACAGACAGTTCCCTAAAAATACACTTGATATGAGCCCTATCTTATTTTTGTTGTTTTTCTTATATTTGGTTTCCGTCCACGATGACAGTTTCATGGATTGTCTGAACAATCCATGAAGGACATGCTTAGATACTGAATTTTCATTTGTTTTACTGTTTTAGATAGTGGATATTCCCAATCAGAGGAGAATATAAAGGTTTCAAGTTAGATACTGAATTTTTATTTGTTTTGTTATTTTAGATATATTTAAAAACAAAATTAAGTACTAGATTTTTAGCATTGCAATGTGATTATTTTACCTCTGTATATATCATTAACAATTCCATTTGCAGTTGGCTCTTTGATCTTATAATTTAAGATACAGGTAGTTCTTTTTGCAAGTTCAAAAAATATGTATATTCTGTATTGTGGTCTACTGTTCAATTAAACTATTTTTTTTTTTTCGCAGAGCGGTCGTCCAGATGAAGGAAATTCTGATGATCAGAGCTGAAGCTACTCGAGGGGTATGAATCTGCGGTCCTCCTTGCTGTTCTTATGTCCTCCTTGCTGTATGGTTGTTGTTCTTATGTCCTCCTCCTTGCTGTTGTTATGTCAGACTGGTTTTTTTTATGAGAGTTATGTCAGACTTTTAATTTGGGATATTTTGGATATTTGTCAGACTGGTTTGTTTGGATATTTGGGATGTTAGTCCCTATATTAATTTGTTAATTATGACACTGTTAATTAATCAATGAATTTGGACGTTGATATGACACGTGTGAAACTTGATTATCTTTAATTATTCTTGTGTTTGGTTGTGGTTTGCGCAGTAATATGCAACGAAATTGATTGAATCAGTTGTGAGAATTAGTTTACAGGTTTTGTAAATGAAACTGTGAATTGAAATCGAACGGAAAAGCGGAGTATCGAAAATAAACGGGCATAACCAGAACGACGTTTTAAAAAACGGCGGTCTATATAATCTAATTGTTGGAGTGTGTGATACACCGGCGTTTCAACGCACGCCGGTGAATATTATCAGCTGTAACGGCACAGACGTACACCGGCGTTTTATAAACGCCGACGTATATACCTACACTGGCATTTTTTGGTCGTGCCGGTGTTCGTAAATAGGGAAGCCAGGCACTCATAAACGCACATACACCGGCGCTCCTTGACCGCCGGTATACTTTCGTTCTACACCGGCATTTTCATACACGCCGGTGTATGAATAAATACCGGCGGTTTACGACCGCCGGTGAATGTATATAGGTGCACAAGAACGGCACTCAGAGTCCGACATACACCGGCGTTTTATAACCGCCGGTGTAGTTCTAACATTTACTGGCGTCCACCAAAACCGCCGGCGTAGACCCCTTCGTTTCCGCGACGCCCGCTTCGGCGGCATTTGGACCGGCGCTATTATAAACGCTGGTGAAAGTTTCACCGGCGTAAAAAAACGCCGGTAAAGACGTCAAAAAGCGCCGGGAAAGCTACTTTCTTTTGTAGTGAAAATATATTAAGCTAGTTAAATGTATGTTATTTTTTTAATATAATTGTAAAATGACTTGGCCTCTGCTCATAGCTAGTTAAATGTATTTCACTTCTTGATCAGTACGTTTTCAATATAATTGTATTGTAAAATAACTTGTGGTCCTCTATTACTACTATGAATTAACAGTCTTTGTGAGGATAGTTTAAAACTGAAGAGCAGACGGTGATAGAATAACTGGATATTATTGGATATTGCATGTGCAATCCTGCTTTGTATTAATTTCACTTTTTATGTTTATTTGCGAAGAATTTCTTAGGTCCAAGGGAGAGGGAAAGATGGCTTTAAAATTAGGTTGTACAACAAATCTTAAGTTCACACATAGGCGACAGATCCCCCATCCTCTGCTTAAATTTATCAAACAAAAAAAATCAAAATAAAAAATTCATCAAATATGTGAAAACGAAAACAAAAGAGAGGGAAGACGAAGCAAGAGAAAGGACCATCGATTGCAGAGAGAGAAGCGGCAGCACAAGTAGGAGAATGAGGAGCTTTATGGCCATGGCAAGAGTTTCTGGGAACTCTGATTTATTCAATCAACTGATCGATTGAGATTTGAATTAAAAGGAAAGAAGAAAAAGAAAAAAGAAGAGGATGTTTGATTATAAAAGGGTAAGGGTAAAAAAGTAATTTAATAATTATAACTTAACAGAGAATGAGTTTATTGTACTTTTTCAAACATTGTATGGGTATTTTATACTCGGGCCAAACGTTGGGGGGGGTACTTTGCCTTTTGCCCTTTTTTTTATATACTAAAAGTTCAACATAGAAGCTTTATGGGGGCGTAGAGGTACGAAGCCTAGCTTGATGGTTCAAATGTGTGATGAGTATGATAAGAAAAGGAGAAAGAAATATTTCAAACATGGATATGCAAATAATAATTTGTTGTGGGGTAATCCGCAGGGGCGAAGCCAGAACAATTTTACCGTGAGGACCAAAATAAAATTCTATGATTACATGTAAAAATATAGAAATTTTTTCATAATTTTTAGGTGGGCCAAACAATAAAACTTAGTTTTCATAGAAATTAAATTATAATTTTTTGAAGGATTTATAAAGATTTTAATAGTGTGAATGAGGTTTTTGAAAATTTTGGAGCAGTCCGGACACCCCGGGGCCCTCCCTAAGCCCCGTCACTGGTAATCCGTAATTTCAAAGTGTGTGTATGACTTGTTTTTGCAAAACTCCCAATTGGAAATTGGTTGTTCTGCAGAACGTGCACACATAATCTGGTTCTTCATATATAGAAGAGAAGATATTAAGCCGAGAAGATATTAAGCCATTCTAAAACCTTATTGCTTGTAATCAGAAGAGAAGATATTGTAATCAGAAGAGAAGAGAAGAGAAGAGAAATGGGCTGGTAATCACGTGCTATCCACGTGCTTCCCCTCCTCGTCTTACCTCTCTTCGCGACCGCAGTTGATATTATTGCTTCCTGTAGCTGTTACAGCCAAGGTCATCTAGAACTCCTAACGGGTTTTGATGGGTTCCTACATTTCCTTTTAATTTCTACTGCAATTTGCTTCTTTGTTGTTGTTTATTATCAGTCATGTTTTTTAGTGGCAAATTGTGAAATGTTAGAGCATACACTCGTTATTGGCTATTTGTCAAAATATGAAGAAAAAAAAGTTTATTGTTTCGTCCGAAATGCATTTTTTAATTTTTAAAAGGATTAAAATGGTATTAGATTTTAAATAGTTAGTGATTAAATTAGTTACTAAATTAATACTAAAATCAAGTTTAATTAACACACAAACCATGATTTGGGCTTTGTTTTGGCTGGTCAAAATCTTCAAACGGGACATGTTGTCCTGTTTGAGAAATTTTTGCTTCGGACGTGTCCGTTGTCCCGTCCGATCCCATTTTTATTTTTTTATTTTTTGGGACGGAATATGTTATTCCGTCCGATACTTTAAAAAAATAATAATAAAAATTATAGGACGATATATGATGTATCGTCCGATCCCATTAAAAATAAAATAATTTGGGATGAAACAACATGTTCTGTCCTCTATAATTTGAGAATTCTCAAATTCTTTCTCAAATATGAGAAACCATTGTTCCTCAATTCTCAAATTTTGGTAAAATAGAAAACGAATGCAGCTCTCCGTTTGCTAAAAATGGTAACTTTGGCAAAATAGCAAAAGAGTGTGGATGCTTAGGCTAAATATAAAAAAAGTACACAAAGTTATGGGCCAGTTTAAAAAAAGTACACTAAGATTTTTTTTGTTTAAAAAAAGGACACAATGTTTTAAAAAACTCCACTGGGTTAGTTAGGGTTAGGGTTAGGGTTAGTTCGGGAGGGTTTATTTAAACATCTGATTAGTTAAGTGATATTTTTTCAAATACAATTAAATAAAAGATGAATGTGGTTTTTTTAAACATAAATGAAAGATGAAAGTGATTTTTTTTTTTTTTTTTTTGGTAAAATAGCAAAATAGCTTTAATTCTAGCTTTTTTATTTTTTTATTTTTTATTTTTTTTATTTTTATTTTTTATTTTTATTTATTTATTTATTTATTTTATTTTCTGTAGGGTGCAAGTTGCTTAACATACACGCGATTTGTCGTGAACAAGGTACATCCATTTAACATTTCTAGCCCTTACCTAGTTTTCATTGAGTGTATGATGTATGTGTGTAATATTGTAATTGTTAGGAATCTATATTGTAAGTTTTTTTTGGAAAAAAGTGAAATATAGTCATCATGTTTTATTAATAAGAAATTAACATAACAAACTCAAAGTATTGTGCCAAATACAACCTACGACCCAGAAAGTAAAACATAGAACCTCTACTTGTACATGGGAGGGTGGGATAATAGACACAAACATAAAGAAACAAGACTAGTACAAACAACAAGCGGTCCCTCCAACAAAACCCTGATGGGTGGGCCATTGACTCGAAAGATAACCATCTCCACGATAACATACTCTTTCTCCTGAATATGGTTCAAGTGATATCACCCTAGAGGATAGGACAATCCGGACCTCTTCTTAGGCCCCAAAGACTACCCTAAAATCGTATTGGACCCCATCCATGTCCAAAAGAATTTCCTCTATTCTTGTACCAGACCCCTTCCTCGCCCAGTCACAATGCTTGACTCAATACAAATGTCTGTACATCCTATTAGCTTCGTGCGCCGCTCATGTGGCTCGCACACACCCACCTGACGTGAATCGGGCTGGATTTTTGGTGTCCAACCGTTTCGAAATTCGAAACGCCCGCTAACATCGGAAACGCCTCTCCCATGAAGGCATAGTGTGCTCATCGAAGGCTATGGTGGTAGGGGGGACCCATCGTTGGGCCCAATCCCCGCAGCCCTGCCGGCGGCTGCCCGCACACCCGTGTTGTCTGCCCCCTCTAAGGAAAGCAACCGAGAAGCGCCTTCGTCTTCCATATCTTCTCCACATTCACTCATATCCAAACTAAGACTCATACTTTCCCTCTTTTCTCACATTCACTCCGATCCAAATGTCGTTCTCCTGCTCTCCTCCCTCACAATCAAATCCCGACTAAATCCACAGCAGTGAACAGCATCGCTCTCTCACTCTCACTCCCCCCTCTCACTCACAAAGTGATTTTGAGAGAGGTGTGTGGGAGCTTCGTGCAGAAGGAATGCTAGTCCCACTGGAAATGACTATACGTCCATCAAAGAGAGAGCACTGATCTCCTCTCTTACACACTCACAATCAATACTCTCACATACAAAGTATACATTCACCTCTTTCCTCTTACCCATATCCAAATCACAACCAAATCAACAGTTCCTCACTCCTCACTCTCCCAAACCGAAGCAAAACCAAATAGTTAGTAAATTATCAGCCTATTGAAGTTGTTGTCGTCATCGATGAGGTCTTGGCCGACGCAGATTGAGGCTGCGTATTCGAGGTGATGACCACCGACTGGTCAAGAACCCCCTCCACCATCTTCGGCTCTCCTATCACAACTGAGGTCGTTGTTGACCTCTGCGACCGACTCCACGACTCAAGCTGGAGCCGTCCATCATCCAATATCCGAATCGGAAGGGCGAGGGGAGAGCGTCAGTGCGGAAGCGGAGCGCAAGGTAATTTGGCGAGAGTTGAGGAGCTACGATCTCCTCTGGAAAGGAAGGGGGTTGGTTTCCGTCGGTGTGGAAGTGGAGCACGAGGTTGCTGGTGTTGGGTGGAATGACAGGAAGGAGTGAAGGAGGGAGGAGGTGAGGTGGCGTGAGAAGCGGGAGGAACGACGGGACGGAGCACGAATGGGAAGGGGGGACAAACCTTAGCCGCCGCCCCCTCCAATCTTCAAATCTTGGGTTTCGATCTATATTTTAAGTTGTCATAGACGATGTCAATTTATATAAGGCCCCTCATTGTATTTGTTGTATTTTGATCTACAGAATCACTTTTTAATTTTCTCTTTTATCCATAAAAAAAGAAACTCTAGAACATCAACTATAAAAAGAAAAGAAAAAAAAACAATCTTCTCTTTTGATTTGAAATCAAATCTCAAACCCTAATTCAATATCAAATCTCATATCCTAATGTTACGAACCAAGCAGACCGTTCGCAAGTCCACCAGCAGCCAGGACTTACGCAAGCAGCTCACCACTAAGGCCGCATGCACAGTCGCTGCCGAGTCCCACCTGCCACTTCCCTCTGTTTACACAAAGGCGGCGCCGCCATTGCCGCCACCTTACGACGGAGGATCTTGATCCGTCACATTCATTCTCCACCTCAACCCTAAAAAAGGTTGTGATCGTAGCTAGGGTTTCATCAGCGATTCTCTACTTGATCTCCTTTTCAGTTATGGCGGCAACGGCGGCTCCTCTCCCTCCTTACCCCGACCTCCTCTCTCCTGCGTCCATCGTCAGCTGGTCCTCTCGTACACTGCCGTCGCAGCCACTAGGGTTTCATCTAGACCCTAGCTCTCTCCTCCTTCTCTACTTTCGGTCTTCAGATCTGGATCTGCTTCAAAACGAAGTGGATCTGACCAGATCCAACAACCCGACCCAGCTGCAACTTCCATTTGAACCTGCACAACCAACTGGATCCGACACGTTACGCCTCGACCCGATCCAACCGAATCGAAGCTGATCCGACCAAGCTGGGTCCACTCATGTGCCCGCCTCGACCAAACCAAACCTGATCTGATTCAAATTTTAGATCTGAACCAACCCTGATTTGGATCCTCTTCGATATGAGTCTATCTGAACTAGAATTCGCTTCTTCATCTTCTTACGAATCCATATCTTGATCTGATATGCTGCTTCTCATCTCCTTACAGAGCCTTCCGGATATTCTTGTTTGATTAGATTCAACATTTTGGATCTTCAGGTTTGATCAGTATCTTTTAGCTCGGTCTGTTTTATCATCATGTCAAAACTTATGTTGGTTGATCCACCTTTGAGTTTAAAAGGGGGTGTTGAGTGTATAATGCATGGGTGTAATATTGAGATTATTAGGGGTGTATATTATAAGTTGTCATAGATTTTGCCAATTTATATGAAGCTATTGCTTATTATAGTTCTTACCCCTTTAAAATTCAAGTGTTGGGGTTTAAGTCGAATGTTTGGTTTATGCCTACAAATCTACCCTATGGCTTAGAGGATTGGCCTCTGGTTTGGTCTTCATATTTAGAGAAACTTGATAGTGTTTCTTTTATAGAGATTTTGAACTTTGGTCAACTCAATTACGATATATTTGTTATAGTCGGAGAGTCCTGAAAGTGTTTTCGGCCTTTAAAAGCACTTTCAAACTCAAAACATGTGTCGAGTTAACTTAATAGAAAGTGTGTTCAAGGAAAAAAAAAGAAAAACTTTCTAAAAAATCAAAATTTGGTCTTTTTCTCACACACCCGCAAGATGCGCTTTTTAACTATTTCAAAAAAGGCTTTTACCTACCAATTGATTATTTTTTGAAGCTATGCATATTTTTTGAGGGTTTTTCTCAAACAAGTCCCCAACAACTATTGAAATTTCATATTAGTCCCCACGGTTCTCTAATTCCATATCAGTACATCGATCTAAGTATCTCAATCGTAACTTTCATGAAAATTTTGATCCATTAAACTTATTTTTGAGAAAAAGTCTCAAGTGGAAGGGTCTCTTTATTTCAAAATAGTATTTCTATCATTGTGATCTTATTCTCTTTTAGACCATTTCACTTAAGATTAACCCCCCAAATTTGGTTCAATGATTCATAAATTTCATAATGTTGCATTGGATTCTCAAGTTGATCACTTTTAGAATTGATCAATGGACTAATGTGGAATTAAGGTGCTATGGAGGAATGATGTGTTTGCCACACATCTCTATGGAGACCATTACAATATTATATAGATATTTAGAGAAGCTATCGATTGTAGTCTTGATACAATAACCGTCTAATATACTATGAAGAGAAAGCCACATGATAGGAGTCGTACGATTTAACTTGGAGAGGAAGTTGAGCTCAAACAGATCTACAAAAAATTGGCCCAAAATTGCAACAGTCGCCCCTGTTGGTCGATTGCTTAAAATAGTAGTCGGCCCTTCAAATAGAAGTCAATTGCATCCTGCAAGACAACTGAAACAACAACTCTTCTCTGCTCCAATATCTGCTTCGAGTATCTTCTCGCTTCAATGCCTTCTCTTCACATTGAATCGAGTATGCAAGATATAAACCCAACATGATGCTCAGCCTAATTTTGATAGAGGTGGTTTTACACACATCACCGTCGCAGGTGCTCTTTTGCATGGACTATAAGAGGTGCACGGTCCAAGCAGAATAATACAGATGTATTCCTTGTTTGATCTCGAAAAAATTTTAGTTGAGAAATTGGTTAACCGTTTAGTTCTCACCTTAACAAAATTAGATTTTTTTTCTTGCTTTCTGAGAGGATAATGAACTCTAGATGTAGTTTTTAGTCATGCTATATTCTGAAATCTTGAAGAGGATAAGCACTTTCAGCAAAAAAAGATAGAAAATGAAGAGGGTAAGTATCACTGTCTAAGAGTTTACTGTTAATTGGACTAAGGTAAGTAGCTCCAATCAAATTTTGATCAAGGTGTTAGAGATTATGAGAGATAATAATGAAAGAAATTAAGGTTAGGATTAATATTCTCACTGCTTGAGATATTATATCCTGTTTATCATGAATTGGAATATAACAAGGACACTACCTCTAGACCACTATAAATGGGATGAAACTGGGTTTAGGGTACTGGGCTTCATGCCCAGTCAACCTGGTCTAACAATTAACAAATAACACGTGAAAACACGTGTTGCCCCGATAGAACATTATACACGGTGTTATTCTATTATATTGAGAATATACCTATATATTCAATAATCTCCTCCTATATTCTCAATATATTAGGCAATGTCAAGTTATATCATTGGATTACAAAAGAATATAGTTCATAGACTAAACCAATTATAACTCGAATAGTTTAAATGAGACTAAACCAAAATAATCAAACAGTTTAAAGACCATACCAGAACAGAATAGTTTACAATGACAAAAAAAATTGGAGAAATCTGTCATAGTTTCAAAATCAACTAAGCAAATAAACTTCAAAAACAAACTAGGAGTTTTAAGCTTATGAACACAATTATCTTAAACTCAATAAAAGTTTTACTAAGTAAGTGACAAATTTATTCTCCAAAGAAATAAACCGAAACTCTATTCTTGCAAACTGCTTTATGTTATTCCTCCATTTTGAGCAAATCATTATTTTGAAATCTATAATGACATTTTCAACTCCTCCATCTTTACTAGCTTATTGAAAATAAGAATATCAAGTCACATCTCTAAGAATTCCAATGAATTTCACAAAGTATCTAGTTCCACAAAAGAACTTAGTACAATTCATAATTAGCTTAGCAAAACTATAGCGCAAGCATCACAATCAAGTTTCTTTAATTGAATAAAGAACAAAAACTATTATAATTTCTACACAAGAACTATACTATATTTCATATTGGAATGACAGAGCAGTCAAATCAATTATGGTTAATTCTGAATCCTCAAAATTGGAATGAAACAAGAATCCATAAAAGAGATATATGTAACGCCCCGAATCCCAAATACAACTGAATTCGAGAGTTCTACAGGATCTTTCCACTTCATTTTGTACATTTTTACAAGGAAATTTGAACTTTTCACTTTACATCAGAGTTTACATAAAACTTTACACTTTACATTGCACAGCGGAAGTAAAATTTACAACAATTGAATAAATGTACAACAACATTGAATAATCTTTAAGCATCTGTTCCTCTTTATCATGTCATTACCCTGCATATAAAACTGTGGGTACGTCAGTTTATTCAACCGACGAACATTATACACGGTCATCCTCTCCATGCCGGAAATAGTATAACTCATTTTCCATATTTAACAAACACAAACTTGTCACATGTCAAACTAAATGGACTACCCTATTGATGTCGTGTTGTGACTGTGCACTTAGTCCTTAATGCAGTTATTTATGTTACATGACACTAATGCGCACTTGTTCGGATTCTATGCATCCCATACTATATAGGTCCGAGGGCAAGCCTCTTAACCGTTCTTCATCTTTGTAGGGTTCAATCCCTCGTCATGACTTAATTTACTACTGTAACTACGGTGAGTATCTTAGATGATTTATGAGTACAAGCACGTATACAGGACCCTGGAGGGGAATCCCACGCTATGTCTTGACTTATCAAGCATGCATTCTGTGGCAATTCAGCCTCCTCCCTGAACACGATCCTCTTGCAGTCACCAAACATCCCACAAGCGTTGCTAAAGTCCGATCATTACTGAGTTGTGCCCACGCCATGTCTTGACTCATCAAGCATGCATTCTGTGGCTCACACACCCGCACCGTAAACTCTAACTCTCATACTCGTGTTTTTCTCTCACTTTCATCACGTCTTCACTATGTACTATTCCTTAGTTTTTATTAGAATCATGAACAAAATCAAAGTTCTAGAGTTAGCCTCTCCACTAAACCGGACTTATTCATTCATTCAAACATGACCAACCTTGGTCTTTCATTTCATTTCTTTCCAAATGCCGGGGGAGACTTAGCTACTCTTTTGTTTCAATTCCAATTCACAATTTCCAAAAATTGAGCGTTTCCAACTCATAAGTTCACATGTTGAGTTATCATACTCAAAAGTATTTCTCTTTTCCAATCATGATTTCTAAATTGTTCAATAGTCCATAATTATACATTAAATTACATATTTCATCAAATATCAATTTCATATTGAAATCACTTCATTAAATGAATATTCACAATTCATAGTTTCCACACTATTCTCAAATGAGAATAATTTACATCACATCACATAATATAATTTCTATCTTTATTTCACTTCTTTTCTGATATTTTATTTCAAGTCCTTTTGTAAAGTGCAACTTTCATAACATACAAGTGTATAATCAAAATTCTAAATTATACATTTTATTTTCAAAACATACTTCATTTAATGCAAATAATCCTCAAATTATTTTTCACAAGTCCCACATAATTTTAGGATAATAACCATATTTTTTTCATAATTTTTAATCACCAAAAACCATCAAAAAATCATTTTTTTTCCAAAAAGTTATATACTGGCCGAGACCAGGATTCGAACCAGCAACCACAGGGAACCCATCCGCACGCTCTGACCATATGGCCACTTGTGTTTAGCGGTATAAAAGAGAGCCAGAGAGTTATATACTCTCGGTTCTGAAATTGATTAAATTTTCTTAAATGCACAAAAAGATGGTGTCATCAGGGATCGAACCAGCGAACCGTGAGACACACCGCGCCACACTGTAGCGAAATAAGAGCATCCCGACCACGTGAGCTATACGCTCAGGTTGTCATAGCTACAACTTGAAGTCTAATTAAATTAACCCTCTCTGTTTGGTAAAACATTTCGATGTTCATCAAATTCTCATTTCAAATTTGCTCTTACTAACATACTGTAAAAATTCCAGATTAATCATTCCCATCATGAATTATACTCCAGTACATAAAAATAATTTTTTTTTAATAATTAAATATGTATTTCCCAATAATTAACACATTTCTACCATACAATTAGGTTAGAATTATATATTACTACGAACACGTTTCTTTTTCAACATTTTAATTTCACTAATCTCTACACCAATTTCTGTGTTTATTCATTTCATAAACATACAAACTATATCTTAATTCATTCATCACAACATTATCATAGAAAGTCCATTTAAGCACATAAAGCAATATTGCCAATCTACTAACTCTTGCATATAATTCTTAGTGTTAATAGTGAAGTTTTCTTCACATAATCCATGGTTATAATCAATTCGCACACAACTTGAATTTTAATAATAGAACCCCATACATTTGCATGTCAACATTTCAATCAATTATAGATCATCTTTCCAATTAAATGTGTACTCTTGTTAATATTTTCCATGCATCATACTTTCCATTCAAATCTAGCATGCATTCCTACTTAGAAATAAGGAAAATTTACCCACCTTAGTTGGAGAGAAAAACAACTAGCAACACCTCCTAAACAACGTCCTTGCAAACGAGAGCGATCCTCCTCCTTGTCGACGCGCACACAAGCCTCCATGCACACCAAACCGAGCCTCCCTTGGATTGATGCCGGCCTCTCCTCTTGTTGCAAGCGCAACTCCCACCCACAAACTCAATCTTTTACTCACTTAATAAACTAATAGATAATGTAATTGAACTATAGGTTTGGAGGAATTAATTAGCACAAGAATACTAGCCAAAAGAGGGAGGGGGTATTTATACTAAAAAAATAGGAGAATGGATGGCTAAGACTGAAGTAGGAGTTGGGAACAAATGGCTATGATTTAAGGAGGAGTTATACTAACCACCCATGATCAAGCAACCACCATCACCATGATCCCACTCAAAATTTTGATTTCCCTCCTAAAGTTCACAACCGGCCATGCTTGAGATGCTTTGCACGTGTACGTGCAATGCACGTGCATGCAACTAGTCTCCATTTTAAAAAATTTTGTACATTATATTTTACATAAAAATAATCTTTAAATTGTATCCTACATTACAAGTTGTATTTAAAAAATAAAATAGCTCATGGGCTTTAGTTTTTGGGCCAAAATAATAATTTATCAAAAGAAAATAAATTATTTCAATTTGGGTTTTTAGAAAGAAAGGCTTTTTGTCTAATTAAAAGAAGGCTTTGTAAAAATAATTAAAAGCACATATTTAAATATCTATACTCATCATGATGAAAATAATTACCAAAAATATTGCACGTGCACACTACGTGCAAAATAAAATAATTTTCATTAAATAAAAAATCGGGGCATTACAACATATCATCAAAATTGGAATGATATAACGATATTCTAAACATCGGAAATACATCGACAAGTTTTTACACTTTCTTTTGGAATAATAAGATGATTCTAAGTAAATTATGAAAATATATAGCATCAACAAAATTAGAAAGAAATTATATATTAACAAAATTTACAAAGAACTTTCAAATTATCTAAAGGATGCAAACTGCCTAAAATTGATGCTTAAGTTGGAACTTCTCAATGGCTCCAATTAGATTTTAATTCTAAAAACAACTAGGATGTTAAAACTTTTTGCTCAATATCTTTTAACTCCATTTTCCCCAAAGTTATGATAATTAATTAAATCACTTTCAAGTCTCTTAGCAAGAGTATTAGCCATATTTTATCTCACTTGCACATTATTTATGAGAAAGTTCAACTAGGCTTCTTTCAGCTTTAATAGAGTGAGTTATGAGCTACAGTGCATTGTAGTTTGATAGTCGACGAATAGAATTAGAAAGTTACTTAAACTTCTTAATGGATGACTAGCAACATGTTTTTCAATCCCCTCAGCCTCTTTCCCTGTAGAGGATAACGCGTAGAGGTCTGATTTCATGGATTATAGCACGGTGCTTGTTTGCCTTTTAATTTTCATAACATTTCTGTTCCTCCTAGTGTAACGCATATCCATCAGTTATCGACTTTCACTAAATTCTGAGCATTATAATGCAACAGATCATCCATTCTTTCCTGAATGATGACTAGAGTAGCATAAAGCAAACTCTTGAGTACCTCTCAAGTACCTCATTAGCCTCTTAGGGCTCTCCAATATGTATTAATAGGACTACTACTGAATCTGCAGATCATACATACTTCAAAGACTATGTCTGTTAGTGCAGATCTTTGTATATATGAGACTTCAATAAGTTTAGAATGATCTAATTATTTCATAATTGCACCATCATTAGGTGTCAACCTTTATAGAATGATCTAATTATCTCATAGTTGCATCATCATTAGGTGTCAACCTTTATCATAATCATAAGGTGTTTCAAAACACACTTTCAATCACTATATCCCTACTTTTGGAATACATTATTGATTTGATGAGTTTGACTAAGGGTTATTACCAACCGAAATTCACCCTTATGTCCACAACACCTAGGTGTTTCATGTTGAATTCTTTGGATATCATAATTTTTAACTTAATTTATAATAGAAATGTCACTTCAAATCAACAAGCATTTCAACAATATACAAATAAATGAAGTCAATTATATCTGACTCACCAAAGAATTAAAGACATTTATCTGAATTACTTGATTCAAATATAAGCTCTTTAAAAATTTTGTCAAATTATTTGTGCCTCAATCGTAACACATTTTTTTAAAAACATGCAATGATTTTGCCAATTTGTAAATCTTGTTCACTAAACATATTAGTGCAAAATTTTTCAGTACAAAACTTTTCAATATAAAATATCAAGTACAAAACTTTTTAAACATCTTTCATAAGTAACAAAATTTTCAATAGATGTAAGTGCAAGAAAAATACTTATTGTAGCAATATGACAGACATGCGGGTAGACTTCAAACAAATCTTCTCCACTTATCTCAGTCAATCCTTAGCTGCTAAAAATGCATTAAAATTGCTATTGAAGAACCAAAATTAAGTTTCTTCTACAAACCTCACTTACTATAGTTTTTTGCCCCTTTCGGCAAATTAACTAATTCAAAATATTATTTTATAACAACAAATTTATTTCATTATCTACTAAAGACTCTTCTTGGCTCATTTATCATTGAAGTTTTAAGTGTTAGTAAGGCTGGTTCTTGATTTTAACTGTGAATCATATACCGTGTCTGTAGGACTAAAGAATTTCATGAATTTATCTTTGATGAACACATGCTCAAAGAACTCTGCAAGTTTAGATTTTTCTAACATACATTAGATAAATCCGAAACTATCCATAGAACCACATTCTGCACTTTCTATGTACACACAAATATTTGTTATAGGTCTTACTTTAGGCCTTTTAGGATTATGTACTCTAACAAATGTATCACACCACATGTTTTCACTTGAACAAAATTATTTGTGTTTTTATGCTGTTAATCTGCAAGGTATAAGTAATTTAGAGTGTGGTAACAAATTATGAGTATCATTAATAATACAACATCACCCATAATTATACAAAGTCAAATAAACAGTCAATAACATAAAGTTCAACATTTCACTGAGTGTTTGATTCTAACTTTATCAATACCATTTGACAATAGTAAATAGAGTGCACTAGAGATTATGTCAAAAGCAAACGTACTTCTCTTTAAATTATCAAAACATATTCACCACTTCTTTCAAATCCGAAACCTTTTAATATTAGCATTTAACTAGATTTTTAATTCATTAAAAAATGAGTGCTTCATCATCCATATATATGACAAATATTCAATAATCATCTCAAATAGTAACTAAATACTTCTGACCAATCATTATCTCATCTAGTCACAAAACTACTGAGACCACAAATATCTGAATGTATTGACTCAAAAGTACTTCTAGAGACCATACTAAATGGTTTTCTAGTGATCATAATCTACACACAAATTTTACAATTGTCATATTTAATGAGGTGTCATTTAGCAGAGTTGTGAGTTTTAACAAGAACAAACAATTTAATGTATAGGTCACATGTCCTAGCCTATGATGATGTATTCAAGGACTACACAAATTAGAACTACTACTACTAGTTGCTTCGTTTGTTAAACTCAATTTATACATGCAATAGACTATATTATGCACATTTAAATAATAGTAATAAAATATAAGTTAATACAAAATTACTCTATTACATTTCAAAAAAATATTTGCTTTCTCTCGTGATTCTTAACAATGTCCAATTGCTCAAACACATTGAGCGAAGAGTTCTTTCCTATATTTGTTCTTCATCATCTTCGAAATGTTAAACGAGATAATGGACAATATTTTATAATTAAACTTTGCACACATAGTACATTGTACCAGAAAGAACAAAACTGTAACTAATGGAGTCATATTCTGTATTATGAGATGCTCTCACCAAAGTTATAGACATTTGTTATAGATCTTACACATCAATCTTTACTAGAAAAGCTAATATACAATCTCACACAAAACTGCAAATGATGGGTTTGTCAATATATCTATACACATAGTATAACAAGACATACTTAACAACCCTAAGCATGCAAGTTTTCAAAATGAGACAAATTATGATCTAAAACTCTCAATTATGTGATCAAACGCATGAAACATCAACATATTCATCACATGAAAATACTGAAAAAATGATTAGAGTAGATCATACTGATACTTCATGTTAGAAGTTTTTTTCAAATTCGATGGAGAAGTGTGTAGTGCAGACTTATTCAACCGTGATGCATATCCATCGTCTCCAACACACACAATTTTCAGGTAACTTTGAAGTTCATACATTCATCAAATTGTTAAAGATTAGCCAATTAAACGAATTATTAGCTCTATTTAATTCTAAGAATAACTTAACTGAAGATACAAATTTGTAGTCAACCTTATAATTTAACTTATCAAAATAAATATTTGATCTTTAGCACATAGCCAAAATAGTTATTCAAACTTGTATTTAAATAAACAATGGTTAACACGGTTTTGAACTTTAGTACTTGGCAATAACAAATAATAAGGTATATATGCAGGTAAAGAACTTATCTTTAATTTAAATCTAATCCAGTCAAATCATATTTGGATCTAGTCCAAACAACATTCTCACCGCCTACACTATCTCCAAAAATTTCATCAACATCTCATATTGTGCTTTCCTTCTTCCAACTGTTAACATTAGAACCACTAAATCTCTCTAATTTAGGAACTGGTACCAACGATCTTGTTCTTCCATCTCAAAAGAATAAACAGTAAATTCCAGAAAATAAAGGGTTTATTCTGAACCATTACTACTTACGTAATTTCAATAAAAATGAGGGGTTTTCTATAAAACTGTGTAATAAACAATCAAAACATAAAATAACATTAAAGAATAAGCACAAATCTTAAAGTTTAGAGTCGGTCGTATCTTGATAAAATCAAGTGGTGTTGAATTTTGGGTTGGATCTTGAATGTAGGACAAAGAAGCTGTGTTGTTTGGTCCCGAACACACCACCAACACAAACCCAGTGAGATTTCTCTGTAGGTTAGCTCTGACTCAAAAGCATCAGCAGCATCATGATCTGATGCCACGGTCGTACACATAACAGCAAGTATACATCCAGTAGATTAGCTCCACGTGTCGATCTGGATCAAATCTACCAGATCGGATCTAGATCTAGTCCAGCATCCCGAACACCAAACAGCGAACCTCCAACCAATGGAACTTCCTCTTTTAGATCGAATCTTGGATCTGCTCCAACTGCTCGAACATGAAACAACAACTTCCACCCAATGCAATATTGGATCTAGCTTAACCCAAAACCTGATCATAGATGGGGTTGTGGAGGGGGCAGTCATTGGCGGTGGCCGCGATGGCGGCTTGCGGCGGCGCCGGTGATGGGGGCAGCGATGTCGGCGACAAGGGCGACGGCGATCGGTTTCAAATGAACAGACACATCAACGATCTCTCTTAATCTCAAAATTAAAATTCTAATATGTCAAGATTGTTAGAGATTATGAGAGATAATAATAAGAAAAATTAGGATTATGGTTAATATCCCTACTGCTTGAGGTATTATACTCTACTTATCATGAGTTGGATTATAACAAGGGCACTACCTCTAGACCAGTATATATGGGACGAAACTGTGTTTAGGGTACCGGACTTTATGCCCAGTCAACCCGGTCCAACAATTAACAGATAACATGTGAACATTATACACTATTATTCTATTATATTAAGATATACCTATATATCCAACACAAGGTTGGTGCCATATTCCTTTGTGAAGCCAACCATGAATAAGTTAATGATGTGCCATTTATCTTCGATTCCTAGTCCTGGTACTTGCATAGATAGGCATACCATACTTGGTGATGCGATTTAAGGTGTTTTAGCAGTTTGATAACGGCCTTAGAAATATTTCTGAATCCCAACAAATCCACTGTCTATTACAAGTTTGTTTGTTATGATTGGTACCATAAAATGTGTCAAAATAATCATGATCCACAAAGGAAGTGACATATTACGACCAATTGCTTCAACCCTTTCTACAGTGCCAAAATCCTGCCCAAGAAAACTATTGACAAAAGAACTCGCCATTTTCATAATTGATCAGTTGGTTTCTTTCAGATTCTCCTAAGCTCGAGCGAATCACTTAAAGTGTAGAGCAATCTAATCGATGTAGCAGAAGTTTTTAGGCACTGAGTTATGCGACAACCGATCACAATGAACAACCAAGCAACGTGAACAATACCAAACACAAAAACACACAAATTTGTCCCCTTAATCCAGAGGAGAAATAACCAAGATATTATTCAACTGGAGATGACACAAGAGTTATAACACTCTCACAAAAAATATATCTCTCAAACCTTACTGAAAGATACTTTGCAGTTTATAATGGAAAACTATCATATGAACTACTACCTCCCATGGAGACTATTACAATTATTTATAGAGTTCTAGAAAACTCTAGGTCGTAGACTTGATCCTTTACCATCTGATAAACTCTAAAGAGAAAGCACATGACAGAAGTTGTACAATATAACGTAGAGAACAAACTTGGGCTCAAACAAACCCTAAAGATCCGACTCATACCACAGATGTCTGCTACTGTTGTCAACTGCTAAAGTGATAGACCACTTCTTTGATGTCGATAGCAAACAGAGAGTTGTCGACTAAATTGTGGTTGACTGTTCAAATATCGGTCGACTCTCATTGTTGTCAACTACAAAAATAGCAGTTGACTTGTATACTTGTATCTCCTAGGGAGCCAATCCAACATCTTCTTTTGCTCATTTCCTCGCTTCAAAACCTCTTTTTGCTTCGCCTCTCTAATAGAACCTAGTATGCAAGACATGAACCCTAACAATCACCACATTTGATTGCATACAAACAACTTCCACACCTGTGTGATTTATTGCTTTTAGACTCTTCCTTTTCTTCTCTTGTAAACAATATAATTCAGTGGCCTCTTCTGCTAGGCGAATTTATCTCCACTTGTTTATTACTCTGATTGTATACCCCATCAAGGGCATACCCAAGTAGGTGTTAATACAGAGACACCATCCTCTGCACGAACTCCACCTACCTCGAAACCTCGAAGTATCCTCCACCTCTCAATGGTATTCGAATGTCGTGATCTCGCTTCAGTGATTCTAGTGGTGGTGGATTAGATACTTTAGAAACGCTGAGCTTAGAAACACTTGGTCCAGATTTTTCGTTCTGACAAAGTTTGTAGAGGTTGTGTTGAACACCCCTCCTTCCCCTCATCACCTTACGACGACCTTCCCAAACTGATCGAACTCCATCTTGAGCTGTGTACTTGGAGCCCCCTGCTTCTACAGTTCCCAAGGATATTAGGTTCTGCTTCAACAAATGAGCATGCATGACATTCTCCAATGTGAACAACTTTCTATCAGGCATCTCAAACTCAATTGTCCCTTGATCCACTACATCACAATTGTCACTAGTCATCGTCCGCACAGAACAACCTGAAGTAGACTTCTAAATAGAAAATATCTTCGTCTCGGGGCAAATATGAGAAGAACTACCTGAATATTGAAATCAGTTAGAGTCCACATCTTTAGAACTTGAAAAAAGAAGACAATCTAAACTATCACCTGATTCAGCAACGTTGACTATGTTGGCACCCTTATGCTTTAACAACTTGTGACATTCCCTCTTGTAACAACTTAGGGTTCAAACTGCTGTCGTCTGCCGCTCTCTGTCGACAGCCCAAAGTGGCAGTCGACTCTCCTTCCACCTCATCTCTTCACTCCGAAATCTCTTCTTTCTTTGCCCTTTTCTCTTCTAATCGAAACTAATATGCAAGCCATAAACCCTAACAAGAAAGAAGGGGAAAGCACATTGCAAATATGACGCATAGATAATGCCTAACGCCATCGCAGATGATTCATTCTTCTCCTTTACATGTCTTCACGGAAATAGGGAAGTGTTCATTGATAGGGAAATAGTATTTTGCTTAATATGCCAACAGTCTTTCACTCGAGCTTCTATTTTGACACTCTGCTTGTTGTGGAGAAGTGAAGTAGTAATATGAGTAGAACTCGGATCTTAAATCTACGTACTTGATAGGTTGAAATTTGGCTTCAGACAATTGCCCCAGGAAGTGGATCACCTATCCACCGCCACGCTTGTGAAGAGGTATTTATATCGTATTAAAAGGAAAAGGGACTATCAACTATGTTACGAGGCTCCAGCTCTTCGATGCACCCTGGAACACCTCAGGAGTCAGGAGTTCCAAATGTATGCAAATAGCACATTGACTATTCCTGTGGATATTCCGCATCAGGTGGCTGCAAGATCTTTGGTTTTTTTTTCTTTTCTTCAAGTATCGGGTCTGGTCGGGTCGGGTCCTTCACTACCTGGACCCGGACTTGGTCCCCTACGGGTCCAAAAATTGGACCCGGACCTGGACCCGTGAGGACCGGATCCGGTTCTGGACCCGGGTCCTATTAAAATATTACTACCCGTTCGGATAGGAGCGGAAGTGTGAATGGCAAATGGAGGATTTAGAATAGATGAGAGAAGAAAAATGCATGAGTTTTGAATTTGGAAGAGGAAGATTTAGAATTGAGAAGAAATGAGGGAAGGGATGAGGATAGAATATTTATTTTATGTTGATTTTTTAGGTTTTTTTTAACTGGTCCGGGTCCGGGTCCGGGTCCGGATCCGGGTCGGGTCTCTTTTGAGCGGACCGGAGCCGAACCCAAAAGTACAACGGGTCCCATTTTAGGATCTGGACCCGGATCCGGATAGGCCGGGTCGGTTCCAGTCCAATGCCGGATCCGGGGGTTTTGGGTATTTATACCAATGCTACAGTTCTTCGTGCCTTTTTTTTAATAAAAAAAATTTAAATATGTGCGAGCATGATATGGCTCAAGTTTGTGGAGGAAATAAAGATTGGAGAAATTATAAGCTTGTTCAGTTGCGTGTCACATTAGTTAGTGGAGCTAGTCATAAGTATGTATGGTGACAATGGCTCTAATTTAACTTGATATCGTGTTAATGCTTATGCAATAACAATAACATAGCCTTTTTATTCGGGTTTGGATAAGTTAATGTCGCTCATCTTTGTCAATATCTTTTAGTGATTTTCCCTCTCCATTTACGCCTCTAATCGATGAAGTTTTTATATATGAACTTCAAAATTCTGGTTATGCTTAAAAATATGCTAGTTTTACAAATATTACGACGTTAAGATTTTTTTTGATAAAACGGATAGTCAAAAGACTCCAGCCATATATTAATAAACATAATAATAGCAATAGCGAGGTCTTACAAGGCGTAAAACAAATAACACAGTTACATAATACCTAAATACAGAACCAACGAGTCTATACGGACTCAGAAGAACAAAACAATTACGACGTTAAGATGCCATGCTCATTTGTCAAAAGCCACATCTTTGGAGACGCAGCTTTAGTCCAGTAATTTGCAGAAATGATGGCAACCAACATATGCTAGAAAAGAAATTTGAACATAATTTTAAGATACAATATGTGGGTTGACTGACGACAATAATCTGTAATTTTGAATTGATACTCTCTCCAAATGCAACATTGCATAATTTTTCTGATAATAAACTGCTGTTAAGTGCAAAAATTCAAAAGCCATGCATTTTAAATCGTTTTTCTACACTGAATGAACTTCAGCTCATGGATGTCACATAACTGTTTTCTTCCTGCAGATCAAGAATTCGTTACCTGTTGAACAAAACAATATTTCAACTAAGATACAATATATGGATGAGTACGAAAATTAATTTTCTGAACTATGATATCCTTTACTAGTGAGTGTAGTCAAGTTCATTGGCTACCAAATACAGGATGCAAGTGTTATAACATTGTTCATGTTGTAAGATTTGTAATGTAAGTCAACAAATTTGGCTTCTATCATCAACTTTTCCCCTTCTAAGTTCTCCTCTGCACTTCCCTCTCTGCTGTCTGCACACAGAACTCAGCTCCAAGCATGTCTTTTATTGCAACATTTGCAAATAAACTCGCCTCAACTGTTGCGATAATCACTTCTAGAGAAAGAGTGAAGCCCAAGGCAGAGAGCAAACGGACGGAATTGGCAATCCTACAAATGTTCTGCCTGATTTCGAGTGGCATAACCGTTTGTTCTTGCTCTTTGCTCTCAAGATCTTCCAACGTGGCTTTCTCTCTGACTTCAACGTGCTCGCCCACCCAGACAAAGCCGTTACACCCAAGAATTAGATCGACACCGTATTCGTTGAGATGGTGGAAATGGTGTTTGCGTCGTTTCACTAGGTATGCTGGAACTGACAACAATTGACCCTTTTCAAGCTGCAGTAAGATGCATTGTATATTCGTCAAGTATTAACTCACATTCATTTCTTCCTCAATCAATTTTTTGTAACTAGTATCTAAAGGTAATAACAAAAGTGATTATTCAACCAGCACAATGAGAAAGACTGGGATTTTCAGAAAATGCTTGAATATAAATAATAAAACTTAAGTGTCAACTATATTTAGTGAATTACACAGGAAGTGTCAATTCCACTTCTATTCTATAAATAATAAAACTTAAAGAAAATATGTACATCAGAATTGTGACCATCGAGATTAGAGGCTAAAAAAAACAGACAAATTAAAAACTAGTACCTTTCCATATTTTTGACTTCTTGCTTGTAATTGCAAACTCCCATCATGCTGGAATCCACGAACTTCAGCCTGTAACCAAAAGGGAATTACATTAGTAAAATAACAAAGAAAGAAAGAAGTTTACAGTAGAAGTCGTAATCAACAATTATTCGAACCAGGTCCATCAGAAACAAATTAAAATACAATATCTAAAAAAAAATTTCTAACTAGGCAGGTGGCCAAGGGGCATCATGGCATATTAAAAGCCAGGACATTGTAAATATCAAAGAGTTTAGTTTAACAACTAATTATAAATACTAGATTTCTGCAAATATTAATGTGCTCAAATAATTTTTAATAGTGTAGAAATTTTTAGTTAAGTTTTTAACTACATGAAAAAGGAAATTTTATTACAAGGGATGATTATAGTGCATAACCCAACTGTTTATTGACTTTTAGGTGTATAAAAAGAGATATTTTAGATGAAGTACTAAATAGGGATGATGCCATTAAGGTATAAACATTTCCTTGTTACTATTACATCTTAACCATACATTAAAGTGCCCCCTCACTTGATGCTCATCAAGGTAACATCCACATATTTAGTTTCTTCATTACATGAAATAACTTTTTATTATTCGTAGAAGTTCATTAATTCTTTTTAAAAAATAATGACAAATGATGCAAGGAGAAAGAAACTTACACAAACAACGTCATTTTCTTCGAAGATACTACGCATATTAAGTTCATCCACAGCAGTTCTACGCCTCTACAATGATAAAAGTAACCTAGTAAGATGATAGCTTAGCTCAAAGAAACTATATAAAATATAATTATTCAATAGTTGCCGACAATCTGAAAATATCAAATACACGAGAAAATGGCAGAGAAAATACAGTTACTAAATAAAACATGATCAATAGAGGTTAAAAAGGGAATGGGAAGAGAAAGAAAGCCTACTAGAGTCATGCTGCAAAACAATTTGCCCAAAGAACCTGAACTAACAAATACATGCACACAAGGCAAGAGCAAAAACAAAGAATAATTGTGGATAAACTGCTATTTTTTGGTGAAGATGAAAGATTTAATCTTCATGTGATCATTATAACTGTACTGTATCTCACACGTGAGAATGCATCACTGCATAATGTTACTTGCAAAATATTGTAAAGTTACAAAATTCCACTTATTAAATCTTTTCACTATGTGAATCATCCTTTAGGCTCTTTGGCAAAATTAGACGCCTCAGAAAAGACAAACTTTACTGACAGGGAAAAATAAAAACAAAAAACATAAAAATCCTATCACTTAAGATATTTTCCTTGGTCCTGAGGAACCTTTCAAGAGTTGTAACCACTTTTTTTTCTTTTTTTCCCTTTTTTCAGTCTCCCTATTGCCACGCAGATTGGAAGATTTGGACCCAAGACCTCTCACTAAGCATGGGAAGTTCATACCGCATGAGCTATTGCTCAGTCGATATTTGTGCCCTGGTCAAGTGAAAAATTTAAATCTCCCGGATAGATTGGCCTTACATGGTAGAAATTTAAATCAATTTGGAGGGTTAATATCAAGTGGCGAGCTGGTCCTAGGATTCAACATAACTTTCCATTCAGTGTTTCTACTTTCTAGGATTGAGTTGTGCTTTATGGTATAGGAAGGTTTAATTAAGATAATAAGATTATACACAATTTTTGTGCTTTATAGTATGGGAAGGTTTAATTAAGATTATACACAATTTTTGTGGTTTACAAGGATATAAGCTTTGACTTGGTAAACTTCAGGAGTCAGGATAACTATATAATTACAATAACCAGTATGGTGTGACCTGAAGTTGGAAAAATGCATTGACACACTTTAGTTCAGCTAACCATATGCATAAATAAAAACCCAATGTCTTATCATATGCATCTTTCCATTACAAAATATATAATTAAAGGTTACAACTGGTACTAAGAATAAAAGATTTAGAAAAATACAAGTTATCATGATAATATTATAAGGAAATTAGTAACCATGCGGAACCTGAATCCCATCTGGCAGGTTCATAGATGAAAGCATCAACACTGCATCCTGACTGAAATTTATCTCCAGCCTCCAGCGCTTCGGAGCAATCTTTAAAAGAAAAACAAAGACAAAGCAAGAAAAATGGTACAGAGTAAATGCATAAATACAACAGATAACAACCTCATATACAATCTAAGTCACAATTGAATAACTACATATTCTCAACATGTTCAACATGGCATCACATCCAGTATCTGCCTCTTAATTCCAATACCTCGTCTCGGCATTCTAACCAGTATGGGTCTATTGATTCCGTGTATCTCAGTTTTGGCATTGACTTCTTATTGTGTTCAAATAATTAATTAAAATTTTATTCACAAATATCCAAAATATGAAAATCTTAAAGCAAACATTTCCATAATTTTTATCTTCTTTTTTGTGTGGAAGAATAGCCTTAGCTGGTTTTATTAAACTAAAAAAAAACAGTTCCCTCTCTCCATGGACATCTAATGACTAGGAGGTGGGAGGGAATTATCAGCCCAATTATCAAATAAGGCATGGGCAAGGAGAGGGACACTGACTAGCTTACGAGCAGCTAGGTTTCCTATTCAGTCAAAGACTAGCTTACCATTAGCATTACAACTCAAGAGCCCTCTACAAGCAAATACTCATTGGCACGCTCTCCATGGTGGACTGCAGTTGCTGATCCATCTCACTGCATCGAAGGAGTCAATAGAGATCACGCACAGCTGTCTTGGAAAATGGAGAGGCATCCACACATCTACTCTGATAGCATCATGCTCAGCAAGCTCCGATTCAAATCGTGCACTTTGTGATCACGGGTGATAAGAATACACCCCTCATTTTGTCAAACTTTTAACATTATATTAGAACTAATTTGTATGGGTTTTATATCTCAATTGCATTTGCAAATTTATTATTATGACTTTTTGTTTATTAAAAACTGGAAATATTTTATTTAGGTTATAGAATATATTGAAGTAAACTAAACACTTTAAACAATTCATATTGTCCCCAATCATTGTCCTCTAAAGCAACGACTTTTTTGAGGTTAACAGGTGTAGTAAGGAAAGTAACTTCATAATTACTCAAAAATGGGAACTAATGGGGGAAACCTGCATAATCTGTCACCACCAAACATATGTCGTATGTCTAAGATTAAATTTCTAATTATCAATTTTTTTTGTTCTGGTTTCTCTCTTGTTGAACATTTGTATGGTTAAACCCCACACTTTTGATAAGTATCAAGTCGGGTAGGCCAGAATCCAAGATATAACTCAGGTGTACCATCATAGTCACGGCCGAAAAACCCCTCAAATAATGTTTTATTCCCATTTCACAGGTCCACTACTAATAAAATGTGTAGTATAAACTATTAGTAAAGGAAGGAAAAGGCTAGCATGAGAAAAGTACCTCAAGGACACGGCCAACAATAATATCCCCAACCTCTGGCTTATACCTGTAAGCACACAACATTTTATTCATAACAAGGCTAACTAGTTTAGATGGCTATCACACACATTATATTTAGTACAGAAAACATTAGGATATCAAGAAACATTTTGCTGACAACAAATGTAATTTGAAGACCATGAGCGAATGAGAACCTAGCTCTTAATGAACGCACATAGACCAGTTTGTTCACTCGCTCAACCACACCACAAAGTGTTGCTACCACTTCACCATTAAGCTCTGAAGTTCCATGGCCCCTGACAATATGAGAGAGAGAGAGAGCCCATTAAGTATATAGAGAGAACATACAAAAGCTACATATTCAAAGAGTAAACATGAGGAAAAGAAGCATGTATATATAAGAAATAACACCCAATTGGGAATATGGGAAGGTGTGTAAACCGATTACTTGCTAACCAAAAAAAATTCTGAATTCACAACATTCACTGTGAATTCTGAAATAAGGAAGAGGAAAGAAGCTGACAAACTGTTTATGTCAATTAAATTAAATGCAGGACATCTAGGAGCTTTTCAAAAAACCAAAGCTCAGTAAGCCGTTGAATTCATTTTGCAGTGCACAATTGAGAATGTGGCGTTAAACTAGCCATTAGTTGGTAAAACAGAACATAAAAGTCAATGTAAGAGTTGAAACAAAAAAAAACTATAGATACCAGCTACTGCTTTACCGGTTGTGTTTGTCAACCATTATATTCTTTGTTCATTATCAAATATTTTGACCACAATTAATTAATATCACAGTCTTCGACTTTCGCTGGTGTGGTTGTGTGATCCATGGATTGAGATTTAAGCAATGTTTTAAATATCGGGATAACATATCGGATGAAAATATATGCCTTAAATTAATTTAGATGACCTTTACACATTCTATATCACGAATTCAAACAACCTATTGCAAGTAACAATAGTTATAACCAGAATATATAATCACCTAATCACCTATGTGAAATCTAATACATACAAAAGAAAGATACCTACACACTAAAGATTTGGCACAGGACAAGGAATGTTTTGAAAGAAAACTTGAATACAAGTTGAAAGGTCTCTCTATTTACTCCATAGAAGCAATATTCTTGTGCTACTTTAAAGTAAAATTTTAATTTATTATGTACTAACTATGAGATGCTAATCTATTGTTCTCTTTGTATATACACTCTGAACAATTAGCCTAATAAAGAAGGGACATAGTGGACATGAAATCAAATTAGCAATTTTGTATCGAAGAGTCGAGGAGATCTCAAAGAATATGACGTATTGTTTTGTTTTATCTTCTATTATAATCAATTTTAGTTTCTCTCATCTTCTAATCTATAATCATAAATCCCCAATATTGTCCATTATAATTAGAGATTAAGAGTGAGTCTCTTCTTCATATGTTCAGTTAATGAAAATCCCTAGGTCCACATCTCTTAGTGTGCATAAAAAATAAAAACAAGAGTGATGGTGTAGTGAATTTTTAGGAGACGAAGCAGTAAGGGTGAGAGAAATAAGTTTATTTAGCTGATTTTTTTTACCACTTTCTATCTTTTAATATGATAGGTTAGAGTCCACTTGGGTTTGGATTTGAACACTCACTTAAAGGTCTATGGCGTTATATCTTTTGCATCACGATGTTGAATGGGTATAGATATATCATATATGTTGACATAATGGCCAAAGTAGACCAACAACATTTAGAAACCTGGTAACGATAACATTAGCTTGTCTAAAGCGTTATAACGGCCGGTATAGCGAATGCAATCGGTGATATTTAAAACACTCATTTAAGTTGACAAGAATTACACACATTTAAGTTGCAAAGAATTACTCTTTTTTTCTTTCAAAAAGAGCATAATTTGGTTAAGTAAATCCAGCTCTACCAATTTTAAGTGACATACAATTAAAACTGTTGGAGGTAAGATAAATCTTATTAAAGTTTGAAATACTTCAACCAATAGATTCATTGTACTTTCAATAAACAGGTAAAGGATACAAAGAAAATGATAACAAGTTGAAACCAATCAATACCCAATTGAATTAGAAAAGAAAAAAAAAGTTAGTTATTACTCCAATCTCAAACTTAATCACACATCAAACAACAAGCACTGATTAATTGCAATACACCTATATTGAGCATACAAACAGTAGTAACACCTCAAATTTCATCCCCCCCCCACCCCACCCCACCCCACAAAAAGAAAGAGTCATTCTAATATGTGTGTTGTTCGTGTGGCCTAAAACCTTTGCTGTAAACAATGATATTTTATCGTTCTATCTAAACTCCACATTTAATATGTGTGCCTAGTCAAGATCAAACCTAGGTTGCTCTTGTATAGCTATACCATGTAAAAAGACCCGGCCACCACCGAAACTGCAAAGTTGTGATGTGTTTATGGGTTTTATTATATGAGTGAAGGGAACACCATATCTATATGAGATGATTTCCTCATATAGAGTGCTTATAGTCACTTGGCCTAACCCATTATCTATGATTGTAACATTCACATTGTTTTACTTGTGGTAAATCTGCTCATGAAAAATGAAGTTGCTTGGATGCTTCTTGATCATATTTCAAGTGGTTACAAATTGCAAATTTTTTCAATAATAAAACAAATTGGACTACATATTGCACAGGTATGAGACCAACAAATCACTCAACTTTTTGGGCATATGCATCAAATAACATAAAAAAACATAGTGAACAATGCGGATCATAAATAATGGGCCTACTAAGTGATTATAATCACTCTACATAACATAACTTCCTCATATATATGAGGTTCTTTATATATTTCTATCCCGACACAATTGAACATAACAAGCATTCTCCAAACCCAAGATCATCTCAACTATCAAACCATAAGTTAATCAACAATCTTATAACCCAAAACCCAAATGGGTCAGCACCAAAATGATTATAAAAAACCCCTAAAAAATCTAGAAAAAAAGGAAATTACTTGAGGATGCCATCCTCGTTGGTGAGAGGGATAGTGTCGGCGACAGTGACGGAAGAGGCGGTGGACGTGGAAGAGAGGTCTTCGAGGGTTTGAAGCGCCGACTGTAGCCTCACTTTCTGGGTTTGGTTCAAAGACAGCTGTAGCTTCGCTTCTCTCATCTCTCTTCGATTTTCTTTCTTCTTTTATTTTTGTTGGGATTTGGGGAAGGAGGAAGAAGAAGAAGGAGCCGGCAGTTCTGAAGCCTAAAACCCTGTTTTAATAGTCAGAGCTGATGGGCCTTAGTGGGTTGGGTACGGGCCCAATTAAGACCCATTTGATGGAAAGTTATATCATGCAATTTTCTACTTCCTTTTTACCGTATAATAAATAACTTGATTTGCATTTTGTTACTTGCATTTTATGCCCTTGATTAACAAAAATAAAAATAATCAAATGGTTATAACTTTTTCTCATAAAATATCTTGATTTGTATTTTGTTATGCAACTACCCTAGAGTAGTTTTTAACCTTCGTTACAAAACAAAAATTGTAATAAAAATAGTAAATGATGTGAAAGTAAGATATCTCTTACCTTTAATTATTTTTTGTCTTTTCATAATGAAAAGTAGTAAATATTATGGTATTTCTAAGCAATTGACCTTTTCAAGTGTAGGGCACTCTTTTACCATGAGTCAGGCTCACTCCAAAGTAGTCTTTCTATCAAGTTTTTATACATAATGACATTTTACCCTTATTAAAACTCCCTAGATTGACGTTAGAGCATCTGTAGTCGTTTGAGGGGGAAAATATGCATATATGCATTAATGAAAATATGCATAAATAAAAATAGCAATCGAAGTTTTGCTGCATTCGTCAAAAGCTATTTTTAACTTTTTATATTAAAATAATAAGCGACGGCACTTCATGTGCCGTCGGAGAAAAAAATAAATTAAAAAACACGTAAAATTTGTGGGACGGCACTCGAAGCTCCGTCGGAGCGAGCAAAAAAAAAACAAAAAATAAATAAATTGGAGCGACGGCATTTGAAGTGCCGTAGGAGGAAGAAAAAAAATTCGAAGTGCAAAAAAAAAAATTACAAAAACATTACAAAAATTACAAAAAAAAATTACAAAAATTCCCAAAACATTACAAAAAATTACCAAAACAATTCAAAATTTGCAAAAAAAACTAAAAGTGGAGGGACGGCACTTCCGTCCGAGAAGTGGGGCGATTTTTGGTGTTTTGGGGTTTTTTTAGTTACGAAATTAAACTTTTTTTGTTTGGACGGTACTTCAAGTGTCGTCCGACCATTAAAAAAATAATTTTTTTTGTGCGACGGCACTTCAAGTGTCGACCGACAATTAAAAAAATAAAATCGTGCTGAAGTGTCGTCTCTCATCTATATAATAAAACACAAAGAAAGCTATCAAGTGGCTCTCCTTCAATCCCCCCAAAAATCAAAGGCCTGGATCTAATCTTACAAAACATATTTTCCCCCCAGAAATTTTTCTCAAAACTCAAATTCAAATCTCTCACCCAAAACAACTCCTATATATTTTTTTTCTCTCTCTCCCCCTCCCTCTTCTATTCAAAAAATTAAGAAAAATAAAAATTTTAATAATTTTAAAAAATTAAAAAACTAAAAAAAATTAAAAATTTAAAAACTTAAAAAATAATTAAAATAAATAAAAAAGAATCATATAATATGTTTTTTGCTCTATGTTTCCTACTTCAATTAATTTGCTGGATCTCCAAAACTATTTTATATAATTAAATAAGGTGCACCGTTTCGAAAACGTGTCATAGACACGTGTCAACAGGCAAACTAGTATATGGATAATTCTCAAATTTTTTCTCATTTTTAGCAAATTACTGTAGCCAATATATATATTTGGCAAACGACTGCAGCTCCGTTTTGCGTGTATATTTGGCAAACGACTACAGATGCTCTTAGAGGTTGGATTCAGACACTTGACCACTGGCCAAAAGTCTAACAACTAGATCCTAGCGGCACCTTGCGTAGTATGAGATGTGAAATTATGATTAGTAAGGTAGGTGTCGTTAGAATAGTTGACTTTTGAGTAAGGGTTTGGACTGGGTTCACTGGAGAAGTAAACCATCAAGATTCACTAATATTGCTAAAGAATGTCGCACATTTTCTCAGTCCCCTAAAAAAATTGGATTCCTTTGATGTAAATCATATAATTTGGTTTTGTGTTTGTTTGTTTGTTTGTTTTCTGGCAAAAGGTAGGCTGAAAACCCTATCTCACAGTAACATATTTTATATATGGCTGAATTACAAAAAAACCATGCACTATAGTCTTTTGTAGAAAACTGCATTGAACTTTTTTTGCACAAAAAACCTCCTTGAAGTATGTTTTCAAAAACTCACCCCGACGGTGTGAGATTTCTGTTGAAGTTGAGTGAGGTTTTTTTACAATAATGAGTAAGATGCATGATGTTTTCTGAACCAACTTGCAAAGTTTAATGATGTTATCCAATACAAGCAGAAAAGTTAGATGTGTTTTTTTGAAAATATACTTCAAGGATTTTTTTAGGCTAAATATAAAAAAAAAGACTCAATGTTTTAGGCCAGTTTAAAAAAAGAACACTAAGATTTTTTTGTTTAAAAAAAGAACACAAAGTTTCAAAAAACTCCACTGGGTTAGTTAGGGTTAGGGTTAGGGTTAGTTCGGAGGGGTTTATTTAAACATCTGATTAGTTAAGTGATGTTTTTTTAAACACAAATAAAAGATGAATGTGATTTTTTTTTAAATACAAATGAAAAATGAAAGTTGTTTTTTTAAACCCTCCCCTAACCAAACCCTAACCCTAACTAACCCAGTGGAGTTTTTTGAAACTTTGCATCCTTTTTTTAAACAAAAAAATCTGAGTGTCCTTTTTTTAAACTGGCCCAAAACTTTGTTTCCTTTTTTTATATTTAGCCTTTTTTTAAGACATATTTGAGTGAGGTTTTTGGCACAAAAACAGGTTCAGTGCGGTTTTCTACAGAAAGGCCATAGTTCAAGGGTCTTTTTTGCAATTTTGCTTCTATATATATTAGAAGTTAGTGAAACATATCAGTATAAATATAAGAGAGCGAGTCTTAATAGAGGATGGCTAAAGGGTGGTTTTAAGCTATCAATGGCCTATACTTGGTGTGATGAGTGTTAGAGATTTATGCCCTAGGATCTTGTTAAGTTAAGCGACACAGTCAATACAAAACCACCAAACAAATAGAATACCACACCAAACACAAAGCAAACAATTTTGTTCCCGTTTGGGGCAAGCCCTAATCCGGAGGAGAAGAAATAGAGATATTATTCAACTAAAAAAGATACAAGAGTTACAACTCACCACGATCCTCTCTCAAGCCTACCAGAAAATACTAGTTGTTTACAATTGGAAAATCTCTCAAACTCTCTTCAATGAGCTCTCTCTCTTGGCTCTCAATGGAGGTCAATTACAATAGTATATAGAGATCTAGAGAAACCCTAGTTTTGTATCTTGATACATAGCCGTCCGATATTCTTGAAGAGATAACCATACGATAAGAGTCGTACGATCTAAACTAAAGTAAAAGTTTAGGCTTTAATGGAATCACCTAGACCCGCACCCGAAACTACCTTCATTCGTAAATAGTCGACTGCACACAAGTTAGAGGACTAGTCGGTCGACTGTCACAAGTGATAGTCGACTGCAACATGCACCAAGCACATTTTTGTTGCTGCTGTTGCTGTTTCTTTTTCTCCCTGGATGCGTCGTTTCCTTTTCACTTCACAGTCTTCGTATCGAATTTAGTATGCAAGACATAAATCCAACTAAGAGAGGGCATAGGACTATTATCATGCACCTCAAATTACGACATATGTAGGATCTCATTACTCAAACTTCCTGAATGAGATTCCTCTTAACAAAATTAGACGATCTCTCCCAAACCAACATAACCAGTATATCAGTTCAGTTAGCAGTCAATTACAACCCAAAATAACAAGCTAACGTTTGGATTGCACAAAAAGGAAGGTTTGTTACTCAAAACAAAGAGGACTAGTGTTGCTGCTAGTTATTGCTATATACTCCATTAATCTGAACGTGCACCACTGAGTAAAAAGGTACTGACTGAAACTGGATAGGAGGTTGTGGCTCCCCTCAGGAAACAGAGTAAAAAGGTACTGACTAAAACTGGATAGGAGGTTGTGGCTCCCCTCAAGAATTTCTGAGGATATATATTTAAACTACCTCTTGCTCCATGAAACAAAATCTACCTAAGAAGAGAACCAAAATTTTCAATTAGCAATTACTCTTTCAAAGGGGCAGAAGAAGTAGCATTTCTTTCAAGCCAAATACTCCAATGATAGCTGTGGTACGCAATAACCAAGTGTGTTGCACAGAGTGTGTTTTTTTTTGGGGGGCAAAACATTAGGTTGTGAAGCATTCATGGATCGATTTGGGATGTGTTGTGATGCTAAACGTGGAAGTGAAGTGGTGCCTAATACTATGGGCAAAAGGACATTCAAATAAGAGATGGTAAAAATATTCAAGTTGGTTGCCATTCTAACGGCTTCCATTAAATATTGTCTTAGAGATGAGTTTATTCTAGCTAAGAAGCCATATGGATATCTTGTATTTTAAGGTTTCTAGATTCTTCCATGAGGCCTTTGCATAAGGTAAGGTGACTCCCACATTGCATAAGAAAGAATAGGTTGTCTCGCTAAGAAGACACCACTTATGTTGTGCTTCCATTATGAGATTTTTGTGTTGAGTATGTACCTTGCATACTAGGTTCGATGTGAAGAGAATAGAGTGAAATGAGAAAAGGTTAAAAGCAACGATTGGAGGCGAAGGAGTTGCTGTTTTCTGGTTGTCGAGAAGGTGATAGTCGACTACAAACAACAATGTTGGGCTTGACTGCGATAGCAGTCAACTGCTCTTTTGAGTAGTCAACCGCAAGTGGCAGACAACATATTGGGCCGATCCTTGGGAATCTGTTTGAGCCCAAGTTCTTCTCTATGTAATATCGTACGGCTCTTATTACATCACTTTTTCTTCAGGGTATATCGTGTTAGGAAAATTGAGGATCTTGTTGAGTCTTCGACGCAATCAACAAAAACCACCAAGTAAACTAGATAGCACCAATCACACAAAGCACACAAGAATTGTTCCGGTTGGGACTTTCGCCTTAATCCGGGGGAGGAAGAACCGATATGTTATTTCAACTAAAGAAGATACAAGAATGTTACAATTCTCACCACGACCCTCTCTCAAACCTAACTGGAACTTGGTTGCGGCTTACAATAGAAAAATCTTTCACCCTCTCAGATGAAGTATTCTCTTCTTCTATTCGACACTCAATAGAATCATATCGTTCTATGAGCCGTTACAATTGTTTATATATAGATCTAGAGAAACCCTAGTTTAGATATCTTGATACAATAGCCATCTGATGTAACTGATGAGATAAACATACAATTAGAGTCGTGCGATCTAATCAAAAGACGAAGTGGGCTTCAATTGAATCAACAAAATCGCACCCAAAAATTCAATCAGCTCCGCAGACGATCAACTACACATAGTTGCGGTCGACCGCAACTCCCAGACCATCGACCCGAGAAGGTGACAGTTGACCGCACAGTCGACTGTCCCTTTCTCTGTTGGCTGCTGCTGCTGCTGACTGTTTCTCCTTCTCTTTGATCCTTCGCTTCGATCCCTCTACTTGTGTCACTATATTCTCTTCACACCGAACAAGTATGCATGACATAAAACCCAAGAATCTCTACCTTAGATTGCATACACATGAATCCATACCTGTGTGATTTAAAACTCTTCTAGACCTTTCTTCTCCGGTTTGTAAACAATACGTTTCTATAGCTTCTTCTGCTAGTTGAACAAACTCCACCTGAAATTTTCCAGCTGTATGCCCCCCTCAAGGACACACTCCTATAGATGTAATCATGGAGGTGTCACCCTCCACACGAACTCCACCTACATCAAGGCTCTCTCCACCTTCCTACAGTATTCGAATGTTGCAGTCTCGATTCGGTAATTCTAGTGACAGCTTACCAGTTGATGCTTTAGGAATAATGGGCTTCCACACACTCGGTCGAGTTTTTCTGCTCTCACAAAGTTGGTAGAGGTTGTGTTGACCCTGCCCAATCCCCCTCTTACCCTTCATTACCTGACGATGACTATCTTAAACTGTTAAAACTCCACATCGAGCTGTGTACCTGCAGCCACGAGCATCAAGAGTCTCCAAAGATATCAGATTCTATTGTATCGAAGGAATATGCATGACCTCTTTAGTGTAAACCCTTTACCATCTGGCATCTCTAATTCAATTGTTCCCTCACCCACTACTTGACAAATCTCCCCTCTAGCCGTTCTCACTGTAACGCCCCGAATCCCAAAACAACTGAATTCGAGATGTTCTACAGGATCTTTTCACTTCTTTCGTACAATTTTACAAGGAATTTAAAACTTTTATTTCAACAATAGTTACATCAGAGTCTTTTACATCAATAAGCAGCGGAATCAATAAAATACAACAATAATGAATGTACAATTGTTACAACTTTAACATTTAAGTAATCAACAGCATCATCAATCATCTTTATATCTTCATGTAACTCCATTTCCTGCATATAAACTGTGGGTGCGTCAGTTGCTTACAACTGACGAAATATTATACACGGCCATCCTCTCTATGCCGGAAACAGTATAACGATTCTTAAATACTTTAGCAAACACAAACTTGATCACAAACAGAACTACAAAGGGAATATCCTGTTGATGTCGTGTTGTGCGGTGCACTTAGTCCTTAATGCAGTTATTATATTACATGACACTAATGCACACTTGTTCGGATTCTATGCATCCCATACTACATAGGTCCGAAGGCAAGCCTCTTAATCGTTCTTCATCTTTGTAGGGTTCAATCCCTCCCCATGACTTAATCTACTACTGTAACTACGATAGTGTCTTAGATGATCTATGAGTGCAAGCACGTGTACAGAAACTGGAGGGGAATCCCACGTCATGTCACGACTCATCGTGAAGAACCTATGGACAATTCAGCCTCCTTCATGGCACACGATCCTCATACAGTCACCAAACATCCCACAAGCGTCACCACCGGGACGGTACCCTGGAGCAGTATCCACGTCATGTCGCGACGCATCGTGAAGAACCTGTGAAATACTCTCCGCCGCAAATCCGATGGCCCTCACTCATGTTTTTCTCCTACTTTCATCACATCTCCACTATGTATCTATCTGTAATTTCGGTAAGTATCATAGATGTTCTATGATTACAAGCACGTGTACAGAAAACCTGGAGGGGAATCCCACGTCATGTCACGACTCATCTTGAAGAACCTGCGGCAATTCAGCCTCCTTCATGGCACACGATCCTCTTGCAGCCACCAAACATCCCACAAGCATCGCTACCAGGATGGTACTCTGGAGTAGTATCCACGTCATGTCACAACGCATCGTGAAGAACCTGTGCATATCCTCAACAACACCCATCCCATGGCCCTCAACTCGTGTTTTCTCTCACTTCCATCACAGCCTTACAAAGTTTGTTTTAAAAGAAAATCATCACAACCTAGAGCTAGCTTACCCCACCGGACTTAATTCAAACAATAGAGACAGTCAGCCTACCTGGCTACTTCTCGAGAGACACTAAATCCTCAACGGTTAGCTCTCAAAATCATAAATAATACTGCCGGTCACTAGGGTCCCGCCTAGCCTCTAGATTCCAACAACTATCTCTTTCTAGAGATCAACAATATTTCATAATCAATCTCCAATAACATTTTCATTTCTTTTGTTCACAAACTCTTTCTCAAAACATTTCTTTTATAATCCCATAACATGAGAACCGTTTCAATTTGATTTCTTTGTCAATTTCATCTTTCATAACCTTGTGTGCATTTCCCAATAAAACTCAGTCAAATATTAATAACCATAAAATCTCATATTCAACTTATTTAACTTTCATTTGTCAAGAATCAAATCCAAACTCAAGATCCAGAAAATAGTTCGGTTCAGTCGACTGGTGACAGTATCAGTCGACTGTTCAGCGAACATCAAAACATCTCAGTCTGTTCAGTTGACTGTCGACAAGGAACCAGTCGACTGTTTCATGAAACTTTAAAACATCAATAATAACACAGATGATTCAGTCGACTGTCGACAAAGAACCAGTCGACTGTTCTGCGAATACTTTGAAAACCCAAACACCAGCAGCAGTCGACTGTGGAAGTGAACAGTCGACTGTCCTGCCGACGAAAAACCAATTTCTTATACTTACCAGTCGACTGTGGAAAGTAAACAGTCGACTGTCAATCACACAAATTGCAGCCTGCATGTATTTTTCGACCTTTTAATTAATTTGTATTTCCATATAAAAATATAGATCATTTCCAGAATATATTCCTTTTAAAACAATATCGTATATGTTATCCAATTCTCAATTTCTCAATGAAACCCTTAAAATGCATCAAAACACGTATTCAATCCATTTTCCAAATAACCTGTTTTCTTTTATCAAAATTACTTTACAAAATCTCTATACTTTTATAAATAACATTTTGAGGTTATAATCACACTTCAATTCTAGTAATTCAACTAGCAATCATAACAAGCATAGCAATTTGCATTTACCACAATCAATCAAAATTTAACGATTCATTTCTACGTTAATTTGCATGTAATCAATTCAAATTCAACCAAATAAATCATATATCATCTATCATGCAAATTATATTCCTAAATTAGAAAGCATTTAAGAAACACCCACCTAAATTGAAGATTTGTACTCAAATGAACTCCTAGAATTAGGAGCTCCTAAAGAAAACTCCAATTGCAATCCTCCTCGAAATCCGTGCACCAAAGCAAGCCTCCAAGCTCCACATTTCGGCAAGCATCCATCAAGTTTCCAAAGGCACCATGAGCACTTCATTTGCATCTTCGAATATACACATACTACATATATACATACACATGTTTACACACACATATATATATACACATTGAATTGTATGGTGGATATTAGGAGAGTAGGACAATTGGATTGTTTGCTTGGGGGGGAATTCCTTTTCGGAAATGGCAGGAGAGAGGAAGGAGAAGAGATGAGAGAATGAGAGACTAAGGGTGCACATTTATAAGAGAGCTAATGGGTAGTTATAGTAACCACCCCACATGAACTCCACTAACCCCATATTTAAACTTTGTAACTTGTTTTCCCTCCCATTTCAAAATCAAATGTTCAGATTTTTCCTCTCCTCATGAGCAGCCCGGTCCCCAAGAAGTGTGCACATCGCACGTGTGCACGTGCACGTGCTTTGTGTACAAAACAATTTATTTATTTAATCCCTTTAAAACAACTTATTTAAATATGTAATAAATATACAAAATTAACTTTAAATTATACTTTTCATGCAAAATAAAATGGAAAGAAATATTTCATGAAAATTTATTTTGAAGGAAGAACGCGCTTAAACACGTGCACCAAAACACGTGCATCGCCCGTAAAAATCTCAAAAATACAAAAACTGACTTTATGAACCGAAAAATATTTATAATAAATTGGAATGCAACATAAAGTATATTTAATATACATTTTCTATGATATATTCAAACATACAGAAAACACGTGTATTGCACGTAAAAATTTATTTTAATAAAGATAGTCAAAAATTGAATTTTCGTTTACAAAAACAAATTCAAACATGTTTATAAAAATAAATGATTCATTGAAAACTTTGCACATAACGGTGGAATACCCAAAATCGACACGTGCATCGATAATACGTAAAAAGCACGTAAAAAACTCCAAGATTGAAATTTAGCAATTGAGTTGTCTCAATGCGATTTTAAGAATAAGGGATTGCATAAATAATCAGAATTCAAAATACATATCAAAATGCGTTATGGATATAGTCAATAACAGTACAAAATGCACGTGCGTAACACCCGAGGGCAAAATTGTCATTTAAATTTTGCGGGGTGTTACACTCACACTACGGCCTGTTGACAACTTGTAAGTAGAAAACATATCCCTCTTGGTGCAAATATGAGAAGAACTTTCTAAATCAAGATACCAACTTGAATCCACATTGAAGAACTTGAAACAAGAAGACAATAATCATCATTATTACCTGACTCAGTTGCGTTGACTATATGGGCTTGTTCCCCTTCTTTAGTAGCACTCTTCTGACTCAACCACTTGCAACAGTCTCTCTTGTAATGACCAACTCCTCTACAATAGTGGCAACGAATCTTAACCTTGTGTACCGCATCCCTTCCAATAGAAGTATCACCATCCACCGCAAAACACACTGTAGAAATAGTCCCTCCTTTATGAGTCTCCTTTCTTAGTTCATCTTCCTTCAGACCCTTAATCACCCCAGCTACTGTAACTGTCTCCTTGGCTGATTTCTCATGTAGCATGGTAGTTATCAAGTGATCATAAGAAGTTGGCAGTGAATAAATCAAGTTGAAAGCTTTATCTTTGCTAAGAACATCAGCGTTAATCGCCTTTAGTTCAGATATTACCTTATTGAACTCCACAATATGATCTTGAAGATGAGTACCTTCCTTCATTGAGAACATAAACAACTTCCGCTTCTAATACTTTCGATCTAGCAACGACGATCCCGAGTAGTCAAATTTGAGTCTCGCCCATAGATTCGCCGCACTTTTCTCCTCAAGAATATCACACTTGACTTCGCCCACCAATTGTAACCGGATTAAACTCAAGGCCTTCAAATAAATCTCATCTCACTTCTCCTGCTTCATGTCGGTTGGCTTCTTCTCTTATAAGGAAAGGGGCAAGTCCTTCTGAACCAAAACATCATACATGTCCACATTCCATAAATTGAAGTTGATCTTACCGTCAAACTGCTGGATCTTCGTCTTTTGATCTGCCATCTCTTCCAAGGAACTCAAACAAACCCACGAACCTGATTGCTATGATAACACTTGTTAAAAAAACTGAGGATCTTGTTGGACACAATTAACACAAACCACCAAGCAAACTAGATTGCACCAATCACACAACGCACACAAGAATTGTCCCGGTTGGGGCTTTCGCCTTAATCCGAGGGAGGAAGAACCAAGATGTTATTTCAACTAGAGAAGATACAAGAATGTTACAATTCTCACCACGACCCTCTCTCAAGCCTAACTGGAACTTAGTTGCTGCTTACAATGGAGAAATCTTTCATCCTCTCAGATGAAGTACTCTCTTCTTTTATTCGGCACTCAACAAAATCATATCGTTCTATGAGCCGTTACAATTGTTTATATATCGATCTAGAGAAACCCTGGTTATACAATAGCCATCTGATGTATACTGAAGAGATAGATATACAATTACGGCCATACGATCTAATCAGAAAACGAAGTGGGCTTCAATCGAATCAACAAACTCGCACCCAAAAATTCCATCAGCGCCGCGAACGGTCGACTGCAACTCCCAGACCATTGACCCGAGAAGGTGACAGTGGACCACACAGTCAACTGTCCCTTTCTCTGTTGGCTGTCATTGCTGACTGTTTCTTCTTCTCTTTGGTCCTTCGCTTCGAACCCTCTACTTGTATCACTATATTCTCTTCACACCGAACAGGTATGCATGACATAAAACCCAACATATCAAACAGTGAAGGATCAAGATTACAACATAGGGGTTCTCTAGATCTCTATAAAATAGTGTAACGACCTCATTGAGAGATGAGTACTTCATCTGAGAGTTTTCTATTGTAAACAACAGAGTATCTTCTATTAAGGGTTGAGAGATAGATATGTTCTTGGTGAGAGTATTGTAACTCTTGTATCTTCTCTATTTAAATAATATTTTGGTTATTTGTCCCCCGAATTAGGTTTGCCGAACAAAAACAATTTTTTTATGCTTGGTGTGGTCTACATTATTTGATTGTTCATTGTGATAAATTATGCTTGGTGTGGTCTACATTATTTGGTTGTTCATTGTGATCAATTATTGCCTCTTGCTCTAAGGCTTCCGAAATTCTCTGACAATTTGGAGTATCTGAGGAGTTGAATTGCTCTATAGCCATCAACAACTGGGTTCTCTCTTCCTGACTAATTCAACTGTGAGTTTTTATGAAGCCTTGGCCTCTATCTCCACTTAGCATCGAGCCTATCTCCTTGTGAAATACAGGGTGCATCAGAAATCGAAGTAACTTGTGCTTGAGAGGGGCAGAGATTTGAGATACTGAAGTTATCAAACCAATTGGACTTCAAAAAGAGAAGTGATCTGTTGTGCGCGAATACGAATCAAATCAACAAGAATCAATGCGGAATACAAAGAGAGAACCAGTGAGAAAACACAAAAGCAAACCAACACAAAAGGACGCACAGATTTAATGTGGTTCGGCAAAATACATGCCTACATCCACGGGGCGGTTGGGGTTTCTTCTTCTTCAAATTATCACCAATGGGCGAAAACAAACCCTTACAAATAATGACGGCTGCAAAACCGAAATAGGGATCTCTAATTTTCGTCTCAGATTACAAAACCCTAACAAGTGTATTTATAGGGAAACTATTGGGCCTTTTCGAATTGGGCCAGATCTAATTCAAAATCCCGTCGACAGTCGACTGGTCGACTTACCAGTCGACTGGCACTCCATCTGGCAGTCGACCGATCAGTCGACTGATCCTCTGCTGCTGCTTGTATCTTTAGCCTTCGAAAACTCTCTGGACAGTCGCCTGATCCTTCTATCAGTCGACTTATGCTGTAACTTTCTTTTGCTGCAGATACTCCAAAACAATCTGAACCAGAATCGAGCCATTATCCTACAATCTCCACCTTGGCGAGATCTTCCACCAACCAAGCAATCTCCACAAATACTCCAAATGCTCATCATCAAATGTAACAACAAATCCAAACTCCACCTTAGTATGATATCACATACTAGGCGAACAAATAGCGAAGCACTATTCCAACCCCCCATTCCAAATCATCAAACATGCAAAATATTAGCCAGGTTCATGCAATGCTTGAACTTGGCTGCTCCAACAACTTTGGTCAACATATCAGCAGGATTATCAGCTGTCCCAATCTTCACCAAATGAATATCACCATCCTTTATCAAATCACGCACAAAGTGATAACGGACATCAATATGTTTGGTCCTCGAATGATGAACTTGGTTCTTCGCTAAATGAATAGCACTCTGACTGTCACAGTGTACCTCCACCTTCTCCCGATGAATCCCCAAGCTCTTCAAAAGTCCATGTATCCAAATGGCTTCCTTCATGGCCTCAGCAACCGCCATGTATTCAGCCTCAGTAGTAGACAACGCTACAGTGGACTGCAAATTTGACCTCCAACTTATAGGTGCCCTAGCCATAGTAAACAAATAGCCTGTAGTAGACCGCCTCTTATCTAGATCACCTGCATAGTCAGAATCAACATATCCAACCAATAACCTGCTAATATTGTCATCCCTTTCAAATTTCAAACCCACATCTGTGGTGCCACTTATGTACCTCAAAATCCATTTAGCTGCTTGCCAATGCTCTTTGCCTGGATCATGCATATATCGACTAACCATACTCACCGCCTGAGAGATGTCTGGTCGAGTACAAACCATGGCATACATCAAACTGCCAACCACACTAGTGTAAGGTACATTTGCCATATACTGTCTCTCTTCATCTGTACTTGGAGACTGAGAAGCACTAATTCTGAAATGACTGGCTAAGGGTGTACTTACTGGTTTAGTCTTCTCATCTATACCGAACCGTTTCAGCACCTTCAAAAGATATTGCTTCTGAGTCAAACTCACTATGCCCTTTGCCCTGTCTCTAGCTATCTCCATCCCAAGTATCTTCTTGGCTTCACCAAGATCCTTCATCTCGAATTCAGAACTCAACTGATTCTTCAAATTTTGAATCTCCTTAGCATTTTTAGAGGCAATCAACATGTCATCCACATATAATAACAGATATATGAAAGAGCCATCCTGCAACTTCCTGAAGTAAACACAATGATCAAACTCACTTCTGGAATATTTCTGCACCTTCATAAACTGATCGAACCTCAAATACCACTGCCTTGGAGATTGCTTCAAACCATAGAGAGACTTCTTCAACCTGCAAACACAATTTTCCTTCCCAGCTGTCTTGAACCCATCTGGCTGTAACATATAAATTTCTTCATCTAGTTCCCCATGTAAGAACGCAGTCTTCACATCCATCTGTGTCAACTCAAGGTCAAACTGTGCTACCAATGCCAACAAAATCCGAATAGAAGGATGCTTCACAACTGGAGAGAACACTTCATTATAGTCAATTCCTTCCTGTTGAGCATACCCCTTTGCAACTAGTCTTGCCTTGAACCGAACACTGCCTTTTGGACCTTCTTTCTTCGTATACACCCACTTGCAACCAATTGCTTTCTTCCCCTTTGGTAGTTGCACTAGATCCCAAGTCTTATTCTTATGAAGAGAGTTCATCTCTTCACCCATAGCAACTTTCCAATCTGCATTTTCTGAACTTCTAGTGGCTTCTTTGAAGTTGGAAGGAACTTCATCATCCACAATGGGAAGAGCAAATGCAACTGTGTCTGTAAAACGAGACGGTCGTTTGATATCTCTTCTTTGCCTTCTTACTGCAATTGATTCTTCCTGCTGGATAGGAGCTTCTTCTTCAATCTCAGTATCAACCACATCATCTTCATCTTGGACAGGAACAGGATTTTCAACTGACAAATTTTCTAACTCCACCTGTTGGAACACTCTCCTACCAGTCGACTGGTTATTGCCACCAGTCGACTGTCCCGAGCTCCCACAATTCTGCTGTTTTGGACCATCAGTCGACTGCTCCTGTTCATCAGTCGACTGTCCCGAACTTCTTCTACTCACCTGTTGAAGAACTGTCCCACTCTTCTGCTGCTCACCAGTCGACTGACATATACCACCAGTCGACTGTCCCGAGCTAATCATGCTGGTCTCATCAAAAGTCACATCTCTGCTGATTACTAACTTCTTCTGTTCTGGACACCACAACCTGTAACCTTTGACACCAGTACTAAAACCAACAAATATAGCCTTCTTGGCTCTTGCATCAAGTTTAGTTTCAGTTACATGAAAATAAGCAGGACAACCAAATATATGCAAAAAACTATAATCAGATGCAGGTTTACCACTCCATACCTCAATAGGCGTCTTGCCTTCAAGTGCTGCTGATGGTAAACGGTTGACGATGTGGCTTGCATATATAACAGCTTCTGTCCAAAATGTTTTCTTCAATCCAGACTGTGCTAACATACATCTCACCTTCTCCAATAAGGTTCTGTTCATCCTTTCTGCAACCCCATTTTGCTGTGGAGTCTTCCTAACTGTGAAGTGCCTCTGGATCCCTTCATCTTCACACAACTTCAGAAACGGATCATTCTTATATTCTCCTCCATTATCTGACCTCAGAACCTTAATCTTCCTACCAGTCTGATTTTCAACTTTCTTCTTCCAACTTGTGAACAATGTCAAAACTTCATCTTTGTGCTTCATGGTATATACCCAAACTCGCCTGGAGTAATCATCAACAAAAGTAACAAACCAGTGTCTACCACTCATAGAAGGTGTCTGAGTAGGGCCCCAAACATCTGTGTGCACATAATCGAGGATACCCTTTGTCTGATGTACAGCTGTACCAAATTTCACCCTAGTTTGCTTACCCAAAACACAATGTTTATTCCAACTTGCACCCTTTAGCATCTTTAAGCAACCCTTGCTTCACAAGCCCCTGCAAGGCCTTTTCTCCTGCATGCCCGAGTCGCATATGCCACAACCTAGTAGAGTCGGGAACAACCTGTTTAGGCCTTTCAGTTACACTGGCAGCCTGACCCAAATATGTTTTTCCCTGCAAGAAAAACAAGTTCCTCTTTCTTTGCCCTTTCATCACCACAAGTGATCCACTAGTCACTTTCAGAACGCCACCTTCACTAGCAAATTTCAAACCACTGGCCTCCAAAGCACCTAGTGAAATCAGATTCTTTTTCAAATCTGGTACATACCATACATCTGAAAGCTCTCTAATAAGACCATCGTGCATTAGCAATTCAATCTTCCCGATTCCTACCTTCTTACAAGGTGCATCATTTCCCATCAAAACTACACCACCATCCATATACTCCAAAGAAGTAAACCACTCCTTTTTCCAAGACATATGATAGAAGGCTGCTGTATCAAGAAACCATACTTCTTGATAAAGTGAGGGACTAGAAGCAAGTGCAAAAGAAACATCCTCGCCACTTTCTAAATTATCAACAGTCACATTTGCAGTCGAATTTCCCTTATTTCGTAGCTTTGGACAATCCTTTTTCCAATGCCCCCTTTCATGACAGAAAGCACATTCATCTTTGGCCGGTATTTTCCTGTCCTTTGAAACTCCTCTCGATTTGGAACGAGATTTGTTTCCCTTTTTCCCAGATTTGGACTCAGATCTAGTCTCAGTCCTGCCCCTTACAATCAACGCTTCAGAAGTTTCTCTATCAACCATCTTATCCCTTCTCCTAGTTTCATTATTCAACAAAGCATTTGCAACATCTTCATATTTCACAGTATCTTTTCCATATAATAAAGTAGTTGCTAAATGATCATAACTTTCAGGTAATGAATTCAACAGAATTAGGGCTTTATCTTCATCCTTAATTTGCTCATCCAAATTTAACAAATCAGCCAATAATTTATTAAATGATTCCACATGAGCATTCATAGACATACCTTCCGTATAGGTGAAGCGAAAGAGTCTCTTCTTCAAATACAGCCGATTCTCCAAACTTTTCCTCATGTATTTGTCTTCGAGTTTCTTCCACAACACCGCAGCAATGGTATCCCTCATCAAATCATACTTCTGAGCCTTCTCAATAAAGAGCCGAATAGTCCCACACGCAACTCGATTCAACTTCTTCCAATCTGCTTCGGACATATCCTTAGGTTTTTCAACTTCCAAAGCAACATCTTGTTCTTGTTGCACAAGAACATCCAAAACCTCACATTGCCACATCCCGAAATTGTTTGTCCCATCAAATTTTTCAACTTCAAATTTTGCGTTGTGAATCGTTGTTCTTGATGAACTTGATCCCACAACTTCCTTGGTTGCATCTGCATCACCCGCCATCTCTCTCTAGGTCGAACCAACAGCTCTGATACCACTTGTTGTGACCGAATACGAATCAAATCAACAAGAATCAATGCGGAATACAAAGAGAGAACCAGTGAGAAAACACAAAAGCAAACCAACACAAAAGGACGCACAGATTTAATGTGGTTCGGCAAAATACATGCCTACATCCACGGGGCGGTTGGGGTTTCTTCTTCTTCAAATTATCACCAATGGGCGAAAACAAACCCTTACAAATAATGACGGCTGCAAAACCGAAATAGGGATCTCTAATTTTCGTCTCAGATTACAAAACCCTAACAAGTGTATTTATAGGGAAACTATTGGGCCTTTTCGAATTGGGCCAGATCTAATTCAAAATCCCGTCGACAGTCGACTGGTCGACTTACCAGTCGACTGGCACTCCATCTGGCAGTCGACCGATCAGTCGACTGATCCTCTGCTGCTGCTTGTATCTTTAGCCTTCGAAAACTCTCTGGACAGTCGCCTGATCCTTCTATCAGTCGACTTATGCTGTAACTTTCTTTTGCTGCAGATACTCCAAAACAATCTGAACCAGAATCGAGCCATTATCCTACAGTGATCTTCCATCTCCTACCTGCCATCTATTACTCTACATGAATTGTTCCCTTAGTGAGAAAAATCCTTTCCAAATGCTGGAAGCTAGTACAAGCTTATGCAAGGCCAGCCCCCACCTTGAGGCCGGTGAGGCGGCGCCTCAGGCCTGATTTTTTTGCAATTTTAGGGGCCATCAAATTTATATTTTCCTTGTAAATTTAGACACGTATTTTGTACGTAGAAAATTATATTGTAATTAGGGGTCCCAAAAACAATTATTTGGGCTTTTCGCCCCCCCCCCCCCCCCCCCCCCCCCCCCCCCGCGCGCGCGCGGGGACTCAGGGCCGGTCCTGGGTTTATGAAAGGAGCAAAAGGATTCATTGAGTATAAAGCTACCAGAGTTTGAGCTGCTAGGGAGGAATTTGCATAAATCAGTTTCCACAGCCAACATCAACAAAGCTTCATTAAAAGTCTTCTCAAGTCCATGACTCCAAAATCCCTCTGCAATTTTGGTTGGCAAACTCTTCCACAATTCATTTATGTTCTGCATGCTGGCAGCATCTATCTGATCCCACCTAAAGAAAGTTGCTTCTCACATGATCAATCCTCTTGGGGGAAGGAAACATAAGAAACTGTGAGTGCACTTAAAACTGAATTGATAAGTATAAGTTGTAACCCGTTTAGAGAGCATTCTCCCATTTCATGTATCTTCTTTCTATCTAATGGATTCGAATAGTCACTCTCTCTTATTGAATTGTCACTCTCTCTTCTTGACCCTGCCTTTAGAAAGAAGTAGACCTAGATAAGATAGAGTGAGGGTTTCTTGTGTGCAACGAAGATACATGGGAGAAAGCTTGCAGCTTTGCTTGGGAGGAGCCACAGCACGCAATAACTGACCCCTTTTTTTTTTTTGGGAGACGTAATAGGATATATAGAGCAAAAGCTCCGGCCACAATATATATAGATAGAGGATAGAAGTCACAATACAGAGAAAGATACACCTAGTTTGAAGACAACAATAAAAAAAAGGCGTTGAAACTCACAGCATACATCATACAGCAAAAGATAACAAGAACAAAAAGGATACACAGCAAAAGAAACATCTGCACTAAACCAAGAGACCTCTTCGCATGCTACCCAGTCAGCGAGCCAGAACCCAGGCATCAGCCGCACAGTCGGTATACTCACTTGAATAAGTTGATAGGCAACCCTGAAATGTTAGAAAAGAGATATAAGAGCATCTGTAGTCATTGGCTATTTTGCCACAATTTTTTTTTTTAAAAAAAAGGGAAATTTTGGTGCTGCAGTCGTTAGCTATAAACACAAAAATTGGGTTTTAGGTGAACAGTGGTCTGCCAAATTCGGTAGACGAAATAGCTATTTTGGAAAAAAATAGCTAACGAAAGAATCATCTTTCGTCACTTGTTTTTTTATAAATTTTTCCCCATCGGACGGTAAATGATTTACCCTCCCTAAAAATGCGTAATTCTCGGACGAGGGATGATTCCCCGTCCTTGATTTTTTTATAAAAAAATTAAAAAAAATGGTCGGACGGGAATTTTCCGTCCGTTCAATTTTTTTAAAAAAATTAAAATGAGCAGGGACGGGAGATGAAGCCCCGTCCCATACATTTCTTTCCTTTAAAATCCTATACAACCACCCTATAATTATTTCTATAGGTAAAAATTAGGTTTAAATTGAAACTAATTAAAAATTAAGATTTATTTAAGCTTTAATTAGAATTAATTAGGATTAATTTAACAGTTTTTTTGGATTTAATTAGGATTTAATTTTTTTTTTGTAAAATACAACGGACGGGAAATGATTCCCCATCCGTTGTTTTTTAATTTAAATAAAATAAAATAAAAAATAACGGACGAGAAATAATTCCTCGTCTATTCATTTTTTAAAATTAAAACTCAAAATTTGGGTTCAAACGACTACATCTCAAACTCACATTTTATATTCCTATATGCCAAATACCCAAAATTTGACTCCTAACGACTACATATGCTCTAATAGAAGTTTTAAATGGGTTACCTCCAGCAAATTGTAGCATTGTGAGATTGCTAGAGGTTCTCTTGCACATTGTATAGCATCTTTGAGAGAACATGCACAGCTAAGATAAAAGCATATATATGTGACAAAATGTTCCCCAATGTCAAGTATCTAGTTGATAGTCCCCCCTCTCACCATTTATGTGGATAGAGATTTGGCTGATCAGTGTCATGCTTATCCACCAAATTGGACCAAATCCCTTAATTACCAGCACTTCTTCAATGGAAATTCTAGTTAACTGTATCAAAAGTCTTTCTAAAGAATCTTAAGCATAAGAGTATCAGACTTTTTCACTGCAAAGGTTAATTACTTCAAATGCACTTCAGATGCCATCAAGAAACAATCCACAGTTGATTTGCCTTCGAGAAAAACACCATGAGGTTGGCTTTCTTTTTTATAGAAATTCAGTTTCCTGAAGTGCGAAAAATTATAGGAGGCCGCCAAAGGAAAGCAACTTTTTAGTAAGGAGGAAAACACATGCCATTCATCATGGCAATCAGTGAACCTAATCCGAACTCTTAATTTAGAGTATTGACTCATGGTTATTAAAGGTGCTTAATGGAAAAGTAAATGTGAGGATGATAGTATTAATGGTGCTTAATTGTTGAAGTGTTTAATTGCCAATCCTGACACTCTCAACCACAGAAGCTGAATTCGTGGCAGCAGCAGCTGTTAGATGTTTTATTTATTTCCACTTAATCAAGTAAGTAATTAATTTGATTAGTTAGTTATGTGGACAAATATGTTATGTGATCCATTTAAATAGGAAATGGTAACTGATCAATATGGTAAATGATCAAAGTAATTTCCCCATGATTCTCTCCCCTCATTTAGGAAACTACACACTATTTTTGCAATTACAATAACTACTCTATGATGGCTAGAGTAGTATAAAAATAAGAATGAGAAAGGTCACCAAATTCACTCTCTCACACAATTCTGATATACACCATCTAAAGTGAGAAAGGAGAGTTTGGAACCAAAATTGAGATTGACAACATCAAGAGGCTTTTGGCGAAAACGGTTTTAGGCTTCAAACGGCAATGGCTGGAGGTACGATTATCGATTTTATTTTATCGCTTCCGCTTCCATTCATGTATATTCATATGGCGATTAGAGTATACATGAAAATTTGTTTTGTTTTGTCTTACATTTGATTTACATAAATGTGGTTTTAAACTTACATTTGGTATCAAAGCCTTAAAATTATCTCTGCCTTGCTTGTTATTTCATTTCACAAAAAGGAAACGTATGTGAAATCTAAGGATGATTTTAAACATTACTCACCTATTATTGATTTCCCGTGTTGAATCTTTACTGGATTTGACCGATTCATCTTTAATTACTTTGGTTGGGTTTTGCCTAAATTTGTGCTAAATTTCGGTTTAGTTTTGGTTAATGAAGCCTAGCCGAACTTGGTAACCCAAGCCTATGCTATTGGTTTCTTTGCTAAATCGAAAATATAGTTATGAAGAAATACTGATTTTGTGATTGATTGAGATCATGTTATTTTGTTAAAACTAGAAAACTTTAGTATTGTTTTGAAATAACTAGTTAAAGATGTTATGGCCATTAAAATTGTACATGATCAAAATATTAAAGAAATATGTCGAGTGATTTGTTAATTTTAGTTATTGGAGAGTAGCCACAGCATCTCTAGTTATTTTAAAATTTCTTATGAAATCACATATGGAAACTAGACATTAATTTGTAATTAATCATATGTAATATGATGAAATATGTCCACAGGAAATTTTATTATATTTTGTATGATTAATTAGGGTGGAATATTGAATTATGTTCCTTAATCTACCCACAGGAATTAAGGAATGAATATGGTTTAATAGTTTCATCATACAGTTATGAATCTAATTTGAGTAGGACTTTAGCCCACAGGCAGGTTTTATGTCACTAGATTCATATTTTTATTCATGATTTGCATTGGTAAAACATGATAAAGTTAAGTCTCAAATTTTTGTTTACAAGCATGTATGTATATTTTTTTGCAGCAATTTTATCCGGGAACAGTTCTGATGTCAATTGTGACATTCCTGAATTAAAGGGTGATAACTATAAGGTGTGGAAAGAAAGAGTGCTTCTGCAATTGGGGTGGATGGATATCGACTATGCTATTCGGAAAGACGAACCCCCTAGTATGACTAAGACTAGCACTCCAGTTGCAGTTGATCTTTATGAAAAGTGGGAACGATCTAATCGCCTCTCAATTATGTTCATAAAGACCAAACTTTGTGCTAGCATTCGGGGTTCTGTCGATAAGCATACTAAGGTTAAAGATCTCCTTAAAGCCATTGATGAGCAGTTTGTAGATTCTGACAAAGCTCTTGCTAGCACCTTAATTATGAAGTTTTCATCCATGAGGCACAATGAGTTTAAGTGTGTGCGTGATTATATCATGCGCATGAGGGATATTGCGGCCCAACTTAAGGATTTGGAAGTTACCATGTCTGAATCTTTCCTAGTACATTTCATTTTGTGCACTCTCCCTCCACAATATGGCCCTTTTAAGATCTCTTATAATACACATAAGGATAAATGGTCAATTAATGAACTTATGACCATGTGTGTTCAAGAGGAGGGCAGATTGAGGATGGAAGAAGGAGAAAAGGTGAACCTTACTACTGCTTCTTCTTCAAAGAAGAGAAAGGATCACATTAAGGAAAAGGGAAAGGGAAAGCTTTCAGCAAACCAAGGCATAAAGAAGGAGTCTACGTGTTTCTTTTGTAAAAAGAAGGGACACATGAAGAAAGACTGCATGAAGTTTAAGACTTGGCTTGAGAAAAAAGGTAATTTTCTAGCATTTGTTTATGAATCTAATATGGTTAATATTAATTATAATACATGGTGGATTGACTCTGGTACTACAATCCATGTTTCGAATACCTCGCAGGGTATGACAAACCTAAGGAAACCGATGGGAAGTGAACACTACATCTATTCGGGTAGTCAGACCAGTTCACATGTGGAGGCCGTTGGGACATGCAGTTTAATTTTAAGTAGTGGTTTTAGTTTGCATTTAGAAAAGACGTTTTATGTACCAGGTTTCACTAGAAACTTGATTTCAGTTTCAAGACTTATACCTTTGGGAATTTCCTTTAGTTTTTCAGATTCTGGTTTCAGTATTTTCAGAAATTCTGAAGTTATTGGATATGGTATTTTGTCTGATGGTTTATATCGTCTTTGTTTGCAAAATGATATTACTAATAGTTCTATGCATGTTAATACTGGGTTAAAAAGATGTATTATAAATGAGGACTCCTCTATTTTGTGGCACCGGAGATTGGGACATATCTCCATTGAGAGAGTTAAGAGATTGGTAAAGGATGGGGTACTTGGTACTTTAGACTTTACTGATTTCGATACTTGTGTTGGTTGCATTAAGGAAAAGCAAACTAATAAACACAAAATTGGTGCCAAAAGGAGTTCAAACCTATTAGAGATCATACACACGGATATTTGTTGTCAAGACATGAACGCTAATGATCCGAAATACTTTATCACCTTCATAGATGATTATTCACGATATATGTATCTTTACTTACTTCGTTCTAAAGACGAAGCTTTGGATGCCTTTAAATTGTTTAAGTCTGAGGTAAAGAAATAATGTGATAAGCACATTAAGATTGTGAGATCAGATAGAGGTGGAGAGTACTACGGTAGATACACCGAGAACGGACAAGCACCAGGTCTATTTGCAAGATTTCTTCAAGAGCATGGGATTGTTGCCCAATACACCATGCCTGGTTCTCCAGATCAGAATGGTGTAGCAGAAAGAAGAAATCGAACCTTAATGGACATGGTGAGAAGTATGAGGAGTAATGTTAAACTTCCATCATTTTTATGGGTAGAAGCTCTTAAGACGGCAGTGTACATATTAAACCGGGTTCCTTCCAAGGCCATCTCAAAGACGCCTTTTGAGCTATTCAAAGGATGGAAACCGAGTTTGCAACATGTACGCATTTGGGGATGCCCGTCTGAGGTGAGAGTGTACAACCCACAAGAGAAGAAGCTAGACCCAAGGACCATTAGTGAGTATTTCATTGGATATGCTGAAAGGTCTAAGGGTTATAGATTCTATTGTCCGTCTCATAATACCAGGATTGTGGAATCAAGAAACGCTAAATTTCTTGAGAATGACTTGATTAGTGGGAGCGATCAATTTCAGGACATTATTCCTGAAAAGGATTATGATCAACTTCCACCCACTGTTTCAAGTGACAAGTTGATTGTGATTCACGCACCTCAAGCTAAATTGCGTGTTAGACAGCCAACTATTGAGGTTCCACAAGTTGACAACAATCTAATAGATCATGATGGTAATGAGGAACAAACAGTTCATCCTGAGGATGAACAAGTTCCATTGAGAAGATCTACTAGAACAAGGAAATCAACTATTTCTGGTGACTATTTAGTGTATCTGCAAGAATCGGATTATAATATTGGAGCCGACGATGATCCTATGTCATTTTCACAAGCCATAAGTTCTACAGATTCAAACTTATGGATGAATGTCATGAAAGATGAGATGGACTCTATGGCATCTAACCGAGTTTGGGATCTTGTCGAGTTGCCAAATGGTGAAAAAGCCATTGGATGCAAGTGGGTCTTTAAAATAAAGAAAGACTCTCATGGCAACATCGAGAGACATAAAGCTAGACTTGTTGCCAAAGGGTTCACTCAAAGGGAAGGAATCGATTACAACGAGACTTTCTCTCCTGTATCAAAGAAAGATTCTTTCCGAGTGGTGATGGCATTAGTAGCTCATTTTGATTTTGAGCTACACCAAATGGATGTGAAAATGGCATTTCTCAATGGTGATTTAGAGGAAGAGGTTTATATGAAACAACCTGAAGGATTCTTCTCTAAAGAGGGTGAGCATTTGGTTTGTAAGCTTAATAAATCCATATACGGGTTGAAACAGGCTTCCCGACAATGGTATGTGAAATTCCATAAAGTGATTACTTCATTTGGGTTCGAAGAAAATGTTATGGATCAATGTATATACCTTAAGGTCAGTGGGAGCAAAATTTGTTTCCTTGTGTTATATGTGGATGATATTTTGCTAGCAACCAATGATAAAGGGTTGCTATATGAGGTGAAATGATTTCTTTCAAGTAACTTTGATATGAAAGATATGGGCGAGGCATCTTATGTCATCGGCATAAAGATCCATAGAGACAGATCTCGAGGCATTTTGGGTTTGTCTCAAGAGGCCTATATCAACAAGGTCTTAGAATGATTCGGTATGAAAGATTGTTCACCAAGTGTAGCACCCATTGTGAAAGGTGATCGGTTCAGTTTGGACCAATGCCCCAGGAATGACATTGAAAGGGAACGAATGAAAAATGTTCCATATGCTTCAGCTGTTGGTAGCATTATGTATGCTCAGGTCTGTACTAGACCCGACATTTCATATGCTGTTGGAGTATTAGGAAGATATCAGAGTAACCCAGGCATCGATCACTAGAAGGCTGCGAAGAAAGTAATGAGGTACCTTAAGGGTAGTAGAGCATCTATAGTCGTTTATGGTAAAATTATCCATATATGGATAAATAGAAATAGGATTTTCGATTATCATGCACTCTTCGAAAGCTATTTTATAGCAAACAATAATATAATATTAAGCGACGGCACATGATGTGCCGTCGTAGGGGGAAAGCGCCAAAAAACCGGCCCCATTCGTCAGACGGCACATGAAGTGTGGATCGTATATACCTATGGACAATTATTTAAAACTAAGGTTTAGTACATAGTGGAGACGTGATGAAAGTAGAAAAAAAACACGAGTATGGGGGCCATCGGATTAGCGGTGTGAGAGTGATCCACAGGCTGCCTGCTTGATGCATCAAGACATGGCGTGGGCGCTACTCCAGAATTATCGTCCCGGTGGCGACGCTTGTGGGATGTTCGAGTGGCTATGGGTGGTGCCATTGTTCCATGGCGGAGGCTGAATTGTCCATAGGTTGCCTGCTCGATGCGTCGTGTCAGTGCGTGGGATTCCCCTCCAGACTGCCTGGACATGGGCTCATAGATCATAGGACATCTAAGACACTACCGTAATTACAGTAGTAGATTAAGACATAACGAGGGATTGAACCCTACAAAGATGAAGAACGAATAAGGGCTTGCCCTCGAACCTATGTAGTATGGGATGCATAGAATCGGAACAAGTGCGCATTAGTGTCATGTAATATAAATAAATGCATTAAGGACTAAGTGCACAATCACAACACGACATCAATAGGATAGTCCCTTTAATTGAAATGTGACAAGTTTGTGTTTGCTAAATATGGGAAATTAAGTTATACTATTTTTGACATAGAGAGGATGGCCGTGTATAATGATCGTCGGTTGAATAAACTGACGTACCCACAGTCGTATATGCAGGTAAATGGCATGTTAAAGATTAAAGAGGAATGGATGCTTAAAGATTATACCATGTTGTTGTACATTTATTTAATTGTTGTAAATTTTACTTCCGCTGTGCAAAATGTAAAGTGTAATATTGATGTAACTCTGATGTAAAGTGAAAAGTTTAAATTTTCTTGTAAAATTGTACTAAAGAAAGTGAAAAGATCCTGTAGAACATCTCGAATTCAGTGTATTTTAGATTCGGGGCGTTACAGAGTGGTATCAGAGCCACGCTTTCTACGCTTTCTACACTTGTACAAATTTATAAGGAACGACACCCTAGAAGTGGACATTAGAGTGTGTATTTGAGTCTGGAGATTTAAATGTGAGTGACTTACATTTGTGTTGCTCTAAGATTTATGCTTCTTCCTCTCTATTTCTAAGATGGCTGATCACTTCGACCCTGCTGGAGGCGGCAACTGGCATATCATCGAGGAAGAGTACCATCCTGGACAAGCTGATTCTGAGGATGAGTACTATCCAGGGCAAGCAGATTCTGACGGTGAAGAATGGCCTGAATCCCGAAAGATCACCCCACCTCCGGATTCATCTGATGACTCTTCTTCTGATGAAGAAGAAGAATCAGTTCCAAATGGTCTTGTGACTTCTCTTCAGAGGCAGGTAGAGACACTGCGAGAGAGAGTCGGATTGTTAGAGGCTCAGCTGGCGAAATGGAAGGATGACTATTCTGTTCTCAGTCATCGGGTATGGGAACTCGAGAAGAGGAAGAACCTGACTGATGTGCTGAAGGATGAGGTTGATGAACTATGGGAAGAACTTCGAGCAGCGAAGAGGACCCGTAGGAGTTAGATTGTTGTAGCTTCTACTATTTTCCATTCTGATGTCAAAAATGTTTTCAATTCGAATGTATAAACTTTGGAATTCAATGAAATGCAAGTTGGTTTAAATTCTTGTCTTATACTTCGAATTTAATGGATCTTTTTCATCAGAATATGTCGAGAAGAGGATCTAGGAATGGGGAAGGTTTGGATCTAGAAACGGAACTCGCGAGGGTCTATCAGACACTCAACGCCGTGGCTATGAACCAAAACCAAGCAAGGGGGTCGGTGAATCCATTGCCCGAGGCAATTAAGCTAGTGGAATCATTCAAGAGAATGAAACCACCCGTTTTCGAGGGAAAGTCAGACCCAGATGCGGCTGACAACTGGATCCGTCAAGTGGAGACAATCTTTGAGGTGTTGGAGACCCCGGAAGGCAGCAAGGTCAAGTTGGCGACTTTGCAACTGGAGAAGGATGCAGCGGTTTGGTGGCAATCTATGAAGAGGACCATGGGAGGCATAGTGCTTGGCTGGAAAGAATTTTTGGAAGAATTCCGCAGTCACTATTTCCCCTCCGACGTCCAAGAGAAGAAGGCAATGGAGTTTCTGTCACTTTAGCAAGGCAGCATGTCGGTGAGAGCGTATGAGACCAAGTTTACTCAGCTCTCGAGGTATGCTCCAGAACTGGTGATGGATGAGGCTAAGAAGGCTCGTAAGTTCGAGCATGGATTGAGGCCGAGCTTGAGGTCCCGGATGATACCTCTTGGTATCAGGAGATTCGACAAGTTGGTGAAGAGGGCAGCAGCGACGGAGGCGGATATGGAGCAGTTCCATGTTATTCAGAACCAGAGGAACAACTGGCAGTCTCGAAAGAGGCCCACCAATTCTGGGAGTTTCAAGGGGCAACCATCTGCACAGAGGTTCAAACCGACAGGGGCGAACGCTATTAGTGTGGCTGGAGGACCTGGAAACAATGTGGTGAGACCTCCTGCGGTGACTTGCTTCAACTGTGGTGAAACGGGACATTACCGATCTCAATGTCCCAAACTATGGAATGGTAATAGCAACGCACCAACGCAGCAGACTGGGAAGAGGCCGTACCAACCAGGGCGAGTATTTGCCTTGACGGAAGCTGATGCTGATGAGGCAGATCAGGTCATCTCTGGTACGAGGGCTGGTGTTTAGAGTTTTGTCATTTCTTTTCCCGCTTATATTGTGAAACTGTTATGTAATGGTGTGTATTATATAACAGGCGAACTTTATCTTAATGGAATGAAAGCTGTTGTGTTGTTCGATACTGGATCCTCTCATACTTTTGTGTCTCCAAAATTTGCTAAAGTGTTGGGAGTTGAACCGAAGATCTTTCCAGGCAAGATCTTAGCAGTAGCTACTCCGTCAGGGAAAACTTTAACCACTGATCGGTATTATGCTGATTGCGAGATTGTGATTGGAGATCGAATCTTTGGCATTGATCTGATCGAGCTGACTATCTTGGGAGTCGATGTTATCATTAGCATTGATTGGATGTCGGTGTACAGTGCAAGCATCGAGTGCAAGACCAAGACAGTAACAGTGAAGGCTCCAGGTGGACCTGAAGTCACTTTCCAAGAGAAGCAGAAATGTTCTAAGCTGGTGGCAACAATCCGCAAGGAAGAGACTCCTGTGGAAGTGCAAGGGATTCCTGTGGTTCGGGACTATCCGACTGTGTTCTTGGAAGATTTTCCTGGGTTACCCCCGCATCGTGATGTAGAGTTCAGCATCACTGTTCAACCGGGAAGTGCACCCATTTCTAAGGCACCATATAGGATGGCTCCAGTGGAACAGGATGAGGTGAAACGGCAGATTGAGGAACTGTTGGAGAAAAGCTTTATTCAACCTAGTGCATCACCTTGGGGAGCACCAGTGCTTTTGGTAAAGAAGAAGGATGGATCGATGAGAATGTGTATCGATTACCGGGAGCTGAATAAGGTCACTGTTCAGAATAAGTATCCGATTCCTCGAATTGATGATTTGTTCGATCGTCTACAAGGAGCAGCTGTCTTCTCCAAAATAGATCTTCGATCGGGTTACCACCAAGTTCGAGTGAAAGCCGAAGATGTGCACAAAACTGCATTTAGAACTCGACATGGGCATTACGAATTCTTAGTTATGCCATTTGGAGTGACAAATGCACCCGCAATCTTCATGGATTTGATGAACAGAGTTCTGAGGCCGTTCATTAATTCTTTCGTCGTGGTGTTTATCAACGATATTCTCGTGTACTCCAAGTCAGAGGAGAAGCACACCGAGCATCTGGCAGCAGTTTTGAAGAAGCTGAAAGAGCAGAAGTTGTATGCCAAGTTATCCAAGTGTGATTTCTGGAAATTTGAAGTGGCATTCCTAGGTCACATCCTTTCTAAGGAGGGAGTGGCAACTGACCCTCAGAAGATAGAGGCAGTGAGAGATTGGGCTAGGCCTACTACAGTGAAGGAAGTCAGAAGCTTTCTTGGGATGACTGGATACTACAGGAGATTCATTCAAGGTTATGCCCAGATAGCCGTGTCGCTTACTGGACTGACCAAGAAGAATGTAAACTTCAAGTGGACTGAGCAATGTGAGGCGAGCTTTCAGGAGTTAAAAGAGAAGCTGACTACTGCACCTATCCTGGCTTTGCCTAGAGCAGGTGTTGAGTATGATGTTTATAGCGATGCTTCACATTGTGGGCTTGGTTGTGTCTTAATGCAAGAGGGAAGAGTAATCGCTTATGGGTCTAGGCAACTACGACCACATGAGAAGAACTACCCGACTCATGATCTGGAGTTGGCTGCGATTATCTTTACCCTGAAGCAATGGAGGCACTACGTGTACGGTGAGAAATTGAACATGTACACGGACCACAAGAGCTTGAAGTATATATATCAGCAGAGGGATCTGAATCTGAGGCAGCGGAGATGGTTGGAAGTGCTTGAGGACATGCGACCTGAGATCAAGTATCATCCTGGAAAGGCTAATGTTGTGGCTGACGCACTTAGTCGCAAGAGCAGTCTAGCCAGTTTGATTACAACTCAGAAGCATTTGATTGAGGAATTGGACCGAGCAGGTATTGAGGTTGTCTTGCAAGGATTGGGAGCATCTTTGGCTCAGTTGAGGCTTCAGCCTACTCTAAATACAAGGATCATTGCAAGTCAAGAGGTTGATGCTGATATTTTGGAGATGAAGGAGCAGGTTAGTGCTGGCAGGTTGCCCGGATTTCAAATTAGGGATGGAGTGCTGTGGTTCGGAGATAGACTGTGCGTTCCAAATCAGGCGGACATGAAAGAGAGTATTCTTCAGGAGGCGCATGCTACTTTTTTGTCGGTACATCCTGGGAGTACTAAGATGTACAAAGACATCAAGCAGCATTTCTGGTGGTCAGGTTTGAAGCGGGATGTGGCTGAATTTGTGGCGAAGTGTGAGGTTTGTCAGCAAGTCAAAGCCGAAAATTAGAGACCCGGAGGTCTATTACAGCCGTTACCTATTCCAGAATGGAAGTGGGATAACATCAGTATGGATTTCATTACGGGATTGCCTAAGAGTTCTAAAGGCAATGATGCGATTTGGGTCATAGTCGATCGACTAACCAAGTCCGCTCACTTTTTGGCGATGAAACTCACTGCTTCGATGGACAAGTTGGCTGAGATGTATGTTGGTGAGATTGTCCGGCTTCATGGCGTTCCGTCAACTATTGTGTCTGATCGAGATGCACGGTTTACTTCGCATTTCTGGAGGAGTCTTCAGACAGCTTTGGGTACCAAGACGGATTTCAGCACTGCTTTTCATCCGCAAACCGATGGGCAGACCGAGAGAGTCAACCGTATTCTTGAGGATATGCTTCGGTGTTGTATACTAGACTTTGGAGGCAGTTGGGAACGGCATTTACCTTTGGTAGAGTTTGCCTACAACAACAGTTTTCAGACCAGTATCGGGATGGTGCCGTACGAAGCTCTGTATGGCAGGAAGTGCAGGACACCTGTATGTTGGTTTGAAGTTGGGGAGCGTCAGTTGTTTGGTCCTGAGCTTGTACAGCAAACTTCTGAGAAGATTGATCTGATCAGGAAAAGGTTGGTGGAAGCTCAGAGCAGGAAGAAAAGCTATGCAGACCACCGGAGAAGGGACCTTGAGTGTGAGGTTGGTAACTTCGTCTTTCTGAAGGTATCGCCCAGTAAAGGTGTGGTTCGATTTGGCAAAGGCGGGAAGTTAGCCCCGAGGTTTATAGGCCCGTATAAGATATTGAAAAGGATCGGAAAAACTGCTTACCGGCTTGAATTACCGGAAGAGTTGTCTCAGGTGCACAATGTCTTTCATGTGTCTATGCTGAGAGGTTATATTCCAGATCCGAGTCATCATTTGCCTGAAGTGCCGGAAGGTTTGCAGTTAGACCTGAATTACATCGAGTCTCCTGTCGAGATTGTTGATCGTCGAGAGAAAGTCTTGAGGAATAAGACGATACCGATGGTCAAGGTAGTCTGGAGAAACCACTTGGTTGAAGAGGCTACTTGGGAGTCTGAGGAGAGGATGTTGAAGGACTATCCTGAGCTTTTTGCTTGATTGTATCTTTGTATCTTTTGTTCTTGTTGTTGTGCTGTATTTTCTGTTTTTCTCGCTCTTGACTGTAGTTCCGAGGACGGAACTATTCTAAGGAGGAAGTGTTGTAATGCCCTGATTTTTCAATTAATGAAAAATTATTTTATTTTGCACGTAGTGTGCACGTGTAATATTTGGTTGAATTATTTTATTGAGATGTGTATAAATATTTAAATATGTGTTCTCAAGTTATTTTATACAAAAGCCTTTTTTTCTTTAAATAAATAGAAAGCCTTATTTTAAAAGCCTTTTCTTAAAGCCCAAAATATATTTTATTTATTTTATTTTTTAAAAAAAACTATTTTGGCCCAAAATAAAGCCCATGGATTAACCTATTTTTGTTTAACTTGTCATGTAAAAGACAACTTAAAAACTATTTTATTTCTTTACAAAATTAAAATGTACAATTTTTAGGCCTAGTTGCATGCACGTGCACTACACGTACACGTGCAATGCACACTTCTCCATGGGGGCCGGGATTGCTTCTTTTTGGAGGGAGATTCAAAAAGTTGAGTGGTGATCATGGAGGTGGTTATGTGGGTGTGGGTAGTTTTTATAACTCCTACTCTAATCTTGGCCCTCCATCCTACAACCAACTAGTCAATCCTAGCCCTTCATTCTACTTGTTTTCTAGTATAAATACCCCCTCCCATGGCTAGCATTCATATGCAATTATATCTTTCCAAACCTATAGTCTAATTTAGTAATAGTTGTGAGTTAAAAAGATTGAGAGATTGTGTGGGATTGCTTGCATTTTTCCAAGGAGGAGAGGCCGGCTAGTTCAAGGAGGAAGCTTTCGGTTGCTTTGGTGTTCGTGGAGCTTGTGCGCGCATAGTCTAGGAGGAGGTGCATCTCGTTGCAAGGACTTTGTTGCTATTGTGTTGTTTTCTCTCCATACAAGGTGAGTTTGATTTTCCTTATTTCTAATTAGAAATGATGCATGGAAAATATTAGTAAGAATACATTTTAATGGAAAGTTAGTTCATAAATTGGAATGTTAATGAACAACTTGCATGTGGTTCTATTGTTAAATTAAGTTGTGGGTAAAATTCTCCATGCTTGTTAGAATGAATGAATGATAGTGGTTAAATTTTCTTAAGAATGATGCTAGTATGATATTGAGACTTGATGCATGAAAATACTAATAAGAATGCTAGTTTAATTGAAAATTGGAAGCATGAAATTGATTAAGAAAGAGCACACTTTTGAAAAGAGTAACTTTCTTGAATGTTTGAGTTGTGAGCATGCTAATTGATAGGTGGTTATATATTTTGTGATGTACATGATTTGACTAGAGGCATATGTTGGTTTAAAGAAAATACATTTATTACCATCACAAATTATATGTAAAAGTTAGTACTTTGTTAGTGCTAATTTATGAAGAGATCTTTTTGAGTTATTTTGGGGTTGGATAAATTCAAAGAAAATAGATTTGTATGTTGAATAAAAAAATTAACATCAGAAAATTAGTATAAGAAATTGTGGATAAAAAAAAATTAGAAGACCAATTGTTAAGCAATGTCGAAAATGAAAAATATAGTAGTTATAATGAAAAATTCATTGAATTGGGTGAAAAAATATATTTTTATTAGTACAAAAATTATTTTATTCATACTGATATGAAAGTCATGTGAGGGGAAGTTAATCTGAAATTTTTCAGTAACTTCTACAAAAGCAATATGAAACAAAGATTGATTGAACATCGAGATGTTTTTGACAACAGTGGCAATTGATTTCAAAAGGGTTTTTAAATGGTACTGTGACAACCTGAGCATATGGCTCAAGTGGTCACTGTGTGCGGCTGTGTTCTCTTGGGTGACTGGTTCGAACCCCTGCGGCATACAATTGTTTTCATCTTTTTTTAAAAACATGAGAATCAGTGACAGCGAGTAATAAATACTCTCTGTCTCCTCTTCTAATCGCTAGCACAAACCGGCCTAGCGGTCTGTGCTGTTGGCTGTGTTCTCTGGGGTGCGGGTTCGAATCTTGCTATCGGCAAGATTGAAAAAAATTATTTTTTGGGGTTTTTAAGTGTCCAAAAAATGTGAAAAAAATGGTTATTCTCCTAAAAATGTAAGGGACTTTCTAAAAATGGTTTGGGAATTGTTTGAATAAAATTAACTATGATTTGGAGTTAAAATACATATATAGAAACATGATTCTATATGCTTATTGATGTGAAATTATAACTCAAAAGTATAAGTGAAATGAAGGACTAGAAATTGATTTGGCAAAAAGAAACTTGATTGTGTGACATAATGCATTTTAATTCTCATTTGTGGAACAATATGAAGTATGCATATTGTTTAGTAAAGTGGAATTGATATGATGTGATAATTGATAAAGTATATGCAAATTTATATACAGTTATGGACTTGTGAACAAATTAGGAATCATGAATTGAAAAGAGAATATACATGTGAGTATGAGAACTCAACATGGAGAATTTATGAGTTGAAGATTGTGAAATGAAAATTGAAATGGAGTAGCTAAGTCTCCCTCGGCATTGAGAAATGAAATGAAATGAAATGAAATTAGACCAAGGTTGGTCATGTTGAAATGAATGAATAAGTACGGTTAGTGGAGAGGCTAACTCTAGAGATTTAATTTTTGTTTATGATTTTTGATAAAACTAAGGTTTAGTACATAGTGGAGACATGATGAAAGTAGAAGAAAAACACGAGTATGGGGGCCATCGGATTAGCGGTGTGAGAGCGATCCACAAGCTGCCTGCTTGATGCGTCAAGACATGGCGTGGGCGCTACTCCAGAATTATCGTCTCGGTGGCGACGCTTGTGGGATGTTCGAGTGGCTATGGGTGGTGCCATTGTTCCATGGCGGAGACTGAATTGTCCATAGGTTGCATGCTCGATGCGTCGTGTCAGTGCGTGGGATTCCCCTCCAGGCTGCCTGGACATGGGCTCATAGATCATAGGACATCTAAGACACTACCGTAATTACAGTAGTAGATTAAGACATAACGAGGGATTGAACCCTACAAAGATGAAGAACGAATAAGGGCTTGCCCTCGGACCTATGTAGTATGGGATGCATAGAATCCGAACAAGTGCGCATTAGTGTCATGTAATATAAATAAATGCATTAAGGACTAAGTGTACAATCACAACACGACATCAATAGGGTAGTCCCTTTAATTGAAATGTGACAAGTTTGTGTTTGCTAAATATGGGAAATTAAGTTATACTATTTTCGGTATAGAGAGGATGGCCGTGTATAATGATCGTCGGTTGAATAAACTGACGTACCCACAGTCTTATATGCAGGTAAATGGCATGTTAAAGATTAAAGAGGAATGGATGCTTAAAGATTATACCATGTTGTTGTACATTTAATTAATTGTTCTAAATTTTACTTCCGCTGTGCAAAATGTAAAGTGTAATATTGATGTAACTCTGATGTAAAGTGAAAAGTTTAAATTTTCTTGTAAAATTGTGAAAGTGAAAAGATCCTGTAGAACATCTCGAATTCAGTGTATTTGGGATTCGGGGCGTTATATTTGGCCTTCACATTGTGTGTTTAAGGATATTCGGACTCGCAAGATGATTGGTTATGTGGTTAGACACGGGAAACTCTATTATCTGGAGTTAGAATATGGCTGTTCGAGCAAGTTGACTTAAGCTCTAAGTGTGGAAGGATCCGAAGATGAGAAGAAGAAATCAGATATTTGGCTATGGCATCGACGTCTAGGGCATGCTTCTTTTGGTTATTTGAAGAAATTATTTCCAAGTTTATTTTTGAAGTTGGATATTTCTACCTTTCAGTGTGATGTGTGTGAACTCGCAAAAGGTCACCGTGTCTCTTTTCCTCCAAGTCCAAGTAGAAGCTCCTCTCCATTTTTGATTATTCATTCTGATGTTTGGGGTCCATCCAAAACCACTACATTCGGAGGAGCCAAATGGTTTGTGACATTTATTGATGACTGTACCCGTATGACCTGGATTTGTTTGATGAAGTCGAAAAGTGAAGTTAGTGGCTTGTTTCAGAAATTTCACAAGCATGTTATGATTCAGTATAAATCACAGATTCAAGTTCTTAGGAGTAACAATGGTGGAGAGTACTTGAGTTCAAATCTGTGAGAATATTTGGAGGAACATGGAATTGTTCACCAGACTACATGCACATATACACCTCAACGGAATGGGGTTGCAGAAATAAAAAATAGACACTTGCTCGAGGTGGTTTGTGCTTCTCTCATCCATGGAAATATGCTACTCATCTATTGGGGGAAGCCCTTGCTTCTACTGCATACCTAATCAACCGAGTTTCCTCTAGTAACCTAAACTTCCTCACACATTTCAAGCATTAACTGATGTTGTGAATGCACCAAAAGTCGTCAACTTGCCACCTCGTGTGTTTAGGTGTGTTGCATTTGTTCATCTTCATCGACAGGAACGCAATAAGTTAACTCCTCGAGCTGTTTGCTGTGTTTTCGTGGGATATGCACAGGATAAGAAAGGGTATCAGTGCTATCACCCACTAACTCAACGGATGTTTGTGACTATGGATGTTGTGTTTTATGAAGATGAGATGCATTTTTCTACGACTGAACTTCAGGGGGAGTACCGAAGTGAAGTTCAGACTTTTGGGTATGATGAAGGGGTTAGTGAAGTTTAGACTCTTGGGTATGATGAAGTAATTACTAGTCAGAACGAATAACTAGATACAAATAATGGTGAACACTTGAATGAAGACCTAGCAAGGGAGGAAGACCCTCACGAAAAAGTGCAACCAAGGGAAGAAGCCTCTCTTGACGAAGACCCGCTTGAAGAATTGCAATCAGTACCAAATCTCAGTGAGAGTGAACCGTCAAAACCCCAAAACCAGTCATCATAGTTGTCCGAAGCTCCTAGAAGAGAACTCTTGCACCGTACTAATAGAGATATTCCAAAACCCACTTATGAACCTGATCCCACTAGTAACGTCAAATATCCTATTAGTTATTATGTAACTACTCACCGTTTGTCGGAATTAAGTAAGTCATTTGTAAATCAGTTATCTACTGTATCTATTCCTAACAGTGTGCAGGAAGCCCTTACTGAGGTGAAAAGCAGTTATGGATGAGGAGATGAAGTCCTTGAAAAAGTATGAGACTTAGGAGATAGTCGAGCTGCCAGCAGGGAAGAAGCCAGTAGAATGCAGATAGATTTATACGGTGAAGTATAAGTCCGATGGTTCAATAGAGCGATACAAAGCAAGGCTGGTTGCCAAAGGATACACTTAAACTTATGGAATTGATTATGAAGATACATTTTCACCTGTGGCAAAATTCAATACTGTTCGAGTCCTACTGTCACTTGCTGCAAATCTTGACTGACCGTTGGAGCAATTTGATGTGAAGAATGCATTTTTGCATGGAGAATTGACAGAGGAGGTTTATATGGATCTTCTACCAGGGTCAAACAGACCAGTCCAACACAGTAATAAAGTGTGTCGATTGAGGAAGGCGCTATATGGTCTCAAACAGTCGCCAAGAGCTTGGTTAGGGAGGTTTACAAAATCAATGAGGACATTCGGATATTGTCAGAGTAATTCAGATCATGTCTTTTTCCTGAAAAGAAAAGAAGGTAAGATTACTGCTCTCATTATATATGTAGATGATATGATAGTAACTGAGAATGATCCTGAGGAGAGAATGGCAATGAAGAGCTACTTGTCACAAGAGTTCGAAATGAAGGATCTTGGCCCTTTGAGATATTTTCTTGGTATTGAAGTTTCTCGCTCGAGAAATGATATATTTCTGTCTCAAAGAAAGTATGCTTTTTATTTATTGAAGGAAACTGGAATGTCTGCTTGTCAGCCGATTGGTACACCATTAGAAGAAGGATTGAAACTTTGCAACGAACTTGATCATGTGCCTTGTGATAAGGAAAGATAATAGAGATTGGTCGGACGAATGATGTATTTTGCGCATACACGACCAGATTTATCATATGTTTTAAGTGTGGTAAGTCAGTTTATGCATGCACATCAGGAACATCACATGGATACAGTGATGAAAATTCTGAGATATATTAAGTTTGCTCCAGGAAAAGGGGTCCTATTTACAAAACATGGTCACTTGAAGGTTGAGACATATACTGATGCTGATTGGGCAGAATCTATAATTGATAGGCGCTCCACTTCAGGATACTTCACCTTTGTTGGAGGAAATATAGTTACATGGAGAAGCAAGAAGCAGAATGTTGTTGCACGTTCTAGTGCAGAGGATGAGTATCGCGGAGTAGCTCTATGTATAGCGCGGAAGCTTTATGGCTGAAACTCTTGTTGCGGAACTTAGGCTGTGGTCCGAATGAACCTACGAAGGTGTATTGCGATAGTCAAGCAGCATGTGATATTGCAGCCAATCCAGTTCAACATGATAGGACGAAACATGTAGAGGTGGATAGATTCTTCATCAAGGAGAAATTGGATGAGAAAGTCATTGAGATATCTAAAGTGAAGTCAGAAGATCAGCTCGCAGATATCATGACCAAGGCAGCTTTCGAGTCGGCTCTTCTTGAAATTTGTTGACATGTTGGGCATGTTCAATATCTATGCACCAACTTGAGGGGGAGTGTTGAAATGTAGTAAGTAGTAATATGTATATTCTGTTTCCTAATCTATGGGAAACAGATTCCCCAAATCTCTCACCCCTCAATCTTCTCTCAATCTCCTTTCTTCTCTTCCAATATTGTAATCCTTATATATAGATGTATACTATAAAGAATAAAACAAGAAGAATAAGAGAAATATTTATTTTTCCCAAAATCTGATTTCAATATCCTCCAGCTCCCCATATCGGTGATGTATAGTTTTATTCAAAAGAAACAACAAAAGGTGGTGATTGTTGTTGTATCAGAACTTACATGACTTATTTAGTTGTTAATAATAATTCATAGTTGATGCTCTGAAAGTGGTATGTATGATTTGAAAGTCTCTTCTCAGTATCTGTTAAAATAGTGGGTTTGTTTGCGTGCACATAGACAGTTTGCTGCGAATAAATCGTAACCTTCTACTCTGAAAGAAGGATGTCAGGAAATATGAGGGTTGGAGGGTTATACAGAAAATGATAGCTAAAACACGATTTAATGCAAGTATATTATTCAAAATTCCCAATAATTTGATCAGGACAACTTTCAAGTGTTGTGCGGAATACTAATGCGGAATACGAATGGACCACCAATCAAAGAGAGAAACAGCGAGAGAAAAACAGAAAAACAAACAAACACAAGGACACACAGATTTAATGTGGTTCGGCAAACAAGTGCCTACATCTACGGGGCGGTTGGGGTTTCTTCTTCAAATAATCACCAATGGGTGAAACAAACCCTTACAGAGATGACGGCTGCAAAATCCGAATTAGAGGTCTCTTCTTTTACAAAACCCTAACTGGTGTATTTATAGGGAAACTACTGGGCCTTTCAAAATGGGCCTAATCTGGTTTACAAACCCGCCGACAGTCGACTGGTCTTCTTACCAGTCGACTGGTCTTTAGTTCTGGACAGTCGACTGAGATGAATCTTCAGTCGACTGCTTCTACTGTATCTTTAGCCTTTGAAACTTCTCTCTGGACAGTCGACTGACTCCATACCTCAGTCGACTGATGTACTGAAACTTTCGATTGCTGTAGATACGATGGATATAAACAAACTGAACCAGAATCGAGCCATTATCCTACAATCTCCACCTTGGCGAGATCTTCCAAGTATCCAACAATCTCCGCCTTGGCGAGATCTTCCAAGTAGCCCAAGCAATCTCCAAAAATACTCCAAAACAAATGCTCATCACCAAATGTAACAAAAACAAACTCCACCTTAGTATGATATCACATACTAACCAAACAAATAGCGAAGCACCATTCCAACCGCCCATTCCAAATCATCAAGCATGCAAAATATTAGCCAGGTTCATGCAATGCTTGAACTTGGCTGCCCCAACAATTTTGGTCAACATATCAGCAGGATTATCAGCTGTCCCAATCTTTACCAGAAGAATATCACCATCCTTTATCAAATCATGCACAAAATGATAACGGACATCAATATGTTTGGTCCTCGAATGATGAACTTGGTTCTTCGCTAAATGAATAGCACTCTGACTGTCACAGTGTACCTCCACCTTCTCCCGATGAATTCCCAAGCTCTTCAAAAGTCCATGAATCCAAATAGCTTCCTTCATGGCCTCAGCAACTGCCATGTATTCAGCCTCAGTAGTAGACAACGCTACAGTGGACTGCAAATTGGACCTCCAACTTATAGGTGCTCTAGCCATAGTAAACAAATAGCCTGTAGTAGACCGCCTCTTATCTAGATCACCTGCATAGTCAGAATCAACATAACCCACCAATAACCCGCTAATATTGTCATCCCTTTCAAACTTCAAACCCACATCTGTGGTGCCACTTATGTACCTCAAAATCCATTTAGCTGCTTGCCAATGCTCTCTGCCTGGATCATGCATATATCGACTAACCATACTCACCGCCTGAGAGATGTCTGGTCGAGTACAAACCATGGCATACATCAAACTGCCAACCACACTAGTGTAAGGTACATTAGCCATATACTGTCTCTCTTCATCTGTACTTGGAGACTGAGAAGCACTAATTCTGAAATGAGTGACTAAGGGTGTACTGACTGGTTTAGTTTTCTCATCTATACCAAACCGTTTCAGCACCTTCAAAAGATATTGCTTCTGTGTCAAACTCACTATGCCCTTTGCTCTGTCTCTAGCTATCTCCATCCCAAGTATTTTCTTGGCTTCACCAAGATCCTTCATCTCGAATTCAGAACTCAGCTGATTCTTCAAATTTTGAATCTCCTTATCATTTTTAGAGGGAATCAACATGTCATCCACATATAATAACAGATATATGAAAGAGCTATCCTGCAATTTTCTGAAATAGACACAATGATCATACTCACTTCTGGAATATCCCTGCACTTTCATAAACTGATCAAACCTCAAATACCACTGCCTTGGAGATTGCTTCAACCCATAGAGAGACTTTTTCAACCTGCAAACACAATTTTCCTTCCCAGCAATCTTAAACCCATCTGGCTGCAACATATAAATTTCTTCATCTAGGTCCCCATGTAAGAATGCAGTCTTCACATCCATCTGTGTCAATTCAAGATCAAACTGTGCTACCAACGCCAACAAAATCCGAATAGAAGGATGCTTCACAACCGGAGAGAACACTTCATTATAGTCAATTCCTTCCTGTTGAGCATACCCCTTTGCAACTAGTCTAGCCTTGAACCGAACACTGCCTTTTGGACCTTCTTTCTTCGTATATACCCACTTGCAACCGATAGCTTTCTTCCCCTTTGGCAATTGCACTAGATCCCAAGTCTTGTTCTTATGAAGAGAGTTCATCTCTTCATCCATAGCAACTTTCCAATCTGCATTTTCAGAACTCCTAGTAGCTTCTTTGAAGTTGGAGGCAACTTCATCATCAACAATGGGAAGGGCAAATGCAACTGTTTCTGTAAAGCGAGATGGTCGTTTGATATCTCTTCTTTGCCTTCTTGCTGCAATTGATTCTTCCTGCTGGGGAGGGTCTTGGATAGGAACTTCTTCCTCATCCTCAGTATCAACCACATCATCTTCATTTTGGACAGGAGTAGGATTTTCAACTGAACGCTTTTCTAACTCCACCTGTTGGAGAACTCTCGCACCAGTCGACTGAGAGCATCTACCAGTCGACTGTCCCGAGCTAATCTTCTGCTTCTCTTGATCAGGATCACCAGTCGACTGTATATGAGGACCAGTCGACTGTCCCGAGCTGATCATGCTGGTCTCATCAAAGGTGACATCCCTGCTGATTACTAACTTTTTCTGTTCTGGGCACCACAACCTGTAACCTTTGACACCAGTACTAAAACCAACAAATATAGCCTTTTTGGCTCTTGCATCAAGTTTAGTTTCAGTTACATGAAAATAAGCAGGACAACCAAATATATGCAAAAAACTATAATCAGATGCAGGTTTACCACTCCATAACTCAATAGGTGTTTTGCCTTCGAGTGCTGCTGATGGTAAACGGTTGACAATGTGGCTTGCATATATAACAGCTTCTGCCCAAAATGTCTTCTTCAATCCAGACTGTGCTAGCATACATCTCACCTTCTCAAGTAAGGTTCTGTTCATCCTTTCTGCAACCCCATTTTGCTGTGGAGTCTTCCTAACTGTGAAGTGCCTCTGGATCCCTTCATCTTCACACAATTTCAGAAATGGATCGTTCTTGAATTCCCCTCCATTATCTGACCTCAGAACCTTAATCTTCCTTCCAGTCTGGTTTTCAACTTTCTTCTTCCAACTTGTGAACAATGTCAAAACTTCATCTTTGTGTTTCATGGTATATACCCAAACTCGTCTGGAGTAGTCATCAACAAATGTAACAAACCAGTGTCTACCACTCATAGAAGGTGTCTGAGTAGGGCCCCAAACATCTGTGTGCACATAATCGAGGATGCCCTTTGTCTGATGTACAGCTGTACCAAATTTCACCCTAGTTTGCTTACCCAAAACACAATGTTCACAAAATTCCAACTTGCACCCTTTAGCATCTTTAAGCAACCCTTGCTTCACAAGCCCCTGCAAGGCCTTTTCTCCTGCATGCCCGAGTCGCATATGCCACAACCTAGTAGAGTCGGGAACAACCTGTTTAGGCCTTTCAGTTACACTGGCAGCCTGAACCAAATATGTTTTTCCCTGCAAGAAAAACAAGTTCCTTTTCCTTTGCCCTTTCATCACCACAAGTGCTCCATTAGTCACCTTCAGAATGCCACCTTCACTAGCAAATTTCATTCCACTGGCCTCCAAAACACCAAGTGAAATCAAATTCTTTTTCAAATCTGGAACATACCATACATCTGAAAGCTCCCTAATAAGACCATCGTGCATTAGCAATTCAATCTTCCCGATTCCTACCTTCTTACAAGGCGCATCATTTCCCATCAAAACTACCCCACCATCCATATACTCCAAAGAAGTAAACCACTCCTTTTTCCAAGACATATGATAGGAGGCTGCTGTATCAAGAAACCATACTTCTTGATAAAATGAGGGACTAGTTGCAAGTGCATAAGAAAAATCATCGTCACTATCTACATTATCAACAATCACATTTGCAGTCGAATTTTCCTTATTTCGTAGCTTAGGACAATCCTTTTTCCAATGCCCCCTTTCATGACAGAAAGCACATTTATCTTTGGCTGGTATCTTTCTGTCCTTTGAAACTCCTCTCGATTTGGAACGAGATTTGTTTCCTTTATTCCCAGATTTGGTTTCAGATCTGGTCTCCATTCTACCCCTTACAATCAATGCCTCAGAAGTTTCTCTATCAACCATTTTATCCCTTCTCCTAGTTTCATTATTCAACAGAGCATTTGCAACATCTTCATATTTAACAGTGTCTTTTCCATATATTAAAGTAGTTGCTAAATGATCATAACTTTCAGGTAATGAATTCAACAGAATTAGGGCTTTATCTTCATCTTTAATTTGCTCATCCAAATTTAACAAATCAGTCAATAATTTATTAAATGATTCAACATGAGCGTTCATAGACATACCTTCAGTATAGGTGAAGCGAAAAAGCCTCTTCTTCAAATACAGCCGATTCTCCAAACTTTTCCTCATGTATTTGTCTTCGAGTTTCTTCCACAACACCGCAGCAATGGTATCCCTCATCAAATCATACTTCTGAGCCTTCGCGATAAAGAGCCGAATAGTCCCACACGCAACTCGATTCAACTTCTTCCAATCTACATCGGACATATTCTTTGGTTTTTCTGTCTCCAAAGCAACATCTTGTTCTTGTTGAACCAGAACATCCAACACCTCACACTGCCACATCCCGAAATTGTTTGTCCCATCAAATTTTTCAACTTCAAATTTTGCGTTGTGAATCGTTGTTCTGGACGAACTCGATCCCACAACATCCTTGGTTGCATCCGCATCACTCGCCATCTCCCTCTAGGTCGAACCGAAAGCTCTGATACCACTTGTTGTGCGGAATACTAATGCGGAATACGAATGGACCACCAATCAAAGAGAGAAACAGCGAGAGAAAAACAGAAAAACAAACAAACACAAGGACACACAGATTTAATGTGGTTCGGCAAACAAGTGCCTACATCCACGGGGCGGTTGGGGTTTCTTCTTCAAATAATCACCAATGGGTGAAACAAACCCTTACAGAGATGACGGCTGCAAAATCCGAATTAGAGGTCTCTTCTTTTACAAAACCCTAACTGGTGTATTTATAGGGAAACTACTGGGCCTTTCAAAATGGGCCTAATCTGGTTTACAAACCCGCCGACAGTCGACTGGTCTTCTTACCAGTCGACTGGTCTTTAGTTCTGGACAGTCGACTGAGATGAATCTTCAGTCGACTGCTTCTACTGTATCTTTAGCCTTTGAAACTTCTCTCTGGACAGTCGACTGACTCCATACCTCAGTCGACTGATGTACTGAAACTTTCGATTGCTGCAGATACGATGGATATAAACAAACTGAACCAGAATCGAGCCATTATCCTACATCAAGTACACGTACAGCTTGAAGTATACATGGAGAAAAGAAAAAACAAACCATTATGGTGTTAAAGATAGTGACAATCATTGAACAGAACTTTATTTGACATTAATTACACAAATCCAATGATTTGTGCGCAATTTCTCTTTGCATTGACAGCTAGGGCTAACTATTAGCATCATAAGTTTAACAATGATATCTCCTTGCTATAGAACATATTCCTTTGTCAAGTCCATGTAGAACTTGGTTCACTTTTACCCTCTTTCTGGCCTCATCTCTTCTCCTAATTGATGTATAGAATTCCTTTGCACTGCTATTTCAACTTTAGAGAAAACCTAAATTACCCGCAACTTCTCAATCTGCATAAGGTAAATATCAAAATCATCAATTTAAAAAAATTAACAAAGGAAAAAAAAAACCATATGATTAGTTATGGTAAGAGCGAAGAGTGTATAGTATATTCTAAAGAGCCTGCATGATCTCGTCCGTTTAATGGTAAGTGAAGAGTTCACAGTAAATCCTACAAAATCTGCACTCTTTCTCCTATTTATTTTTCATTAGTGAGGCATCGATGCATATGAATCCCCTTGATCACAAAGTAATTGTCATCTTAATCACATACTAATCATGATTAATACGCTCAAACAAGTATTTGAAGCATATTAAAGATTTGATTGCAATGGTACATAAGGTGAGGGATTATCTAGAACATTTATTACTGTTAGTGTAGGAATTGCAAAATGAGCTAGTATCATGGAGTTTTCGTGGATCATATTCACAGCACTGTATATGAATGGCAATTTTGTACCTTTAAAGAAAGCATTTTCATCAAGTCAAATAAGCGCTGTCTAAAACTGCGAATCCAGCAGCCACTCCACCTTCGTCCGACAAAGAAACCTTTGCGCTCATCATATAGCCACCGTGATCATTCATGATCACCTTATCTTTGTTCCTATAAAAATTCAATATACAAACTAATGTTCTTCAGTAACAAGATAAAGATCAACAGCTAATTCAGAATTCTGTTCAAAATGTTAACAAACCTTAGATTGGCTCCGTATGTTCCAAGTTCAGAGATGACATGTTCCCGTAACATATACCTCCTCAAAGGAGATAAGCAAGTGCAGCTTTTGGAAAATCCTCTGCATCAAAATGAAAGCAGTGAATCCCTCATTTACTTTCCGTTCCAACTCAGTGAGTGTTTTCCTTATATCTTCGCCATATTCCGGGAGGTGAATGATGTCATGCATCGGTGGGACGTAAGAATTAGCCTACAAGCAAAGCAAACATGGTTTCGCTTCAAATCTCTCCCCAGAAAACTTCCAGAATCTGATATGATTTCCAAACTACATTGTATTTCCACATATCTCACACGCTACTTTAAATTATATCCCATACATTCTAAATGTGACAAAATTACTCTAATCTCTTTACCTCCCCCTTGAAAATAGTTTCATCTATTTTGTAGATATCTCATACAACTTACAGTTTTATCGGGGGCATCTGTTTGGGTTTATGTCTTGCATACTAGGTTTGATGTAAAGAGAAGACGGTGAAGTGAGAAGAGGATCAAAGCAAATATTGGAGCAAGAAGGTTACTGTTGCAGGCTGGAAAAGAGTTCACAGTCGACTTTTTGATCACTAATTTTAAAACGAAGTAATGGATACAAAATATATTATATATGCAGTAACAAGTATATTTGGGCATCAAAGGAACTTGATAGTTTAAAATGATATTAGATTTTTCACAAGGCTGTATATTGTTGGGGTAAATTACAAAAAAACCCTTAAACTATGCGTTAAAAGCGGTTAACCCCTAGTCTTTGAGTGAATGTCAAGGAGCCTGCTAGTAAAAGCATTCACCTTGTTTGTTCTGCAATATGAAAGCACAGAAGAGGCAAACTAATGCAAACTGGAGGGAATTAAAAACAACAATGTTAAGCAAGCATTCATCAACCAACAAAATGAAATTTTTGATGAGCTTACTTGATGAACCATTTCCTTAGATAACAAAAAGAAGAAAAAAAACTTGAACAATACAAGCATTCTTTGACCTGATATTATTGTACTAGTTCCAAGCATGAGCTCGCGAATGTTCTGCAAATCGATTTACAGCAGAATTTTCTGGAACTACTCCTGACTCTAATCCAATTTCCCTTCTGTAGTGCTGGAGCAAGTACCTGATTGTTCAAGTAGATCGCGAGATACATAAAATCTATGTACAAAATAAATCTATGATCTCTAATATTATAATGAGAGAGTTGGAGATGTCATTTGTAGACAAACAAATATTAGTAGACAAACAAATCTGTGCATCGCCAGTACATAATTAATATAAAAGAGGTTTCAGGTTAGAGGCCAGACTACGTCAGAGTTGTTACTTTAAAATATATATATTTATTAATATGTACATCGTATGTGTAAATTACTTGTAAAATTAAATCCATCACAACCTAGCAATAGAAGGTACAAGTTAAATAGCATTATGTGCAAGTAAGAGTCCCTTATTTCTTTCATCAATTCCAAGCAATATAGGGTTAATTTATACTCTCTCAGTTCAAAAATATAAGTCGTTTTAGCTTTTTTTGTTCCATATTATATGTCGTTTAAGTTCCAAAAACAATGTCTTGACACTCCTGAGTGTTCATTACTCAATCTTTTTACTCCACTACAAATTATACCCTTAAGAGTTTTCTCATTAAATAATGAGAAAATCAAACAGGACGACATTTTGGTAACTATACATTAATGGGTCAATTAATATGTAACAATTAAATGAGATATTTATTTCACATTACACTAACCTAGGTACACTACAAAGTACAAAGGTAAAGGTCATCCCCGGCGCATTTTTTGGGCTTCACCGGCGTTTATAAACGCCGGGGAATAACCTACCGGCGTTTGGAAAAACACCACAACAAGTGCCGGGGTTACGCGTGCCGGGGATAGTTTGGTTGCCTACACCTGCACTTTTGAAAACGCGCGTTGGTGTAATATACCCCGGCGTTTGGGAAACGCCGGTGTATACTTATTAATTTTTTTTAATTTATTTTTTTTTTTTCTGGAAAAAAGATACCCCGGCATTTCTAAAAACGCCGGGGAAGGTACACATTTTTTTATAAAAAAATTTTGCACAAAAAATCAAAAAAAAAAAATAATTATCCTAATTCAGAGGGATCAAAATAGAAGTTGAGAAGAAATCTCAGCTTTAAGATCTTGGAAAACTGTATGCATCATCTACTAAGAAGTTCAAAATCACCATCTTTAATTGTGATCGTTCAAATAGTCACAGAATTTGTGAAAACGAAAGAGAACTCATATCTTAACCAGGGATGCGCACATCAAGTGCCTCAAACCCTGAAATAGAATTGCAAGCCTATCCCAAAAGTTTCCAATCTGTGACTAAAGAGTGGCTGTAATTATTTGTTTGCTACCATGTTAAGCGCGGATAATGCACCGTGAATAGATATGTGTTCTACATAGATGTAGTAAAGCTTAACTGGGGAGATGTATCTACTTGGTAGGCAGTAAACTAGATAAGTGCTACTCTATTCTTCTTTTACTTTTTTTAAAGATATTATTATAGATATATACACATAAATATACACTTTAATTTGGCAAGAATTGCTATGACTATATTCAACAATTAAAACTTCGAGTAAGATGAATTGCCTACAAAACTTTCAAATGAAGTTGACAAGGCACAAATAATCAGCTTAAGAAAAGCAATATCAGTAAAAAGCCATCACTGATTAAAGTGTAAATTACATTATATGAAACAAAGTAAATATGCATATAAAAAACTACTACTACTTAAGCAATTTTGGATGCAAGTGGCTTGAACTTGGACTAAACCTAACTTAAAAAGTCTAATAATGTAAGAGCTAATGGCTCAAGCAAGATGAAGATAAGGGAAATAAACGACAAAGTGATAGTTTTTTTTTCTTTTTTCTTTTTTCCTTTTTTACTCTATCAAGGGCTACAATAGATAATGAAAGCAGTAGACTAGAACTCAAAATAGAAATTCTTGAAAGAAAAAAGTAAGAGCTGAATGATTAAAGATATATCAGAGTATCTGCTTCGAGGCAATTTTTGTCGTATGACAAAAGTAGATCAAAGCATAGAAGCTAATTGATTTAATATATAGGTTTTGCTTGAGTGCCTTTAGGACATTCCTTTATCATCAAATTCTAAATTAAGGTAGTGTATCTTTTATGTACTTCCTCAACACACAAAAAAAGTGCACCCCATTAAAAAAAACCATATTTTTAATACTGAGAAGTGCACAACAGAGAATCAATAATTTCAGACTTTAAAGCTAAACGTCTCAATAGCGAATAGAAAGTCATAATTCAGGAAACTCGTAAGCAAAAACTTAGAGCAAATATAAAGTCATAATTGTTTTCAAAATCATCTTTAGCGAAAAGAAAATTCATAAATATTGGAGGATGCCTTTTGCTTGAGCTTGAAAAGATGGAAGCTTTAAATCTATCAAACCAACTACAATCATAAGCCATTAAAGATGCAAGCTACATTACAGAAATGTAAGACTACAGTCATAAGCCATTCAAGATGCAAGCTACATTACAGAAATGTAAGCGTACAACCTTTTGACAAATAGCTTATATTGATGAAGGATCTCTTAAACCATCAATTACATAAGAAGACCAACTTCACTAATTAGCTTCTCATGTTGTACAATTTAAAGCCTAAGACTTCAAGAAATGTCATCTAGTTAAGAGATTAACGAACTAATCGTCATGGTTTATCTTTATTTGGTTATTTCTCTAATAAAAGAAATGCTATTGATTCAATTAAATCGCAGTCTTTCTTTCACCAATACGACAAACAAAAAGATACTTTTCTATGAACAAAGTAACAACATAATATCTTTAGTGTAAAAATAGTATACCTGATCACCGAGCTGAGGCGCCTTGTGTCTTATAAACTTGTGTAAATCCCCAGCAATGGCGACGCGGGCTAGCTTCTCCGTATCCACATTTGCAGCACGAAGGCGAGTAAGTGGTCCTGGAGCGAGATCCGGGTACAGTGTGAATACCCAATGTGCAACATTACAGTTCAAAACAGCATCTCCAATATACTCCAAGCGTTCATAAGTCACACCTGACTTGTAAGGATAGTAAACTGAAGGATGGGTCAAAGCTTCCCACAACAGTTTCTTGTCATTGAATGTATAACCTAGAGTCTCCAACCTTTGCCACATCCTCACTGCTCATTGGAAGCAATTCACTCACCCCCTCTTCCAACACCTCTTTCCTGTGCCTGTTGGTTCTCATTGTGTCCTACGATATTAACCGAAATAACAACCAAAATGAGTAAACAAAGCAACCATGCAGTCAACTCAACAGACAAATAGATGCAAATAACAAACATCAGATTCAATTGTAGAAGAAATTCAAAACCCATATAGCAATCACAGTGTTATGTTATCTTTTGAACATTGATTACAGATTCCTACTGGTTTCTTGACCTGGGTTTTCACAGAAACACCAAAACTTTAGAACCGCAACTGGGTTTCACACAACAATCAAAGTAACTTGCCATGACTTCATTGTTTGTTGATTTTCTTCTGTTCTAGTGATATGATGTATTTTGAGATTATATATTTTGGGAGTTGGTGTGAACTTTGTAGCTTGTATCAGTTATGTAATGGCTTCAGTTATTTATGAGATCCGATGGCAATTCTCTTGCCATCTTTTAATCAAAAAAAAAAAATCAAAGTAACTAACTTATTTTACAATATGAAACATACAATCAGTCAAAGTATATATATATTTATGTTACCTCTTCGAATAAAGCAGAGATGATAACTTCTTCCTCCTCCTGTCTCTTCTCTCTCTCTATCTCTTCGTAAGTTGTCATGAGAAAAAAAGGCTTGAAAGAAGCCAAACCAAGGGGGTATAAGTAGTGCTTGAAAAGGTGTTTGGACTTGAAAAATGATTAGGACTAAAATGAAATTAAAGGGTAGTTTTTGAATGGTGATGTCTCAAACTTCTTTGCTACAATTTTCTCCGGATTATTTCGTTATTGTACATAATAATGAAACACCAACTGGGTTCTTCTCCTCACAATTTAATCTCCAAAAAACCAATTCTATACCAATTTACTCATGAATTTGACTCTATCGTACCTTAAAATCTTCAAAACTATCTAAGTACTATAAATTGTGTACACATAATTATAATACCTGATGACGGCGGGAGAGGTGGACGGCGAGAGCAACAAGGTGGTGACGACGGCGGAGGAGACGACATCGTAGTTCGCCGGCGGGAACGGACTCCGTTGGAGGGAGGGAGAGAGAGAGAGATGGAACCGTGACCGAAAGGGTTCAGCAAGAAGGGGATTTGGGGTAACAGGAGAGGCGGCGTGGGTTAAAAAAAAACCCCCCGAATGGCCGGCATTTGTTTAATAAACGCTGGCCTATATTATAAACGCCGGCCTATATTATAATAGTCCGGCGCTTATTAAAAGCGCCGGTGTATGTTAACGTTTTAGGGTTTCCCCCGAAATAACACATTCATACCCCGGCATTTCCCACAAACGCCATGTATAAATGCCACTAAATACAGTTCGTAGAAACATTAAATGATTTATATTTTGTAATGAAGGGAGTATAAATTTGAGGCAGTTAACAATGCTCACCAGTTTCCAATAATGATTAAAAAAACAAACGTGTGTACTATCATGCAAGTTAGCTTCATTACAATGGGAATGAATGCAGGCGCCTTCACATGCCCGTATTAACTATCAAAATTTAAATGAAAAGAACTACAATAGCAAAAACCCACGAGTTTAGTTTTAGTATCAATTAAATGAACTATACAAAAATGTTTTAGGGCACTAAGAATACTATCGTCTATAGTGCAACAAGTACAACTGGATACCATTTAACAAAAGAGAAACCTTACCAGTGAAGCTCGCTTATTACAAGGCAATTAAGACCAGGAAATGAAGATGAAATTGTGTTGAGCTGTATTTGAAGTAGCTGTTTTGTTTTTTAACGCATGCTTTTACTTGTTTTGAGCCGACCTTATCTTTCTTGTTTTGAGTTGCCAACTCTTTTGAGCAGGATTGATTTGGCATTTTGTTGTGTTGATTGAGTCGATTAAGCAGACTGGATGAAGAAGGCACCTACCAAATTATTATTAGTATAAGCAATAGAAGACTTCATTAGCAAGAGATGACTTGTAAAGTCTAGTTAAAATAACAAAGTAAACTACATTACTAGTGCAAGTACTCCAAGATATTGATGTTTTTTATAAGTGGGGAAGGGATCTCGAGGTCTCTGTCGTAAGTAGTTTTTTTTAAAGTTAGGTTCGTCTCTACCTTTGTCTATACAATGTTCTTTCACTTTCTTCTTTTGAGTTGCCTTCGTTTTTTAGCATGACATTTTTGGAATTTCGTTGTGTTGAATGAGTCAATTAAGCAGGCTGGATGAAGAAGGCACCTACCAAATTGTAATTAGTATAAGCAATTGAAGACTTCAATAGCAAGAGATGACTTGTAAAGTCTAGTTAAAATAACAAAAGAAACTACATTACTAGTGAACGTACTCCAAGATATTGATGCTTTTTACAAGTGGGGAAGGGATCTCGAGGTCTCTGTTGTAAGTAGTTTTTTTAATTAGATTTGTCTCTACCTTTGTCTTGTATACTAGGTTCGATGTAAAGAGAAGACGGTGAAGTGAGAAGAGGATCAAAGCAAATATTGGAGCAAGAAGGGTTACTATTGCAGGCTGGAAAAGAGTTGACAATCGACTTTTTGATCACTAATTTTAAAACGAAGTAATGGATACAAAATATTATATATATGCAGTAACAAGTATATTTGGGCATCAAAGGAACTTGATAGTTTAAAATGATAAGATTTTTCACAAGGCTATATATTGTTGGGGTAAATTGCAAAAAACACCCTTAAACTATGTGTTAAAAGCAGTTAACCCCCAGTCTTTGAGTGAATGTCAAAGAGCCTTCTAGTAAAAGCATTCACCTTGTTTGTTAATATGAAAGCACAAAAGAGACAAACTAATGCAAACTGGAGGGAATTAAAAACAACAATGTTAAGCAAGCATTCATCAACCAACGAAATGAAAATTTTGATGAGCTTACTTGATGAACCATTTCCTTAGGTAACTAAATTGAAAAATGTGCCAATTTCACAATTGAGCAACTAATTTTATAACCGAAAATGTTCAGATAATGATCTCGATGAGTAAAACACTTATTGAGGATGAACGTGATGGATGTGTTTATAAGATAACCTTAACAAGGAATCTTGCAAACATTTCCCATGCAAGCTGAACAATCGACGAGTTCATTGAAAATGGGAGCAAGATTCACATGCTTGCTTCAAAAAACTGTTGGGAATGGCATGGGCAAGAGAGCAATTGGAGCATGAACCAATCCAACACCAGAAGCTGTTCTGATCTCTGCAAGTCATAGTTCAGTATTATCTTTTTTGTGCAAATAAAGATCATAGGAAAAAACTATATTTGAAATATAAAATCATGCTTAAAAAGTTTTAAGCCATAACAATGAAAACGTAGAAGATGAAGCTCTTATGAACAAGCAGTTAAAGACCCATTACTCACCATTCCATTAAGGATGAATTTTGTCGGTGAAGTTTGCAGTTGCAAGCCCTTGTTAGATCCATGTGATGAAGTTGAATTTTTTCTTCCAGTTGAATTTTATCCTTGTGCTATATATTATTATCATATTACCACCCAGTTGCTACTTTTTCTCAATCATAAGATTTTCTTCCACTTCATTCTTCTCCATCCATCACTAATCTGTGTGATTTCATTGAGATTAATCAATTTCAGATTTACACAGACATAAAAGGCAAAAATAAATTCCCCTTTTCTGAAATAACTAACCTGAAAATGCATTGAGGGATTTCTGCATTCTCCTCCTTTTTGCTTCACTGTTTTTCGGGCAGTTTCCTCCTCCTCCTCTCCTCAGACAGAACTCTGCTACCTCTTGTTTTCTTGTGATATCTCTTCCCTATAAATTAAAGGATCACTGAAATTAGAAAAAAAATCATGATAAAGTCAAAACCAAAAGAATGAAATTACTGCTCACCAGCTAGAAAAGAAAATGTAGTAAGAGATGCACTCGCCTCGCCTGTCTCCCTCTTGTGACAATCATTCTAGTTCTGTTAGAGTCATCCAATTCGGATGTTGGGTATGTGAGCAATCTTGTGCCAATCCTCGCCTGTCTCCCTTTTGCATCTCTCCTCCAAAATGGGAGAGTAATAAATTCGCAATTGCTCGAGTGCGGTGAGTTTCTTCGGCCCATACGGTAGCATTGTTAGTTCAGTGCAGTATTCGAGTTTCAAAGATTGAAGAGAAGTGAGGCCTCCCACCCATTCGGGCAAAACAGTAAGTGAAGGACACCACAAACTCAGATGGTGGAGAGAAGTGAATAATAGGGAGGCTTTTGCATCTGATGTGCCTCTCCTCCTCCTCCTGTTTCCTCTACTAAACACCTCAGAGAATTACTTTGTATATGAAGGGTTCGGAAGCTAGGGATGTGGTGATGGAAGAAAACTCACGGAACAATTAAAAAGGGTTAGCTCTTCAAGGGAAGTGAGGTTGTGCAGCAGCTCCTCGCACCAGGAGAAGGACGCCGATGTTCCAAGATTCTATATTTGTAGATTTCGCAATTTGTCCAATCCTGTTAGGCTCCGTGCAGATAGGATCTTCACATCTGTATCAATATTGACAACGGACACTGGAAGGCTTGCTTTAACACTTGTTATTTTGGGTATATTTTCCATTATCAATGTAGTAAGGGAAGGGAACATCTTCTCTCCTTTCATCTTCTTCTCTGTTTCCACCACCCACCTCTCCAAATTATGCATACCATAAATACTGAGCTCTTCCAACAAAGGGAAGTTGCCGCCTCCATAGAACTCCTCGCCTATTCTCCTTCCAGCTTTCATAAGGAGAGATGTTTCAGCGAGGGAAGTTGGCCAAGCGGTAGAAGGTACTTGCATCTTTCCAGACAGGCAAGTTTAACACTTATCAAACAATGAAACAGTGATGATGATGATGATGACCAAGACAAGCCTTTTGCAGTTGACATCATCCAACATGGTAAGGCCAGCCCTGAGTTCCCGAAAACCCGAGGCAAACTCCCAAAATGAGGTCCCCATGCAAAAAAATAAAATAAAATAAAATACATGTATACAAAAATTTGCACAATGTTCATAGCAAAATGTGCAAAATATATATCATCGAATAACTGAGAAAAAAGAGCCAAAGAGAGTTTATTTTAAATGTGGGTTTCGAGTTTCGAGTTGAGAGTAAGGGTTTTGAGTTTGAATTTGAATGTGGGTTTCGGATTTGAGTTTCTATTTATTTAAATGTGGATTTACTTTTAAATCACCCAAATTTAAAGCCTCAAATTCAATCAAGCTCAAACCCAAATAATTTAAACAAAATTCAAAAGGCCAAAATATTTATTTTTTGGGTCACCTAAAAACAATATTTTTGGGGATTAAATTGCAAACACTCTTCAATTAATGGACTAATGTGCAAAAGTCCTAATTAAGTCATTCTAGTTGGGTAATTAAATTGCAAATACTATAATTTGAGGGGCTAAATTGCAAATACCTATTAATCAATGGACTAAATTGTAAAAATATCTTTATATTATAAAAAGATATTTTCGTTCAAAAAATTTGGATTAACTTGAGAAACTAAATTGAGCGAGGATTATAATAGTAAATAAATAGTTCAGAAAGATTTTTTTTAAAATTTAGCCTTTAAGAGCATCTGTAATCGTTCAATATCAAATTTTGGGTATTTGACATATCAGAATAGGAATTTTGGGTTTCAGCTATAGTCGTTTGAACCCAAATTTTGGGTATTAATTTTAAAAAATCGACAGACGATGAATGATTTCTTCTCATCCATTAAAATTTTTTTATTTTTTTTAAAATAAAAACCCAACGAACGGGAAATCCTTTCCTGTATGAGGATTTTTTTAAAAAAATTAAGAAAATAATTAATTCCTAATTAACTCTTAATTTAATCCTAATTAAATCTTAAATCATAAATAAATATCAATTAAAATCTAATTTATACACATAGAAATGTTTATAGGCCTAGTTCTTTAGGAATTTTTTAAAGAAAATGGGGAGAAAAGTTCTCGGATGGTAGATCATTCCCGCCCGATTTTTTTTTTAAAATTAAAAAATCGAACGGACGCAAATCAATTTTTTAAAATAAATTGGATTGTCCAATATATTTAAATATATATATAAAAAAAACGATGAAAGGTGATCTTTCGTATAATTCTTTTTTTTAATGAATGGACGGGAAATCATCGTTCGGACGGCTATATTTTCTGTATTCCTATATCTTCTCCCAAGGGCCGGTCCCCACCTTGAGGCAGGTGAGGTGGCCGCCTCAGGCTCCCGATTTTTTTGAAATTTTAGGGCTCCCCAAATTTGTATTCCCCTTGTAAATATAGGCACGTATTTTACGCGTAAAAAATTATATTGTAATTAGGGGTCCCCAAAAATAATTATTTGGGCCTTTTGCCTTGGGCCGCTAAAAATAATTATATTGTAGTTTGGGTGTACGGCCAGCAACTACAACACTCCTTTTTCTTCTTCTTTTTTTTAAAAAAGTTGCCATTTTAGCCATCGACTACATATGCTTTAAGAAAGGGCAAAAACCAAAGTACCCCCACAACGTTTAGCTCGAGTACAAAATGCACATACAACGTTTAAAAAAATACATTATACACATTTATTCGTTAACTTAAACCCATTCCGTTAACTTTAAATTATTAAAATACATTTTTACCCTTATCCTTTCATATCTCAATTTCTTTTTCATTCTTCATTCTCAAACATTAAACATAACCAAATCTCAATCTCATCATTAGCATTCAAAGTATTGAGTTCAATTCCTAAAGCATTTATCTACATATTCAATCTCTAGGCTTGATTATTAGGATTATGATGGAACTAAACAAACTTAAGTTCATATTTGAATATGTTTAAATTAGTTGATGGAATATATATATATATATATAGAGTCCCCTTCGGTTGCACACTACTTTTGGTGAGCACTCCGTGAGCACTCATGAAATAGAGCACCTATGACAAATCCGAACCGCTCATATTGTTCTATATACCTTAGATAGCCTTACAATAAAAAATCAAGTAATTTGAAGTTCATTTGCCCATCCATCATGCTGTTAGAATTTTCAGCCATACAATTTTGTAATGGTGTGATTCATGGGCAAATGAACATCAAATTACTTTATTTTTTATTGGTAGGCTATCTAAGGTATATAGAATAATATGAGCGGTTCGGATTTGTCATAGGTGCTCTATTTCGTGAGTGCTCACGGAGTGCTCACCAAAGTAGTGAGCAACCGAAGATTTCTCTCTCTCTATATATATATATATATATATAAAGAATTGCTCCGTTGACTTGAATGTTTTCTTTCAGATTCCTTGCCACCCATTGAAAATAAATTAGTGAAATGAAATAATTTATGTTTTATTGTATTTGTCAAGTTATTATTAATACACTAGATATTAATCATATTATATATTGGAACTCATAATTTATTATTAAGCAGATTTCGTGGGTTCATTGCTGACGATTATGGTACATGCATGTCGCTGACTGCGACGTCAATGTCGCAACTAGCACTGATCTGATGAGATCCCGATATCTCCCAAAGTTAGGAACAACCACCCAACTTTGGCAATCTTCTCTGTTTCTTACCCTCTTAGAACGAATCCACCCCAAAGTATTGAGTTCAATTCCTAAAGCATTTTTCTAAAGATTCAATCTCTAGGCTTGATTATTAGGATCATGATGGATCTAAACAAACCTAATATTAATGCACAAAACACCATACAACAACTGCTGCTACAATCACCACTATCACTATGTCCATTATTAATATAACCAAATAGATAGAATACAAGCAAAAAGCAACCACTCCAAACAAATAAATAACCTAAGCCAAATAAACATAAAAAAACAATAAACAAGTAAACTAGTCCATCTTCAAGATTTGGTTTTGTTTAATGTTTGAGAATAAAGAAAGGGAAGAAAGGAAAAAGAGATTGAGATATGAAATGGTAAGGGTAGAAATATAATTTAATAATTCAAAATTAACGGAATGAGTTAAGTTAACGGATGAATGTGTATAATATATTTTTTTCAAATGTTGTATGAGCATTTTGTACTCAGGCCAAACGTTTGGAGGGTACTTTGGTTTTTAAACATAAAAAAACAACAAACAAGTAAACTAGTCTATCATCAAGATTTGATTTTGTTTAATGTTTGAGAATGAAGAAAGGGAAGAATGAAAAAATATTGAGATATGAAAGGATAAGGGTAGAAATGTAATTTAATTTTTCAAAGGTAACGGAATGTGTTAAGTTAACGGATGGATGTGTATAATGTATTTTTTAAAACGTTGTATGAGCATTTTGTAGTCGGGCCAACCAAACGTTTGGGGTACTTCGGTTTATGTACCTTAAGAAATTCAATATCTTATTCAAGTCATCATCTCCTCCTGAAACTTCGGATTCAATGAAGGCACTAGTTTCTCGATCGCTGGATCGAACTGAGACAGATCCATGCGTTAAGTGAAACTTTTTTTTTTTTTTTCTGCCGCAATCTCATCCAGTCTCTTCAATACATCTTTATATTGTTTTCAGAGCAATTCAATGTCTAAACAAAATTGGATTTTCTGAAGAGAAGAAGTATCTCCACTGTCCCTTTAACTTTAAGTGATCATGATTCTCCACTCGTCGCCTCAATGCCTCAGTCTGGAACTCGTCCCCCAGATCATCTGCATCGAAAGCTGCATCCCTGAGTTTCTTCAGCCAGTTACAAAGAGGTTTATCGCTGATGGATCTCTTCTCTGCATCATCAAGCACGTCCTTGATTGTTGATAGCTCGCTCTGCAGCTTCTCCATGTCCTTTTCTACACCTTGAAGCAACTGCAGCTCCTTCCAAACTTCGGAAGCCAGCTTAGACATCACCAGTTCTACTAGAGGAGACACAACCAGTGATTCCGCCATCAAGTTTTTTGACAACTATGTAAAGAATTGAAGGTTAACAGTGTTCTCTCTTTCTCTTTTTTCTTTTGAGCTGCCTTTGCTTTTAAGCAGGATTGTTTTGAAATTTCGTTGTGTTGAATGAGTCAATTAAGCATGCTGGATGAAGTAGACGCCCTACCAAATTTTGATTATTATAAGCCAAGAGATGACTTTTAAAGTCTAGTTCAAATAACAAATTAAGGAAACTACATTATTAGTGGAAGTACTCCAATATATATATTGATGTTTTTTACAAGTGGGGATCTCAAGGTCTCTCTCTTAAGGAGTTTTTTAAATAGATTCAGTCTCTACTTTTGTGTATACTAGACAATGTTAACAGAACCGATCTGACATTTGAATCGTTAGAGTGGACGGTTCGGTTTCTAACGGTCCAACCATTGGTTCACTCATGATTGAACCAGGTTCGATATTCTAAGGTGCCATCATGTAGTTATATATAGGACATATATCATTTCTGTTTCTATGTATCAAAATCGAAAGTGATCTTTGTGGTCAGTGTGTTTGACTTTAACCAAGGAAAAATTAAGCGTTTAATACAAATTTATTTCATTTTATTTTTATTTTTTTTATATAAAAGAAATACTAATCTTTTTGAACCAGTGGTTCAATTAGAACCCAATTTAGGCCTCCAGCCAGTTCATTTCCGATTCGTCCGATTTCTTTGAAGTTTCTAGTTCTACTCAGAGCCAGCCCGGTTCAAGTCCCGATTCCGATTTGACATGATGATCCGGTCCGGTTCTGACAACATTTATACTAGGAAGTAATTTTCCATACTTGGACAAGGAGGAATTGCTTTATACTAATCACAATTTGGTAGGCTGTCTTTCTCACCAAGCCTACATAATTGACTCATTCATTTCAAATCAATCATATGCTCAAAAGAAGAAAGATAAAGAGCAGGATAGAAAATTGTTAACCTTCAATCGTTACATTGTTGTCAAAAAGCTTGATGGCAAAATCACTAATTGTGTCTCCTCTTGTAAAAACTGTAATGTCTTAGGTGGCTTCTGAAGTTTGGGAGGAGCTGGAATTGCTTTGAGGTGTAAAGAAGAAGGACATGAAGAAGTTGGAAAGCTGGCTTCGGAAGTATTTTAATCAATTAACAAGTATGGACATAGGTTGAGACGAATTTAATCTAATCTAATCTAATATTTAATTTAATTATTATTATTTGTTAATAGTTAGATTATTATTCAGCTGAGAGTAGATATGTGACCATTTTTACATTTTTAAGTCAGAGGATGACATGTGGCAAAAAAATTTCACTGATAATGACATGTACGTATAGTTAGATTTAAATTGAATTTTATTCTTACGCAAAAATTTAAAAATATCTGATATCTCAATAATATGCATATGTACCAAAATTCTGAAGTGATCTTGTGGTGTGTCTGATTTCAACCAACCGAAACACATAATCAAAACTTAGTGCTTAATAAACATATAGGTTTTTTAAGAAATACTTAAATCTTTTTGAACCAGTGGTTTAGTTAGATCCCAGTTCAAGCCTCTACAATCTACATGGTTCTATTCTGTTCGATTTCTTTGAAGTTTCCGGTTCTGACAACATTGATACGAGGAATTAATTAGATTTTACAAGTCACCACTTCCTAATAAGGTATTTATTTTTTATTTTTTTATTTTTTTTTCTTTCAAGTTCTCACTTGCTAATTAGGTCTTTATGTGTTTTTCCCCCTCATTTGGACAAGGAGGAATTTTTTTATGCAAATCACAATTTGGTAGGTATGGTTATTAGGGTCAGTAGGTATTTTGACATTTATGTAATGATTGAAGAACAATGTTCTCACTCTATTTTTCTTGTTTTGAGCCGACTTTATCTTTCTTGTTTTGAGTTGCGGACTCTTTTGAGCAGGATTGATTTGGCATTTCGTTATGCCGATTGGGTCGATTAAGCAGACTGAATGAAGAAGGCACCTACCAAATTGTTATTAGTATAAGCAATAGAAGACTTCATTAGCAAGAGATGACTTGTAAAGTCTAGTTAAAAAAACAAAGGAAACTACATTACTAGTGAAAGTACTTCAAGATATTGATGTTTTTTAAAAGTGGGGAAGGGATCTCGAGGTCTCTGTCGTAAATAGTTTTTTTTTAAAAAAATTAGGTTCATCTCTACCTTTTTTTATACAATGTTATTTCTCTTTCTTCTTTTGAGTTGCCTTCGCTTTTGAGCATGACTGTTTTGAAATTTCGTTGTGCTGATTGAGCCAATTAAGCAGGCTGATGAAGAAGGCACCTACCAAATAGTAATTAGTATAAGCAATTGAAGACTTCAATAGCAAGAGATGACTTGTAATGTCTAGTTAAAATAACAAAGGAAACTACATTACTAGTGAAAGTACTCCAAGATATTGATGTTTTTTACAAGTGGGGAAGGGATCTCGAGGTCTCTACCGTAAGTAGTTTTTTTTTTAAAAATTAGATTCCTCTCTACCTTTGTCTATGCAATGTTCTTTCTCTTTCTTCTTTTGAGTTGCCTTCGCTTTTGAGCAGCACTATTTTGAAATTTCGTTGTGCTGAATGAGTCAATTAAACAGACTGGATGAAGAAGACACCCTACCAAATTGTACTTAATATAAATCAATAGAGGACTTCATCAGGAAGAGATGACTTGTAAAGTCTAGTTCAAATAACAAAGGAAACTACATTACAAGTGGAAGTACTCCAAGATATTGATGCTTTTTTCAAGTGGGGATCTCGCGGTCTCTACCTTTGTCTATACTAGGCAATGTTACGAGAACCGAACCAGCCTTTGAACTGTTAGAGTGGATGATTCAGGTTCTGACGGTCCAACCATGGTTCACTCTTGACTGGGCGGCTATGGTACCGTGATTGAATCTGAAGTTCAGTTAGAACCCAGTTCAAGCCTCTATCCAGTTCTTTTCTGATTCATCCGGTGTCTTTGCAGTTTCCGGTTTTACTCAAAACCAGTCCTGTTCAGGTCCCGGATTCGGTCTGATAGCATTCATACCAGGAATTAATTAGTATTTCTTTAAAAAACCTATATGTTTATTAACCACTTAGTTTTCATTATGTGTTTCGTTGACACAATCACCACAAGATCTCTTTCGATTTTTTATACATATGCATACTACTGAGACATAAGAAAATTTTAAATTGTCGTGTAGGAAGAAAATTCAAAAAATTTAAATAACAACTCTTAATTTAAATATTTTAAATCTGACTATAGGTACGACTCAGGGGCGGATCCAGGATTGAAAAGTGAGGGACAGTGGCGGATCCAGGAATTTAGTTCAGTGGGGTCCTTACACAATTGGATGAAGATGTGGGTTGCTAATTAATTTTGAGTGGGTTCCTTTCCAAAAAAAATTAGTTTTAGTATATGTTCAGTGGGTTCCTTTCCAGTCTGTATACTAAAACAGCAAAAAAAAATTACACTGTAGCAAAAAGTTCAGTGGGGTCCGTTCCCCCCCCCCCTCCTCTCCATCTACATCCGCCCCTGGTGAGGGAGGCTGGAAAAAAAATCGCACAAGGTTACATGCAAAATATATATAAAGTTGTTATAGATCTAGAGAAGTAAAGTTGTTATAGATACTAGATAGAATAGAGTTGAGCTTGGGCTCAAAAAAACAAATAGAAGGCTTAAATATGTTTGGGGTGGGCTTTAAAATATATTTGAGAGGGCTTTAAAAAATATTTGGGGGACTAAAGCATATATATATTCTACACTAATATACCCAAAAAAAAAATTTTACAAACAAATACCAAATGTTGAGGGGGGGGGGAGGGGCATTTCATCTTCTGACTTAAAAATTGTCATGTCATCTCCCGGCTGAAAAAAACTTCACTATTAATAAATAATAATAATAATAATAATAATAATTAAATTAAATTAAATTAAATTAAATATTAGATTAGATTAAATTAGTCTCAACCTCTATTCATACCAGTAGTAGATTAAAATACTTCGGAAGTCGGTTCTCCAATTTCCTCATGTCGTTCTTTATACCTCAAAACAATTCCAGCTCCTCCCAAACTTCGGAAGCCAACATAGACGTTACTGTTTTACAAGAAGGAGACAATGAGTGATTTAGCCATCAATCTTTTTTACAACAATGTAACTATTGAAGGTTAACAGTTTTCTCTCTTTATCATTCTTCTTTTGAGCAGGACCGATTACAAATAAAAGAGTCAATTATGTAGGCCTGCTGAAAAACACCCTACCAAATTGTGATTAGTATAAACCAATTCCTCCTTGTCCAAATTGGAAAAAATAAAAATTAAAGACCTTAGTAGCAAGTTGGGAAGTCTAATAAATGTTTATTAAACACTACTAGTTTTTTAAGAAATACTAATCCTTTTTATATCGTTAAACGGTGGGTATAAAATCCCCCGTGTTTCATTAAAGAGAATTTAACAAAACATACAATAAAAAATAAGACTTATGAAGTTCAGATCCCAACAGGCTGGGTTCCGGACCTTATACATCCCAACCAACAAACAAAAAATACATCGAAATCTATTCTTACTGATCGGCCGCCCCTGCTAAAGAAAATTTTTCGTGCCAATTTGAGCTCACTCTCTCACTCAATCCCTCGCTTGTACACCGTTTATGCTCTCCAACTATCGTACGCTCTCCCTCGTCACGCCCAGCAGTGACCCAAACGACAAGTGTAAGCACCATATGAGAGACACCGCAGACACTCCACCAATTTGACAACTCCATGTCAAGATTAAGCCCTCGTTCTCATCCCCTCGCTTCACCCTCAATGACTCTCACCGCAACTTCGCAACGAGGGTAGACGTCGCACTTGACCCCTGCGAGCCCTCTGACATGAAAGAAACCAAAGGCACCCCTCACTTTGACCAACTATGGTCAAAGTAGAGCTCAAGCTATAAACTTGCCTAACAACAGTCGCCCACACCAATTAGGGTACATTTCATTGCTAATTGTAAGTTGATTGTAATTTGGATATTAGGTATACCCCCGTCAACAACATTGAGACCCCCCGTCAACATCATATATGCATATTTTACCTTACACGACTGTGGATGCTCTCAACAGAGGCAACCAGCTTTGACACGTGCATTGCGCGTGTTAGGTACCCAGATCCAATTACTCCTAATATTATCTCTCTCTCTCTTCCTAACCTCGTGCCTCATTGCCTCCCCCTCCACCCTCCTCTCCGACCTCCATTACTCCAACATCTTCTTCCTCGCATTGCCCTCTCCCTCCCTCCAATTCTCGAATATGTGAATCCTCAAACCTAGCCCTTTACCGTGCCATCATTTCCTCTTCTCTCTGCCGCCGTATTCTCTCATCCTTCAAATTTGCCTCTAGACGTCATAACCTAATTGCAAGGGTGTAAGTTTTTGACTAAATTTGTAATGGAGGGGGTCTCATTGATGACAAAAATAAAATTTATTGGGTTCGCAGTAAAATCCCCAAGAGGGGTTGTTTTGTGAAATTTACACCCTTTTATTTTTTCCTTTGTTTCAGAATGCCAAGAAGTCCCATTAGTGAGATAGTGATGAAACTGCGTTGTGTTGTGTTGTGCTTCTTTGAACTTATCAAAGCTTGAATATACTCATCTACAAAACTCTATAAAAATATTAAACCCCCTAACATTTGCAATTTAAATCAAGAAACTCTCTAATATCAATTTTTCACAAATTATACCTCTTTTACCGCTAGTTTTCGAATTTATAATTCTAAAATGTGCAATGACCAATTTGCCCTGTTCTTCTGATGTCTAGGTTGGGCTCCCTGTCCACCATTCTTCTTACAATATCTACAAAGTAAAGCCACAATGTATAAATTGGGGCTTTTACTATTCCTTCATGATTATAGATGGAACAAAACAAAATCATGTAAAAAAAATCACTATATTATCATAACAAAATTGAGTCTATGCATCTTGACAAAATTAGAAAATCAAATCAAAATTCTAAGGGACTGTCTGGTTCCAAGGAGGGGAGGGATTTTAGGTGAGGGGAGGGAAAGGAATGAGAGGAATTTTAATCAAGACTCTGTTTGGTTCAAATGAGGGGAGGAGGGGGAAAATAATTATCTTCTTGTTTGGTTACAAGAGGAGGGAAGGGAATTTATAATTAAATTACTTTTATACCTTTTTACATTTTAGGAGAGCCTATGTGTAATTGTTTCTAATTCTAACTAGTACAATGCACGTGCGATGCACGTCTATAAAGGTGTGCATGATTTTGAGGAAGGGACAGGCCACCGAAGAGATTGCATGCATGCATGCAGATAGGCATGCACAATTTATTCATTTTGATATTTACATGCATGTGTTAGACCTACTGGTTTTGATAGGAGGAAACTTTTTTATGAATAAATTGTACATACAAGTACATGCAAATCTATACTATTAATTATTTTCTCAAATCTATGCAGATAGGCATGCAAATCTATGTGCATGTTAATTATTTTCCCAATACATGCAAATTACATTTCTGACCTCCGATATTAATCTTATATTTTTTTAGCCTTTTATGTTTATGAGGGCAAGATAGTAAATAGCCGCCAAAATGGGGCTTTGCTTAATAATAGTATAGATTTGATTGTGTTGTTTTTATTCCCCTTTTCTTGTTGAAAGAATTTCTAAGTTATAATATGGTATATTACCTGAGATTCCAAGTATTTTTTTGGGTGGTGTTAATTTAAGATGTAGCTTGTTTTTCTCTTGTTGTAGTGTTTACAGTATGATTGAAGGGATGGTTTGATCAATTATTGATGAGATAAACACAGTCATGATTTATGGCTTTGTGGATGTAACTGTGGGCATTTGATAAGGTGTAAATAGTTCTTACAAACTTATGAGGGCAGGATGGCAGGACATCGGTTCGGCAAGATGGCGGTTCGATGGACGGAGACGAGGTCGACTACGGGATGATGGACGGAGACGAGAGGGGAGGCGACGAGGAGGGGAAGAAAGAGAGAGTGCGAGTGGGAGAGAGAGTCGGGAGAGAGACGATCTGTTTTTTATTTTAGATATTTATATCTAAAAAGGGCAATTCAGTCCTATCACATAACAAAAATTAGACATACTTTCTCTCTCCTCCAAATCCCCTAAATATTGGAGGAAAGTCAAAATTGGCTCAGGAGGATTTTTGCACCCCTCCATTCCCCTCCCCTTCTAAAAAATGAACCAAACAAGAAATATTTTAAAAAATCTCTCCCCTCCCCCTCCATTTCCCTCCAACCAAACAGGCCCTAAAGAAAAATCACTACATTACTTTCAGGTCTACACTTCATTTCTCCCACCTTTAGTTCAAATCTTGCATTTACTTATATAGGGAGTTAGAAGAATGAAGGAGAGGAGGAACAATATAAACATAGGAGAAAAGCGCAAACTGGTCGGTTCTTAATTCAGAGTTAACAGAAAGTCAAAAATTAATGAAACTGCAGAGGGTGTATAAGAGCATCTGTAGTCGTTTTAACCCAATTTTTTTGGGTATTTGGCAATTGGAAATAGAAAATATGGCTGCGCGCTGTAGTGGTTGAAAGTTAAAATATGGCCAGACGATCGATTATCTCTCGTCTCAAAATTTGTTTAAAAAAAATTTTAAAAAAAATAATTTTTGGGCACTAAAAGAACCCCCCCCCCCCAAAAAAAACAAAAACCAAAAAAAAAAAAAAAAAAAAAAAAAAACCCAAACTGTGGGACCGGTGGATAATACACCGGCCCACAATTTTGTCTTATTCAAAATTGTTGGGACGGTGTATTAAACACCATCCGACAAATTTTTTTTATTACTTTTTATTTTTATAATATAGGACGGCACATTATTTATTGTCCGGCAAAAATAAAAGTAAAGCGACGAAATATTATCTTTCGTCTATTTTCAGGAACGAAAGAAAATTTTCCGTGAGCTATATTTTAGCTTTTACCAAATCGTCTGCTATATTTGGCAGTCCACTATTCATCGTATATCCAAAATTTGGATATTTGGAAGACGCCTACAACAATTTTATTCCTATTTTTTTTTAAATTTTGGATAATTAGGCCACGACTTGTGAAAAATAACGTGAAGAGATTTCTTGATTTTCCCCCATAGTTATATAACATGAGAATTATTTTAGTTGCAATAATTTATACTAGATTCTATGGAAGTGATGTGATTTGAAAAGTGTCTCTTGTCAGTTTTTGTTAACATCATAAATTTGATTGCGTGCACATCAATAGTTTGTGGTCAGTAATTCGTAACCTTCTACTTATCAAAGCAAGTTTGAAAAGGGACGTCAGAAATGAAGAATGTTTTAAAATATTTGGCAAATTTTGAAGAAACACCCCCTGTATGCATTTCTGAAAAAATACCTCTCAACTTTGTTTTTTGGAAGAAAAAAAAAACACCCCGCAACCTTTCTTGCCAAAGTCATTTTAGACATGAATCAACCAAACTGCTCAAAAAGTTTTTCGAAAAAGACAAATATGAGCGGTGTTTTTCAGAAATGCATATAGTTGAGGAATCCGTTTCAAATTTAGCCAAATATTTTCACAAATAATGATAATCAAAACATGATTTGAAGCAAGAATATATCATTCAAAATCTCTAATCTCTTGATATGACTAAAAATATGGTTAAATCGGAACCGTTCGAATCGGGCACGAATCTTAAAGTTCAGGGATAAAATGGTAATTTTACCTATAAACGGATCTAAAATGAAAACTGGGTCTTTCGTCAAAGCCCAATAACCCATAAACGGACCTGTCTTACTGGGTATGGGTTCCAACCCATAAGAAACCCACTCAAACTGGATAGGAGAGGATTCAGATTCATGATTATCCTCAAACGGTAGTTTTAACCACTTCTATCCATCTACATTGGGAAGTAGGGATTTGATCTTATCCCGAAACTGACTCGTAAGGCGGCTATAAATACCCCTCTCCCCCCACCATAAGAAGGTAATCAATCTTTTGCCAATTAAAGCTCTTTCTTAATCATTCTAATTACTGACAAGAGCGTCGGATGGTGCGTCGCCGGAATCAACCCAGGTGTCTCACACTTTTTACAGGTTAACGGCGAAAGGATCTCGGTCGAACTCCGGTGAATTCGTTCAGATTTGACTATTCACCTTCCCTCGAATCCACAAATCTATTTGTTTGCCCCCCACACCGATTTCAGTGGCAACAAATTGGCGCCGTCTGTGGAAAAACTCGAATAGCAATCCAGCCTCTTCCACCAGTCAAGACCGCCTCCAGCCATGCCTCCGAGGAAAGTGAGATCTATGGCCTCCAACCGTAGAGCAACTGCCATTCCTCCACCACCACCGGGGGCTCCCCCCCAACTCGACCAACCAATCCAGCAATAAGGACAGCTTTCCCCTCAACCTGTCCGGCCGTTGCCGCAGTGGCAGCCTCCTCTTCAAAATCCTCAACCCCAGCAGGCTCAACTCAGGCCCCAGAATGGTGGCGTAGGGACCTCTCATCCTAATCCCCAGAAACAACCTCTTCACCGCGATCATATCTCAGTACATAACCCTTCCACCGACTCCATGGTATCTCATAACCTTCAGCCATCGGAAGACCTCCGCAACATCATAATCAACCGGCAGAATGAGAAAGACCTTCGCCGCCATTTGGATAAAAGGCGGGCCCAAGAGGGGGGCTCCCGCCCAGAACGTCCAAAGGCTCGGTCTCCTCGCCGCCACGACTGCAGAAGGTCCCCTTCTCCTAGGAGGCGGAGGGAGGCCCCCCAATACCGTCGAAGGAGGAACCGTTCTCCCACTGGTCGACAAGCCCAAAGGGACCAGAACAGACCCATCACCAGGGCAGAATTTCAAGACTTTCAGGCGGCAGTCTTGCGGGCTCTCAATGCCCCGCCTAACAACAACAATAACATCCAGAGGGTGCCCACTCCCGAGCCGGTTCGGAGCCCTCGCCATCGATCCCAAAGTCCTCGTCAAGCTCCGAGCCACAGCCATCACATCCCCAGTCCTTACCAGTCTCCAAGCTACCATCGCCGTAGCCCCCGTTCCCCTTCGTATGAAGATGAGTCCCGAGGCTCGCCAAGGTACGATCGAAGGGAGGACATTGTCTACTGCCGTCTCCACAACATGGAGAGGCGCCTGGCTGACTCAATAGGGACAAGGAACTAAGAAGGAGGACCCTTCGTCCAAGCAGGCCTCCATTCTCTCGTAGCATCATGGAGGCCCCTGTCCCGGCAAATTTCAAGCCTCCACAGTTCGAGACATACATGGGGGAATCAGACCCCATGGATCACATCGAGAGTTTCAAAACTCTCATGATGATCCAAAAGGCCTCCGATGCCCTCCTCTGCAAGACATTTTCGGCCACTCTCAAAGGCCCGGCTCGGGAATGGTACTCCCGCCTCACCCGTCCTCCATCTTCTCTTTCGACCAGTTCGAGGCCCTTTTCATAACTCATTTCGTGAGTAGCCGCCGCTATGAAAAAGATAAGTATTTCACTTCACTTCCTTAGTCAAAAGAAGGGCGAGAAACTGAGGGACTATGTCAAGCGGTTCACCGCGGAGGCCAGGTCCATCGGCTCCCTTGATCAGTCGGTCGCCTTTCAATCCAATGTCCTCAACGCTGACCTCCGGGCATCCCTGGCCAAGAAGCCCCCGTGAGACTTCTCCGAAGCGACAAGTACATATGGGTGGAGGAAGCTGTGCACCGCCCTACATTCGAGGGGTCGTCTTTTGGAAGTAAGAGGAAGGCCGCTGAAGACGAGGGAGCTAAAAAGCTCTAAAAGGACAACGGGGGTCAGCATCGCCCACCTCCCAGGTTTGAGAGATTCACCCCTCTCAATGCCAATGTCTCGGCCATTCTAATGGAAGTCGAGAAAGAATGAATTCTCCCTCCTGCCCCAAAGATGAACACTCCTGGGAAGAAAAAAAATAAGGAAAAGTGGTGTCGCTACCATCGGGACTATGGCCACGACACCAACGACTGTCGGGCCCTAAAAAATGAGATCGAAGCCCTCATTCAAAGAGGGCAGCTCGCCAAATTTGTAAAGAAGGACTGGGTCGATCCTCCTCCACCCCAAGGGGGGCTAACAAGCTGTCCGAGAGGTGTGAGGAAACCCCCTACTTTGAGGAAGAGCGCGTCCTGCACCTCATCCACGGAGGTCCAATGGGAGGAACTTCCAACTCCTCCCGAAAAGCCTTCGTCAGGGAAGTCAACTCGGTGCACAGCCTCCCCCTTCCCAAAGGTCTTGGAGTCCCAGTTACTTTCTCGAATAATGATCTGGAGGGTGTCCGAACCCCCCACTGTGATGCATTGGTGATCAACCTCTACATGGCCAACTTCAAGGTGGAGAGGATCCTAGTGGATAATGGCAGTTCTGTCAACATCCTCTTTCTAGAGGCCTTTCGAGGGCTCCAATTATCGAGGGACAGACTCAAGCCCACCAGTTACACTCTCCATGAGTTCACGGAAGTGCCAGTGACAATCGAGGGTGTTATAACCCTCGACGTAACCGTTGGCAAAGCTCCTACTACCCGAACGGAGTCGATAGACTTCATGGTGGTTGACATCCAAGCCGCCTATAATGTGATCCTAGGACGATCGGGCTTAGCTACTTTAGAAGCCATCCCATCGTCCTACCATCTAAAGATGAAGTTTCCCACCAAAATGGGCATGGGAGAAGTGAGGGGAAGTCAAGAAATGGCCCGCAAATGCTATATGACCTCGACTGGAGGACCCGTCCTCTCCCTCGAGGCCCTTAAGATTCCCCTTGGGAACACCCAGTCTGTGTCGGAACCGATAGACAAGTTGGAGGAAGTGATCTTCTCGGAGGAAGATCCAACCCGCAAATTCTTAATCAGCAAAGCTCTCCCCTCTGCCCTCTGCTCCAACATAGTCCAGTGCATAAAGGGGAACCGCGACCTCTTCGCTTGGACAGCAACCGACATGCCTGAGATCTCCGAAGAGCTCCTCATCCACCATTTAAGTGTCACTTCGGGGGCCAGACCGATCCAGCAGAAGAGGCGCAAGTTTGCCCCCGAGCGCCAGCAAGCCATAAAGGATGAGGTGGAGAAGCTCCTCAAAGCCCGGTTCATACAGGAGGTGAACTACCCGGAGTAGCTCTCCATTGTTGTGGTGGTCAATAAGGCCAATGGAAGTTGGAGGATCTGTATCAACTTCATAGATCTAAACAAGGCATGCCCCAATGATCCATTCCCGCTCCCTAGCATCAACACCTTGATCGACGCCACTTCGGACCATGAACTGCTGAGCTTCATGGACGCATTCTCCGGATACAACCAAATCCGAATGTTCCCCCCAGATATCTCGAAGACATCCTTCATCACGGATCAAGGCCTCTACTGCTATGGGTGATGCCTTTCGGGCTTAAAAATGCTGGTGCCACCTACTAATGTCTCGTCAATAAGATCTTCAAAAATCAGATCGGACGTAACATGGAGGTTTACGTCGACGATATGTTGGTGAAGAGCATCAATGGGTCTGACCATGTCGCCGACCTCCAAGAAGCCTTTGACGTGCTGAGAAGGCATAACATGAGACTAAATCCGAACAAATGTGCATTCGGGGTCTCATCGTGTAAGTCCTTAGACTTTACGGTCAGCCAGAGGGGTATTGAAGCCAACCCTGAGAAGATAAAGGTCATACTCAATATGGCACCCCCCTCAAACGTGAAAGAAGTACAAAAGCTTACCGGGTACCTCGCGGCTATAGGGCGCTTCCTCTCCAAGTCCGAGGAAAAGTGTCTCCCCTTCTTCAAGGCCCTCAGGGGGACTAAGGACTTCGAGTGGGGCCAGCAGCAGCAAGAGTCGTTCGACCAACTCAAAGCCTACTTGGTTAACCCCCCACTCCTCAGCAAGCCAACACCTGGAGAGACCCTTTACCTCTACCTCGCCGCCTCCGAACAGACCCTCAGCGCTGTCCTGGTGAGGGAAGAAGACAAGGCACAGAAGCCTATCTATTACGTGAGCAAGGTCCTTAGAGATGCCGAGCTCCGTTATCCGAGATTGGAGAAGATGGCCTACGCCCTGGTTATGGCGGCCCGAAAGCTTCATCCCTATTTTCAATCCCACTCTGTGGTCGTCCTCACCGACCAGCCGCTCAAGCAGATCCAGTATAAGCCCGAGACCTCCGGACGCCTCATAAAGTGGTCAATCCAGCTGAGTCAACACGACATATCCTATCAGCCTCGGACCACCATCAAAGCTTAAGCTCTAGCCGAATTCATAGTGGAGAGCACGATCCCTGAGGTAAGTCAAGCGACGAATGGGCCACCCATCTGGACGGTGTATGTGGATGGGTCTTCTTGCGCCGAAGGGAGCGAAGCGGGAGTTATCCTGGCGAGTCCAGATGACTTCATCCTCCAATACTCCCTCCGCATCAATTTCAAGGCTTCCAACAACGAGGCCGAGTACGAAGCCCTCATAGCGGGCCTGGGCATGGCTCGGAAGGCGGGGGCGAAGCGTGTTCGAATGTTCAGCGACTCTCAGCTTATAGTGAATCATGCTTGGGAGAATATGAGGCACGAGACGACCGTATAGCCAAGTACCTAGCCAAAGTCAAAAGTCTCATGGCTTCTTTCGAGGAAGCACAACTCCAGCGGATCCCCCGAGAGAAGAACACCCAGGCTGATGCCCTCTCGAAACTAGCATCCTCCTCCCTCCAAGGGCTCGAGCAGACCGTCCTGATCGAAGTTCTACTAAGGCCCAGTATCGAAGAAGAAGTCCCCGAGTCGATGGAATCGCTACCGGTCCAACTTGAAGATAACTGGATGAGGCCTTTTGTTGAGTTCCTCAGAGACGGGAGCCTTCCCTAAGATCCCAAAGAAGCTCGCCGAATCCGAACAAGAGCGGAACGGTACACCCTCATTGAGGGAATCTTGTACAAACACTCCTACACCCAAGTAGATGGCCGACCCTAATTGAGGTGTCTCTCTCCAGAAGAAGCCCAATATGCTCTGAAAGAACTCCACGAGGGGATAGGCGGAGTCCATTCGGGATCAAGGTCCCTTGCTCGCAAAGTCTTGAATTATGGGTATTTCTGGCCTACCCTCCTTCGGGACACCGAGCAACATGTCTGACAATGCGGCCCATGCCAACAATTCTCCACTATCCGTCGCCTACCGCAAGCTCAACGCTCTTCCCTCTCAAGTCCAACCCCATTCGCAATGTGGGGAATGGACCTACTCGGTCCGTTCCCGCCGGCTCCGGGCCAGTTCAAGTTCTTAGTCATGGCGATCGACTATTTCTCCAAGTGGATTGAGACCGAACCACTAGTAACTATTACGGAGAACAGGGTGCAACAGTTCTTCTGGAAGAACGTGATTTGCAGGTTTGGCATACCCCGAGTCTTGGTAACAGACAACGGAACACAATTTGTGGGGGCAACATTCTGCTCCTTTTGTGAAGACCTTGGCATTCAACAACAGTTCTCCTCTGTCTCCCACCGTCAATCCAATGGCCAAGTAGAGAACGCCGATAGGCAAATCCTCTCGGGCATCAAGAAAAGACTGAGTAAGTCGGCTAAAGGATTGTGGGTAGAGCAGCTTCCTAACGTACTATGGAACTACCGCACTATAAAGAGAACCCCCACAGGAGAGTCGCCCATCAACCTCACCTACGGTTCCGAGGCCGTAATCCCCTTAGAGGTTGGTTTTCCATCCCCCAGCCTAATTGCATATAATGAAGAGCAGAACGCAAGGGAGCTCCGAGCCAATCTGGACCTTATCAATGAACTCCGCGAGAGAGCCTCGATTCACCAAGAGAATTATCGAAGAAGGATCGAGCAATCCTACAACAGAAGAGTCTGCCCTATAAATCTTAAGGAGGGAAAATTAGTCCTCAGAAAGCTAGCCATCTTGTTCCCCAGCAAGAGGGGCAAGCTAGCCTCAAATTGGGAAGAACCCTACAAGGTCTCCAGAGTAGTTTGCCCCGGAGCATACCAACTTGAAGACCTGGGGGCAGGAAGATACCAAGAACATGGAACGCCGATCATTTACTAAAGTACCAAAAGGGTGTTTGAATACCTCTCCAAGCAACATCAGTTTTAAGGCTATTCTATTTGTTTTTCCATTGTAATAACGGCTCGCAACCTAGAAGCGGCCGATTAGCAGTATTTAATAAAGAGTTTCTTTTGAATAATAATTCTCTTGTGTTCAGATTATCTCTGTTTAATACCTCAAGTGTATTGATTCTCTTTTAAATGACGAGTTCGGAGTCCAACACTTGGCTCGACTCCGCTTCATCTACTTGCTCATAAACGCGTAAGAAGTGGTTCGCCATTCGGAATTGCTCCCACATCCGTTGATTCTCTTTTAAACGAAGAGTTCGGAGTCCAACACTTGGATCGACTCTGCTTCATCTACTTGCTCAAAAGCGAGTAAGAAGTGGTTCGCCATTCAGAATTGCTCCCACAACCGTTGAATCTCTTTTAAACGACAAGTTCAGAGTCCAACACTTGGCTCGACTCCGCTCCATCTACTTGCATAAGCGAGTATGAAGTGGTTCGCCATTCGGAATTGCTCCCACGACCGTTGACTATCGAAACTAATACTACCAAAGCACAAATTGACGCTTGCAAAAAGTTATTTCTTTATTTCACGCAAGACCAATCAAAGATCCAAATCTTATGCTAGGATGCAAGTCTTACACAGGACCAAAAGCTCGTACAACACAAGTTTTGAGACTACAAAATCACCCTACCCTCACTTAGGACGAGGGATGCTCCTCAGGAGCGACACTCGAGGCCGACGAGCAACATGTTGCATTCTCTCCGTCTCCGCTGAAGACTATAAGCCAGTAGATTGGGTTGCGCCTTCGGCCCCCAATCTAACTGTAGTGCCGCTTGACGAACCGGCGACCCCACTTTGCGCGTCTCCAGGCCTTCGCACCAGAGACGATGACCGGCGTGCAAACTCGTGGAAAGTTCTCCCTTGGGCATACTCCTCCCGAGGATAAGAAACACTCCTAACATTGCTTCCCTCAGTCAACCGCTAAAGGCGCAAGTTCTCTGCCTCTAACTCAATCACCCGCTCTTTAAGTGCTTCATCAGTCACTTTGATCTTGAAACGGGGTAATCGACTCGAACCGCCCCCGTGCGGAGCCTCAGAGATGTCTCTCCGAAGTTGTGCCGCCTCCATAGTTTTCTCAAGCACCACATTCTTCAGCTAGTCCCTTTTAGCTCTTGTCTTGAATAGAAGACCCCGAAGAGCTACTCACCTCAGGCCATAGTGATAAGCTCCTGAGGGGCATCTCTCCTCCCCTTCGGGGGGCGCCTCGCGAGCCTGCTCTTCTAATCGCTCCAGTTCGGAGTCTTGTTTAGCCAACAACACCCTAACGTGGTTCAGCTCCGACTTAGCCTTGAAGAGTTTCTCACGAGTTCGAGCAAGAGCCAACTTAACGACGCCTAGCTGAGAATGGGATGATGATGGTTCGACTAGCTAAAAGAGTTGAAAAAATTGGCTAAGTCTAAAGGACCAGTAGAAAAGCTAAGCCTAGGCAAGCATAGTGCTAGACTCAAAAGTTAGACAATCAGTGAATTCAAAATATCTCCAACACTTAGTCAAAATAGAAAAGTTCATTCATTTGAGAGTTTGATTACTACAAAAGAGTGGTGGCCAGTCTGCTATAAGGCAATACAAGAAAAGAAGACGACAATATGAGACAACTGAAGTCAGGGGGCCACCTTGAGTGGTAGCTCGGTGATGGGCTCCTCGGTGGTTGCCTTCCTAACCTCCACCACCGATGTTTGGGGGTTGGCCACAGCCTCGTCGCCCCCTTTCTTCTCCTCCTCTTCCTCTTCGTCCTCCTCGCCTCCCTCTTGGTCGGCTTCGAGGTCCTCGCCGCCGACCGGGCCCCACGGGCAGTACCCCGACCCGTCGAAGCCGGGGACGCGAGCCTCGACGTGCTCGAAGGCAGTGGCGTAGGACTGCTCCATGTTCGCCGCCATATGCTTCTTTGCCTCGGCCTTAATCTCCGCCATCGCCGCTGCCACCGCCGCGTCCTTCTCCCTCGTCATGTCTTCTAAGGCCTTCTTCGCCTTTTCCTTCTCCTCGTCCGCCCGAGCCGCCTCCGAGGCCACCTTCTCGTTCGCCTGTGCCAGGACCGTCTCCATGTACGCGACCTGAGCTACCAGGGATTCCGAGCGGCGCTGCTCCGCCTCGTAAAGCTTCGCGACTCTCGCCCGCTCGGCTCGGTCCCTGTTGCACGACAACTTCGGCTCCTTCTCCTGCTCGGAGTACTACTCGAGGAGGTAGCTGAAGTGGCACGTGATCTAAGCAAAAGAGGAAAAGAAACAATAAAAACCGAGCAAAAGACTTAGAAATATTTTGGATTATCAGCGAATCAATTATTCAAGACTCACCGACATCGTTGCCCGAGCTATCTCCAGAGCATCGTCGCCCGTCGTCCCCGCCTTCAGGTCTGCTCAGTCCTTTGGGGTCGGCAGATGGCGCAAGGCCTGCATGCTCATGGCCGAGTCCCCCAAGAAGCCATCGTGATTCATCACCTGCCAGTCGGGGACGAAGAGCTTCTTGTGCCCCTCGGTCAAAATCGCCTCAAGCGCCAACGCCGCGGAGACACCGAAGGCTTCGACTGAAGGTTCGGACAAAGTCGGGGGAGGAAGAGCTGTAGTCGAAGCAGACCACTGCGGAGACGCCAGGTCCACAGTCTCGACAACGGCAAAAGGCGCTTTAGTAGGTCGGCCGGACGAGGGTCCCGCGGTCGTCCTCTTCCTCTTCTTGGCATCGGAGCCTTTAGCACCGCCCACGTTTTGCTCTGCCATCATCGCCTTGAAGTCCATGTTTGGGGCCTCTACCAAAGAGAAAAAACCAAGTCAAGATGAGGAAAAACAAAGTATAGAGAGTAATAAAAGAGCAAGATGTCCGGAGCGTACTCGGGTCGATCGGACTGAGATCCGACCCGTGGAGGACCTCCTCGGTCATATCCCTCCAACTTAGGGTCGGGAGGTCAATCAGCTTCGCCGCCATTTCTGCTTCGGCGGGAGTCAACACCGGCTCGGCCTTCGCCCGCTTCGGCACGTCCTCTTTCCATCTGGTCCGGAAGTCCCACCCCGTAGGGCTTCGGATCAAAAAGTACTTCCCCTTCCACAACTTAATAGAGTCTGAATTCTCTATCAACTTAACACCCTTTCGTGGCGACAAGTAGTATCGGTGCTCCATCTTGTTCATCCGGTTGATCCGATACATACTTCGCAGAATGACAAGCTGAGGCTCCACCTTCGTCGCTCGACACTGAAGTAAAAGGCCGAGCCCACATGTTCGGCATGAACTGGATCGGATTCAGCCCATACCATCGTAGCACTTCGGTCACGAAAGGGTGAAGGGGAAGATGCAGACCTGTGTTCAGCGCGTCGTAGGCGAAGACGCACGTATCGGGCTAGATCGCCGTGCAAGCTCGCACTCCTGGTCCGGGGAGGATTAGGGTGTACTCCAGGGTATCATGAAGCTCCTCCGGATCCGAAGCAGATTCCTCTCCGTCAGGTGCGAGGCGATGTCGTCCACCTCGGTGACCTCCTTCGGTTCGTTCACCTCATACGTCTCCGACCTCCCATAGATGGCCTTCGTCAATAGGCCACTAGTATACTGCCTGATTCCCCCATGACTAGATATCTTTGTCGGCAACCGACCCATTTCTCCTCCCCCCTGACGGGCTCTACCACTACCGACCGCACCACCTCTTTCCCCTTTCCTTGGGCGAGCAGAGCAACTGGCTCGACCATAGCCGACCCTGCCACTTCCTTCTCCTTCTCTTGGGCCAGCACTCCTACCCCCCTTCTCTTGGACGGGCAGAGCCACCAGCCACTGCTCACTCTCGCCTCCCGAGGAAGAGGCCTCACTACCCGAGGACACTCTAGACATCTTGAAAAATATATATATATATAAGTGAGGATATATATATTTACCTTGCTGGGACGTTTTCAGTCGGAATAGTTCGCCGAAAATCGCCTTGCCTCGCCTCGCCTCGCCGCGACATTCCCCTTTCCTTGGGCGAGCGGAGCAACTGGCTCGACCATAGCTGACCCTGCCACTTCCTTCTCCTTCTCTTGGGCCAGCACTCCTACCCCCTTCTCTTGGACGGGCGGAGCCACCAGCCACTGCTCACTCTCGCCTCCCGAGGAAGAGGCCTCACTACCCGAGGACACTCTAGACATCTTGAAAAATATATATATATATATAAGTGAGGATATATATATTTACCTTGCTGGGATATTTTCGATCGGAATAGTTCGCCGGAAATCGTCTCGCCGCGACAGCTAGCACAACCACCCAAGAGCGAAAATCACCGCTAGCGAAGCAACTCGAGAGCTAAAAAAATTTTTGAGAGTAAAAAGTGAGAGAATGGGAGAAGTGTTTTGGGGGGGGGGGGGGGGGGGGGGGGGTGAGAACTTATAGTAAAAAGTGGGCGACTCTTGGACTTCTAACGTATTAGGCCCCATTCAAGCCCATTAAGAAGGTTAAACGACAGAATTCTAAAGGGCGGGAACAACCCAGATCTGGCCATATAGCTCGTCGGCGATCGAAGTGCCGAGCTACCGAGGTGTCCATCCGGAGAAGGGTGCTCCTGAGCTACCGGGGCACCGACCTCCGCATTGGAGAAAAAATGCCTCCAAGCTCCTTCGACTGCCTCCAAGCTCCTTCGACCGTCAGATCGTCCCGTGATTCACACCAAAAGCTGATAGACGGCTCAGATTTCGCCACGTCCACAAAACGACAAAATCACGTTTTCTCGTGATCTGAGCCTCTTGCGCCATGATTCGCGCCGTGATGGACGTCCCAGATCTAGCCACGTAGCTCGGTAGCCATCGAAGGGCCGAGCTACCGGGGCACCGACCTCCGCATTGGAGAAAAAATGCCTCCAAGCCCCTTCGACCGTTAGATCGTCCCGTGATTCGCACCAAAAGCTGATGGACAGCTCAGATTTCGCCACGTCCACAAAACAATAAAATCACGTTTTCTTGTGATCTGAGCCTCTTGCGCCGTGATTCGCGCTATGATGGACGCCCCAGATCTAGCCACGTAGCTCGGCAGCCATCGAAGCGCCGAGCTACCGAGGTGCCGAGGAGCTGATGTGCCCATTCGGAGAAAGACGCCCCCGAGCTACTGTGCCGAGCTACCGAGCTACTGTGCCGAGCTACCGGGGCACCGACCTCCGTATTAGGGGAAAAATGCCTCTGAGCTCCTTGGACCGTCAGATCGCCCAGATTTTCGTGCAGCGGCTGATGGATGGCTCGGATTTCGCCACGTCCACAAAATGACAAAATTGCGTTTTCTCGTGATCCGAGCCCACAAAACGACAAAGTCACTACCGAGCTACCGAGCTGCCGAGGCTCCGAGCCACTAGGCCGAACCACCGGGGCACCAACCCCCGCATTTGGGAAAAAATGCCTCCGAGCTACTAAAGCCATTAGATCGCTCAGAAATTCACGCCCAAAGCCGATAGACGATCCGGATTGCTCCACATCATAAATAGGTATAAAAATCTATTTTTTATTTATTAAATTCGAATTATTTATTTAAAAATTGCAAAAAATAATTAAAAATTCAGGAAAATTAATTAAAAATTCTAAAAAATAATTATAAATATGGGAAAATATTTTTGAACCCCTGAGTAAATAATTATTGCTTAGAATAATTAATTAATGCTCTCGAAAAATAAATAACTGCGTCGCAAAATTGAATAAATTATCCAAAAAATAATTTAAAAATCGAGAAAATCACCAAAAATCTAGAAGAGGTCAAAGACAATCCTGAGCATGCTACCAACTTAGAAAAACACCATTATGCCTCGTATAAGATCCGAAACCCCTCATTCAGACTCCGATAATACCCCCACAAGCCATTAAGTCAGTAAAACTACTCCTCAGAGGCTGATCAAACTCAGTCTTCGGGAGTGGGGGCTCATGATATGGCTAAAAATAGGGTTAAATTGGAACCATACGAATCGGGCACGAATCTTAAAGTTCAGGGATAAAATGGTAATTTCACCTATAAACGGGTTAAAATGGGAACTGGGTCTTTCGTCAAAGCCCAATAACCCATAAACGGACCTGTCTTACTGGGTATGAGTTCCAACCCATAAGAAACCCACTCAAACTGGATAGGAGAAGATTCAGATTCACGATTATGCTCAAACGATGGTTTTAACCACTTCTATCCATCTACATCGGGAAGTAGGAATTTGATCTTATCCCGAAACGGACTCCTAAGACGGCTATAAATACCCCTCTCACCCCACCATAAGAAGGTAATCAATCTTTTGCCAATTAAAGCTCTTTCTTAATCATTCAGATTACTGACAAGAGCGTCGAAGGGTGCGTCATCGGAATCAACCCCGATGTCTCGCACTTTTTGCAGGTTAACGACGAAAGGATCTCGATCGAACTCCGGTAAAGTCGTTCAGGTTTGACTATTCACCTTCCCTCGAATCCACAAATCTATCTGTTTGCCCACACACCGATTTCAGCGGCAACATCTCTAATCTCTAATATTATAATGGAAAAGGCCTTAGTGTCATTTGTAAATCTACCAACGCGTGTATTGCACGTGCATAACTAATATGAATGAAGTCTCAAGTTCAAGCCCTCACTCCGTCAGATTTTTTACTTTATTTTTTAAAAAATATATTAAATGTGCTTCACACGTGTAAATTATCTATCTATCCATCTATCTATAATATAATATATAATAACTATTATAATGGAAGAATTAAAATTGTAAATCTACATACTTACGTGCAACTCCAACTCTCCCATTATAGTCTTCACATTTTCTTTTAAAAATATATAATCCTATTTATCAAGACATGCATCACACGTGTAAAACGTGTAAATCAAAGTTTTCACTTTAATTTTTTTTTTAAATAATATGTGCATCTCACGTATATATTACTAGGACAACTTGCGCGTGAAATGTGCAAGAATATATCATTCCAAATTCCCAATAATTTCATAGGACAACTTGCAAGTAGACGGCTTGAATAGTACAAGGAGAAACAAAAAACCCATCTATTGGTGTTAAAGAAAATGACAATTGTTAATCAGTATTTTCTTTGACAAAAATTATACACTCCATTTATCTTGTGGGCTATTTCTCTTCTCATTAACAGCAAGGACTAACTATTAACATCACAAGGTAAAAGAGATTCCTTGCAATGCAACATACAGCTTTGTCATGTTCAGTAGAGCTTGACATTTTTTTATTTTTTATTTTCCCGGCCTCATCACTTCTTGATGTATTAAAATTTCTTTGCCACCATTATTTTATCTTTAGAAAATTATACCCCACTTCTCAATCTGCGTAAGGAAAGTAACAAAATCATCAGTGAATACTGTAAATAAAAATAAAGAATCATACGGTTAATTATAGGATTAATTATATGAATGCAGGTTTACATAAACCGCCTCTCTCAGCCCTGGGATGCAATGGGTTGCATATTCTAAAGAGCCCCTGCATGATCTCCTCGATCCAAAGGCAAGAGAAGCGAGTTTATAGTAAATCCAGGATACTTTCCTCTTCAAATTCTATGTCATTAGTTTTTCATTCGAGAGGCAACGTGCAATCACTGTTTTAAATATCACCCATTACAACCATTATATCGGCCGTTATAATGGTTTGGACAGGCAAACGTTACCAATACCAGTGTTTTAAACGGTATTAGTCTATTTTGGCAATTATATCAACATAACTAATATATCTACCGGATTCAACAGGTATTATAAAAGAAGAAACACGATAAACCTTTGGGTTAGGGTCCAAGCCCAAACCCGATTGGACCCTAACTCATCGTATTAAAGGAGAGAATGAGGTAAAATTAATCAGCTAAAAAACCTCAATTTCTCTCATCCTTATTGCTTCCTCTTCAAAAATATTCACACCACACCATCACCCCTCGACGTGGACCAATGAGTTTTTATTTATTGAACATGAGAAGAAGAGATTCACTCTTACTTTCTAATTATAATGGACAATAGTAGGGGCTTGTAATTGAAGATTAGAGAGTGATTAAAGAATCTAAAACTGATTAAAATTGTGAACAGAAAAACCTTTCAACTTGTCTTCAAGTTTCTTTCGAAAAATTTATTGTCCTCAAATCTTTAATATGCAGATATCTTTCTCTATGAATTATATTTCATATATGTGATCATATATTTTGGTTATAACTACTATTACTTGCAGTAGGCTATTTATATTGTAATATATAATGCATAAAGGTCATACAAATCACATTTAGGATATATATTTTCACTCGATATGTTAACCCGAAATATCGGCGACCTATCACCGATATCCGGAATCCGATATGAAAATTTCCCTTGCGATAGGTTACAGATATCCGATTTTTAAAACATTGTGTGTAATGCAAGAGATTCCCATTAATCACATATTAATCATGAGTAGATGTTTGACAGGTATTTATAGCACAATAAAGGTTTTGAATTGTGATTTAAGGGATCAAGCGTAATGCATGCCCACATTTTATTGAAAAACTGAGATAACTGTGAGGGAGTATTTTTGAAGTATGTTACAGTTTAGGAACTGCAAAATGAGCACACAATTATCCTTGATCACTCACGAATGTTATACCTTTGGAAAGAAAACATGTCATCAAGTCAAATAAATGCTGTCCAAAACTGCGAACCCAGCAGCTACTCCACCTTCATCCGATGAAGAAACCTTTGTTCGCAACAAATAACCACCCTGATCATTCATGATCACCTTATCTTTGTTCCTACAAAGTTTCAGTGTACAAGGTAATGCTCTTCAATATCTCTACTACTATAATGGGAGAACCCCTTAGTCCTTAACCCAACCCGTGCAACGCACGTGTTGGGTTATGGACTAACTTTGATAATTATTTTTGACAGTGGACCAGTTTCGTAAATATTTTCGAAAGTGGATCAGTTTGGAAATTATTTTCTTTTTTCCCTTTTTATTATCTCTTCAATTTTTCCACGTGCACGTGTGCACGTGTATGATACTAGTCAATATAAATATCAATAACTAATTTTAAAAATATGTTTAAAATGCTACAAACCTTAGATAGGTTCCGTATATTCCAAGTTCAGAGATGACTAGATCCTTGTAACATATACCTCCACGAAGGAGATGAGCAACTGAAGCTTTTGGGAAAATCCTCTGCATCAAAATGAATGCTGCCAGTTCCTCACTTCCTTTATGTTGCAAATCAGTAAGGATTTTCCTTATATCTTCACCATAAATATTATTTCCTGGAGGTTAATGAAGTGAACAATAAAGATGTAAGAGTTAGCTTATAAATAAAGAGGGTTTATTTTGATGTCTCCTCCAAAAACCTTCCATTAGTCTGATATGACTTCCAAAACAGAATGTATTTCCGTATATCTCCCATCCCATTCACTCTAAAAGTGACCAAACTAATCTAAATTCATTCCCAATCCTTCATATTTTCATTTTTTCCTAGATATCTCATATCATTTTTTCCTAGATATCTCATACAACTTACAGTTCTATTGGGGGCATATGGAAATACAGAGTAATTTGGAGGTTATATCAAATGCTTAGGGTCTCTTGAGGATGATATTTAAAAAATGATAAATTCAAAGTACATGTGTGGTAATATTTAAACCTCCTCCTTCTCTTTGGGGTTTGAGAACAAACCCTTCAGGTCTTTCCATTGCTCCATCTACACCTTCGGGATTGTCTAAACTCCACAAACCAGCAAAGCACTTGCGCAATTTTGCAATATCATCTTCATTTTCAAGGAACCTAATTAGCCCAAGTAACACGGTTGTATATGAGAAAACCGATTTAACCGGAAAAAAACAAAGTACAAATGCATTTATTCACATTCTGTGCTGAGAAAGAGGAATAGACTAAAACCTGACTTTTCAAATCAAAACTATGCTATTTAAACATGTAAGATATATTCTGCATTAATGTCACTGAAACTCTACAAAGCCAGGTTGGTCTTTAATATTTGCACAGTATTCTACCATGTTATGATTACTGATTCCTGAAGAGATACCATCCATTGGTATTAATGGACTGGTTGTTCATAATGTTAGCCATGGTAGATTCAGTATTAACTGATGCGCTTTCAATGAGGACAGTGAATATAAATGGTGCCGAAGGGCCTCAAAAAATTGTACAGAAAGATATTAGATTTAAAGTGAAACTGTAAAGCAATAAACCTGGAAGTAAGCTATTAAACAAAAGTCTTTTAGGGAATAAGAATAAAAGTAATAACCTTGACCCTTTATCTAGAAATGTGTACAAATATGTACTCTAAAAGTGACCACTTCAGAAAAAAGAGTACTGAAGCTATCACTTATATGAATTCATGTCTGCTCCACAAATGTTCATAGCTATGTTTCTATGTCTTGTATATATGTATGTATAAGTAGATCAAAATAAATTTAGCTTATATCATTATTCAGTAATTAACCCTTCCTAAACTCTTACAGAGTATGATGTTATTTGTGAAATAGTACTTCTGTTTATAAACTCTATACGCAAGTATATTTCCTTTTCCTAGTTATATATGGCTCATAAAGAGAATTAAAAGTTTGCTACCTTTCAAGTACACTTGGCTGTGCTAGTTCTTCTTGGATCTTCTTCGTTCCTACCAAATGGTAGGAAATTGATGGACACTTGACCACACTTGATTTTTCTATCAACAACCTAGCACTCCACTCCTGTTGAATTTGAAGATGAGGATATAATAATAAATGATAGTTCATATATTAAAAGCAGTACAAGATATTGCATACTGATTCTGAAGGATAGTCATTAGGTGAATAGCCAGCTCTGAAATAAACCACAGAAACTGTTTGGCCACCTCTGCATATATGAATTTCAAATAAAAAAATTAATATTATATGAAATGATTAGATAATGTATCGTATAAATATTTCAGTCAGATAATATTGTAAATAAAAAAGTCTTACATGACAAGTGACCCATCAGATAGGACCTCTCCTTCTGCATCTATCTGAGCCAAAGTTTTACGTATACTCAACACACCATATGTGCTATCAAATTAAGGATCATTACACTGGTAAATGTAATAAATAATTTTTGAAAAGCTTTTGAACACCAAAATTTGAAATCAAAATATGGCTATGATGAGTAGCAAATATAAGTATGCGTGCTTGTTCACATGCTTGTATTTATGGATGCATCGATTTACACAGGGACAGACACATACATACTAAGAAAGTAACATATGGTGACCAAGAGGGGAAAAGAAAAACTTATGATATGTCAACTGTTGTATGGGTATCAAAGGTCCTACTTTACAGTTTTAAATGATAAAAGTTTTCGTAAGGTTATATATATGTTATAAGGAGATACATTTAAAAATACAAAATATGGAAGTGCAGGATATATCTCCTTCAGTTTAACACAAAGCCAATGCTGATCATACATATTGCGCTCTTCAGGTTGAACAACCACCAAAACAACAGCACTGAAAAGACATAAGAGAAAAAAGAAAAGAGTCAGCACAGGGAAACTTCTATTTCTTATTCCTTTTCTATTCTCAAACAAAAAAAAACTTACAAACATTACAAGGTACTCTACCACCTGCTATTGTTATACTCTTTCCACGCTTGAGCTAATGCTTCTGCAAATCGACTCATGGCTGTATTTTCTGGAACTTTTCTTGGTTCTAATCCAAGTTCTTTTCCATAGTGGTTGAGCAAGTACCTGATTGCACATATAAATAGACAGATACATGAAATCTGTGTATGAAATAAAGAGTATTAAATGCTTCACAACCTAGCAACAGAAGTCATAAGTTAACTAGATTTATTTGCATGTGCGACACATGATCCTTTCACCAATTCTAGTAAATACAGGAATTTGTCAACATATAAAAATTTGGGGCAGTTAACAATGTTCACCATTTTGCAATGATGATTTGTGGTGAAAAAAACACGTGTGCTGCTCCAGCCACAATGGGTATGCAGCCAGCTTCACACACCCATTTTAACTATCTACCTTAAACTAAAGGAACTATAAAAGCAAAAAAAAACAAATTTGTTCTGGTATCAATTAAATGAACTATAGAAGAGGTTGAGAGCACACTAGAATAGCACAAGGACCCAAAAATAAGATCATATATATAGTGCAACATACAACTAGTACAAATGTATAATATTAAACAAACCAGAAACCCTAACCTGTGAAGCTCGCTTACAAGGCAACCAAGACCAGAAAATGAAGATGAAATAGTGTTAAGCTCTATCTGAAGTAGCTGGTTTGTTTCTGCATCTAGCATATAATCCGACCGGTGCAAACCTAAACGGATATCCTGAATATGTTATTGAAAGAAATCAATAATGCCCTGAATAAAGAGATAAAGAAATACAAAGGAAAATATCATTAACTTCCAATGTAAAGAATCTGAAGAGGTAAATTGAAAAATAGATTCCATATGCAAATAGGCACACCTCCTTTTTATTGATTTCTAACATCTTTGAGTGAATATCTAAGAGCCTACTAGTAAAAGCATCCACCTTCTTTGTTCTGCAGTATGAAAGCACAAAAGAAACAAAAATAATGCAAAATGGAGGGAATTAAGTACAACAATGTTCAACAAGCATTGATCAACCAATGAAATGAAAATTCTGATAGGTTACTTGATGAACCTTTTTCTTGGATAATACTGCAATGAGAAGTGTGCCAATTTCACAATTGAACAACTAAGTTAGGAATCCACAATAATCAGATAAGGATCTCGATGACTACAAACACTTATTACTCAAAACATAGCAACTCAGCTACTTCCAAATTTGGATCCTATCGAATAATCATAATAATTCATTTGAAAGTCATAAAACAACTCAAGGCAATATATTATCTACTTCTGAAGAAAGGTTAGTCACCACCGTATAATAGGTTCACTGAAAATGACTCTCTCGAGAAGTAGCAACATGAAGAAAATTGTGAGAGCCATAGTTGAGAAGTGTAAATTTTATTGGCAAAGATTGTAAAATATACCAACAGTTCAAATGCAGGAAAAAGAAAACAGAAAAAAAGAAAATCACATTACACTGAGTAACACTTCTATCAACACTAGACCCCACTTCAACTAGGGCTTTATCTCAAACGTATGAGGATCGAGGTTTAACCCTAAGAGATATAAGCATATACTCTAAATAGATACCATATGACTAAAAGGAACAGAAACTTATGCCATATAGCCACATTTTTCTGTAAATCTAACAGATCTTTCACTTAGCCTAACCTGATCACAATCAAATTAGCTAGAAGCATGAGCTTAGAAATTAATGTTTGTGATATCAAACTCAACTATATATTAAAAAGATCCAAAGGGAATAAGCAAATTAAGAATTACAAGTAGCAAAAGTATGCACAATAATATATGTAATACCCAGATCCCAGATCCATTATCTGATTGGAATCCAGTGCATTATTCACTTCTCCATAATATAATAATATTATGGGAGTCTAAATTCATCATATCATTACAGTCAAATTTTTGGACAATGGAAGCATTTATGACATAATTTGGTAGCTGCTTCTAGGTACTATTTTGTTGTTTAGATGGTCTGTATCTTTTTTAATGAAAAAGTAAATCACAAGTTCGGTTTGGGTCCATTATCTAGATCCGGGCTCGGCGCATTACAATATATGGTTACTTCACTCGACCTTCAGGCTACTATTTTTAAGATCCCTAAACTAAAAAATTAATAACAATGACAATCATATATATATATCCTAGTTTATGAATTAGAGAGGATGACCGTGATGAATGTGTGAAGATCACCTGGACAAGGAATCTTGCAAAAATTTCCCATCCAAGCTGACACGATCGACGAGTTCGTTGAAAATGGGAGCTAATTCACAAGCTTGCCTCCAATAAACTGTTGGGAATGGCATGGGCAAGAGAGCGATTGGAGCATGAACCAATCCAACACCAGGAACTGTTCCTGATCTCTGCAAGTACTAATTTTGTATTATCTTTTTTATAAAAATAAGATTACAGAATATAATTATATCGAAAATATCAAGAAAACATTTAGTACTGTAAGCGGTAAGTACATATGTGATAACACAGATGCACTCAAAGTAACACTCCAATTCAAAGGCTTCATCAAAGCACTCTTGACATCTAGAGAAAACTGTGAATCAGAAGAAGGATTCTGTAAAGGCCTTTCATTCAACACAGTGATAGACGCAAATTACAGTAGACCATACTCTTATGATTTCTATCATCAAATTGGTTCAGATATTCATCCTCGGGTCTCACCAATAAGCATTTAATAAAATGAACCAGAGAGAGAGAGACTACATCTATAATGGTAACATTCGTACCAAACACTTGGGAGAGCAAAGTAGACATCTTGACGAACCAAAACATAAAAAAGGAAAAGAGAGTATTTTATGCTCCATCACTATCTTGAACCTCCAAATCTTGCTCACTAATTAACTTTTCGTGAAGATCCATCTGTGCTTGAGGCAACGAGCCTCTATCATTTATGATATTGAAAACAACCTGTGCTCTCCTTTACATAGATCTCCATGTGATAACTTCTCTAGCTCAATAAGCGAATGAGGTGTGACTACGTAAAGGATAATTTGTGAGACTCCTAAATGTCCTACTGTTACTTCTTCCCATAGAACAAAACATATAGTTGAAGCTACAGTTACATAGCTCCCTAATCCCCATTGTTAGCCTTTATCTATTATCCTTCTTCAAGAAAGAGAAATTATGGGCATGCAAACTGCTAACTCCCAAAGTTTGTATTAAAATTTTCCAAATATTCCATATGACAGGATAATTATGGAGAAGTTGAGTAATGGATGTCTACTAGAACCAATTAACTTTCTGCCAATCCAGTAATCTAATATAATATTCAAAAAGTCATCCAATATAGCCTGAGTAGATGACAAAAAGAAAGCTTCTATTTTAAGTGGCACCTAAATCTCCACACCTCCTTTTACAACTCCCAACTTACTGTCCGAAAACTTAAAAAGATGACAGAGATTAAACTGTGTATTCCCACTCTGATCCCAATGCTATACCATGTTGTCATGTTGTTGGGAAAGGGCGTAAGGTCCAACCAATGCTAGGAGTTTATACAAAGCCCTTCCAGTACATCCTTCTGAATCATGGATCTGAAGGTCTCTATGGCATTGGAACAGCACGTATCCGCATCATACATTGAATAACTCAGGAATGCATACTTAAAGTGCTAATTCTCAACACTACTCTTATTCGAAGTTAATAGATAGATTAGTCATTGACAAGAGTCTATCGAGTGCCAGAAAAGATTTCACACAGTACTGATCAACTTCTCCATCATGTAAACCTTTTCCCCTAATGCTCCTTTAAAGTGTTCAGCCTAGCTGCCTAAGCCACCTTTTTGCAAGCAAACAGCCTCTACCACCACTTCTGAGCATAGTGTTGTTTATGTCCCTTATGTTTGAAAGCCAATGCCCCTCGAGTCCTTGCCTATACAACCTATCCTTCACACATGATAGTATCTGCCTATACTTTTCCCTTAAAATGCCCAACATGGTTAACTAGAGTAATGTTCCCAAGGAAAGCAGCTTATGTTTCCACTCATCCAACTTTATCTCGGTTCTCTCTATCCCATCAAATATTTGCACAATTAGGTACTCAACTACTTGAAGGGGAGGGGGAAGCAGTCTATTAAGGATAGACTGAACATCATAGCCTGAAAAGGATCTAACCAAAATTGTGAACCTTCCCTCTGCCACCAAAGCATACAGGGGAGTAAGGAGTGAATCACCTTTTCTTAGGCTTCTTTTACATAATATTTTCTTATCATCATACAATCAACACATTATTTTTTGTTGAGGTGGACCAATTGTTAATCCATCCTGACCTCTATGTTATAGTGCTGCTAACAAGCTAGCCAAGTTTGACTCAGTCATAAGACCTCAAAATCCAATTATGGGATGCATCTCAAATCCTTCCTTTTCAGTTGTGTATGACCTCTTGCGCATAGTTGTCTTATCCATGAGACCCTATAACCAGAACCTTGTTATGATTTTCAGAGTAATTTTGAGTAAATAAACTCTTTAAAGTCGCACAAAACCAATAACCCAGAATTCAAGGAAACTGAATTCTTTTCGATCATACGTTGAGACATCATCCATTAGTTCAGATGCACGATTGCATCAGAATCATCGATATTATTAGGAATGAGATGCAAGCACATTCAAATATTTGTTGAAAAAATGTACTACTTCAAATTAAATTGTTCTCAGAAATGATAAAAAATCACATTGCTACCCTCCTTTACGGAGAACAGCCCTTCTTTCCACTCCACACTGAAAACCGCCACCCTTAGTATTTTAACCCAAAGTGCTCGAAGCCAACCTCTTAAACCATTTCCGCTTATTCAAAAGGCATCCTTTTAAGGGTATATACTAGAAATCTGCTTAAAGCTATTACTTTTTACCTTCCTACATCTATAATCCTAATCATTCATCCCCAAGGTTTTAAAGATCGGACGACAATTTTTTATATCAAATATCGGTGATATTAAAAAAATAATGGATTGCCATAACAGAGGAAAAATATCCTATTTAAACAACATTTACATACATTATATTTATATATTACAAATACAAACAACCTCAAGCAAGCAATATAATAGTTACAACATTTCTACATCTACAATCTATTTAAAGCTATTATCTTTTTACCTTTCTACATCTACAATCCTCATCATTCATTCCCAAGGTTTTAAATATCGGATGTCGGTCTTGTATCGGATGACAAATTTTCATATCATATGTTGGATATCAGTGATATTTTAAAAAATGACATTAAAAAAAATGATAGGTTGCCATAACAGAGGAAGATATATATCCTATTTAAACAATGTCTGCAAACAACCTCAAGCAAGCAATATAATACTTACAACCTCTCTACATCTACAATCTATTTAAAGCTATTATTGTATTGGATTAAAAAATTTCATATCGGATATCGGTGATATTCAAAAAAATTATGGGTTGCCATAACAGAGGAAGATATATATCCTATTTAAACAACCTTTACATTCATTATATTTATACATTACAAATACAAACAATCTCAAGCAAGCAATATAATAGTTACAACCAAAGTTATAATCGCCTAAACTACATTGCAATATAATACATAGAAAAAAGGTATCTACATATTAAAGATTAAACATCCTGTATGTGTAAATAACATATAAATTGTCAAGTTAAACAAGACGAAGACGAAGTAAAAACATAACGAATACAAGAGGTGGCATCGATGAGGAGAAAAATAAGAGTCAAGGTTTTGCTTTCTTATTTTCCAATTATTGTGAAATTGACTATTTTGAATTAACTGGGATTGGTTTAACCCAAGAGAAACCAAATCACCGTTATTTTCTAAGTTTGGACCAATATCATTCTGCAGTTATATATCGGAAAACAAGCA